>LR990669.1:13949278-14561229 GCA_905147715.2 Xestia xanthographa | reverse complement strand
CTTGACTAACAAGGCAGTCAGCAAGGTTCAAATTAGAAATAAACGTTAAAATATAAAGAAGGATAAAGCAAAGACATGTTCAATGAGAATGATCCATTAAGTGAAGTTGTGGAGCCTTCAAAAGCGGAGTAGTTGGGAAAAGTGAGGAAATGCAACTTGGGGCTTGTTATGGAACTTTGTTTGACCGCTTTACCCTGGAAATATAAGGGAGGGTAGTTTAAACGGGTGCTTTTCAGGGTGAGAGCAAACGAGCGTAATTTTTGCAGCTGTCATCTGCCTAGCCTTTTCCCAACTATGTTGGGGTTGGCTTCCAGTCTAACCGGATGCAGCTGAATACCAGTATTTTACAAGGTGCGACTGCCTATCTGACCTCCACAACCCAGTTAGTACTGGGTAATACGATACCCCTTGCTAAGACTTTTTGTCAGACTTTTAGGGCCACTGACTACCTGTAACGACTGTCAAAGATCTACAAATTACAGCCGGGACCAACAGCTTAACGTGCTTACCGAAGCACAGAGGAAACTTGGTATGTAAGGGTGGTCACCCATCCACAGACCAACCTAGGCAAGCACGGCTTAACCTAAAGATCGACCCGAGCGGCTGTTATTATTTAGCAACGAGCTGCCACAAATCCGTTTTTCGTTTTCTTCTCAGCAAACCCTGTCATTTAATAATATCGTGGAAATGCATAAAAAATAACTAGTCGCCCACTTGGGCGTCCGCCATATTGTATTTAAAATGACGTCACGTTCGTAGTTTAAAAAAAAATGCAGTTCTATATAAGGATTAAAATAATCTCGAGCAACTGAGACTAGATACCTAAGTAAAATTCCTTTATTGTCGATTAATTTTTTTTTTGACTCTTCATAAATTTTCTTAGAAAAAACCGCGTCTCTTAATCCTTCCTGTATGTTTCCAGCCTTCGAGATAGAATACTAATTATGAATTTCAGTGTTTTGCGAGTATATAATTATGCAGAGAAAAGTTTCAGGTTCTGTGCTCACCGACGGTTAGTTACTATAAACTATAACTACTAACTAGAGATAAATTCTGCTAAACCTCGGATTCATTAGTAGGAGGAGGAATATGGTAAATAGTTTCAGGATTACGGAGTAGGAAGTTTTGTGTCGTGTTTCTGTATCTTACGGGACGTAATTAATAATTCTGACGAATCGTTTTAATAATAATAATAATATTCTTTAGTTTTCGGACAACATTGATCCATCGTGTTAGTATTCAAAACAAAATAACTTACATCTAGTGTTAGTAGCAGAGATACAATAGAGAAGACAGAGTAAACAGTATTGTGAAAAGGACATCCCCAGATTAATGTTCAGTGATTGTCCTTCTCACAAAACTTTTAATAATCGGAGAGTCAATACTCTCCGCTATAATCTTTAGGATGCTGTTGCCACTCGCCCGCAACCTTGACAACAGCGACGCAGTTTTCTTACGAATGACGGCGTGGAAGCCGTCAGTTCGGTTTTGCGCAAACATAGCAGAAGCGCTGCACCATCGCGGCAGTCCCAACAGCATCCTAAAAATATTATTATATTGTACGCGTAGGTCATCCAACGTTCTTTTAGTATAGTTGACCCAAAGATTCCCCGTGTAAAAACATTGGCAATATGCCTGAAACAGTGTTACTTTTACTAAACTGCTACACCGAGCGAATCTTCGGGCCAACATGTTACCTCGGACCTCCAGTGCCCTACGCTCTCTTTCAATATCAACATTGTCCTAAGGCTGCGTTTCCACCAGAGATGTGTGAGGATGCGTAGCGATGGATGTGTTTGTAAAGAACCAATAGAATCGCTTCATTTGCTTCGCCTCGGTCAGCACAGCTCTGGTGGAAAGGGCTCAGCGGAGCTAGATTTTTGCGCATACAAAACAAGCGAAGGATGTCTGCGAGGGATGTGTACGAGGGATGTGTACGAGGGATGTGGGCGAGGGATGTGTTGCGAGGAATGTGTGTTGAGAAGGATGTGTTGCGAAGTTTGCGCATACTGTGAGTGTGTGTGAGAAGTGTTCCACAAGCACGCATCAATTAATTTTTCGTCCATTATGCCATGCAACCGTACGACATGCGTACGACTACAAGCGCTAACGACAGCAGTGAGACGTGAGCGGCAGGCAGGCGTTCGCGTTACTCCGCTCCCACTACACCGCACCCCCGTCGACACATTTCACAACTTCGCAACGCATCCTCGCACCACATCGCATCACATCACATTTTCACAGCTCCGCTACACATCCTCGTAGGCACATTTTCCTCGCACAGCTTTTGTGGAAACCTCCACACATTTTCACAGCACAGCTAGACATCCTCGCACGACATATTTCCATCGCAAATCTCTGGTGGAAACGCAGCCTTAAGATCGTCAATAAGAAGATGCCCTAGATATTTGAATGTTGTCACTCTTTTGACGTTCAAGCCGTTAAGGGTAATGTCAGGTATTGTATCTGGGCATTCACCCCCGGCCTTAAAGACAATGTATTCACACTTCTTAACTTTATACACAAGTCCGTGTGAGGCAGCATACGCCTGACAGAACCGAAGCATTTCATTTATGCCTCGCGTTTTGCTTATAGTTCTGTATCTTTAAGTATCATCAATTCATCATCATCTGCCAGACTTTTCTCAACTATGTTGGGATCGGCTTCCAGACTAACCGGGATATAGGTGAATAATGTAATGGTATTTTTACATGGATTTTTATTTATGTATTTAAAGTACGTAACTTACCTAGTAGGTGAACTGATGTTTCCCCATTGATCTTAAAAGCAGTTTAAGAATTAAAGATCAAATATAAAGTGGAAAAAAGCGCATCAACTAAGGATGGATCATGAGTTCCCAGACTCCCCATAGCACCCTGGGTAGACAGAAACACACAACTAGCCGAAGAAAAATACCCAAAATTACACTGTCACTTACGGCATATTTATATTCCGTGTTTTTATTGACTGCTAGCGGACGTCACGCGGTTTCACCCGCGTAGTTCTCGTTCCCGTGGGAGTACGGGCATAAAATATAGCATATGTTACTCAGGGTGAATGTAGCTTTCTAATGGTGAAAGAATTTTTGAAATCGGCGCAGTAGTTTTTGAGTTTATTCATTACAAACATACACACAAAAATAAAATTCTTTCCTCTTTATAATATTACCGTGAAAGCCTAACCCCCGTAAACAGATTTTTATTCCATAGATAGAATCACTGAAAATGAACGTCAACAAAATTCATACCTATTTAAAAAACTGAAAGTTTCAACAGTTTCACTGTAAAACAAAAAATGCTCAAAGTCTAAACTCGTTCCATATTTATGGAGGTTATATTTCAGTTTCAGACCGTCCATATATCCGGATATATGGACACTGTATAGTGTATTATCTAGTGAGCTTATGTTGTGTGTATCTAGCTTAGCACTCTAGACCTAAGTGTAGTCTAGGTTTTAGTGCTAACTTCTAAGTCTTTTCGTCCATTGTTGATCTCTGTGTGTCCACATTTTTCAACCTTTTTGCACACAATTTTATCCTGTATTAAATTTCAAATTCACAAAAAGAATTTTAGTATTTTATGTTATACTAGCTTATGCCCGCGGGTTCGCCCGAGCCCAAATCAGCAATTTATAAATATCGCTGGACAATACATACAGCGCCATCTAGTGCCACACTAAGCAACGAGGCTTGTGTCGTGGACACCAGATAGTTAATATTCTACATAGATACTTTTTGTTTGTAAATACATACTTATTATACGTACATATAAACATCCGTGACTCGGAAACAAAAAATGTCCATGCTCATCAGACAAACATTTGCTCCGACCGGGATTCGAACCCGGGACCCTAAGAACGCAAGGCAGCCTCACTACCGCTGCGCCATTCAGGTCGTCATAATTATCCCACAGGATCGTAATACCGGGATAAAAAGTATCCTATGTGTTAATCCAGGTTATAATATATACGTATATCTATCTTATCTATTATCTAAAGGCTGTAAAACACCTCTTAACGAAGCCGAAAGGCACTTGTTCTCCTCGTCATTGCGATCACAGTTTTTATTCTACACCATACCTGGGAACCTTCTAGTTACATAGATATTGGGGGTCAAAGTTCCAACTTTTTGACAAGTTTTTTTTTTTAATACAAGTTTCTTAATGTAAGATTTTTACTTTAAACACCTCCATGACCCCCATACTATTCAATCCATCCATCAGCACAATGTTTTGAGTGCGTTACATTGAGTCCTACCACAAAACAGACTCAGTCAGGCAGACTCGTCCCACAATTGATTTGTTGTTTTTCTCTATCTGTTGTTTTGTATTTTTTATCTTTCTTCACTTTTTTGTGGTATGTATGTATTTAAGTATTTATTATTATATTTTATTCTGAAAAGTTCTGTTAGTACTATTGCACCTACTGTTTTGTCTCTGCATCACCCTAAGGTAGACTGGTAGAAAATGCCCAAGGCATTAAGTCCACCTTTGTACTATATGTGCATAAAGTTTTAATAAATAAATAAAAACATGATTTTTCACCCCAAAAAAAAGTAATTTCCCAGCAATAATTTTTGCGTAAAGTTACTTAGTTTGATGTACAGAATGCTTGGGTGACGGCTTCTTGATGAGGTCTTTTACACCCTATATCCTATTTGCGTGACAAATATGAAGTCAAATTACAGGTTACATATCCATCATCTGCCTAGCCTTTTTCCCAAGTTTTATTGGGGTCGGCTTCCAGTCCAACCGAATACAGTAGAATAATACAATGCAGCTGAATACCAGTATTTTACATGGAGCGACTTCCCTACAGGTTACATATTAAAATACTTAATTTGTTGCATTTTATTGACCTCTTACTAACCACCCTGTACACGTACAGTCGAACGCACCTTAATGGTGACACTAGCACTACAAAAAACACTTTTATTGCTAGAACAACGAGCTGTTATCCGTACTCACAACACAATAAACACCGAGTACTACAAAACATCTGCATATTTTCAAATCCATCTATCCCCATTGTGTTCAATATCATTCACTTCCGTTTTCTTCAATATTCGCGTTACATTTTCTGAGAAGCGCTATAAGATCAGTTCGGATGATAACTTGATACATTGAGCTTCGATACTAGGAAATTCTACTTACACTTTGATGTTTCTGTTTCATTGTGAATGTGTTATAATGTATTTTGTGTAATATTCGTGTTGTTCTGTTGTTTATTTCGTGTTATCTGGTTCTGTAACCCTCTTCAGTATCTTGCAGTGGCGAAGGGTCCATGCAACTCGATTCCTACCGGATTCCTTTTGAAAAATGGCACAGCCAGTATTCTATAGACAAATAATATAATCACTTCAAAGATATGTACTCCGGCTTACCTTTTACAAAAATTGACCATTCGCTACTGGTATCTTGTAAGATTATTTTACCATTACAATAATATAACATCTTTAATCTCTTAATAATGGTTAGGTTATGCACCTGTTATTTACTCCCTACGACACTTATCATTATCTTTAAGTCCCATGTAATTGGGGCTACCTCATTACCATCAGCCAAATCCAGATTTGTAGCTGCTATTAAAAGGAAGACGATGCGTTGGAAGACCTCCCACTAGGTGGACCGATGACCTGGTGACGGTTGCGGGAATTCGTTGGATGCGGGTCGCACGGGACCGGTCAATGTGGCGACACTTGGGGGAGGCCTATGTCCAGCAGTGGACGTCTTTCGGCTGAAATGATGATGATGAATGATTAAAAAAATATGAACTGATAGAAAAACCCAATATCATTTGGTCAGACCTGAATCACACTCACTCATGATTTCATGCTCTGAAATTTTATTGTTTAAAATAATTGCTGCCAGAAGCCGCAGAATATAATATTACCTACAACGTGAATGTTTATTATAATTTGTTGATTTTATATTGGTGAGTTAGCCGTGTGGTATCCGGCGGAGTGGAATAGAACCAACCCATTACACGGGTGTCGTATAAGGCGACTAATGTCTGAGGCAGAACACCTTGCGCCTCCGTAGACCAGAGAATGGGCAGCAGCGTTTTATGTTAGTCTTTCATCACTGCGATCTCCAATCCGCCAGCCAAGCGTGGAGATTACGTCAAATTCCTCCCATCATGGGAGAGGCTTAGGTATGTCCAGCAGTGGACGTTATGGGTTGTTGTTGTTGAGTAGCTGAGATTTTTTCAGTCGGTTTACAAACTTTCTTTGGTATGGTTCGTCGTTTCGTTGAGCTCCTTGAGTTATAAGTCGAGCTACAGGATAACTGACAAATGCTTGCACTGACTCGACAGGTCCACTCAAATCTGTATGGTTCTTTCTTCAGAAGACCATCCCAGACACTAATCTGCATAGTCTTCATGTGAATTGAGCAATGTCTGGACTTGAAAAGAGACGTCAGGTACGAAACACCAGCTCCATCTAGTTTTTAAAAATTGACATGTAAAAGTGTTTGTAAAAATCTACTTGCCAAATAAACATCATTCATTAATTCAAACTTATTATTTTGTGTAAGTAAAAACGATCTACATTGCCAAACACTTTACTTTTAAAAGATTAAGGTAGGTATATCACATTTAAAGAAACGCTACAAAAATATCCCGGGATATCATAGGGATGTGCAAGCTTATCCCGGGATCACGGGACTCAGTCCAAGCGTGCAACTCGGCCCAGTTATTAAAGCTCTTAGCCCGTCTACTTGTGACTCCGAATTCTAGATATTGCTATGCTTAACTGTTCTAGTTTTGAGTCTAGAATGTCTGGGTATATAACTAATTTCATTTGGATGTTAAATTCGGGAGTGGTTTCCGTTTCTTTGTGTGATGTACTGCTGTTGGACGTGGCCTATATTTTGCATGAGCGAGTGGTAGCGTTTCCGGAGAGAATGTAGTACGAATGTGATTAATTTTTGAGTATTTTGTGCAAAAGTAGGCAAAGTGAATATCATGTGTTTTTTTTTATTTTATTATAAGGTTATTTATCATATAGAATTATGCAGTAAGAAATCTTTTAACGGTTAGGGCGCTAAAAAAGAGACGGCATATGATAGACATGTCTTAAATTTTAATAATATTTTTAAAACTTCCAAAAAGCTGGAAATTATATATGACTGTTGTGAAGATGAACAACTAACTAATAAAGCTAAAAACAATTGTTTTTTAAATAATATTACAATTTTAGGGGAAAAAAATCCCGCAATACACAACCCTACCAAAAAAAGGTATACCTAAACAACGTCCCAAAATCGAATTTAGCAAAGTCGATACTAAACCATCGCATAATATAAATATCAATATGGTAAACATGACAGTACACACAATCCCTGTAATACCACGATTACCATCTGTCCGTCGGAAATCGCCGAAAACAGCCGAAGTGCCCCGTAACAATAATCCTGTCCGATTGAATTGCTCATAAGTTGGTAATACTTTATTCGGGAGATCCGCGGGGCCTATATTATGCGAATATATTGGTGCTACCATGATTTTTGGTGGGAGGTACCTACTCGTGATTAAAACGTGAGTTGCGATCGAGTATTTCGATACTTTTGACAAGGTATGCTGCGTTGAGAATACTTCTAAAGATCGCAAATACCAAGAGCTTATATTTATTTAGGGTCAGCTCTAAACTGGCATCCAATCAAATTCATTATTTAATTGATGCCATCATAATCTTACGAAGCTCATTGAAACTAATATCATTGAACGCACTAGCAGTCTAGCGACTAAAAGTATTCAAAATAGAGCTCAAAACGATACGATAACTTTATAATAGACTTTATTAATGGACTGATAACTGTTGACGTGTGATCCGATCTCTAATGTAATTTTGTAATCTTAAGTAATTATGTACAATTTAAATTGGGATTTGATGCTTTTGTGAATAAATAAAAAATAAGGCTGAAGGTTTTTTTAAACGAGTTGCCGCGTTTAGTTAGTTTGAAATATAACCCCAACAGCTATCAAAAGGACTCTCATAAGCGAGTTCTGATCGGGTCACACTCGCTATTCGAGTTCCAAGAGTACCACCCTGTAATCTAATAGTTCTATGCCGGGGCTTCGGTGAAATTTGATATTTTTACCGGAATATCGTTCCTGATCAGTTCGCTTTTACTTATTGTGTAAAGCCAATGTATTGTATTAGATAACAAGTATGTATTATGTACCGAAAAACAAGGAAAAATCCCTCGGAATATCGTGTTTATATGTATAAGCTTTTATATAAGCTCGTCGCGATCTGATGTACCTTTGATTGTATTGTTATGTTTTGTGGGAATGGAAGTATATTGAGTTTTGGTGACAGGGGGGGGGGGCTGGATAGGTATTAGAATAGAATATATAACAGTTGAATAAAAGCGGTTTACATAGAGCGACGGCCTATCTGACCTCCAAAACCCAGTTATTATTGGGTCACACGATACCCCTTTCGAAGACTGGTTGTCAGACCCGAACCACTGACTACCTGTAACGACTCTCAAAGTTCTTCAATAGGCTAGTTTCCACCATCAATAAATTGTAAATCGATTTAGTCCGTCAGTTAGAGTATTGGAAAATAATGGACACGTATTTTTTGTTTTTGTAAATCAATGAATATTAACAAAGATAAAACGCATCAAAACTCGGGAGTAGGGGCTCGTGACGTCACAACGCTTTAAAAATTATAGCACGGCGTGACGTATTGAGAATTTTAAAAGCGTCGTATCTTCGTCAATTTTGGTTTACGTAACGAAAGAAAAAATACGTGTCAAATATTTTTTGATAATCTAAGTGAGATTAGATCAGATTTTTTCAGGACACGAGCCTATTGAAAGCCGCAACCAAAGGCTTTACGTGTCTTTTTTGGAGTGAATGGTCACCCAACCACAGACCGAACTAGACAAATGCGATCACTTACTTAACAAATCAATTAAAACATACGTTGTTGCCAAAGCTATTTAAGTAAATTACAAGCCCATAGGCTATAAGTAATTACATATACTCCGTTTGACCAATTGACCTTCCTAATTACTGAAACTTAAACGCACACTTAAAAAGAAATTACTTCAAAAGTTATTAATTTTAATTACCAACATAAACTAAAAGGTTTCGTTCTAATTAGTGAATGATTATCTGTAAACAAAATTAGTGTTTTGTAGATTTATGGTATCCTAATATTTCTATAGTAATATAGCATCACGGCAGTAATCTTTTTAAAGGGATAGGCAGAAGTGTACTAGGTATATGACAAGGACAACCACATATTTCGCCACGTCTATGTTATTTTTATAATGATTGTCTATTTTTTACTTTTCGGGCTAATTTTATTTAGACCAGTCCACTTGTACAGAGTTGTTTTCTCATTTAGCATATTTTAAATATGAATTTGCTACTCTTCTTGACCATAAATTTAAATTGCAACCATAAAATAACGAGCCTAAAAGAAAAATAAAATAAAAAGAATTTGTAAAAAAAAATTGTCGTTGAAAAATAAGTAAACCACTACTATTTTAAAATCAAGGCACTAAAATATATCCCTAGACACCCAGACCAATAACTTAAAACTTTTATTGCCACATTTTCAATTAAAACTTTACATGACAAACAAAAACTCCTTCAATTAGTCCTCGTCCTTAGTTTTAATGATAATCAATGGACAAACACACAGACATGCACACAATAAATTATCACTTTTAACGATCGAACCTTAAATTCCTTTCATTATTTATTGAACTGGTAACATTACACCATACGGTTAGCTTGCTAGGCGCCTTCGAAATAATAAAATTAAAAAAATAATAAGAAAAAAGTTAAAGAGGTTGTGCGCGATTGTACTTGAGATTTTTTTCTGTTGATGGTTAATTGTTTTCTTTTTTTAACCGACTTTAAAAAAGGAGGAGGTCATGTATTCGGCGAGTACCTTTTTTATGGGATGCTGTCTTGGTATGAAAGTTATGGGTGTATTGTCTTATTTCTGAATTATATGGATTCGTATGTAGGTGGTTTAAATTCCTGCGCATTTCTTGGCTTAATAAGGAGACTGCTTGCAAAAAGGTTTGCTCGTTAGGTAGGTACTTAAATTTCTGGTAACTATTGTAACTTATTATTACTAATTTTGGAGGCGCCTATAGTGCTTTGAAAAGGTCATAAGTTGAGGCACTAATTTATCGCGCCCTTGCTAGAGAAGAAATGCAACGAATAGGGCTCTATCTCAATTTTTCTCAAAATAAAAATAACATGTTTAATTTTTTTTGCTTGTTTTTTCTTCATTTTTTTGGTAATAATTTAAGATGTATTATTAGTAAGAGTAGCCACCCTTTCAACAATATTTTTGTTTTAGAATTTATATTATATTTTTATTTCATTATGTCAAATAATTTCTGCGTGGTAGGTGGCCACTCCAATCGCGGTATTGGTGATATTTTTAGGTCCTCAAAAGTGTTATATGCTTCGGCATAGATACTTGGGGCACTCCAACATACGATACAGGGAACCGTAACAATGGTCTCGATTCTGTTGTGCACAAACTAAACTTAATTTAGGCTATTGCTATCTTTTACTAAATGGCAGTGCGAGAAAAGGACGGTTATAGCTATGAACTAAGTTAAAGATGTCAAACTAGTTTACGCCTTGCGTTTCACCGTGTTTTTAGTCGACATGTTTTTACGTGCACCCTTCATTTGTATGGAAATATTAGTTCCAACTAAATTTGACAGCTCTAAATAACGTCCGTCTCTTTCTCGTTATAATAGAGAGAAAAAGATAGCAATAGCTTAAATTATGTTTAGTTTGTGCACAACAGAAAAACAAACAACAAGATGTTTATTCTAAATCCTTAATAGTCTAGTTTCCACCATCAATAAATTGCAAATCTATTTAGTCCGTCAGTTAGAGTATTGGAAAATAATGGACACGTATTTTTTGTTTTTGTAAATCAATGAATATTGACTAAGATAAAACGCATCAAAACTCGAGAGTGGGGGCTCGTGACGTCACAACGCACTAAAAATTATAGAATTTTAAAAGCGTCGTACCTATCTTCGTCAATTTTGGTTTACGTAACAAAATAAAAAATACAGGTCAAATCATCATCATCTGCCTAGCCTTGCCAACTATGTTGGGGTCGGCTTCCAGTTTTACCGGATGCAGCTGAATACGAGTATTTTACATGGAGCGACTGCCTATCTGACCTCCAAAACCCAGTTAGTACCGAGTAATACGATACCCCTTGGTAAGACTGGTTGTCAGACTTTTTGGGCCTCTGATTACCTAACGACGGTCAAAGATCTACAAATGACAGCCGGGACCAACGGCTTAACGTGCTTACCAAGGCACGGAGGAAACTCGGTATGTAATAGGTGCTGTATGCATGCTATGTGTTGTAGTAGGTGGTAACCCATCCACAGACCAATCTAGGCAAGCGCGGGTTAACCTAACGATCGACCAGAGCGGCTGTTATTATTTAGCCACGAGCAAATACGGGTCAAATATGTTTTGATAATCTAACTGACGGACTGATTCGGTTTTTTCAGGACACAAGCCTATTGGCTGTAGGATTAGTTAAAATAGTTTAGTTTAAGATTTTAAAGAGCTGTTGATTTTGTAATAAATAAATAAAACCATTTGGGGGCCGAATATCCGATGTATCATTTAGCTCCATCTATAAATATCTGTATCAATGACTCGATTGCCAAAACTCCGTCCTTCTAACTAGTAGCAAGTTAACTATCAATAAGGGCTTGTTTAATATTCCACAAGCGTACACCCCCCAATCTTGCACAATCATCTGTATGGCCCACAAATGAACAAATATTGGCCAAGTTTCAGTCGAGGGCTGATGTATGAATTGATATTTTGTGATATTGTGGTGTTGTGGGAATGAATAGAGACTTATTTATGTAGGAGATTGTTCTGCTTCAGGAAAGATGGATCCATCTTTTCTGAAGATTTAGGGCAGTGGTAGCCTAGTGGTGTGACCGTCGAACTGCCAAGTCATAGGTCTCAAGTTCGAACCCAAGTCACGCACCTCTTGATTTGTCGGATTCATGTGCGTATTGTATAATTATCACTTGCTTCGGTGAAGGAAAACATCGTGAGGAAACCAGCTGACCTAAGAGATTTTGTTGACGGCATGTAAAGCCAAGTCAGAGGTCCATTGGGCGGCATAAAAACTTACTGACACCAGGTTAGGCGTTAACCACACGATAAAGAAAGAAGGGTAACGATATTAGAAATTTTGTCGAATCACCGACAAGAAGAAGACAAAGGTCCATGTGTTTTCTCATCTGTCGTAGTACTAACAGATACGTAGAAGGCTTAAAAGCTAACAACAACAGCCCATAACGTCCACTGCTGGACATAAGCCTCTCCCATGATGGGAGGAATTTGCCGTAATCTCCAGGCTTGGCAGGCGGATTGGAGATCGCAGTGATGAAAGACTAACAGAAAACGCTGCTGCCCATTCTCAGGTCTACGGAGGCGCAAGGTGTTCTGCCTCAGACATTAGTCGCCTTATACGACACCCGTAAGTGTAATGGGTTGGTTCTATTCTACTCTGCCGGATACCACACGGCTAAAAGCTAAACCTGGACATAATAGCATAGCATAAGACCTGTAATTCCAGTAGGGTAAGGTAAAGTAGGCAGTACACTGACATTTAGCCTATTGCTATCAATCGGGCACAAATCCAAACTCCGTGGCTGCTACTAAGAAATTCCTGATGGAAAAACCCATTAACACTTTGCCCGACCTGGGAATCGAACCCAGGACCTCATACTCAGCGGTCGACTTCTAGACCAACGAGGCAGTCCTGAAAATAATCTGGAAAAATAACCGAGCTAGTTAAAACGAGGGTATCATTAAGTGCTGACAAATCAGTCCATCCCGAAATATTCCCGTTTTCCTGATTCTAAAATATCGGTTCTAAAGACGAGACTGTCACGTTGAATTTCAAATAAGTATGTAATCATAAGCTCTACTTGAGAAGAAAATTTCCGAAATTGATTGAACCCAATCTCCCCATTTGAGGGGCGTTGTAAACAGGATATTTTCTGACACTCCTCTGGGACGATGTGTGGAAAAGGTACTGATTTTAAATTGGTATGCTAGCTTCCTTTCATCCGAAAGGGGATGAAAGGAAGCCAGCATCTATATCTTGCACATTTTATATTGTGAAATAAGTTTCAGCCGTGCTTGGTTCGTTTCCAAGTCGGGCAGTGTCGATACAGGGTTAGTTTTAATGACCAGCAAAATTTAAAATTAAGATCTAGATATCAAACCAAAAGTGCATTTTAAAAATTATTGTCGAAAAGTCTATAGGTACTATAATATAATATTATAAAGAGGTAACATTTGTTTGTAAGTTTGTATGTAGGGGGTAATCTCCGGAAGTAATGAACCGATTTCATTGGCTATATTTTATTCCCGTACTCCCACGGGAACGGGAACTGCGCGGGTGAAACCGCGGGATGTCCGCTAGTATAAAATAAAATAATAGCATTCATTTGATAAGGTGTTAAAAATTTCCTAAATCATAAACATAGTGGGAATCAATGCACTTGTGTGCGTGCGTGCACCATCAAATTTATGTGTGTGCTAACTGCTACCTATCTAGGTGGTTGAACTGAATTGTGCTGTTGCAATATCCACACGTTCGCTTTTTAGTGGTGGACAGGAATAAAATTGTATTTAAAAAATGTTGTTTTTTTTTTTCATTATAATATCTAAATTATCGATTTTAAACCATCTTTGAGAATTTGGCCGATCATTGAAAACTTAACCCCGTATCAGCAGTCGTCAGCAATTTCTCATTAGACGCATGGACTTTTGATTTGTACCCAGTTGATGGCAATAGGCTCGCCTCTTATGGTATTTAAATACACATCTGCCGGTAGGTAGGTAAACCTCTGTCAAAGCCTTTGGAGAAAACATTCGTAATATTATATGTTTTTAATTCGACGGTAGTTCTTGACTTTTGATTTTCAAACTTCAAGAGGATTATCAAACATATTAACTTATTTGTAACTCAACAGCAGCTGCCAAATTCCATGAAATTGTAATCTCCTAACAGAGCCTAAATAATATTAAAAATAAAAAACTTATTTATCGAGGTTTATTTCACCAACATTCTCACAAACACATAAAACCATTCAGGCTTTATCGCAGAATAATTTTAATTCCACTCTACTTTCAGTTCTTAGATTCCAATTCAGAGTTCCCAAATTATAATCTACTAGACTAAATAATACTGTACAGAGAAACTCCATAGAGAAACACCACTTTAAACAATCTGTCTTTTTCGACGAATAAACTACCGACTTGGTTCCCAGATCCCAGTTAGCAGTTCCCAGTGTGTTAGGGCTGTCACAGACCTCACTTGCAAATCGCGTGTGGAGTAATAAGGTCCTCGCTTAGCGCCGCGCGTGCTTTGAGTTGTAATGCGCAACGCCCCTGGCTTATTGGAGGTCGGATTTGGTGATGAACGGAGCGGGGGTGTGAGCGATTTAGGGCGAATTTTCACAACCGATATGAGCACATCTAAACGACGACAAAACGAAAAAATTATGACACTGACAGTTCTTTAAAGCGACTTAGTGCTGATCGTGAAATCCGTTTTTAAGTCGGGTTTCTGGATAAAACCATCTTCCCATCTCCGATGGTATTGTACTCACTGAACGATTCGCTAAACAATTTGTACTAATCTGATTTGGTGATTGTGACTACGTATTAATTGCTGTGAAACGAGCAGTGTGTTTTAGAAGACAAATCGAACTTCAGGACCTCAATTGCGTAACAAATTTTGGTATCCACATTCTGAAGGATTTTTAGAAAGTTTGTAATCCATTGCTTTATATTTATACTTGAAAAATTCGCCGGCTCCACAATATTAATAAAATAACATAATGAATATGATTAATCAATAACTTGTGAGTGTGATACGCAATTTAACCCCCCAGATTTTAGTACTAAGCGGAATCTTAGCTTACAAACTTATTACAGAAACAAACAATTATAACCCAGTGAAAAACAATTTAGTCTATCCAGAAAAAAATGAACCCACTGTGTTTTTGCCAATCGCTATCTCTCAAGCACTCTGCTCTCGCCCCATCCCAAGCGAATTTACTCCACGCATTGAACGTATGTCATCACACCGGCTCAGATACCAGCTTTGCGTGCTCCTAACACTCTTTATGTATGTGAAGTGTTAAACTTGCATTATGTACAGTCAGGGACGGAACCAAGCGGTCATTGAACCGTTTGTACATACGTATTGCACGTCACCGGCTCAGATACCAGCTTTGCGTGCTCCTAACACTATGTATGTGAAGTGTTAAACTTGTATTATGTACAGTCAGGGATGGAAGCGAACGGTCATTGAACCGTTTATATTTATATCGTCACACCAGCGCTGATACCAGCTTGTGTGCTCCTAACATTATGTATGTGAAGTGTTAAACTTGTATTATGTACAGTCAGGGACAGAAGCGACCGGTCATTGAACCGTTTGTATGTATATCGTCACACCGGCGCTGATATCAGCTTGTGTGCTCCTAACATTATGTATGTGAAGTGTTAAACTTGCAATATGTATTGTCAGGGACGGAAGCGAGCTGTCATTGAACCGTTTGTACGTTTGTCAACTCACCGGCGCTGATACCCAGCTTGTGTGCTCCTAACACTATATATGTGAAGCGTTAATCTTGCATTATGTACAGTCAGGGACGGAAGCGAACGGTCATTGAACCGTTTGTATGTATACCATCACACTGGTGCTGATACCAGCTTGCGTGCTCCTAACCCTAAATATGTGAAGTGACTTTCAATATGTACTGTCAGGGATGGAAGCGAGCGGTCATTGAACCGTTTGTACTTTTGTCATCTTACCGACGCTGATACCCAGTTTGTTGGTTAAACTGTAAGCCAAATAACTTGTTCGACCATACAGTCAGGGACGGAAGCGAACGGTCATTGAACAGTTTGTATGTATACCGTCAAACCGGCGCTGATACCAGCTTGTGTGCTCCTAACACTATGTATGTGAGATGTTAAACTTGCATTATGTACAGTCAGGGACAGAAGCGAGCGGTCATTGAACCGTTTGGACAGAAGCAAGAGTTCGTTGACAATTTACCTTGATGCTGAGATTATTGAGTTTTTAATTCTTAACCGACACTAAAAAGGAAGAGTTGCTCTATTGCATTGTCTGTTGATTTAAAAATTGCATTTAATTCTGAGATGGCACGTCCCACAAACCTATGCTCGTGACTTCCAAGTATCGTATGTCACTCTAAACTTACACTGTTGATGCTGATTGTACATTTTACTGTAACAATCACGTTTGTATTGCTTAATTTCTTGCACTAGTGCTCAGCTTTCGGTAAGGGAAGTTTGTTCCATCAATTTATAGTTACAGAACTCGAACTAACTTGAAAAGTACCCATCTTGAGTTCGAAAAAAAAAATGGTGTTAAGAAAGAATCCTTACTTTATGTTCCTCACTCTGACCTTTAGCAAAAATAAAAAAATAATACTTTTTCGTCCAAAACTTAGCTAAGTAAACATTACCAGTCGCGTATAATCGTCTAGTTTCCGCACTTATTGTTTTCTCCCCAAAGTTAGTTCTTACTTTGATACTTCTTCGATATAGTTACTCGCACTTAGGTAGACATGTGTCGATACGCGTAGGCGAAACACGTGCGCCTCGTTTACTTTCCTTCTTTTTGCAATATCTTTGTAAACTAGTAATAACTGGGTAATTTATTACTGTGATCTTTGTTGAGTTTAGGGTGGGAACATGTCTCCGACTTTGCTTGTGCCTATATATCGGTAGGTATGATGGATTTGTTAAAAAATTCAGCCTATTAATTGTCCCACTGCTGAGGTAAAATTCTCACAAAGAAAAGCATTTCCATGGCAACTTATATTAAAGCTAGCTGTTGTTCGAGAAATTTACGAGTAGATGTGTATGTGTAAGAAAACGAAACATGCGGGGCAGTCTTTGGGGACTGCCGATAGAAGTGAAAACTAAGTTTCAATCAATAGAATCAATCCAAAATAAACTTTATCTTAATTTTATAAGGTTGATTTTGACTAACCGTTCTATTAAAGCGTTGCGTGACGATGACGCGAGTTTAATTGTTTTGTTCACCCAAAAAGAGCTCAACGCGCTTCAAAGAAATTTCACTTCAAAAATGTAGCCTACTTATGTGCTATTCCAGACTATAAACTATCTCTGTGCCTAATTTCATCCAGATACGTTCACCCGTTCTGGCGTGATTGAGTAATAAACATTCGTCCACATTCAAACTTTCGCATTTAATATAGTAGTAAGATTAAGTCCAGATTTCCTCGCGATGTTTCCTTCACCGATATCAGTATTGTCCAAGATAAAATTAAAAGTCAGTTTGGTACTTCTTCAGGGTTGAATCCACACCCTCGTGCATGTAAAACAAGGGCTTTCAAGTATCCGGTGCTGCGGGACTGTTCGAAAGAGATATCGTGGCCCCGGAACACAAAGGGCGATGAAGGAACATGAATGGGTTTTAGTCAGTAAAACTCTGACACTCCCTCCTGCTCCGCCCAGAGCGGGAGGGGTCATTTGACGATTTCCCAACCGAAAAAAAAGGGATTTCAAGTATTTAATCTTTTATTTCTATTTCTACAGATGATCTAACTAAACGATCTGCAATCAATCAAATTTCTGACATGACGAAATGTCAATAAATTCTCAATTCAAATACAAATCCTTTAGTTATTCTGTCATCGCAACTTAGCAAAAAAATCAAATACAATAAAAATATCGAACAATATTCTATTTGAAACCCCATAGCCTAAGCAAATAGGAGGGCTTGCACAAACCCTTGATCGACAAACTACGTCCCACAATGGCGTACAATAGGGGTGAACCCAAAATTCTATAGAATATCATATTTTTATGATGAGCCCTGATTAATCATGGTTCTCTATGAGGGTTCGATTACAAACTTACTAATTTCAATACACAAACAATTTTAGCACTAATTTCGATGGGAATAAGAGTGGTTGTAAACGCAAATTACGGTTGTCAAAAAAGCATTTGTTTAAAAGCTTATTTTTGGAGCTACATACCCTTTATTAGTTTTGGTTTTTATTATGAAAAGGTTCAAACGCAGATGTTTGGAAAGAAAAGAGGATTTTTGGTGTGGTTTTGTGCTCGACCCCATTGTGTGGTAGCGTAATAATATCGATTGCTCTAGTTTTTGATTATAGAATATCTGAAATGAATAAAAACCGGCCAAGTGCGAGTCGGACTCGCGCACGAAGGGTTCCGTACCATTATCTATACATTAGACAAAATGGCAAAAAAATCACGTTTGTTGTATGGGAGCCCCCCTTAAATATTAATTTTATTCTGATTTTAGTATTTGTTGTTATAGCGGCAACAGAAATACATCATCTGTGAAAATTTCAACTGTCTAGCTCTCACGGTTCATGAGATACAGCCTGGTGACAGACAGTCGGACAGACAGCGAAGTCTTAGTAATAGGGTTCCGTTTTTACCCTTTGGGTACGGAACCCTAATAAAAAACAAGTACTCGATGTATGAACGTGATCGAGGCAATAAGAAGTTTGAAAGGATCGTACCAGATAGCGTGCTATTAGTTACTCTGCATTTAAAAGAGTGTCCATGGAGTTTCTTGCCCGTTTTTTCCATAGAGATCTACGCTAGGGAATGGGCAACTACAGTACTTTCACAGGTTTTATGTCTTGTGACTGGGGATTTAATTTTCATCTTTGTTTCGACCACAGATCATAGGTACCACAATAGGTTTCGGCAATGTAACTGGCCTACTTGAATTAAATGCTTTGATTTTGATTGATTGCTTTTTGATTACCCCTATGGCAAAAAGGCGTGAATTTATGGATGTACGTACAAGTGCGCGACTATTGAGGTGCTTCGGGGTTCGATACCTAGGTCGAGCATAGTGTTAGTGGTGTTTCTCTTTGGAAAATTTACAGTAACTGTAAGTACTGGATTTGTGCCGCGTTTATGTCAATAGGCTAATCGTGCATTAAATGCGAACAGTGTAATGTATTAGATACACTTCTGCCTAACCTTTTGAGTATTTTAGGCGAGACGTTAAGTTCAATGTATTTTTTTTTTCAATTTTGTTAAGGATTAAAAGTACACGTTTTTCTGATCAAATTTTTTACAACAAAACACTACAACCTGTTTTTAAAATAGAAAAAAAAAACATTTTGTATTTAATTCTAAACTAAAAACAACACACAAAACCCACTTAATTGATTAAATTAATTAATTCCTACTCCAACAGAAATGCTTTGTCGTAATATTTTTCAAACACGCAGATATGAATTAATTTGTACGCGTGCTTTTAAAAATGGAACTAATTCGTTGTTCCGTTGTGGGCGCCATTTTGTTGAGAATAGCTCCCTTGGCTCCCAGTTCAATTATAAGTCGTTTGTTATATTTATTTGACTGCCTCGTTGGCCTAGTGGACGCCAACGGTACTGTTAAGCATGAGAACCCAATAACCCAATAACCGCAATAATGGATTTTCCATCAGGAATTTCTCAGAAGCAGCCACGGAGTCTGAATTTGTGTCCAGTTAATAAAATAATTAATAATAATAATGAAATTTTATTTTCACCACAAAAATTAATATATAATTAATATAAATAGATAATAATGGATGATAATATAAATAGTTAATAATGGTTTAGACGAGAAAACGCTATAAATATGCAGAAGGACACACAGAGTTACTTTCATATTATTATTTAGTGTGCCAACAGCAAGCTTTTTTCTTTCCGTTTTTTACTTTCAATTTACCACTATATATCATCATCTCCCTAGCCTTTTCCCAACTCTGTTGGGGTCGGCTTCCAGTTTTACCGGTTGCAGTTAAATACCAGTATTTTACATGGAGCGACTGCCTATCTGACCTCCACAACCTAGTTAGTACCGGGTAATACGAAACCCCTTGGTAAGACTGGTTGTCAGACTTTTTGGGCCTCTGACTACCTAACGACTGTCAAAGATCTACAAATGACAGCCGGGACCAACGGCTTAACGTGCTTTCCGAGGCACGGAGGAAACTCGGTATATAATGGGTGGTCACCCATCCACAGACCAACCTAGGCAAGCACGGCTTAACCTAACGATCAACCCGAGCGGCTGTTATTATTTAGCCACGAGCTCCTCTCAATTTACCACCATACAATTAAACAAAACAACATAAGCTCAAATCAAATGTTTCTCCACAAATATTAGAATAGAATAGAATAGAACAAAACAAAACCGAAAGGGAAATTCGCCAAATGCAATTAAAAGTTAGAAACTGCATATTCATGTGTTAAACAACGTTACAGGACTAAACAAGCTTGCATAACGATGTCTGGGAAGGCACGGACAATTAAAACTGGAACGGCCACCCTACTGTGAAAATGTGAAGGAAAAAAAGAGAAAAAGAGAAGTTTACGGCTTTCTCTCTAACTCTTTTTGAGTGGAATATATGGTTTTATATTTGGTGATGTTGGTTGCACTTTTTCGTATGCTAAATTGAATATCATCATCTGCCTAGCTAGCCTTTTCCCAACTGTGTTGGGGTCGGCTTCCAGTCTAACCGGATGCAGCTGAATACCAGTATTTTACATGGAGCGACTGCCTATCTGACCTCCACAACCCAGTTAGTACTGGGTAATAAATACGATACCCCTTGGTAAGACTGGTTGTCAGACTTTTTGGGGACTGTCAAAGCTCTGCAAATGACAGCCGGGACCAACGGCTTAACGTGCTTTCCGAGGCACGGAGGAAACCCGGTATGTAATGGGTGGTCACCCATCCACAGAACCACCTAGGCAAGCACGGCTTAACCTAACGATCGACCCGAGCGGCTGTTATTATTTAGCCACGAGCTCCTCCACGGAGATATTGAGGGTCAGTTTTTTTTTTTTTTTTTTTCAATTCAAGTTTTTTATGTTATAGAGCTAATTGCACATTTTGCTACACTTCGCTTTTGCTACTATCTACCTAATTGATGCAAACTAATCTACATCTGAGTCATTAAACATCTGTCCTTATTCATAGCCCTTTTTGTTCCGTGATCGTATTATTAAATGTTGCAGGGTTTTTCAGGTAGTTAGAATACTAGAATCGTGAAATAAAACCACACAATTTGCTGTATTAGACAAGAAGCATTGAATCATAGACAATTTATTTTTCTTAATTTAGTCTTTGACATTTTGGTTGCGTTCACAGAGAAATAATAATATTGCGTTCACTGTTAATTTACAACATCCTACAAACGCGCAAAAGAAAATCATAACATTAACATTTTTATCATTAACAGATTTAGCATTAACATATTTAACATTAACATATTTAGCATTATCATAATTAACATTATCATAATTAGCATTATCATATTGAACATTAAAATTTTAATTAACATTTTTCACCTTAACATTATTGCTACCCATCAGATAAGTTATCATGCAATGGAACTCAAAATAAACACAAATGACTACTGCCAGACAACAAGTTACCATAAACAAACTTAAAACACACACAAACAGTGCATTAAGTTACCTTAGCTACCAAATCGCAACATATAACAAGTTACATATGGTAAATCAAACATACAAACTAAATTTGCTAGGCAACTTTACCTTTCTTCCTGATCTTGTACTTTGAACTTTGTCATGATGTGGGGACAATGAATCAGTATTACTGTCTGCTACAGCAGAGTTGGCATCAGGGACCCCACTTTCAAAACTATTATCTGGTATCTCCAGCTTAAACAATCTTTGTACTGGGCGAACCCGTACTCCCGACGAGGTCTTAACTTTTGCTGTTCTTTGTACACCATCCTTACCTGAGATTAACTGTTCTATAATACCCAGAGGCCACTTAATTCTTTTCTCATCTGTTTCTATCAAAACAATATCACCTACCTCTATTTTGTCAGACTTCTCTTTGCCTTTTTGAACAAGAAACGTAAGATATTCCGACTTAAATCTCTGACGAAATTGCTCTCTCAGTGTTTGTAAATATTTAAGACGACTATTTAAACTTGTTGCGTCGATCAGATCCAAATCGGTCACATCTGAATTAGTTATGGTCTGAATAAAACATTGAGGAGTTAGTGGCTCCAAATACTCACCTTTATCGTCATTGATAAACGTCAAAGGCCGCCCGTTCATAGTAGCCTCGCAGTCACACACTATAGTTTGCAATTCATCGTATGTCACAGATGTCTTACCTATAATACGACGCAGTAGGTCCTTCATTATTCGAATTAGGCGCTCCCAGTAGCCTCCCCACCAGGCTGCTAAAGGTGCATTCATTTTCCAAGAGATTCTTTTGACGGTTGATTCTCTCTGGATTTCCTCCCAATCTAAAGAAGAAAATAAGTTTTTTGTGCCCTGAAAATTTGTACCCTGATCCGACATTATTGTACTTACTCGTCCTCTCCTTGCAATAAATCTACGTAGAGTATTCATAAAAGCTTCTGTGGATAAGGATTTCGTTGTCTCTAAATGTACTGCTCGGTACACTGCACAGGTATATATGACAATCCAGCATTTCTCACCTTCACGAATATATAATGGACCTGCTAAATCCACTCCTGTTGTCTGAAATGGTACAGAACAGGTGACGCGTTCAGGAGGTAGCGGCGCAGTCGGTGCTTGTGTAGGCTTAGCTCTGTATCTAGTACAGACTGTGCAAGAATGAATTACAGACCTTACTAAACGTCGAATTCCTACGATCCAAAATCTCGACCTTATGTCCGTAATCAGCTGATTGGCACCTGCATGCTGGAGCTGCACGTGTCGCTGTTTTACCATCATCATCACTATTGGTTCTTTGGCTGGCAACAGGTAAGGTGTCCTTATACTTTCTTGAAAGTCTGATAACAATAGTTTAGTCTTAACTCTAACCAAACCTTCACTGTCTTCATAAGTAGTCAAATTATTTTTAAATTTTAATATGTCTATATTCTTTGTTCGTATTAGTTTTATTATTTGTTTCTCTGCCTTTTCATACTCTTTAAATGTTATTTCTCCCTTCTTTTTATTATTTACATGCCTTGTATTGTTTAAAAACCGAAGTAACCAGGCTGTCATTCTAATTAACTTTGAATATTTAGAGAAATAACTTTGTAAAGATTCCAAAAGGCTGGTATCTACACTTACCATATTACAAACAGTCTTCTTAGTTTCCAGGTATATTTCCCTCTCATCTACCGTGAGCTCTGAACGTGGCCACTCCTCACGTGGCAGGTATAACCATCTGGGCCCCTCCCACCAACGACAGTCATGAAGAGTTTTGGCGTTGCATCCTCTTGAGGCTAGATCGGCCCAATTCAACTCACCTGGGATATGATACCAATGTGTTAGGTCACTATTTTGGCGAATCTCTTTCACTCTATTTCCTACAAAGGTTTTTAGGGGTAACTCACGTTTTATCCAAGACAATGTAACACCAGAGTCAGTCCAGCAATACTCGTCGCAATCCTGGAGTTGTAAAGATTTCCTCACATATGTAAGTAGTCGTGAACCTATCAAGGCTGCTGTTAACTCGAGTCGCGGTATAGTGGCTTTTTTCAGTGGCGTCACTCTTGACTTTGCTTGTATAATTTGAACTGTCACTTTACCTTTATTTTCCGCTCTCAATAAAACACAAGCGCCACAACCATCTTTGCTCGCATCGCAAAATAAATGAAGACTTAACTTACATTCTTTTAGTGTGTCCGCTGTAAGTCTTCTCGGTACTCTGCAGTCTTGAAGATATGTTATATACTTATACCAATCATGAAACTTAGAAAATAAATCGACAGGTAGTTCCTCATCCCAGGTCAGATGTCTGTCCCACGCTTCTCGCAGTATTAACCTTGGAATCAACATCACTGGCGATGAGTAACCAACCGGGTCAAATATTTTATGTGCTATTGACAACAATTCTCTTACCGTAAGTTTTTGTACACAGTCAGGTGGAGGTAAACTATTCAGGTTGCAGTAAAGCTCATCAGTGCGGGTGTCCCAACTTACTCCAAGTATTGATATAACGTCATTACCTGATTCGTTGATACCGTGAGATGTTACCCACATTCTCAGGTTGAACTTGCCTGCATTCATGATAGATTTTGCTTCTTTTATGAATTTGTCTGCTTCAGCCTCGGTATCTAAACTCACCACACAGTTGTCCACATAATAAGAACGACTTAATAGTTCTGCCGTTTCGTTCATATGCCCATCTTTTATTTCATTCAAATGGTGTAGAATAGTTGCTGTTAATAAAAAGGGGCTTGATGTCAAACCGAAAACTACACGGCAATGTCTATAGGTAATTAAATCATCATCTTTGTACCAAAGAAATTTTAAATAATCTCTATGTTCAGGCGCAATACTAATCTGCAAAGCTTTCTCAATGTCTGCAGTCATGCCGATAGCTTTAGTACGGAAGCCTATAATCAAATCTGGTATTAGTTCAATAAGATTACTGCCTTTTTCTAAACATGCATTGAGACTAAGCCCATTTCGATCAGTAGCAGATGCATCAAACACTGGTCTGACACTGCAAGTTAAACTTTGTTCTTTAAAAACAGGGCGGTGTGGTAAATAATGACCAGAATTAGGATTATTATCAGTCCTTTCGATTATACCTAGCTTTAACCAAGTTTCAAATACTGCATCATATTTTTGGAGATTTTGGGACTGAATTAGTTTTTTATTCATAGATTCCTTTGCTTGGCTTTTATAAAATTCGGTGATAAATCTTCACAGTTAGTTTTGAAGGGTAATTTAACCTCATACCTGTCATCCACCTTCTTTATATTTTCTTCAAATGTCTGCATCATATCAGCTGTGATCTCGGCTTTTGTTTTCACCTGTACTGGATCGCAAATACCGAGGGTTTCCATGGTCCAAAAATCTGACAGATCCCCCTGGCAGGTGCAATGCAGTACAGTTAATAGACTACAGTAAGTGCTTACCAATTTTCCTTGGAGTGTCCATCCTATCTTAGTTTTTATTGCAACTAGTCCATTTTGCAACTGGATCATTGTACCTGTGAACAAATAACCTAAGAAATCTGCCCCAATTAATAGCCCTATGTCGGTTTCATCATTGCCCACATCTGTCAAAGTTATTTGATATTCATTTAAAAGCTTATTTAACTTTTCATCATTTGTGCTAATTTTGGGTAAATTTGTGCAGATACACTCTTGCGCCACTGCGCCTAACTCCATTGAAAACTGATTGTCCAATGCATTTACTTTTAAATTGTATAAAGAGAACTCCTTTGCAGTAGATTTTACTCCTCCAAACAGGCAGTGCGTTAATCTTTCTTTTCCTGATGATGGAATGCTCAATTTTTCAACAATATCCTTCTTCACATATGTTCTCTCAGAACCGGAATCACACAAAGCACGAACTCTCATCTTTTTATCCTGATGTTGTATTTCAACTACCAGTGTTTGAAGCAGTGTTTGTGCCTTCGGCTGTACTGCTGACAGTGAAGTAGATTGATCTCCACCTGCTTTCTTCTCTTTCGCATTATCATTTTTCTGTTCTGGACACAGGACAATAGAATGTCTTTTCTGACAAATTAAGCACTTTACAAAGGCTTTGCACTGCTTTGGGTGATGTCCTCTTCGTAGGCATATTGGACAAACCTTCTTTTCTTTGATAAAAATTTTCCTTTCTTCTAGTTTTAGTTTCTGAAGTTTATAGCACTCAATACTGGAATGGCTTTCTTTGTCGCACCACACACAAGTAATCTTTTTTATTTCTTTAGAGTTTGTCAATAACACTTCTGTGGTAAGTGGCTTTTCTTTAATTTCCTTCTTTTGTTCACTTTCTGTGTCTTGTTCAAAAGTTTTTCTTGAGATTTCTATTCTTTGTTCACCGTCTACTTCTCTTTTCAGGAAACTCAGGAGGTTGGCAAGCTCTTCTGTAATATCCTTGCTAGCCATTTTGCATCTTTCCCATGTTCTCAGCAAATCCTGGGTCAACGCCGATTCAACCATTGGGAGTAAGAATGCTGCATATTTGTCTTTTGTTACTCCTAGGCTTTCTAGCGCTCGCAGCTGTGCATTCAATTTATCATAAAGTTGAGTTATTGTGATATTTTGTTTTCTCATTAGTACTAATGCCAGTAATTCCCTCACATAAACTTGTATGAGCAATTCTTCTCTGGCATAACGAGTTTTTAACTGCTCCATGCACTCATTATATGAATTTGGAGGATAGCTTTCAACTAGAGCCCTTACTTCAGAGTCTTCTTTCATAGATTGGACTAAGTACTGGTATTTGTCAACGTTATCTAAACAAGGGTCATTATGTATTTTCTGGAACTGGCCCCAAAAAGGAAGCCATCCCTTTAAATCACCATCGAATATTGTGAATTTAATTTTAGGGAGCAATATGTTCCTGTTCTTGTCGTTGCTTGAAGATGACACGGCTGTACTCGTTTTCATTTTTTCCAGATACATCGCATCTAGCCTTCGCCATTTTGTTTTATACTTGGTCGTCTCGTTCATCTCTTTTTCCAAGTCGGATTCAAATTCTTTTTCACATAGAATCAGCGATTTTATTTCCTTATCAAGGCTCATCAGATTTTCGCTCAATTCTAGTAGATTTGCTCTTGCAACGTGTGTATCAACGTTTACAGCGTTTTCAAGCATGGCTTCGAACTCATTAGCGGAATTTGTGAAAAATCGCCGCTGCACTGTTCTCTCTTTTTTGAGTTTTTCTAGCTCCGACATTTTCCTGTATTGCGGTCGCCAAATGTTCCGTGATCGTATTATTAAATGTTGCAGGGTTTTTCAGGTAGTTAGAATACTAGAATCGTGAAATAAAACCACACAATTTGCTGTATTAGACAAGAAGCATTGAATCATAGACAATTTATTTTTCTTAATTTAGTCTTTGACATTTTGGTTGCGTTCACAGAGAAATAATAATATTGCGTTCACTGTTAATTTACAACACCTTTTACAAAGATCTAACTAACAATAATTGCGACACAGGGACTGTGCAATGTGTGAGAGCAGGGTTATAATATGAACAATATGATTCGACTGAAAAGTTCGATTCGGCGCCGGTGACTGAAAAGTTGTGTTGTAATTAGGACTTGCAATCCGGAAAACCGTATTATCCGGATATCCGCCGATTTTAAAATCCGGATTTTATAAGCACCATTAAAAAATATCCGTATTAAGTATCCGTATAATCAAGATAGTAAAATATTGATATCCGTATTATCCGGATAGTAAAAAGGAATGGATATTACAAGCCCTAGTTGTAATGGCATGTGAAGCGGAGGAATGAGAAAAGTATTGAGTATGAATGTGGATGGGTATAAGAGTAGAGGAAGGCCAAAGAAACGATGGATGGACTGTGTGATGGAAGAGATGGCAAGAAGGAGGTGTCTCATGAGTAATAGAGAAGTATGAAAGAAGAAGACATGTTGCGCCGACCCCAAAAAAAATGGGATAAGCGCCGCAATGTGTTCACTAGAAACACTAGTTAGGGTTTAGAATAAAACCACCAAATTATTTATTTAAACTTCATGTACAAGGGTGGTACATAGGCGGACTTAATAAAAAAAAAACAGGCAAAAAAGTCCATAGGCAAGACAACAAGAATTTTGCTTATATCTATTGTTAGTAATTAAAAGTAGGTAACGACAACAAACTGGACACACCGTCTCGCGTCTACCCCTGCACAGTAGGCTCACCGGTCCCGCAACACACGGAGTTCAGTGAACCTACTGAGCAGAACAGTATCGGTTCTCTCGCCAAACATCCTGAGGACGGTATTCGGGCTCCCACGTACTCGGCGCACCACCGACGCTACTAAAAAAAAAAAAAACGCCAAAAGCCAAAAGGCCTTAATAATCAGTAAGTAGATGAACCAGGGCGCTGGCTGGCGCAGGGATGACAGGTGGACCAAGGCTGTCACTGAGTGGCGTCCAAGAACTGGCTAAAGGAACGTGGGTCGTCCGGCGGCGAGATGGGCAGACGACATAGTTGCCGTTTGGGGAAAAACCTGGATGAGGCTGGCACAGGAACGTGGAGATTGGCACAAGAAAAGAGTGGCCTATTCCCAGCAGTGGGTGAGTTCGGGCTGTGGATGATGATGATGAGATGAACCACTTCAAGGGTACGTGCAACTTTAAGGGTGATAAGTGGGGACTACTCAAACGACGGAACCTTAAAGCTCACGCTACGTTCATTAGTATATGACATCTCTCAGAATGATGATGCCTGATACGACTACAAATTCGATCGCAGATCAATGCTCTAATCCCAGGTATGGAATAGTGATATCTATACTAATATTATAAAGAGGTAACATTTGTTTGTAAGTTTGTATGTAGGGGGTAATCTCCGGAAGTAATGAACCGATTTCAAAAATTCTATCACCATTAGAAAGATACTTTCACCCTGAGTAACATAGGCTATATTTTACCCCGTACTCCCACGGGAACGGGAACTACGCGGGTGAAACCGCGTGACATGACGTCCGCTAGTTAGCAATTAGTCACCAGTCGTTGGCAAATGAAAATCAATCCCAGATCTAAAAGCGATTCAATTGTTGTCAAAGCCTTGTCAACAGATTTATTGTTATCACAATCAACCAACGCCAACAGTTTCGGTTAGATCTAGCTTTTAGACACAGAGAGTCACTTTACCGAACCTTGATTACAAGATACGCACTAATCCAAACACAGTGTTTATCTAGTTGGAAAACGGGAAAGCAACACGATTCTCCCGGACACGCCAATTAAAACCAGTGCTCGTCCTTTTGTCATTCGCTTCGTTTGTACCCATTGCACTGGACATGAATGAAGCCGTAAAAACTGGCTTTTACAGCCAATCTTGATACTTTATTTCTATTTGAAGGGAGGATAAAATTTTGATGGGGGACCGTTTAGTTGAGAGTTTGTTGGCACCTGCAATTATTGTGACGGTAGGTAACTTGGTTTTGATAGAGGAAAACCTGGCCTTGACTCGAATTTGAGTGGTGCTTTGTTTTGAGGTAAAATGTTAATAACTTATTCATATTATGTTGATAGTTTTTGGGAAATTGAAAGCGCGATTACCTATACTTAATTTAGAATGTGCAGAACTGAATATATAGTACGAAACATTGACTGTCTCTTTAGTCTATGGCTGCAATCACGACCGCCGAGCTGAGGTCCTGGGTTCGATTCCCAGGTCGGAAAAAATGATAAGTATTCGGTTTTGTCTTCAGGAATAGGCTTGTGTCCTGAAAAAATCTAATTAGTCCATCAGTTAAGTTATCAAAAAATATTTGACACGTATTTTTTCTTTTGTTACGTTGGTTTACGTTTAATTGACGAAGATACGATACGCTCGTAAAATTCTCAATACTTCACGCCCCGTGCTATAATTTTAGTGCGTTGTGACGTCACGAGCCCCTCTCGAGTTTTGATGCGTTTTAACTTTGTCAATATTCATTGATTTACAAAATCAAAAAATACGTGTCCATTATTTTCTAATACTCTAACTGATGGACTAAATAGATTTGCAATTTATTGATGGTAGAAACTAGCCTATTTCACATTAGCAGCCATGGAGTCAGGATTCGCAATGGGCTCTACCCCTATTACATGGGAGTCAAAACATAACTGGCGAAATGTGGGTGTAGTGTTAGGTACACCTCTGCCAAACCCTTCAGGGATTACAGGCGTGATGTTATATTATGTTACATAGACGTAACTGAATGAACTATAGAGAAGGTTTAGTTTTATAATCGACTGTTCGACATGAATGATTAACTTTTGAAGTAGCTAAACGATCGCTTTACCAGTGCCTGATTATTCATTAATTTTTCTTAGTAATGTCACTATTTACACGCACTTTGAGCATAAACACTATGATTCACCTTGAATTGTCATCATCATTCAGTAAACACTTAAAAACGCATTCTTATTAAATTCCACTTTTTATGGTTCCGTAGCCAAAGGCAAAAAACGGAACCCTTATGGATTCGTCATGTCTGTCTGTCTGTCTGTCCGTGTATGTCACAGCCACTTTTTTCCGAAACTATAAGAACTACTTATGCTGTTGAAACTTGGTAAGTACACACTGCAAACTAGTTCGGTTTGCAGGGCACACTAACAAAGTTATTGGTGTGCGTAAAGTCAACGGCTGTCTGACTTCGCCTATTGATTAGTGTTTGCGCTTCACAATAACCCGTTGTCCACCCACACACTTGCAATTTCTTGTCACGTGATGTTGCATGGAATATGAAGCATAAATTTAGCCATCTTAACAATCTTATCCGTGGCGCAATGGTCGAGCGTTCGGTAAACAGTATCTTACGCCACCAGCGCCTAGCGCCGTAAGTTCGAATCCGACTGCCAACACATCGGTGTTTTTGTATGTTTTGTTTGCTTAAATATTGCCAAGTCTTCTTTATATTTGAGTTAGAATTTATTTGAGGTCTACCCTCTAAAAATGACAAATCATGTGTAAGTTAGTTGTTTAAGTTCATCGTCATTTGACTATCGGGCTTACATTACGTTTTTTAGACATTATACCCTGCGTGTTTTGGGCAGTGCTTTTATTTGTTAATCATTATGAATCACTTAAACACTTAAATCACTTTTAAGAGCTGAGATTATTATTTTGCGTGAGCAAAACGTTTCAATTAGTGAAATTGCGAGGCGTTTAAAGATATCGGTAAGTAACAAAATGTTATTTATATGTTTAGAAGATTAATAATAATGTTTATTCTGCAGCCCTAACCACCGGTGGCTTGGACCCTGCTCCCGACACCGGGTGGACCTCTATTTTTTTATATTTTTAAGTATTTTTTTTGTGCTTTTATTTTATGAAATACTTAAAAATGTAATTAACTAAGAATTTGAATGAATAAACGAAATAATAATGTTTATATAATCCACATGTTATTCATTGTTGTTTTTTGTAACAATATTTTATTATTGTTCACAGAGAAAGACTGTGCAATTGTGGGTCCATCGATATGCAGATTCGGGAAGCATTGATCCTTGCCGACCGGGACCGAAGGCTAATCCATAGCATACGCAGATGGCAATGCGCGGCACCGTGATATAGTTGCAAGTGTTGCAACGCATATCGCTGAGCCCTTCTTCACTACTCGTTTAACGGCGACTAAACATGACGGCATTACAAACTGTACGGAACCACTTGCGTGCAGCTGGTGTGAAATGTTGTAGGCCAGCCAAGAAAATATTACTGTCAGATATTCACAGACAAAACCGGGTACGCTTCGCAAGAGAATATTTGGATTTCGATTGGTGCAATAATGTTGTTATATTTAGCGATGAAAAATGTTTTAAGTCGGACAGAGACGGTCGCAAAATATAATGGCGAAAAGATGGTGAACGCTATAATAAAAAAAAATATTCGTACATGCAGGTCTAGTGGCTGCTTTACTTTGGGATTTTGGGGATGAATGTCATCAATGGGTCCTGGTGAATTAGTGCAGGTAGGGGGTCGCAATACCAGTGAAGGTTACTTGAACGTTTTACATAACCTGATACTACCAAGTGTGCGCGTTGCATATCGATAGTAAAGGCGCACCAATCGGCTATTAATAAAAATATCAAGGGGTAATTTGTTTTATGTGAGTGATGTTATTGTTAGTGAGATAACAATTTAGGATACCTGTATCTTAATATCTTTCTTACTAACATGTTTATTCATATCACTATAATTAAATTACTCTCTTGAATATGAAAAATAACGTTATATCCTGTCCGACTTAGAATATTTGTCATGCACAAAACTTTATAATTTGTAATTATAATTATAATAAAAACCTAGGCAATAAATATTGTTGATTTCTTATTACAAATTGTTTAATTTTCGCTTCCATATTTTTTTCTTATTATCAGTTAAAATAGAAAAATAAAAATTCAACAACATGACAACAAATTAAAAATATAAAAAATGCAAAATGTCAATTACGGTGGCGGGATTCGATCCTACGACATTTGTTTTACCAGGCCATTGCTTATACAGCTATGCCACAAGACCAGTTAGCAACAACGTGAAATTTATGCTTAATATTCTTTGCCTACAAAATAGTACTAACCGTTTTCAATCACGGCGGCCAATCTTAGCGAAGATTAGTCACACACAGGCGTGTTTGCTGACTTATTGTGAGACGTGAGGCGAAGTAATACACCAGTTGATTTTACGCACACCAGCATTATATTAGTGTGCTCTGCAAACTTAACTAATTTGCTGTGTGTACATGTATTCTGTGAACCGCATTAAGGTTTTCACACAAAAATTGAAAAAAACCGGCAAAGTGCGAGTCGGACTCGCGCACGAAGGGTTCCGTACCATTATTTAAAAACATTAGACAAAACTGCAAAAAAATCACGTTTGTTGTATGGAAGCCCCCCTTAAATATTGATTTAATTCTGTTTTTAGTATTTGTTGTTATAACGGCAACAGAAATACATCATCTGTGAAAATTTCAACTGTCTAGCTGTCACGGTTCATGAGATACAGCCTGGTGACAGACAGACGGAGTGACGGGCAGACGGACAGACATCGAAGTCTTAGTAATAGGGTTCCGTTTTTACCCTTTGGGTACGGAACCCTAAAAAGAACAATAAATTTTGGGGGTTCGCCTTAAGTACTTAGAACTGAAACTCAATTTTTTTTTTGTCAAACCCTTAAGTACTTGTGGGGATGGATAGGTCTTCAAAAAAGATATTGAGGTTTCTAATATCATTTTTTTTTCTAAACTGAATAGTTTGCGCGAGAGACACTTCCAAAGTGATAAAATGCCCCTGTAACTTCTAAAATAAGATAATGATAAAACTAAAAAAAATATATGATGTACATTACCATGTAAACTTCCACCGAAAATAAGTTTGAACGAGATCTAGTAAGTAGTTTTTTCTTAATACGTCGTCATCGTAAACCGCAATTTACCTTTCATTCAATCAACTCACTATAAAAATATACCACGAACTACAAGAACTTTTATATTATGTTACTTGCTGCTACGGAACCCTTCATGGGCGAGTCGGACTCGCACTTGGCCGCTTTTTATAAAAACGTATGACACAGCCTGTCCCATCATTCTTTTAACCACCTTTTAATAAATTCTCATGATTATTTCTGAAGAATGTCAAGTCAGTCAGTGGTTGCCAATGTATGATTCATTCATTCACCCAAGTTTTTTCACAGGTCAGTTGTCATTTGTCTTTTTGTGTGTCAATGATTCAGGGACATATTTCTGTGACTCAAAGTACCGGTATACAAGAATTCAACGTTAATTCTGCCATTCAAAGACCTGAAGAGGGCCAGGCGTAACTTGACGTCCGTTTTGGCCTATTTGACCTGACTGAGTTGTGTTGCTGTTTAAGGCCCTTCTAACCCTAAAATAAGCAACTCTATTTGTGGTGGTTCAAACTTCGTTTGAAACACTGTTAGAATAAAGTTCTAATCAGCTTGCACTACAAAGCGGTTGTTACGTCAGTCACTGCGGCCGAATAGTGCGAAATGAGTGTTTTTTTGCGATTTACAAAAAATCTATTGATTGGATTAACAAAATAAAACACATAATTCCTGCTGTATAGTTAGTTCAGTAAGTACGCAAAGTTTCATGATCTAATTTGAAGTACTTTTTGAATACCAGCGGTTTATTGTTCGATTTGGAGGTAACTTTGTATTTTTTTTCTATCGAGAAAAGTTTATGGAATCGTGTTTTGGTCACACATAGGACTTAGCATTAATCCTCAACTTTAACATATATTTATTTCAATATTAATGCTGCAGTATTTTAGGCGTAACGCAGGATCATGCTAAGCCATTTGAGGGATATATAGCCCTTAATTATGCCATTCAAAGACCTGATGTAGGCCAGGCGAAACTTGACGTCCGTTTTGGCCAATTATTTGACCTGACTGAGTTGTGTTGTTTTTTTTAAGAAATGGTTCAAGTAGTCGTTGTTTTTACCCGACTGCGGCTGGGCCAAAAGTAGGGGTAATGATTTTAGCAGTCTATTATGTTAGTATTTACGTATGTTCCTCCGTAGCGCCTAAACTATTCATCCGATTTTGATGACAAAGGTGTCAATCGATCGATTCGTTATTATGGGCCCCTAACATAGGCTAGACGTATGCCACATAGGGCACCCGCTTTAATGGCACCTGAGGTATTCCACATTATGGCATCAATAATTTTTGCAGGTGCCATTAGTGGAATAGTTTATTATTTAAAATTTTATTCCACAAACGGCACCTACGGATCTTTATACGGTACTAGTGTTGGGACGTTTTTTTTTATAAGACGTCAAAATTAAAAATTCTATTAAAATCAGTAGTTTAATAACATGATAGAAATATTAACTTCTTTATGATTTAATAATTTTAATATCACAATCAGTTTCCTTAGTCAAATGTATTGCATAATCAGCCTTGAGTTACTAAAGTTACTATATAATTTAAAAAACAAATACTTTTAGGTTTTTATACGATTATTTTTCTTCTTGGTTAACTTTGTATGATTTTTTTTATGGCTACATTTTAACCGATTAAAACAATAGGAGCACTCGATTTTACCTTGTAACCCGCTGAATTTATTAGGTAATTTTTCAGAAGTCAGGTTTTTACCTCACAGACTTGTTAGTGTTAATGATGGTGTTAGTGAACATGTCAGTCTTAAAATATTATCCTAAAAAGTCTTTGAGAAAATACATAATTTATCTTCTATATGTTGCAGGAGCTCGTAGATAAATAATAACAGCCGCCCGGGTCGATCTTTAGGTTAAGCCGTGCTTGCCTAGGTTGGTCTATGGATGGGTGACCACCGATTACATACCGAGTTTCCTCCGTGCCTCGGAAAGCACGCTTAGCAGTTGTTCCCGTCTGTCATTTGTGATCTTTGACAGTAATTACAGGTAGTCAGTGGCCCAAAAAGTCTGACCAAGGTGTAACGTATTACTCAATACTAACTGGGTTGTGGAGGTCAGATAGGCAGGTCGCTCCATGTAAAATACTGGTATTCAGTTGCATCCGGTTAGACTGGAAGCCGACTCCAATAAAACTTGGGAAAAGGTAAGGCAGATGATGATCTTCTATGTGTTGCAGCTCTTCATAGGACTCCATGTGGACTTAATGGTGTCGATTCTGTTGCACAAACTAAACATAACTAAGGCTATTACTATCTTTTTCTCTTTAATAAAACGAGAAAGAAACGGACGTAATTAAGAGCTGTCAAATTTAGTTGGAACTAATATTTCCAAATAAATGAAGGGTGCACGTAAAAACATGTCGACTAAAAACAAGCTGAAGCGCAAGGCATAAACTAGTCTGACATCTCTAACTTAGTTCATAGCTTTAGCCGTCCTTTTCTCGCACTGCCTTTTAGTAGAAGATAGCAGTAGCCTGAATTAAGTTTAGTTTGTGCTCAACAGTATCGAAACCAATATCAAGCTATTTAAAACACAGAAAATAATGATGGTGTTTAATGCTCGTACCGTCTCCGCATCACCTTTTGCTCATTTCTGAGACATTCATACTCTCTCAACTCCTCACGCATACACCGCAGGTTATTATTAAAAGTTATAAATAATAAACAACTGTGTACGTATGAGGAGTTGATGGATGCACATTAAAGTCGTCTGCAAGCTACAGCTCGTTCCAGCGTGCTCCGGAGCGTTCCAGCGCGTTCCAGCTCCGTTTGCAGATAAGCTTCGTACATGAATATTAAAGTGAGGCGTTATTGTGGCGGCTGTAACACCGTAGCGAATAGGAGGTTGATTTTGTAACAGTTGAATGAAAGTTTAATCAAAATACTTACTTATTCTCCTTATTCTATTCTTCTTATTGTGTTGATAGAAAAAGGCAAGAAAGAGTGGAACTGCGCACACTATTGTGCACTCCCCACTCTTGTTTGTGGTTTTCTTCATGTAAAATTTTAGGACATCCACGGGTCTGGTCAGATTTGGGCATCTTTTTTCTACTTTGGAGGTGACAGAAAGAAACTGAATTAGGTAATTAACTTGACAATTTATTGTGAATTTATAGACGGCCGCATGTGTAATTTCTTGAGACAGATTTTTCTTTGAGATACTTATGTTCAAAATATGGATGAGCCTTCTTGAAAAACATGCTACAGTCACCAACACGTAACAACAGTCACCATCATCATCATCATCCACATCATGTCGTCATGTGTGTGTCATGTCATGTCGTCATGTAACAGTTTACCTCTAGCAGACCTAATTGCTATTAAATTCTATCGAGAATAAGATCATTCAATTTTACATTTTTGGGAAGTCTAGTTAAAATAAATGAGGAAGGACTGTAGCTAGATGTTCAGCCAAATGTTACGTTACGGTGTGACAGAATTCGGTTTTAAAGCATCACGAGCATACATCAAATGCAGCACAGCACTTTGCATACGCGCCCGATGTTTGACTAACACGCCTTCCAAATGGACCACATGGGAACATTTATTTACTTAAAAATACATAAATAACGACGAGGAAAGTTAATGGATTTTGTCACAGAGCTAGAGGTGGCAAAAATATTGATAAATGCTTTTTTGAGAGAGTAGCGGTGGCACAGTGATGGCGGCCCATACTTACGAGCAGTAAGTCGTGAGTTAGAACCTGGCAGGCGCATTATTTTGTGTAATTTATTTCATCACCACTGGTCTCAAAACGGTGAAGGAAACCAGTATGTCACTCATCATCATCATCATCAGCCTATTAATGTTCCCACTGCTGGGACAGAGGCCTCCTCTCTATGAGAGAGAACCAGCAGGTCTTAACCAAAAATTCGAAGTCATGTGATATCTACCAACCCGTGCTGGGTCCGAGTGGTGGATTATAGGACATTCCCTCTCATAGAGGGTCAAGCGGCCTGTGTCCCACCTGTGGGAACATTATAGGCTAATTATGCTATGTTTTAAACTGATTTTAATACACTTCATGATAGCAAGATAATCAGCCTCTAATTTTCCCACTGATGGAACAAACGAGCCGCGCCCGCGGCCGCGGCTGAGCCTTCCTCGAGCATCATTGTCTCGGCGCTTTTCTGGTGGTCGCCACTGTTGATTCTGGCTTTCAGGAGTTACAGTGGTTTGGGAATAGTGTGGCGGGCTTGCTGGGACAGACCTCTCTTATCTGAACTCGGACTCGATCAGCATAGCTATTCACAACCCTTCGATTCGATTTTCGATTCGGATAGTCATTTCGTAATGTCAAAAAAAGATAGACATACGACTTACCGAATCGAAGATCGAATCGAAGCGTTGTGAATAGGGGGCCAGGTCCAATTCGGTGGATGTTATATTTCTTCGAGTTTTCAGTTCTAGGATATTTCACTTGATACTCACATTATGTGTGTGAAAACTTCGATTTGAGATTTTGTAGCGGCACTACAAAAAGTACTACGCTACATTGAATAAAAAGTACTACAGCACCATCTATAACACAGATGATGAACTAACAGCGAAACACGTCAGAATTCCTACATCGCGCAAGCAACTTTATCCGCGACTTAAGACTATATACAAAAACCCGACAACAAGTGTCGGGCAGTAGCCCACCAGACATAACACCCGTCTGGTCGGAGGATCCTCCCTTTTCTATGGGGGATGAAGGACTCTACAACCTGTTCTTCATACCCCCAAAATATTATTAGGATAATTCAACATAACAATGCACTTCGCTATTGTCTTTAACGACTTAGCAAAGTATAAAAAGTCACATCTATTAGCAGAGGTTTTTAATTCAATTTACTAAGCACGCTCACCGACTTCCCTCGCTAACTTATTGACGCATAAAATTGCCAATTAAGTAGGTATCTTTGACAAGTAATTAGTTCAACCAATCCTTAGTTCCTGGTATCCCGTCAGGCTTCACCGATTGGTAATTCGCAGAACTGTGCAGCCAGTCTTTGTGAATGGGGGAGGTTTCCTGGAAACGATTTATGCTTCAGTTGGTTTGGATATCCAGTACACAAAGGGACATCATTATGGAGACCGTCTCATGTCATGTGTCATCAGCCTGTATTATTTGCTATAAAGCAATATATTGTGCCTCGATTTTAGTTGAAAGCGTTATAATTTTCTCTTGCTTATGACCGCGGTTTCGTGGAGTTCGTTTATTGTCCCACGTAATCGTAATACCGATTTGTTAGACAACTCAGAAAAACGGTAGCTTCAGGATAATATAGTTTTATTAATCACTTCTTCAACTAATACAATTCACAATCAAATCAGCAGTGCAAGTACGTAGGAATCGATTCGATAAATCTGACAGTTATTCTCGACAAAATGAGTTTTTATCTTTGTTCTAAACTCATTTTGTCGAGAATGACTGTCAGATTCATCGAATCGATTCCTACGTACTTGCACGGCTGTTTCATCACAATATTTTTCCAGTAAGTACTCAAGAATAATTTAAACTTCCAACGACCAACGGTCAATCAGGCAGAGGTTTTTTGAAAAGAACTTCTCGGGTCGGCTATCAGCGATCGAATTGTCGAGCCTTAGCTGTCCCGTAAGCACTACGGTTGGTGGGAGGTGTATAGTGTTGCCAACTCTTAACAGTGTTGCAATAAATGTACACAATACTATTTTATTTTGTAACAGATTGTAGTGCCAAATTTCAGTTTTTGTGTGAAAGAGTAGCAAACGTCCATCCTCACAAACTTTCGCCTTTGAAATAGTAGCAAGAAGTAAGATTATCTTCCTTTATTACTTCTCCCATATTACTCAGGGTCGGAGGAACACGTTTTTTCTTTCATTCTTCTATGTCAACCATCATGCTATCATCAGCTTAAGGGCCTAACATGCCTCAAATGGCTTAGCATGATCCTCCGTTACGCCTAAAATACTGCAGCATCAATTTTGAAATAAATATATGGTAAAGTTGACGATTAGTGCTAAGTACTATGTGTGACGAAAACACGATTCCATAAACTTTTCTCGATAGAAAAAAAATACAAAGTTACCTCCAAATCGAACAATAAACCGCTGGTATTCAAAAAGTACTTCAAATTAGATTATGAAACTTTGCATACTAACTGAACTAACTATAAAGCAGGTCTTATGTGTTTTTATTTTTTGGGTCCAATCAATAGATTTTTTGTAAATCGCAAAAAACCACTCATTTCGCACTATTCGGCCGCAGTGACTGACGTAACAACCGCTTTGTAGTAGTGCAAGCTGATTAGAACTTTGTTCTAAAAGTATTTCAAACGAAGTTTGAACCACCACAAATAGAGTTGCTAATTTTAGGGTTAGAAGGGCCTTAAAAAGCAAATAATACTTAGAGGCATTGCACCGGATCGGCATCATCTCACCTAATTTTACCAGCAGGTCCCGATCCGAGGCCGATTGCGTGTGTGTGTGCGTTGCAGTATGGAGTTTCATATAAATAATCCCGAATGGATGGAGACGAGGTGATTCTGATTCCCGTTCATTGCTGTACTTTATGTTGATTCTTCTTCGTAGCGTGTCTATGGCAATCTAAATTGAGTCGGCCCAAAACTGAGCGACTAGTTTGGCCCTTTCGGTATCGTCCATCAGTTCCTGTAGTGAACAAACAACAGGATACGCAGAACTCGATATTAGGTGCCCCATCGTTTGTTAATAAAAGACTCTTTTTTAGTTCTACCGCTGGACATAAGCACCAATCTCGAAACTGCCAACGGATAGTTACCCAAGTCCAAGCGTTTATTTTATGTTATGCTGTTTGGGAAACTTACAGCTAATATAAACTACTAGCGGACGTCACGCGGTTTCACCCGCGTAGTGCCCGTTCCCGTGGGAGTAGGGGGATAAAATATAGCCTATGTTACTCAGGGTGAATGTAGCTTTCTAATGGTGAAAGAATTTTTGAAATCGACGCAGTGGATTTTGAGTTTAATCATTACAATAATAAACACACACACACACGCTAAAATACAAATCTTTCCTCTTTATAATATTATTATAGTGTAGATGTAGATGTTCCCAAACAATACGTACCTATTTGAAGGCCATTAAGGCGCGAATTATACAGAAACGGCGTAAGGTGAAGGCGCGGCGCAGGCATCTTGCCGCTTCAAAACGCTTCAATACAAAATGTAGGTAGGCGACACGATGTGAATTATACTCAAGCGGCGTGACGCAAGCTCGTCGTTTCGTCGCCTGTTCCGCGTCGCCAGCACTCGCGACCGGAGAGGCGCGCAAGCAGCACTTTTGTTTATTCAGTAGGTGCAGAAAAATAGACAGTGTTTTACTTTCGACAATAGAATGTGGAAACATTCTAGTGACATTTTATACACTGTAGGAAAACGATCAGGATACTCGCATAATTTTTCCATTATATTAAAATATCTATGCTCTTGTGACATTTCCACACAGGGTGCACCCAATATCTTCGGTGTCTCCGCACGTTAATGAGTTGCAGCAAAGCAAGCGCATCTTCGTCGTCTGAAGAGGAAAACATTCTATCACGATAAAGTCAGCCTGTATAATGACTAGTTGCGGCGTCTCTTCGCCTCTTTGATATAATTTAAATCGTATCGCGTCCGTGCCTTATCTGTTCCACGCCTGCTCTGCGCCTGTGCCGCGTCTTCACCGTACGCCGTTTCTGTATGATTCGCGCCTTACAAGTTTCCGCATTTATTCAAATCAAACGCTATGAACACTAATATAGCGTATTGAGGTTTTGGTGATTCGAGACCTAAGTAAGACTTCCTCATGCTGTTTTAGAGGACATTGCTTTAAAAAAATGGATCAATTTCATCGAAACCCATTTTTATTTATTATTTTTTCGGATGGGAAATCATAAAATGACTCCTCCCGCTCTGGACGGAGCAGGAGGGAGTTTCAGACTTTTACTGACTAAAACCCATCCATGTTCCTTCATCGCCCTTTGTGTTCCGGGGCCACGGTATCTCTTTCGAACAGTCACAGAGGCGCGCGTGGAACACGAACGCGCCGTCAACACGGCCTGTCGTCATGAGACGGACGGACGGCGTGAGCTAGCCCATAGCCCACCGTCCACAGGCCTGCGTTCACCCATACCCTTATGTTTCAGTTAATCACAACAGCCTGATAAAATTACCTTTGCTTTTTCGGTACATCCTGTTTTTCAATCAAAAACACTATCAATAATAAATAAAAATACCCCATAAATTAATTAACGATGAACCCTTCATTAAATATCAACCAAAAATCATGGTAAACGCCAATAGTATGAGCAGGGTAAGCAGAATGAATAGTTAATTGAATTCAGCCGTAAGTGGTAGGCGGTTGGCTATGGACAATTAAATACAGAAACATTGAATAGTCAACGTTAATTAATTTAATTATAGAGTGTAAAATTCAATGGCTGTGCACGTTTTTGTTTTGGTTGGTTAGGTTTTATCGGGTGTGGTTTTGCAGTGAAAATGCTAACTATCGAGTAGTAGGTTTTGCCGAGTAAAGGATATTTTACCATAATAATAATGTCTGGTACGCATTTCCTATGGATTCTCTTAACCTTTATGCTGAATGTTATCAAATCAGTTCAATCATTTTTTTCTAAGCAACAAAAATAACCTACCTTAAATTAAGAGAACTGGACGTCTCATCTTCACGCTGTTGTCAGGCTTTCTGCCTTTTCAATTAACTAGAGAACTGGTATTTCATACATTATTATCCTAAAAAATATTTTATTTTAAGCCTTTTACTTCCAAATATACGCAAAGACCACACGCGTAGCCGTGTGGTATCCGGCAGAGCCGTGTGGTATCCGGCAGAATAGAATAGAACCAACCCATTACACTCTCGGGTGTCGTATAAGGCGCCTAATGTCTGAGGTAGAACACCTTGCGCCTCCGTAGACCTGAGAATGGGCAGCAGCGTTTTCTGTTAGTCTTTCATCACTGCGATCTCCAATCCGCCTGCCAAGCGTGGAGATTACGGCAAATTCTTCCCATCATGGGAGAGGCTTATGTCCAGCAGTGGACGTTATGGGCTGTTGTTGTTGTATACGCAATTACGCATAGAAACTCTCCAATCAATTTTAAACACGAAATTCTTCATAATTATTCTACTATCAAAAATTCTAGCCTAGCATTTAATTTGTACTATTTATTCAACTAGAATGAGCTCAAACAATTTACTAAAAATAAGTTCGTTACGTAGTTTAGTCGTATATCTCCGGATTTCTAATTAAAACGATCTTAATTGATTAAAGTTGGTACAAATAGGGTACAAATAATTAAGGGTACATTTCTAGCCTAGAAGTCCCTTGTGAGTTTGCATTGCTCAGTTTATACTTTGTAATTGTAAAGTAATGACATAACATAACATTACGCCTGTAATCGCCGATGGGCTAGGTAGAGGTGTATCTAATAGTACACCCACATTTCGCCAGTTATGCTTAAGTGCCATGTTATAGGGGCGACCCTATTGCCATCAACCGGGCACAAATCCAGCCCGTGGCTGCTACTGTGAAATTCCTGATGGAATCGAACCCACGATCTCACCTTTCATTCAACAACAATTAAGTCCGTCCCAGTCACCTGTTTAATATACAATATCTCTATTTTCGTTTAGAGGAGCCCGTGGCTAAATAATAACAGCCGCTTGGGTTGATCTTTAGGTTAAGTCGTGCTTGCCTAGGTTTGTCTGTGGATGGGTCACCACTCACCATCCATTACATACCGGGTTTCCTCCGTGCCTCGGAAAGCACGTTAAGCCGTTGGTCCCGGCTGTCGTTTGCAGATCTTTGACAGTCGTTACAGGTAGTCAGTGGCCCAAAAAGTCTGACAACCAGTTTTACCAAGGGTTTTCGTATTACCCAGTACTAACTGGGTTGTAGAGGTCAGATAGGCAGTCGCTCCATGTAAAATACAGGTATACAGCTGCATCCGGTTAGACTGGAAGCCGACCCCGACATAGTTGGGAAAAGGCTAGGCAGTGATGATCTCTATCTTCGTTTATCTTGCATAGTATAGTATAGATCAGCATTGAAATCATTCAGCCCTTATACCATCTAGTTAAGAAGTACTAAGTACGACTAAAACATTTTTAAAGTAATTTATTTTGTTCCAGGTAATTCAACACACGTCATCCAAGCAGCCCATCACGAATGTAAGATTAAAATAAATTTTTAAGTCTCTCCTCATAATTCTTCACTGAGGGAAGATCAGGTACCTAATTTATGTTAAGTAAAACCGTTAAAAATACTGAGCATAATAGTTAATAGAATTACAATGATCGTCACTATTTAATTGTAGCTATCGTATCCTTGTGAAACGACAAAGACACGGGAATAATTATTTCAGTTACAATTTTCTCTCCAAAACTACATCTCATTTGCGGCATTACCCTAAAAAAAATCTAAAAAATTAAAAAATGATCGTCGCTATTTAATTGTAGCTGCAACAACAACAACAACAGCCCATAACGTCCACTGCTGGACATAAGCCTCTCCCATGATGGGAGGAATTTGCCGTAATCTCCACGCTTGGCAGGCGGATTGGAGATCGCAGTGATGAAAGACTAACAGAAAACGCTGCTGCCCATTCTCTGGTCTACGGAGGCGCAAGGTGTTCTGCCTCAGACATCAGTCGCCTTATACGACACCCGTGAGTGTAATGGGTTGGTTCTTTTCTACTCTGCCGGAAACCACACGGCTATTATAATTGTAGCTATAGGTATCTTATCCTTGTGAAACGACAAAGATACAGGAATAATTTCCTAGTTACAATTTTCTCTCCAAAACTACATCTCTTTTGCGGCATTACCCTAAAAATTATAATGGTCGTCGCTATTTAATTGTAGCTATCTTATCCTTGTGAAACGACAAAGATACAGAAATAATTTCCCAGTTACAATTTTCTCTCCAAAACTACAGCTCATTTGCGACTTTACCCTAAAAATACACCCACAAACGTACTAAAAAAACCAAAACACAATTTTATACTTATCTCAAACAACCTGATAGTGAATTTATTTTAGTACTACAAAGGTTTTCGAGCTAGAAACCATTTGAATACACATTACCTAAGCCGAGGCTAGATCGTGCTTAGCTCGGCTCGGCTGAAGAAAAAGAAATAAAAACCCCTGACCGCCTGTTGCTGCGATGTTATTCTTATTTTAGTCGTGGGCTGACGGCTAGAGATGGGATAAGGTTGGTATCGATGTGATTAGTGTTTAATTGATTTTGTATCAAACAATTAAAACTGATATTCTTGTAATCCAATATCCGATAAGATACGAGTCAAGTTAAAGTAAGAAAAACTCAAGCAAGGTTATCATTTTCTCGAGATTTTTTAAGTATCGGTAATGTATACTTACAGCAGCGGTTGCCCAAGTGGTGGCGGCCCCGACTTACGAACAGTAAGTCGTGAATTCGAACCCATGCAGGCGCATTACTTTGTGTAATTTATTTCATCACCACTGGTCTTAAAACGGTGAAGGAAAACATCGTGAGGAAACCGGCATGTCCTAGAACCAAAAAATCGAAGACATGTGTCTACCAATCCGCACTGGGCCCGCGTGGTGGATTATAGCCCATTCCCTCTCGTAGAGAGGAGGCCTGTTTGTCCCAGCAGTGTAAACATTAATAGGCAGATGACAATAAATGTGTACTTATTGGGTATAGATGCTTGGTATATCAGTACAAAAACAAATTAGAATTCAGTTAAAATTTGATTCAAATTACTACAAAAAGAGTAACTTGCCGAATATATAATCGCATCCGTTTTTACAGCCGGTAAAAAAATGTGTATCTTTATCGGGCGGAAATACACTCTCGCAACTAATTTAGGTCTAGATCTGCAAAGTATATGTAGGAAGTAACATAACATCAGCAGAGGTCAATCACGGACATCGATACAACATACTTGACGTGAGTGTGTATTTTTACTTTGAAAAATATCCCTAAAATAAAAAATTCCAAAAATGTATCGCCGACCACTACATCCCTAAAAAATGCATCTACCCGTGTGCACTACATGACACGAGGATATCGTTCAAGATTCTTTGGAGACTGCTCGCTTTGTCTACCTTCCACATAATCGATAATTTAAATGCACGTCACTAGAAAATGCGACGAGCAAGCGTGTTCACGACGTCGCCGATTTTGTATTATCAACTATATTATCGATAAAGTAAAGTCTAATTTTAGTTCGTTCGATGCTCTATTAATAGATTGTGTTAGTTCACTTTTTGTTGTTTTAAGTCTTGCGTTCAAGTAAAAGTTGTTGTGTTGAATAAAGTTATAATAAAGCGTGTATCGTGTGTGTGTGCTTGTCTTGAGGTAAAGTTTTTAAAGTAAATAAGTTAGTAGAGCATCTTGTTTTCTATTTAAGTTTAAGTTGAGTTATAACGTTGGTTTATCACTTAAGTTTTATGTAACTTCCTTTGACTGATGTAACTTTCTTTGAGCGATAAGGTAGAGTTGTAAAACCCGTTTTCGGGTTATTCACCAACTGTACATGAAAGACTGGACACACGTGTGTCCAGTTGGTGAAACTCACAATAAGTATCACTTATTATTTCGTCATCTGGACACGCCAGGACTTTTGCACGTGTCCACGTAGTGAAACTTAAATTAAATCACTTATATGTTTTCGCCAACTGAACACACCCAGTTTTTTTCCATAAGAAGTGTACAGTTTGGTTAAAGCGAAAAAATGAACAAAAAAAACTGGGTGTGTTCAGTTGGTGAAAACATAAAAGTGATTTAATTTAAGTTTCACCATGTGGACACGCGTAAAAATCTTGGCGTGTCCAGATGACGAAATAATAAGTGATACTAATTGTGAGTTTCACCAACGGGACACACGCGTGTCCAGTCTTTCGTGTCCAGTTGGTGACTAACCCAAGTTTTCTGAAAATATGCTGACAGTTTATTAGCAGAATAATATGTATGGTATGTTCAATTCATGTAAATTTTCAGTTATTTTGAGAGATGATTTTAGTCTTGATTGATGATGTGTGTCTACACAGCCGGGCAAAGATTTAATGTTAAATGCTCATAGTATGTTGAATTCAGTTAGACTTGTAGCCATTTCCAACATCATCTGCCTAGCCTTTTCCCAACTATGTTGGGGTCGGCTTCCAGTCTAACCGGATGCAGCTGAATACCAGTATTTTACATGGAGTGACTGCCTATCTATGTATAGCCATTTCCAACACAGTTGGCTAAAAGGCTAAGCAGATAATTATGGTTAGTGGTCAGGCCATGTTATTTAATCTATGAAACCAAACCTTTGTGATAACTTACCTAAGATTGACATCGTATTGCAAACTGCAGCTTGTTCCTCTAATAAAGTTATTTTATTATACACAGTTAATTATTGCAGAACACCGCAGCGTCTAACAATATTAAACTTTATTAAATTTCATCGACATCGTCCCATCCCTATTCGAGCTCCGCGTGTTCGCGACACTAGCGGCGTGGCACCTTATTGTTTAACTTGGCTAATTAGTCGCTCGCGTGCAAACAGGACTGATAAAATAATCCTGTGTTTGCCTTTCCTATTGTCAATACTATTTACTTTAGGAGGAATATGTGGAAACGAGGGTATTAGCCTTGGTTTTGCGAAGCTACATTTGCCATGTTTAAAATTTTATTTCGAAGTACAATAACAATACCGCAAAAATGGTAAGATAGTAATAACGAACAGCCACATAAAAAATGCCTCTATAGTTTCAAGTTTTTTGTTTCCAACCTATACAATGAAACATTATCATTAACAGCCGTACTCAAACCGTTGAACCTCTGTTACTAGTACGTAAAATATAATAAAACTGTAAAGAAAATAGATGTCTACAATCTTGCAGAGTTTTATTCATAGCTTCGTGCTTCGTCAGTTTCATAAAACTGGAAACCTTTACTGCAGAAACTACTCAACGTAAAATGTAAAGTGACGAGGAAAATGAATTTCAATTTTAATTGAACGTATTCGTTACTGTCAGTTTGACAGTTGTGTAAAATGGCAGTGACATGGAAAATTGACGTGGTGCGTCAACATCTGTCAATTTTGACAGTTTGGTGAAATGGCTAACGTCAAATTGTCAAGTCGATAGAAAAATAATGAATTTCCCGGAATGTACTTGTAAGCGCACAATAGGTCGAGGAGAAACCCAATAGACACATATTACATCGAGATTAGAAACTCTTCAACAAAATGGTCAAAACCAAACTTCTCTTCGATCATCATCATCATCATTATTCATCATTCTTCTGCTCTTACTTCTCTATTACTCGTCATCAGACACCTCCTTTCCTGCCATATCATCCTTCACACAGTCCATCCATCGTTTCTTTGGTGTTCCTCTACTCTTATACCCATCCACATTCGTACTCAAAACTTTCGATGACATCTACAAAATACGGTTGATATATCGATAACCATTTCTCGTATCATGGTACACCACTAAACATGTGCACGACACTACTCAAGGCGTATTGTTTGATTCCAGTAATTAGTTCCCGCGTGGTGATGCTGATGAATCAATCGTATATCCGAGAATCAAATGCAGGCTTAGCGATATGTAGGTTAGACTTGAGTATTTAAGAGCCTATACTACCTCAGATTAGCAACTCTATTTGTGGTGGTTCAAACTTCGTTTGTAAAACTATTAGAGTAACGTTCTAATCAGCTTGCACTACAAAGCGGTTGTTACGTCAGTCACTGCGGTCGAATAGTGCGAAATAAGTGGTTTTTATTCTTTATAAAATCAAATTTTCGTCTTTTGGAAAAAATAAAAAACATAAGACCTGCTTTATAGTTAGTTCAGTTAGTATGCAAAGTTTCATGATCTAATTTGAAGTACTTTTTGAATACCAGCGGTTTATTGTTCGATTTGGAGGTAACTTTGGGATTTTTTTCTATCGAGAAAATTTTATGAAATCGTGTTTTCGCCAAACATCAGACCTAACATTAATCCTCAACTTTACCATGTATTTATTTCAAAATTAATGCTGTAGTATTTTAGGCGTAACGGAGGATCATGCTAAGCGATTTGAGGTAGTGTAGGCCCTTAATAGGTTATTGAAAAATATTGGTAAGAGCTCGTGCCGGTCGGGTCGATCTTTAGGTTTAGCCGCGTTTGCCTAGGTTGGTCCGTGAATAGGTGACCACCCATTAAATACCGAGTTTCCTCCGCGCCTCGGAAAGCACGTAAATCCATTGGTCCCAGCTGTCGTTTGTGGATCTTTAACAGTTGTTACATGTAGTAAGCCTGAAAGTCTGACCACCAGTCTTACCAAGGGTTTACATCTTACCCAGTGCTAACTGGGTTGTGGAGTTCAGATAGGCAGTCGCTCCATGTAAAACACTGCTATTCAGCTGCATCCAGTTAGACTGGAAGCCGACCCCAACGCAGTTGGGAAAAGGCTAGGCAGATGATGATAGACACAGGGCTGAATTCCGTGATACAGAGAGACCGTAGACCGTAATCCATCATGTGGATCCAGTGCTGGTCGGAGTAAGACACAAATGTCTTCCGAATTTTAGGACAAACGTGTTTTCGCACGACGTTTAAGTTTACAACAATGTGTTCAGAGCAATGGTGATTCAATATTTTACTCAAACAAAGTTACATTGCTTTTCGAAACATTACAAAAATCACATTATAATACACATGTAAACGGGTATTTATCGCGAATTTTACCTTTAATATAAGCCCGACGTTTCGACCGCACAATGTTAGTGTAGTGTGCTGTCCTAGTGTGAACTGGCCTTAATTAACATTTATGAAGATCAAGTGAATAGTTGAATAAACACCTTCGCTTTGCTGTGGCGGTACCTCCAATACTTCTGTCTTCCCGCAACCACGGCTGGTGCAATCCGGTCGAAACGTCGGGCTTATATTAAAGGTAAAATTCGCGATAAATACCTATGTGTATTATAATGTGTTCTGATCGTGAAAGTTTAAAAAAACCGGCCAAGTGCGAGTCGGACTCGCGCACGAAGGGTTCCGTACCAATTATTATAAAAAAAAACACATTTGTTGTATGGGAGCCCCCCTTAAATATTAATTTTATTCTGTTTTTAGTATTTGTTGTTATAGCGGCAACAGAAATACATCATCTGTGAAAATTTCAACTGTCTAGCTGTCACGGTTCATGAGATACAGCCTGGTGACAGACAGACGGACAGACGGACAGACAGCGAAGTCTTAGTAATAGGGTTCCGTTTTTACCCTTTGGGTACGGAACCCTAAAAAGACGATTACAAAAATCCTCAAGTAACATTTTTCATTAAAACTGCGGACTAGTAGCTGGATAGTTAAAAGCTTTAACCGCAACCGAACTTTAATAGTAAATAAACAGCTTTTAACTGCTACATTTAACGACTGTACTAACTACACTATTCTAAATATAAAATCTAACTAAACCACGACAGTTACTCAACTGAAATCTAAATTCGAAACTGAGTAATCGATTTTTTCGCCATCGGAAAGTTGTCGAATGGCCGTCGAAATGTTTACACAGTTAGTATGTAGGTTAATCGATGGGGATCGTATGTGATACTGTTGATTCCATGTATTTTGAGTGTTTACTAGATAGACATTCGATATAGTTGATGTGTTAGATAGTTTTGTTGGTATGTCGTTTGGGAGTTGACAAAGGCAATTAAAAATGTTGGTGTAGTTCGATAGATTCAAAAGAATATTTCAGGACTCTAAAAGTTTAGAACTTAACTGCGTTTATTATTGTTTTAATTCTAAAAGTGACAACCTTTTGAAAATAATACACACGAAATGCGGACGACGTGTGACGCGTGTCGATCAATTCCTGTTCTTTCTTTGAACGAGAAAACACATTTTCCCTGAACCAGTAAAATACAACAGAAATGGTACGAATACGTTGTTGTAGTTGTTCCTTAAAGTTTTTAGGTAAAGCGTAATTAGGAATACCTAGATTATTAGTGTTTTCAGGAAAGTAAACATAGAAAGCCCGAATCACTAATCTTTCAAGGTTAAGGTTTAAGGATTATAATTTGGGCTTTTTATTTTTGGTACAGTCTCTGAAAAGTTGCGAAACTTAAGAATAATCAAGTTATTTCTAACCCTTCTTTCTCCTAACAAACTTAATACACTAACAATGACTCATAAATTAACTACAAGTATATGAAAGACGTTTATCTTCAATATATCATTATTACACGGTGTATCGGTTGGGTTGGAGCAAACTGAGCGTGCGTCGTGACGGCGAGTTGAGAAGCCATGTGTCATATTTGCTGCGTAGTTTTGTAGTATGCGCTGAGGTGGAGTAGGGTTTGTTAGGAGAGAAAGTGGGCTGTGGTTTGGGTTGATGTATATTTCCTACATATAAATATCGTGTGTTTGCTCTTGACTGGTCGCAGAATCTTTAAAACTACGCAACAAATATGACACATGCGTAGTTGTTGCGTAATTTTGTAGTATGCACTGAGTTAGAGTAGGGTTTGGTGAGTGAGAAAGTGGACTGTGGTTTTAGTTGATGTATATTTCCTACATAATTATAATGATCCTGTGTACAAATTAGTTGATACACAGGGTTTATGTTACTCATTCTGGCCTACCAGACTTAAATTATGTCCATCCTATATCCATACAAATTTTCATCCTTCTACAAACCCCTTTCGAAGATCACTTTTCTCAAACAATTCCTCAAAACGGTGCTCATTTTACACGGAACTCCAGATTGTGCAACATTTCTGTCAATGAATGAATGAATTTAAGATTTGTATTTAGTGAAACTTTTAACCGGATTTTCCTCCGAATAACCTATTTCCAATTTTATACGCTATGTCCGCAAAATAATAATCCATACAATTTGAACACATACATCATAACATTATGCGTCCCTATCCAAGCGCCAACACTTTCAGACACAGAATGCACTCGAACCATACTACAGAAATACGCGACCGGCCCGCTTCGCCTTATTAAACACGATGAATGATTTATAGTAATATAAGACTTATGGCGTTTGAAATAACGACGAGCCTGTAATTTAGTTAAAAGGGTTATTTTAGCGTGTCAATTAAGTACTAAAGCCGTGTGCTCTATATTTGGAGTCGTCTTGAGACGCCATATTGGATATGGTCCTTAAAATAAATGTTGAAATTATTTTATGGAATGTTTATTGAAGTTCGTGAGTGAATGTTTTTGGATTTTTATGCGTCATTTAGCTTTAATGCTTAAAGTTATTGTGCTGTTTTTAAAGATTGGGCGGATAGGCATAAGTATCCCTGTGTGATTGTACCTGTGTATAATGGTCAATAATTGATCAACATAAGACGTAACATAATATACTCTTTAATAAATAGTTATCTTCTTCTTTGAAGAAGATAACCTTGAACTAACCTTGTGTCGCAGTTTTTATGCTGCCCGTGGCCTCTGACTTAATTGGCTGAACATGAAGTCGAGAAATATCTCTCAGGCATGCTGGTTTGGTTCCCTCACGATGTTTTCTTTCACCGAAGCCACTGAAAATTATACAATATGCATAAGAATATGAAAAATCAGAGATTCTTTTAGAAAATTAAACACCAACACGGTCCCGCTACATCGATTCTCGTTATGATGATTCTTTATTTGATCGTAGAAATGACGGACATAGGAATTAACCAAATACACCATTCTCACCGCGTTAATAGAAAATACGACATCGTATCAGGTTTTAAGACCTTAAACAACATTTTTCATTTAATAAAGCATACATTTAACGATTATTGACTTCCCAATATTGACGAATAAACTCATATAAATGCAAATTGGCGTTTTGAAAACCCGAAAAACCCTATGCCAACAGTGGGAATATTATGGCCTGTTTATGATTTTTATTGTTTATTTAATGTTATTAAACAAATCAATTCCGTTTAAATAAGTTACCGAAACCAATAATATTAAATTTAATTATAGAATAAACATTACCTGAGCGCCGATGACCGTTAAAATTGTTAATTATTTTTAGAATTAAACCGGTTTGAAGCGGTTATAAGTAGTCTTAACTGGTTATAACTAATTTTTATTTTTCGTTGCATGGCTTAAAATAAAATTTATTTAAATATGACAGGAATGTTACCTTGTAAAATGTGTGGGTTCCGTAAGTTTTAACGTAATTGAATTTTCGTGTGTTCTGTCTAATTTTGAAGTGTGTTCATAAATATTGATGTTACACCTATTCATTGAAGATGGCTGTATAATCAATCGATTTATTTATTCTGATTGAATACTAACAGTTAAAAGCTGCTTATACATTTAAATGAACGCTTCGAATAAGTTGGTTGTTATTTATTTAAATAGTTTTCTTTTTGGCTTGAATCGTTTTTGTAAGATGAGTTTTAATGGTCATTTAGCATTATTTCATGAGTAATTATGTTTTACGAAAGGGGAATGACCCAGCAGTAGTAACTGCAGGGCTTTACCCTGTTGTTGACGGTATGCACTAAACAGAGTAGATAGATTAGGGAAAAATGATAAATAAAATCAAATCAATGTGTTTGTCAAAAAGGTAAACAAAAAATATCGTGGGTGAACAAGAACCAACAAAAAAAAATTAGTCATGCGACCCCCTATCGAATGGCCTCTCGTGATATACCAGCCCACCAGGTCTCACAAAGAGGAAGTTGATTTTAGAGTAAATGCGCCTGCCTACATATTTGCCATAAGTACTAAAGAAATAACTGTTGACAAAAATATTTTCAAAACGTTTTCACCTTAAGGGGACTACAGGTGCTAAACGCGAGTTTTAAAATGCAAAAAAGCATAAGATTCACTGCAATAAACAAAACCAAAAAAATATATGATATTCTTCAGGATATATGCTAGTACAGTAGTGTTTTGAAAACATAATACTTACAACAAATTTTATTTGAAAAAAAATCACGAACTAATCTCTAAAAATTTTTTTTAGCGATTAAAAACCATACTAAAATACATGCGATCATTCTGATTTTTTGGCAAATAACCTACAAACAACATATTGGCATCATATTGTTTTATTTTTTTAGTCCAATCAATAGGTTTTTTGTAAATCTCATAAAAACCACTCATTTCGCACTATTCGGCCCGCAGTGACTGACATTACAACCACTTTGTAGTTGGAAGCTGATTAGAACTTTATTCTAACAGTATTTCAAACGAAGTTTCAACCACCACAAATAGAGTTGCTAATTTAGCTCCTGTAGTCGCCTTAAATAACGTTTTCCCAAACGATTTCCTTTACAACGGGCCCCTAAAAATTGAAATCCCACTAAGCGAACGGACGCGAACGTAATTTTAGTCGTAAAATCGAGCCAGGCACCACGGGGCCTGCGGTCGTCCGGACGCGTGTGGTCCACCCTTAACGGACGTTTTACGATGCCCGAAGCGATGTCGGTGACCCTTTATACTTTACACTTGATTAACTTTTTTAGTTTAATTGTTCGTATTAGTGTTTTTATTAAACAGCCGCTCGGGTCGATCGTTAGGTGACCACCCTTACATATCGAGTTTCCTCCGTGCCTCGGAAAGCACGTTAAGCCGTTGGTCCCGGCTGTCATCTGTAGATCTTTAACAGTCGTTACAGGTAGTCAGGGGCCCAAAAAGTATGACAACCAGTCTTACCAATGGGTATCGTATTAACTGGGTAAAATACTGGTATTCAGCTGCATCCGGTTAGACTGGAAGCCGACCTCAACATAGTTGTTCATACTCAACATGTTCGCTCAGGCGCGTGTTCACGACTTCCACGCAATGGTGAGAAGGAAAACTGCGTCACTATTAGAAAGAATGCGGTCGAATTCTCATCATCATGATGCCCAATTTGGTTTCAGACTCGGACTATCGACGGAAACTGCCATCATGTGTCTTAAGCAGACTGTTCAGTATTATGCTGACAGGAAAACTCCGGTCAATGCATGTTTTCTGGACCTTTCGAGGGCTTTTGACCTGGTGCCATACGATATCTTGTGGGAAAAACTGCGAAAGGAAAGCCGTGTTGACTGCACTGTTATTTCTTTATTTAAGTTTTGGTACGAGAATCAGACGAACTATGTCAGGTGGGGTGGAACTCTGTCTGATGTGTATGGGTTGAAGTGCGGGGTGAGGCAGGGGGGTATTACCTCGCCTCGTATCTTTAACCTTTACATTAATCAGCTCATTGTTGAACTCAGCAGCACCCGTATAGGCTGTCACATTGATGGAGTTTGCGTTAACAATATAAGTTACGCGGACGACATGGTGTTGCTGAGTCCATCAATAAGCGCACTCAGGCGTCTTGTTAAGATGTGTGAAGACTACGCGGTCACTCAGGGACTCAGGTACAATGCAAATAAATGTGAGTTATTGGTATTTAAGGCAGGCACCAAATGTTACACTAACGTGCCAAAAGTGACTATAAATAATATTCCGTTATCCAGAGTAACAAAATTTAAGTACCTGGGTCACTGGGTCACGCATGACCTGAATGATGACCTGGACATAGAAAGGGAACGCAGGGCGATGGCTGTCCGAGGTAATATGCTGATCCGCAGATTTGCACGTTGTACGACGCAAGTCAAAATAACCCTTTTCAGAGCATACTGCCAGTCTTTTTACACGTGCAGTCTGTGGGTCAGGTATACGCTGAGGGCATACAACGCCTTGCGTGTCCAGTATAACAATGTGTTCAGGATGCTGTTGGGTCTACCACGGTTTTGTAGCGCTTCCGGGATGTTCGCCGACGCCAGGGTTGATGGTTTCCATGCCATTATGCGGAAAAGGTGCGCGTCTATTCTCGGTAGAGTACGTGCTAGCTCCCACAGCATTCTGAATGTATTTTGTGATAGGTGGGACAGCCCCATGCTGGCTCACTGGATACGGCTGCACACATAGGTGTAAGTCGTATCTATTTTGTAGTTCTTATTTTTTTATTTTTACTTTTTTACTAACATTAAGTTAAGACTTACTAACAACATATGGATTGTATTTGATCTGAAATAAATTCAATATTATTATTATTATTTCCTTTATTCATTTTTAAACAAATTTGTTACATTTTTAAATATTAATTTAAAAATATATAAAAAACATTTAAAAATATAAAAAATTGTAGCCCACCGGTATCGGGAACAGGGTCCAAGCTACCGGCGGTCAGGGCTCCAGAGAGAGGAACCTCCTAACAATACGAGCCGTGTCCAGGAGTACCGCTTTCTGAATCAAGCCCTTGATCCAGCTGCCTAACGAGAGCCTCCTCAGGTATTGATCGAGGCTCTTGGCAATTAAGCCATGGGCTGATATTATTATTATTATTATTAATAGCATTCTGAGGATGTTAATGGATAAATTTGATTCACCGATGATGAACCATTTCATGCAGGTGTTGGTGAGGCAAGAATGATGCATCATCGATGATTTTTGTAATGTTTGTTTGTTGTTTATGTATGAATTTTCTTGGAGCTTAATAATACTATACACTAACATAGTTCTGTAAGTTTTTTGTAACTAACACGTGGATCTTTGTTGTCTGAGCAAATAAATTATATTATTATTATTATTATATTATAGTTGGGAAAAGGCTAGGCAGATGTTGATTAGTGTTTTTTTGGGGTTGTGTGAATTTTTATTAAGGACGGTAATTGTTTTAGGTATGCCTGTGTCCGTGAATAGAATAGATTGTGTTGAATGTACTCCGCCTGTGTATATTTCTGCTTTTATCATAATTATGATAATTAATAGCCAGAAGGCTTTGAAATACTAAAGTATTTATGAAAACGAACTTCTGCGGTCCTACTTGTATCTTTTACCATTATAATTTCGTAACTGCGTAGATACTGCTATTTATTTCAAAGTCGTCATCTTCTTGCCCTCGTCATTGCGATCATTTTTTTGTTCTACACCATACTTGGGAACCTTCCAGTTACGGAGATATTGGGGGTCAAAGTTCCAACTTTTTGACAAGTTTTTTTTTTTAAAAGTCACAAGTTTTTAATGTAAGATTTTTACTTTGAACACCTCCACGACCCCTGTACTATTCAATCCATCCATCAGCACAATGTTTTGAGTGCGTTACATTGAGTTCTACCACAAAACATGATTTTTCACCTCAAAAAAAAGTCGTTTCGCAGCAATAACTTTTGCGTAAAGTTACATGTACAGAATGCTTGGTTGACGGCTTCGTGATTAGGTCTTTTACACCCCGTATGTATTATTTAAAGGGAGTCGCAAAGCTAACATCGTAACCACACGAATAAACACTAGATAACATCAAGACATTCACACGTAATCATTACTCCGAACTATAACACAATATTGATTGTTAATTACTACTCCAATATAACCCGATACCAGTAATGGCGGATATTCATCCTGTGACGTCACTGCCGGTACCCTATCATGGCTAATAACGTTCAACAAACAGATCGTAAGGGCACTCTGAAGGTAAATGAGCAGAAAATCCACTATGTACAGAAAATAAAAATAAAAAACAATAAAGATCTTGTACGGAGGCTACTAGAAATGCAAACCACAGCGGTGACGTTACTACTACGGTTTAGCTGTGGTTGTCTGCAAAACAGTACATTCAAAGACCCAAGATCTGGACTCAGCGTACAGTTCCGGGCTTTTATTGCTTGACCAAAAAGGGTGTCGATCAGAGCAAATTGGTTTCGGTAAATGCAACTGAATCTTGTTTCTAATTAAGGCATCATCATCATTATTTCAGCCGAAAGACGTCCACTGCTGGACATAGGCCTCCCCCAAGTGTCGCCACATTGACCGGTCCCGTGCGACTCGCATCCAGCTGATTCCCGCAACCATCACCAGGTCATCAGTCCACCTAGTTGGAGGCCTTCCACCGCAACGTCTTCCGGTTCGCGGTCGCCACTTCAGAACTTTCGGCCCCATCAGCCATCCGTTCTGCGAGCAATGTGCCCTGCCCACTACCACTTATGTTTGGCAATTCTTCGGGCTACGTCGGTAACCTTTTCTCCGGTTCTCTTGCGGTCTTCATTCTGATTCGATCGCGCAAGCCTTCTGATGAGGCCCATTATGAGCGACCACGTTTCGGTCCCGTATGTAATCACTGGCAACACAAACTGGTCATAGACTTTCGTCTTTCGTCTCAATTAAGGCATGCTGTGTGAAAATAGCCTGCCTTAGTTGGTCTGTTGATGGGTGACCACCCATTACATACCGAGTTTCCTCCGTGCCTCCAAAAACACGTTAACCCATTGGTCCCGGCAGTCATTTGTAGATCTTTCTTGAGAGTCGTTACAAGTAGTCAGTGGCCTGAAAGTCGACAAACAGTCGTACCAAGAAGTATCGTATTACCCAGTACTAACTGGGTTGTGGAGGACAGATAGGCACTCGCTTCATCTAATTACTGGTATTCAGCTGCATCCGGTTAGACTGGAAGCCGACCCAAAGCTAAGCAGATAATGTATGAAAATAGCTCCTAAAGTTGTCAATGGTCAGCAGATCTAAATCATCATCTGCCTAATAGCCTTTTCCCAACTATGTTGGGGTCGGCTTCCAGTTTTACCGGATGCAGCTGAATACCAGTATTTTACATGGAGCGACTGCTTATCTGACCTGGAGGTCAACCTAGTTAGTACCGGGTAATACGATACCCCTTGGTAAGACTGGTTGTCAGACTTTTTGGGCCTCTGACTACTTAACGACTGTCAAAGATCTAGAAATAACCAACGGCTTTCCGAAGCACGGAGGAAGCTCGGTAAGTAATGGGTGGTCACCCGTCCACAGACTAACCTAGGCAAGCACGGCTTAACCAAACAATCGACCCGAGCGGCTGTTATTATTTAGCCACGATCTCCTCGGTCAGCAGATCTACAAAATTGTATATTCTTTGAAGGATAGAGTTTCTGGAAGCAGTAGCTTTTCTGAATCTTCTCTGTATCGTGTTAATTTAATGCTGAGCGTATACAGCCCGTATACTTTTATGAGTATATGCTGATTTGGATACAATATTGAATGTATGTGCTTCAGTTTTACGCGATGTATCAAGGCCTCCTCTTATTATTGGGTTGGGTGAATTTAGACGGGATTAAGGATATTTTTAGATGGTAGATTGATTCAATGGGACCCAATATGATTGTATCTTTGGAGGTATATTTTTGGAAAATAAATGAAGATAAAGGACTTTTTTACCAAAAATATATTGTATCTGTTTTGATGAAAGAACATTCTTAGGTTCATTCTTAGGTTTAGACTGGAAGCCGACCCCAACATACAATCCTTACAATAGGCTTGTGTCCTGAAAATATCTAATTAGTCCGTCAGTTAGATTATCAAAAAATATTTGACACGTATTTTTTCTTTTGTTAAGTAAATCAAAATTGGCGAAAATACGACGCTTTTAAAATTCTCACTACGTCACATACATATTCTTGTGCCATCACTAAAAAAAATATATTTAAGCTCACTCCTCTTACTGTATAGTGTTTGTAGTCGTGGGACTACAAACACTAAACATTATGACGCTTTTAAAATTTTCAATACGTCACGCCGTGGTATATTTTTTAGTGCGTTCTGATGTCACGACTCCCGAGTTTAGATGCGTTTTTATCTTTGTAAATATTCACTGATTTACAAAAATACGTGTCCATTATTTTCCAATGCTCTAACTGACGGACTTAATAGATTTGCAATTTATTGATGGTGGAAACTAGCCTATCCTATATTATAATTGCGAAAGTTTTTAACGATGTATGGATTTGTGACTGTCTGGTCGTATGCATGTTTGTTACTCTTTTACCACGCTAAAACTATTGACCGGATTGGAATAAAATTTGGCACACAGATAGTTTATAACTTGTATTAACACATAGGATATTTTTATCCCGTTAATAAAATCCTGTGGGATAGAGCTCGTGGGTAAATAATAACAGCTGCTCGGGTCAATCTTCAGGTTAAGCCGTGCTTGCCTAGGTTGATCTGTGGATGGGTGACCACCCTTGCATACCGAGTTACCTCCGTGCCTCGGAACGAAGCAGTTGGTCCCGGCTGTCAATTGTAGATCTTTGACAGTCGTTACAGGTAGTGAGTGACCCAAAAAGTCTGACAACCAGTCTATGAAGGGACCCAGGGGTATTACCCAGTACTAACTGGGTTGTGGAGACAGTTGCTACATGTAAAATACTTGTATTCAGCTGTATTCGGATAGACTGGAAGCCGACCCCAACATAGTTGGGAAAAGGCTAGGCAGATGATGAGTCAAATCCTGTGGGATGATTACCGAACTAACGTGGGCGAACCAGGGGGCATAAGCTAGTGGATAATAAAAAAATACTGATTTTCTTCACTTCGCAAGGCAAGGGTTTTCTTTGTGCTAAAAGGCCTGTTGTTTAGTAAAATAATTGATCTGTTTACGTATAGCCATCGCTCGAAGTAAATTATTACATTAGCATGTGTTGGGTCTCAATTTGCCAGATAATGACAGATCGCGCCGGTTCGTCGCCTGAGGGCGCCACGCTGGCCACGCGTTCATTGAGTTCATGTTAATAAATATGATACATATTTACGGTCATTTGTGAGGTGGTTAAATGGGTAAGACATTTTTTTCTTAAGTTTTCCGAAAGTTTGTAAAACTGATGATTAAACAGAAGATCTTTCTGGTTTCATATTTTTGTCATTATCCCTGGATATTTGAAATTGGAGCAAAATGTCGTCTTCCATTGATCTAAATTAATCAGCTGCTGTTGTCTAAGGGGTGCTGCAGTTGCTGCCAGTTAAGATCGCAAAAGCGGTCATTGACCCACCTACATTTATTAAAGTTCTTAACTTTGAAATCCAAAAATAAGCCTGTTCAAGTCTTGAATCGTCATCTATCGTGATCTTCAACATTTTTCTAATGAAAAACGATACACGGTTCATTGTTTTGTTTCGTAGGAAGAGATATGAGGAAAAGGGCAATGACCGCTATTGCGATCTTAACTGGCACCAACTATAGAACGGATTCGATTCCGCAGTAGGTATTTGTGGAATAAAGCCCATCCGAAGCACTTTATTCGGGTAGTGCCGATCAGCAACTTCGTTCAGCATCTACCTTCGCTGATTTTGAGGGTTCCGTACCCGAAGAGTAATCAACGGGACCCTATTACTAAGCCTCCGCAGTCCGTCCGTCCGGTTGTCTGTCAGCGGACTGAGCCTCATGATCCGTAATAAGAATAAGAATAATTTATTTAAAAACTAGATATTACAAAAGTGTACATTTAGGTGCAGTGGTGTTATTTCTTAAGGCCCTTCTAACCCTAAAATTAACAACTCTATTTGTGGTGGTTCAAACTTCGTTTGAAATACTGTTAGAATAAAGTTCTAATCAGCTTGCCCTACAAAGCGGTTGTTACGGCAGTCACTGCGGCCTAATGAGTGTATTTTTGCGATTTACAAAAAATCCATTGATTGGACTAAAAAAATAAAACACATGAAACCTGTTTTATAGTTAGTTCAGTTAGTATGCAAAGTTTCATGATCTAATTTGAAGTACTTTTTGAATACCAGCGGTTTATTGTTCGATTTGGAGGTAACTTTGGTTTTTTTTTCTATCGAGAAAAGTTTATGGATTCCTGTTTTCGTCACACATAGGACCTAGCATTAATCCTCAACTTTACCATATATTTATTTCAAAATTAATGCTGCAGTATTTTAGGCATAACAGAGGATCATGCTAAGCCATTTGAGGGATATATAGCCCTTAAAGAATTGTATAATTAGTGCATAAAAGTAAACAGTAAAGTAAGTAATAGGTAGATAGTTGAAATTTTTACAGAATGTGTATTTCTGTTATCGAAGCAGACTATGTAATGATCACATGTAGCCGTCTGTAGCTTCAAGCCTAACCCATGGGAAAACGCGTGTTTTTAGTATGTTCGTTTATTATTCATGAACTTTAAAAAGTCTGTCTAGGTTACCAGTATTAAAACCTATCCCAAAGGACAAAAAACATGTCTATCTCCAAAAGTGCCTTTAATTTTATTGACAAACTAAAACCGACCTTAAGGATTGTTTCTTTAGTCATATTTTTGTTTCTTTCCAATTGTTGCCACGTAATTCTAGCAGGATCCGCAAATAATTATTATTTTTAATTGGATATTTTGAATAGGATGAACGTTTAAGGTCGTCGAAGTAAAAAAAAGTTCATTCAAGTTGTGATTGTCAAAAATAAATCTGTGCTGAAGTTTAAAAACACTTTCTTTTGACAGCGTAACTAGCAATCAAAATCGGTTTTGTTGAGATTTACAAAAATAATAATTTGATTTAGTTCATTTTTAATCCTGATGAATAAAATCGCCGTCAAGGTAGACGCGGCGAAGTTGGTGATCTGATCTTCTTTGCGAGATGATTGAGGAACATGGCTCAGAGATCGCACAAGTTAGAGAAGTTTTAATGGAGAAAGTGGAGGCCCAGCAGTGGGACACTAAAGCTAACAAAAACAAGTTTGAGTCAATTTCATTGCTTCTACGCAAAAAGATAGATCATTAAGACGGCTATTCTCATGGCCATAATCATTATGACGATCCGAATGGCCCAGCGGTAGTGAGGCCACCTTACGTTCTTAAGGTCCCGGGTTCGAATCCCGGTTGGAGCAAATTTTTGTGTGATGAGCATGTACATTTGTTTCCACGTCATGGATGTTTATACACACATCAAAAAAAGTTTGTGATCACTTTGAAAATTCGAAATCTTTTTGTTACGATTTTATAAAAAAAAAAACTAGCGGACGTCACGAGGTTTCACCCGCGTAATTCCCGTGTTCGTGGTTGTACGAGGATAAAATATAGCCTATGTTACTCAGAGTGAATGTAGCTTTCTAATGGTGAAAGAATTTTTTAAATCGGCGTAGTAGTTTTTGAGTTAATTCATTACAAACATACACACAAAAATACAAATCTTTCCTCTTTATAATATTAGTGTAGAAGTGTAGATAAAAAATAGTTTTATTTTTTTAATTTCAAACAGGGTATTTCTATTTAAAGAAACCACACAACAAAGTTTTTTTCTTGATAAAGTTCAATTTAAATAATTATTATCAGCTTATGCTAGTGATCACAAACTTTTTTTGATGTGCGTATGTATAATAAGTATGTATTTACAAACAAAAAGTATCTATGTAGTATATCAACTATCTGGTGTCCACGACACAAGCCTCGTTGATTAGTGTGGCACTAGATGGCGCTGTGTGTTAATGTCCAGCGATATTTATTTATTTATTAATAATTTTGTATGAAAACAGAAATCAGAAGTTTGTACAATTTAAAAAACCTGAAATCGATCTGTTCAAAAGTTAAATCCCGCGTTTAATCACTCCCAAACTCGCTTTCAATAAATAAACACACAGTAGTTTTAATCATGTAAATTAAACGCACCCAAAAAAAGGCAGACATTGGAATACTGTCAATTTGGCCTGTCGGTGTACCGCCCGCCATATTGGCAGTTTCCACCAATGAAATAACGACATTATTTGGAGGCTGTAAAGTTTATTTTTGTTTGTGTTGGTGTTGCCGGCTGACCGTCTTCCATCCACCAATTTCCATCAATTAAATGACGACATTATTGTGAAGTGATAAAGTTTATTTTGGGTTGTGTTCGTGTTTATCCGCACCTGTTGTTATGCGTCATCATTAATTTGTTCAGGAACGCAATTTTGCTTGTCGTTAAGGTATCGTCTCAAGTTGCTAGAGCCTCGATATTCGTGGAACTACCCCTTTGTGATAAAGGGTGGTATTTTATGATTTTTTTTTAGTGGATAAGAAAAGTAAGTAATCCATAGAAATAAATAAAATTGAAGTGTCTTTTGTAATTTCAAAATAAGAAAATGTAAACGTAGTACTTGCCGTTTGCAGAAAATATTTTTTTATTATTTTAGTCTGCCTGTTTGTTCTCGCTAATCACCGAAACGGCTGGACTGATTTTGATGGGACTTTGACTGGCAGATAGCTGATGTTATTAGTAGTACTTTAATTTTAGAAAAAGAATTAGGGTTCCATGCTAATAAAATAAAACGCAACAGCTTTATATAATAGTTTTGATCTTCTTCATTAAAATAAAACAACGTTGCTTGCAAAGATAGACCAAAGACTAATTATATTTTTAAATGGGTACACAGACATAGATGGCTGCACTAGCCATAGATTATAGATATCATTACAACACCCCCACTATATCTAACAATCTACAAACACTTTACTAAACAAATTGCACACCTATTTTATCCAAAAAATGATAATGTTTACTAGAACATAAACTCTTAGTAAATAAATCAGCAGGCATTTCGGCCGTTGGCAAATACCTAACACACACAATTTTATTTTCTACACATTGTCTCCAAAAATGATATTTTATATCAATATGCTTAGTTCGTTTGTGATACACTGGGTTTATGGTTAACTTTTGTGCACTCTGGTTGTCATTGAAAAGATCAATAGTATACATTTCTTGTGTTATTTCATACTGTAAATTACGCAAATAAACCGCTTCTTTACAGGCTTCGGTAATCGCCATATATTCGGCTTCACTACTCGATAAAGCAACAGTTTTCTGTTTTTTTGTTTCCCAAGATATTACACAACCAGATAAAGTGAAACAAATTCCAGTGTATGACCTTCTATCAATGATGTTACCACCCCAATCAGCATCAACAAAACCTTTTAGTGTTGAGCTCTCATTACCAGAATACTTCAGGCCATAATCTCTGGTATATTTTATATATCTCAATAACCGCTTTACAAATGCACAATGTTCTTTAGAATAACAATTATTAAATTGGCTTAAATAACTAACTGTATAAGCAATGTCTGGCCTGGTTAAAACTGCTAAGTACATAAGACATCCAATTATTTGTTGATATGGAAAATTACTTACACAATGTTCATTTTTAAATACATTTAACTTACTTTCCATTGGAGTCTGAATCGGTTTACATTCACTCATATTAAACTTATGCAACAGCTGATCAATATAATCTCTCTGACTTAATGTTACTGTTTGCTGAGATTTATCAACAGTTATGTTTACTCCTAAACACCTCTTTATCTCTCCTAAATCTTTAATTTTGAATTGGCTAGATAATACCTGCTTTAAATGTTTAGTTTCATTAATATTATTTGAAAAAATAAAGAAATCATCTACAAATAATGTAACAATAGTTTTCAATTGATCTTGCATTTTTGTATACATACACGGTTCTATTTTAGATCTATTATAGCCCATGTTTAATAAACATTCGTCTACTCTCTTGTACCATGCTCTAGAGGACTGTTTGAGCCCATAAATGGCCTTTTTTAATTTAAGTACCTGACCATTTTTCGTTTTTTCAGGAAAGCCTTTTGGTATCTGCATATAAATAGTTTCCTCTAGAGTGCCATTCAAGAAAGCAGTTGTTACATCAAGATGGGTTGTATTCAAACCTAATTGTACTGACAATGCAAAAAGTAACCTCAAAGTTGTATGTCTCACCACAGGAGAAAAAGTTTCTGTAAAGTCCACACCTTCAACTTGTGAAAAACCTTTAGCTACTAAACGCGCACGAAAACGGACTTTGTTTTCACTATCGTATTTTTTACGAAGCACCCACTTGCACTGTACAACTCTACCGTCTTTTGGAGCGTCACTCAACTCCCACGCGTCATTGTCCTTGAAACACTGTAGCTCCTCTCTAACAGCTGACTCCCACTGCTCCTTTTCCGGTCCGTTCAAAGCATCATGAAGAGACAAGCTAGCCGCATCATATGTTTCGCTGTCGAAACAAAGGTTTGAGAACCCATATCTCTCCGGAATTTTTCTTATCCGTTTGGAACGGCACTGCGGAGGTTCTTTTTCATCATCCTTTAATGTGATGTCAGCGTCTTCATTGTCGCTGGGGACATATGTCTCATCATCTTCTTGAAGACTGTCTACAAAACTTTCTAAACTATCTACAAAAGTTTCAGAATTATTATGACTAGACATTGATTCTTCAGTTTCTCGTTGTTGTGCATCATCAGGTTTCTTATCATCCCCCACTGAATCAAAATTCTGGTCATGCACTTCGATGAGATGATCTGATTTTGATTCTTTCTCAATGATGATCACGTCTCTACTTGTCGTCACTTTCTTAGTTTCTGGATTGTAGACCCTGTATCCTTTTATATTATCTGGATATCCAATGAGAATACTTTTGATTGCCTTCTTGTCCCACTTCTTTCGCTTTTCTTTCGCGACATGGACCATAACAGTGCTACCAAATATTCTTATATGACTAATATCCGGCTTGGAGCCAGTCCACAGCTCATATGGAGTTTTATTGTCCAATGCTGCTGCTACAATCCGATTTTGCAGGTACACTGCCGTATTAGTAGCCTCACCCCAGAACTCTTTTCCTAAATTTGCATCAAAAAGGAGACACTTTGCCTTTTCTACGATTGTGCGGTTAAATCGTTCACACAATCCATTTTGTTGTGGTGTATATGGATTGGTTTTCTGATGAATCACACCAGCACTGTTTAGGCAATCTTCAAATTGTTTGTTGCAGTACTCCAGCCCATTATCACTTCTTAATATTTTGATTGTTCTCTTGGTTTGATTTTCCACCTGTGCTTTGTATATTTTAAAATACTTCAAAGTCTCATTTTTGTGTTTCAAAAAATATACAAACGTCATCCTGCTATAATCGTCAACAAACAACAAGAAGTATCTCGAGCCACCTATAGACATAGTCTCCATTGGTCCACAGATGTCTGTATGCACAATATCCAGAAGATTACTGCTTCGCTGGCCAGTACTATAAAACGGCAACCGGCACTGCTTTCCTTCACAGCATGTTATACATGAGGACTTGCTTATATCAACTTTTTCATCAAGTGACATACCCTGCACAGCATTCTTCATGTGATTCAAGTAATCTTTATTTATGTGTCCTAGTCTGCGATGCCATGTTAGTCCTGACACAACCGATGCTGCTAAACATTCTTGTTTTGACAGATTCACTTTGTATACTCCGTTAGCTAACACTGCCTTAGCAACTAACTCTTTCTTCTGATTAAAAACTGAACAACCATCTTCTGTGAAAGTGACACTGTTGCCTTTCGTAATCAGTTGGCTAACAGATATTAAGTTTGTGGTTAGGGTTGGTACACAAAACACGTTTTTCACTATGATGTCATATTCGCAGTTATCTGTTGTAGTCGTAATATTTACATCGCCAGAACACAATACTGACACCTTTTCACTATTTGCAACAACAATTTCTTTGTCTTGTTCATACTGTGCATCTATAACCCAACTTTCATTTGCTGTAAGGTGTACACTCGCGCCCGAGTCGATATACCATTCATCTTTGCTAAAGTTTCCACTCAGGAACACTGCACTGAAAGCGTTAGACTGCATTCTATCCTTATTTTTCTGATTTGACGAGTTGTTTTCGTTACTTGTACACTGACTTTTGTAATGGCCGATTTGTTTGCATCGGTAACACTTTATCTGCTTGACGTTTGACTTTGATGAACCAGTGTTACCAACATCATTTTTCCGGGCCATAGACAAATTAGTATTTTGTTTTCCTTTGTTCTTTGAACGAATGGCAAAAGCACCGTTAACTTCACTCTCGTCGTGACTTGGCAATTCCATGTCCAGCAATTTTGTTTTAATGGAATCTGCCGTTATGTGAATCCCTGAATGCTCGATTGCCATGATCATAGGGGAGAAGCGATCAGGCAATCCCGCCAACAGCAATGATCCTGTCCACTGATCATTAATTTCGAATCCTGTTCCACTGAGTTTCTGTGCTGTATCGATAATCTGCGTCACGTAAGACGTCATCGAACTACAATTCTCTTGGCGAATCGAAATCAAATTCCGCAATAGACTTATCCTTCGTGAAAATCCGTTGTCGTCGAATAATTGTTTTAGCTTATCCCATAATTCTTTTGAAGATGTAACATTCTTCACGTGTACGTATAAAGACGGGTCGATTGTCATTATCAATTTCGCTTTGGTTTTTTCGTCGTCTGCAGTTTTTATTTCTTTTCCTGCTTCTGGTTTCACGCAATGCTTCATGCCCTCCAGGATTAAGAAATTCTCCGCCGCGAAACACCATTCGCTGTAATTGTCGCGTCCCGTTAATTTGGTAACGTTGACTAGATAGTTCGCTGACATTTTTAAACTCCGATACACTCTAGTCCACTGCGATTCTAACAACAATCCGTCACGACACAGTTCAATCGCGTCTGGAAATCGTCTTTTAACACTTGCTTAGACTGCAAAATACTGGTTTCAGACTTTAAATCGCGATTAATTATGAGCGAGCGGCCCATAACCTAAAATAAAACAACGTTGCTTGCAAAGATAGACCAAAGACTAATTATATTTTTAAATGGGTACACAGACATAGATGGCTGCACTAGCCATAGATTATAGATATCATTACAACATTCATCATTATAAGCAGACTTGTTCCACTCCCTGAGTATAGGCCTCCTAACTTTTATGCCTTTCTTCCTTGGTCTGCTCAAGACCCAACCAGATCGTTTTTCGTGCGTGTGGTAATTGTGGTAATCCTCATAGATGTCCTCCACCATTTTTTTTTTCGGATGGGAAATCATCAAATTACTCCTCGCGCTCTGGCGGAGAAGGAGGGAGTGTCAGACTCTTACTGACTAAAACCAATCCATGTTCCTTCATCGCCCTTTGTGTTCCGGGGCCACGGTATCTATATCTATCTATCTTTCAAACAGTCCCGCAGCCCCGGATGTCGTCCACCTCCACCCTGGGGTGAGCAAAGGGTCTATCAGACTCGTAGTGACTAATACTACACGGGTGTTTTTCGACTGCTTTGGGCCGGGGTGCGAGGAGCTGTGCAGTTCGTCGCTCCTCCTCTTCTGAATGCTATTCATCCATCTGGCCACATTGTCTGCCAAAATTTATTTTACTGTACATTGGCAACCATTCAGTAAATACTTTATTTTACTCTATGAGCAATAGGTACGAGAATTTTAAGAATAAAAAAAAAAAAAAAAAAAAACAATTCTATTTCAATTCAATTCTAATAAAATTTATTTTTGTTTGTTAATATATTCAGAGGAATAAGTTACACCTACACTTTTAAAAGTAAGTACCTACATAATAACAGTGTTCTACTTCTTCTTTGTTTCATTTTAAAATATCATAACCGACTTTGCTGTTAGCTGTACCATTTAACGTAAGGTGATTTTGGTATTACCATTGTTGGGCTTAGTATATTATATGGTGATTATGGAAGCTAGTTGCCCTGTTTTACCTAGGGATTGCCCTTGCTTGAAGTGGAGAGATGGGCCAGTCAGCAACGGGCTACCCAGGGTGTACAAGATGAACTCTGGTTTTGAGATTCTGAGAGGCCCTTACCACGGTAATATTATAATACAGTAGTGTATCTCGGCCGCATGATAGAAATAAATGCCTACAGCCGCGCGGTACGTAAACATGCGTAAGGGCTGCCCATCTCCAGCATTTTAATTACATTTGCCTACTTTCTGTTTCTATTTAGTTTTGTGATTGTAAATATCCTTTTTATATAAATAAATGAAATACTTTGTATATTGAATAGGAAGTGTTCAATAAAAATGCGTGTTGTTTTTTGATTGGTAGATTTGCAAACTAACAAATTTATTTAGAATTTAGAATTACGCAAACTAACAAAACACACATGCACCGAAGTTTTAACACAAGCGTAAGTAGGTAGGTACCTACCGTATCATGATTCATTCAGAACCGCATATAACTACCTTTTTCACTCGTCTCAATAACTTTCAGTTACTCTATTCGATTTATGTATTAATCCAAACACACTTATCCATTAAAAAGACACATTATGTACCTACCTAATAGTAAGTAAAATTATTTTATAGTCTTACCTTTCAGAGTTTCCAGGTAATTTAAAAAAACTTATGTCTGGATGCGTTATTGACGAATTCATACAACCAAAAACAGCACAATACTTCCTACTCGTCATATTAACTGATTTTTAGAGAAAAAATCGCGCGGTTATTGTTAAAAAACAACACACCGTCCGTTCGACACTGCGGTACAGCCGTGACTGTCTGCGCCCCGGGCGCACCCCGAGATCGAGGCGCGTAGGTATAGATCGCGTTTCGTCCGTTTGTATGAAGTCGGAGTACTGTATTATAATATTACCGTGCCCTTACCTAGCGCCAGACGGAAGAATTTAAAAAAATACGTTTTTTAGGGTTCCGTAGTCAACTAGGAACCCTTATAGTTTCGCCATGTCTGTCCGTCCGTCTGTCCGTCCTCGCTTAATCTCTGTGACCGTTAGCACTAGAAAGCTGAAACTTGGTACCAATATGTATATCAATCACGCCAACAAAGTGGTAAAATAAAAATTTGAAAAAAATGTTTTATTAGGGTAGCCCCCCTAAATGTAAAGTGGGAAGTAATTTTTTTTTATTTCAAGCCTAACGTGTGATATATTGTTGGAAAGGTATTTAAAAATGAATAGGGGTTTCCTAAAACAATTTTTTGATAATGTCAATAAATTCGGAAATAATCGCTCCAAAAGTAAAAAACAAGGTGTCCCCCCCCCCTCTAACTTTTGAACCATAAGTTTTGAAAATATGAAAAGTAGAACTTTATAAGGACTTTCTAGGAAAATTATTTTGAACTTGATGGAAACAACAGTTTTTGTACAAAAAAGACAATAAGTTGTACAAAATAATTTCTGGACTAAGTTTGTAGTATATTCGTATATGCAAGCATTTTTACATAATGGACGGACGGGAAACTACGGAACCCTACATTGAGCGTGACCCGACACGCTCTTGGCCGGTTTTTTTATTATCATTTCGACAAGGTATTCACCTTTACTTTTTTCTGCAATTTGCTTGTTGTTAGATATTAGTTGACTGCCACATGTATTCAAACAAGCGTAAAACAACAATTTATGTTTAATATTCAAGTTCTAATAACAGTCTGTCAACCAGTCTTACCAAAAGGGTGTCGTATTACCCAGTACTAACTGGGTTGTGGAGGTCAGATAGGCAGTTGCTCCATGTAAAATACTGGTATTTAGCTGCATCCGGTTAGACTGGAAGCCAACCCTAACGTTATTGGTAAAAGGCTAGCAGGTGATGATTATATGATTAATGTATTAAGAAATTTATTTCCTACTCATCAAAACTTTTATTGCTAGACTGCAATGTCTGCAAAGACTTCTGGGCAATTAACCTCCCCTTTCTCCTTACAATCCGAATTAAAACATTAAAAACACACAATAAGAATCCTTTACAAAGAAACAAAGGAAAGAACCAATTTCAATACGTTTACAATTAAAAAAGAAAACATTAACATATTGCCTCGGCCGGGCATTGAATCCCCTCGCGTGCATAAGTCGGCTGTCAGTTTAATTGACAAGCCTGATGTCAGTCCGCAAGGTCTGACAACGACTGACAAGCCGTTGACGTGTAACCAGCCTTGTATATGGATACATTGTGGTGGAATGAAGTGGGTACTAAGTTTTGAAGACGGGTGCAAGGATGCAAGGTATTGGTTGGAGTTTGTGGTTGATGTTTGCTTGGTTTAAGGTTGTTAGGCTTGCTTGTCGTCCTTTAATCACGCGAAATTTTTAGGCCACTTTTATGCCATGTTGCTTGCACGTGCATCTACAGATAAAATCACACGGTCAATAACACTTAAATTGGTAATAAATAGCAATATGCAAACATACAATAATTAACTGGCGGGAATCGAACTCGCGACTCATAGCGCCAAAGCCAATCACTGAGCAGTATAACCACCGTAGAAACTTTCTACAATGGTCATGCTACGCAGTCAGGACTAATAACGACCCAAACAACCAAATGGTTAGTAGTAAGTCAATAGGCTTGTGTCCTGAAAAAATCTAATTAGTCCATCAGTTAGATTATCAAAAAATATTTGACACGTATTTTTTCTTTTGTTACGTAAACCAAAATTGACGAAGATACGACGCTTTTAAAATTCTCAATACGTCACGCCGTGCTATAATTTTTAGTGCGTTGTGACGTCACTAGCCCACACTGTCGAGTTTTGATGCGTTTTATCGTTGTCAATATTCATTGATTTGCAAAAACAAAAAATAGATGTTCATTATTTTCCAATACTCTAACTGACGGAATAAATAGATTTGCAATTTATTGATGGTGGAAACTAGCCTATTGGGCTAAACGACATGAAGAAGATTGCTACTAAAAGACTACCAATTAAATCAGATATTTCTATAACCAACAATTCCCGTTGAACAAATTAACATAATTTACCAAACACATCATAATTTAAAACCTCACTCAATTTAAAAGGTAAAACAATAACGTATCTCTTTCGTTCACAAACAAATTACGGAAATAAGAAGAAAAACGTTTGCGTTATAAATTCTCTTGCTTGTAAAGGTGAGGACACACTTCAGTGTTTCCGCGTAGAGTAATTTTCTTGCTAATGTGTGTTTTTGTGAATTCTACTGAAATTCTTGTGAATGACAATACCTAGGTACAAGCATAAGGCTCTGAGAGGCGACGAGCTAAGCGGGGAGGAAATTTGTAAGATTTGACCAATCACAGGAAAGACGAGAGACACGATGTGCGGTTTTCCACCAAGAATTCCTAAGTAGCAGACACAGTCATGATTCGTGCCCAGGTGATGGTAATAAGCTCGGCCTTTATAACATAGGATTTAAACATAACTTGCGAAATGTGGGTGTACTATTAGGTATTCCTTTGCATAACTCTTTGGGGGATTATAGGAGTGAAGTTATTATCAAGCGAGCACCATACTGAAACCTCAATGTTCAGTTCCCCGCAGATAAGATTGGCTCGATGGTCTGTCGGCTTGTGTACTGAAAAAATCTAATTAGACCGTCAGTTAGATTTTCAAAAAATATTTGACCTGTATTTTTTCTTTTGTCACGTAAAACAAAATTGACCTCGTCCCAAATGGGCCGTAGGCATGTGGGACCAGTTGATGAACGACTCAATACGAAATATGTTTGGTTGACCGTACTTTCCCAAGACATAACTTTGTTTTGTTTTCTTGTGGTCCCAAAATACCACTAAAAAATATTTAGGGGGAATCTGGGACCGTGGTACTGGTCCCGAAAGCCCCCCGACCCGAAGATACGACGCTTCTAAAATTCTTAATACGTCACGCCGTGGTATAATTTTGAATGCGTTCTGACGTCACGAGCCCCCACTCCCGAGTTTTGATGTGTTTTATCTTTGTCAATATTCAATGATTTACAAAAACTAAAAAAAACGTGTCCATTTTTTTCCAATGCTCTAACTGACTGACTAAATAGCTTTGCAATTTATTGATGGTTGAAACTAGCCTATTATGTTACAAGAAAATGTACGAGTGTATCCTCACCTTTATAAACTCCCTCGCTTGAAACACGCGTCATGCGGTTAATGAAAAATTGTCTGTCTGTCTGTTTGTTTTTAACAAATTTGTGAGCGAATGCCGTATATATCATGTTAAAATGTTTATTTTTCACGTGTAAAAATATTTGTATGAATATTACCTGAAGTTTTGATTTATGATTCTGCTTTCCAGAATACAGTTATGCGTGTTTGATTTGATGATTTCCATATTTTATTTAATGTTGCTGGTTTTTTATAATTGCATATTATTTAAGTTTTTTACACTAAATCTTTAAATGTTCTTTATTCGTTTGGTTTTAATAGTGCCTAACGTGTGAGGGTTTTTATGGATTTGGCTTTACATGCCGTTGAGACTTCGTACCTCAGTTGGCAAAAACGGAACCCTAATAGGATTGCTTTGTGGTCCATCTGTCAAGAACCTTTTTCTTCGAAACGCAAAGGTAACGCGTGAAGGTGTCAAACTGAAATTAATATCAAATACTCAGGTCAGCTGCACTTTGAAGCAGTGAAAAGATATGACCGTTTATATCGCATATTTTGCGATTTCACAAGGGAATCAAAACCTATAGGGTACTTCCCACAGCACAGCGCAGCACAGCAGCTTCCTTACAGCACACATGTGCTGTAAGATATTATTTCTTGCCAAATTTATTTTCCAGACCAGACCAGAAACCAGAGAATGGGTAGCAGCGTTTTCTGTTAGTATTTCATCACTGCGATCTCCAATACGCCTGCCAAGCGTGGAGATTACGGAAAATTCCTCCCATCATGGCAGAGGCTTACTTATGTCCAGCAGTGGACGTTATGGGCTGTTGTTGCTGTTATTTTCCAAAGGAAAATCGTAAATATGTAGTTTAAAAACAAAATATCTAGAAGTTTATACGGAATCTTCGGTGCGCGAGTACAACTCGCACTTGGCCGGTTTTTAAAGAGAAAAATCCAGAATCCTTTCACACACACACGCTCCCACATTTCCTTTTACTCCAGAATTCTCCAGAAAATATAAATCGCCATCAAATTCCCATCCATGTATCAGCCGCAGACTTCCCTATACCGTTACATTAGGAGCCTTCCATTTGGCGGCCGTCCAGCCAGAGGGGCAGCCGTACGACCTATTTAGATTTTATCGTCACATGGATGGAATTAAAGCGGTCTGGCTTTAAAAACGATATGTTTTCGTCAGTTTTGGAATGGTTTGCAGTATGATAAGGTGATTGATATAGATATGAATAAAATTGATATACGACTGGTATCTTTTGAATATACTCAACACACACACCACACACTGCCACAATTCTGTTTCTTATCATGTTAATGGCAATCTAAATTCTAAGCATTCAATTAGATCATTACAGGTACTTTTGAATGTCAGAAAAACAAACAGAAGTGTGGCAGTGTGTGGTCACACTGCCACACTTCTGTTTCTTATCATTTTGATGGCAATCTAAATTCTAAGCATTCAATTAGATCATTACAGGTACTTTTGGATGTCAGAAAAACACACAGAAGTGTGGCAGTGTGTGGTCACACTACCACACTTCTGTTTCTTATCATGTTGATGGCAATCTAAATTCAAAGCATTCAATTAGATCATTACAGTCACTTTTGAATGTCAGAAAAACAAACAGAAGTGTGGGAGTTTGTGGTCACACTGCCAGGCTTCTGTTTCTTATCATGTTGATGGCAATCTATAATCAAAGCATTCAATTAGATCATTACAGGCACTTTTGAATGTCAGAAAAACAAACAGAAGTGTGGCAGTGTGTGGTCACACTGCCACACTTCTGTTTCTTATCATGTTGATGGCAATCTAAATTCAAAGCATTCAATTAGATCATTACAGGCACTTTTGAATGTCAGAAAAACAAACAGAAGTGTGGTAGTAGCGCAAATTAACAGCTATAGACAGATATACCTTGTTATGACTTGTAACTAACATTCAAGATGATCGCAATGAAACAATTACAAGATCAACTACGCCAATCACTCAATGCCCCCACATTAACCCTAATAACATTACCGTATCAAATCTCGCAACGAAAATCAACCCTAATGAGCTAACCCGTGAAACCTAACCTCTAAAAGCTACTTCGGTATAATCAATCACCACAGCTTCCATTGGCTGTCTAATGAAATCCGATAGCAAGCTATGTGGAGCGAGCTCATGCTCAATAGGTCGGGTCAGATCGAGCAGCCATATTTGTGACCTCACTGGTGGTAGTTCAGCCTTACAGCTGTTTTAGATGACCTGTCATTTTATGGAAACTAGCACTTCGCTCGCGGCTTCGTCCACAAAAACTGTGGTAGCTCGGCTTATATGTATGAAATGCCAAAAGTATTTAATAAAATATAATTATTAAAGAATAACTCTAACTTAAGCAAAGGTATGTTATAGGCAACACTAAAGAATTTGTTTCGGGAGAACGAGGACACGTCGTCGGACTGATAGGCGGTGGGTTCTAGACCGGAGTGGCCAGCAGTTGTCACTCCGGTTTGGAATTCATTGTCTGTTGTATGTTGGTGTCGGTCTGTCGTTGTCGAAAAAGAAATTCACGAGACAGATGTAACAGTAAGTTTTATACATATATTATTATAATATTCGATTTTAAGTTAAGTTTATAATTTTGAGTTATGTATGATAAACGAGCGATTCTCGCCATCAAACTGCAAAGTGGCGAGTAAAAAACTGTAAAAAATAACTTGTTTTTGTGTAAGTGATATAATAAAATATAAATTCATAGCCAATAGCACCCACGAAAAATGTAGGTTTCTGCCTGTGAAAGAATTTGTAAAAGATGATCGCCAAGTAGTATACGGAAACATTTCACATCAACCCCTTGTCGCCTTTGGCTGACTAAATCAATTCTCATTATTCTCAGGCTCATCATGTTATCCATACTAATATGTATTACTTTCGGACGTCACGCGGTTTCACCCGCGTAGTTTCCGTTCCCGTAGGAGTACGGGGATTAAATATATACGTAGCTTATGTTACTCGCCGATAATGTAGCTATCTATTGCTGAAAGAATTTTTCAAATCGGTCCAGTAGTTTTTAAGTTTATTCGTTACATACAAAAATACAAATCTTTCCTCTTTATAATATTAGCATGGATAAAAAAAGACATTTGTTTGTAAGTTTGTATGTAGGAGGTGATCTTCGGAACTACTGATTCTATTCCGAAGATTCTGTCATTAACGCTAAACTACATTATCCCCGAGTTTCGTATGCATTATATATATACATTTACACAAGAAACCGCGAGCAAAAGATACTAAAAATATTCTAAAGACAAATTGTCATCCTTTTCTCAATTACATCAAACTAAATCAACATCAATAGTCCTCCATATTCCTAATCAAATCCTAATCTCAGGTGATTACACGATGGACTCAAAGGACTCAAACAAAGACACATCGTATCAGCGGCCATCAAGGTGGAACAATAGCTTCTGTTCACAATACCTATAATTGTGATCTGCACAGTTTGGCGGGAGTCCAGGAGTTGACAGGCACTCCTGGGAACCCATTAAGATGTTATCGTCGTGTGGTAAGGATGTGGAGAAGGTTCATTCTAATTCTGACCAGTTTTCTAAGAGAGGTAGAAATATTATCAGTCAGTGAGCCGGTTTTTAGTAACCTTGATGGATCGAGAGGGAGAGGAAGACATGCAAATGATGGATGGGTTGTGTAAGGAATCATATGATATAGGAATGATCTGGAAAAGGGTGTAAATGATAGTAACAGGGGAGAATGGAAGAAATAATAGTATTGCGCCGACCCTAAATTACAAGGGCAGGAAGATAATGAGTCAGTCTTTAGTAAACTAATCTACACTAATATTATAAAGAGGAATGATTTGTATTTTTGTGTGTGTGTAGAGCCGTGTGGTATCCGGCAGAGTAGAATAGAACCCAACCCATTACACTCACGGGTGTCGTATAAGGCGACTAATGTCTGAGGCAGAACACCTTGCGCCTCCGTAGACCAGAGAATGGGCAGCAGCGTTTTCTGTTAGTCTTTCATCACTGCGATCTCCAATCCGCCTGCCAAGCGTGGAGATTACGGCAAATTCCTCCCATCATGGGAGAAGCTTATGTCCAGCAGTGGACGCTAGGGGCTGTTGTAGTGTGTGTACCTATGTTTGTAATGAATAAACTCAAAAATTACTGCGCCAACTTCAAAATTTTTTTCACCATTAGAAAGCTGCATTCACCCTGAGTAACATAGGCTATAGTTTATCCCCGTAATCCCACGGGAACGGGTACTACGCGGGTGAAACCGCGTGAAGTCCGCTAGTGCTGGATATAATGAGTGTCAAAATACCCATAACCAAACCTAAAGGCATTGAGTCTTACCGTAAAACGGGATATTTCACCGCAAAAAAGTCGTTTTCCAACAATATTTTTTGCGTAGAGTTGCTTAGTTTGATGTAGAGAATGCTTGGTTGACGGCTTTGTGATAGCTACGTGACACCTTGTAGGTATTTACCATGTTGCAAACTACTAAAAAGTATCGTGTAGTATCTTAAAATTTTCCCTTAATACGACAGTCCTTATTAGATTTGATAGAAAGCTTAATAGTCATTGTCATTTTCCTGCCATTATCCCATTATTACCCCCATTTAATTGGGGTAGACGCAGCATACCTTCTTTTCCCATACTATAGTTGGTGCCATTTAAGATGAAAATAGCGGTCATTGACCCACCTACATTTATTAAACTTCTTAACTTTGAAAACCAAAAATAAGCCTGTTCAAGTCTGGAATCGTCATCTATCGTGATCTTTAACATTTTTTGTAATGGCAAAAGATATGGTAACATGGTTTATTTGTTTTGGTACGAACGAAGAGATATTAGGGAAAGGGCAACGACATACTACCTCAGATTAGCAACTCTATTTGTGGTGGTTCAAACTTCGTTTGTAGTACTGTTAGAATAAAGTTCTAATCAGCTTGCATTACAAAGCGGTTGTTACGTCAGTCACTGCGGCCGAATAGTGCGAAATTAGTGGTTTTTATTCTTTATAAAATCAAATATTCGTCTATGGAAAAAATAAAAAATATAAGACCTGCTTTATAGTTAGTTCAGTTAGTATGCAAAGTTTCATGATCTAATTTAAAGTACTTTTTGAATACCAGCGGTTTATTGTTCGATTTGGAGCTCACTTTGGAATTTTTTCTATCGAGAAAATTTTATGAAATCGTGTTTTCGCTAAACATAAGACCTAAACTTTACCATATTTATTTAAAAATGAATGGCGCAGTATTTTAGGCGTAACGGAGGATCATGCTAAGCCATTTGAGGTAGTATAGGCCCTTAAGAGGCCGGGGAGTGTGAATTTGTCCATACAAACGTAATACCAAAATCATTTTCAGTCTGAGCATATTTCCACCTTAATATGCTGTTATTCGGAACAAGATGGTAATTACCTAGGTTTCCATTGTTTTTTTTTTGCAAAATACTTATCAAGAGCGAAATGCAAACAAATTGAATATCTCACATTTTTACAGTATAAATACGATGTTTTCATCTCATCTGTTCTATATTAAAAACGGTAGTATTTGTAACATTGTTCAAATGGAAACATGTCTTATATTGTTAAGTTAAATAATATAAAAAAAATAATGGAAAAGCATTGAGTTTTCATTCATCATTTTTGGTATTACGGCACACATTCAAATTAATCACAAATGTTCATCGGAAGTCGTGCCATCGCATCAAGCATTGAGCTGGGGCGGGGCGCGGTCGCGCGGGGCGAGGGACAGTACATTTGGATGTGTTGAGTATAGTGACAAAATATGTAAATGTGTGCCTGCGCACCTCGCCACCCGGCCGGGCCGGGCAATTCGTTCGTCAATGTTAGACGATTACTTGATTGCATTGTGCGTGCGTATTTTTTTGCCAATTGTGTCGTAATATTTCTGACACTTCTTTACCTATGCTACGGATTTGGATTTAGATTTGCCTTGTGATTTGGAATCGAGTAACCTACCTACCTACTTTAGTACTTTTGTTTTGTTTACGGACTTCGATATTTGCTTACGATTTGGTTAAATTTAGGTTACAAAACAGGTACCTACATAAACATAATTATATATAAAGGTTAGCAACATGGACTCCAAACGTTGGGATGGGATGTAGGAATCTCACAGTAAGTATCTACCTACCTTTTTGTTTTCATAATTTTTTTAAACTCAGACCAAAAAAATGCCTGCCACATATTTTTTCTCGTTCATAATCGAAATTACATTACACTGGGTTAGTACATACTGAATTAGATGTGTTTAGGATTCAAATGTCCGACTAATAGGTTTCATTCATAATCATAACATAAGGGTACCTAGGTACCTACCGACTAAATAAATATTATGTTTTATTTTACAAGCTTTGATATAGTTTCACGTGTCCCGATGTTTGTCTGTAATCTGTAAGTAATCAAATCTTGCAAGTATAATTTGATCCACTTCCCGATTACCGATTGAGCTGAAATTTTGCACGCATATGTAGGTATATCGCGTGACAATGCTATAGGTGGCCATAGGAATTCTATAATGTAACGACGTAACCCCATCGAGTTTGAACTTGTTTGATTCGTCGTGACGAGTACTTTGTCTTTAGGGTGCAGGGTCTGATGATGGAGCTAGAAGGTGTCCATGGGAACTCCGTTACAAAACGACATAACCCCATCGAGTTTGGGCTCGTATGATTTGTCTTGACGAGTACTTTGGTGCTAAGTGGTAATCAGGGTTTGATGATGAAGCTGAAAGGGGGGCCAAAGGATCTCCGTAATAAAACAACGCAACCGCTTCGAGTTTGGGCTCGTTTGATTCGTCTTGATGAGTACTACCTACCTACTGCCTACCTACTGCCTACCTACTGCCTACCTACTGCCTACCTACTGACTACCTACTGCCTACCTACTGCCTACCTACTGCCTACCTACTACCTACCTACTTTTAGGTTCTAGGATACTTATGCCGGTTTCCTTTCCTCACGATGTTTTCCTTCACCGTTTTGAGAGCAGAGTTGATGAATTACACAAAGTAATGCGCCTGCCTGGGTTCGAACCTACGACTTAGGCGCGGGCAGTATTATAAGTACTAAGTCTATGGGCGCGGGACAAATACAACACACGGTAGGTATATCGTTTATCGTCACATCCTCGTCAGCGCAATGATATACCGTGTAGCCTAAATTGCACGTTATTTCCATGCATTTTGTATGATATTTGAATGGAATAGGAAGCCGCCCGCGCCATGTTCGCGCCCGACGCCTCTTGTATTTGTCCCGCGCCTTACTGTTCGTAAGTCGGGGCCGCCACCACTGAGCCACCAGGGGGTCTAAAATGGCCGCTTTATCAGAATCATAATATGAATCACGATAAAAATTTAAAATTCTTAAAATGGACTTTAACCTCATAAACATAAAGTCCATTTTAAGAATTTTAAATTTTTGACGTGATTCATACTAAGATTCTGCGTGGATTCTGCTAGAGCGGCCATTTTAGACCCGCAGTTCGTACCTACTTTTATTTCAGATTTTCAGTTATCTACATTAGTGGTATAGAAAGAGTAGTAAGTAACCCAGATTTTTTAGGGTTCCGTACCCAATGGGTAAAAACGGAACCCTATTACTAAGACTTCGCTGTCTGTCCGTCTGTCTGTCCGTCTGTCTGTCAGTCTGTCTGTCACCAGGCTGTATCTCATGAACCATGACAGCTAGACAGTTGAAATTTTCACAGATGATGTATCACTGTTGCCGCTATAACAACAAATACTAAATATAGTCAATGGTACGGAACCCTTCGTGTGCGAGTCCGACTCGCACTTGGCCGGTTTTTTTCAACAAAGCCTAGATTTTGAGTTAATCTAACATTTGAGATAAAAACATTGTAGACAGATTTCCTAAAAACGCATTACTATTCTGCACATATACTAACGATTGCACAAAGTAACTAACAAAAATAAAGCAAACAATGAACATGATAACTAATAAAAAGGTAAACACCAAACACTATTAACACACGCATAGGTACACTCTATTCACACTGGCTCACGCGCGGCTACGCAACGGGCCGGGGAGTGTGAAACAGAGACAACAATATTTCAACGTATTTTTGCCTTCGCTTCGAATTGCAGTTGCGAGCGGATGGCGCCGCACTCTTAACTGGCATCAACTGTACTCTATTTTATCCATTGTCTCTTTGTAGATGATCAAAGAAATGGTAGGGTATAATGAGTAAGAGAAGCCTTAACCGTTTACCCATCTACATTGATTAAGTAAGCATAATTATGGAATCTGGCATGTTTGTCCGGTAATACGGGTTTAAAGGACGTACATATTTGTCCGGTAATACGGGTTTAAAGGACGTGCATATTTCCATGTTTCTTGTACTGAACCGTCTGTTTTCAAGCATCATTCAGAGTGAAACTTCTTCCCTCAGATCCTAATTGCGTCTGCTATCTCAGACGCGGTTAGATTATTTATCAACCAGATTCCCCGCGGTATTAGAAAATGAATGCCGTAATGAAAGAAAAGCAGTCACATTGCCTCAGAGATGTCGCCATTTACAGATAGCTCTGAGCTAAACTGATATAATTGGCCATTTGCTTTGTGTTTTAATAGAGAGAGAAATAGATGAAAGATTAAATATTTGAATGGCACAGAAACACGTGCTTATAAGAAAAGAAAGTTATGAAATGTAATAACTTAATTCTTAGAAAAACAAATTCTTCTGATTAGTATAAATGCGAAAGTAAAGGTGCAAGTTGGCAGCGGGCGACACGAAGCCGCCGCAGACGACGTGTCGGTGCTTCATGTCGCCGCGACACGTCGCCGCGTCATGTCGCTGCAGTCATGATTTCGAACCAAGCATTTCGGCGTCAGCGACACTACTGATCTGTGGTCGGGGGACACTTGCGTTTGCCGCTCGTCGCTAGCTTCATGTCGCTTGCTTCGGAGGGAATTTCATAGAAATAAATACATAGAGGCAGAACACCTTGCGCCTCCGTAGACCTGAGAATGGGCAGCAGCGTTTTCTGTTAGTCTTTCATCACTGCGATCTCCAATCCGCCTGCCAAGCGTGGTGATTACGGCAAATTCCTCCCATCATGGGAGAGGCTTATGTACAGCAGTGGACGTTATGGGCTGTTGTAGTAGTAGTAAATACATAGAAACCAGTAGTCCCGGCGACATGAAGCGACGACACGTCGTCTGCGGCGGCTTCGTGTCGCCCGCTGCCAACTTGCACCTTAAGTCTGTTTGTTTGTTTGTTACCTTTTCACGAATGTTTGTTACCTTTTCACGAATTTCACGAAACGGCGAGGAGATAGATTATATCCTGGGGTTTTTTCTCACGCATACACATCAAAATTGCCACGCAGACGAAGAAGACAACATCTAGCATGTTATACGTAGGTCTCTACTTACGATAGTAAGATACTACGTATAAACGAATTATTTTACTTATCCAGTCTGAATCATAACTTCGGATCATAGGATCAGTAAGGACCTGAGATGACAGTTCCTAGAAATCAGATAAAGATAGTTCATTGGCCTTCACAGAATAGTTCATTGCTCATAAAAGCTTATTGATAGGTAACTTAATATCTGTATTAAGTCTTTTGTATGGGACGAGAGCAATGGACGGTCAAGTACCCTTGAGTCGTGTATGTTGTATGGGGATCGAATACGTAGAAAAGAAATAAAACTTGAAGGCTAAAAGAATAAACATTTACGGAGGAGCTCGTGGCTAAATAATAACAGCCGCTTGGGGCGAACTATAGGTTAAGCCGTGCTTGCCTAGGTTGGTCTGTGGATGGGTGACCATCCTTACATACCGAGTTTCCTCCGTGCCTCGGAAAGCACGTTAAGCTGTTGGTCCCGGCTGTCATTTGTAGATCTTTGACAGTCGTTACAGGTAGTCAGTGGCCCAAAAAGACTGACAACCAGTCTCCAAGGAGTATCGTATTACCCAGTACTAACTGGGTTGTGGAGGTCCGATAGGCAGTCGCTCCATGTAAAATACTGGTATTCAGCTGCTTCCGGTTAGACTGGAAGCCGACCCCAACATAGTTGGGAAAAGGCTAAGCAGATGATGAAGAATAAACGTTTCTTTCTCTATAATTCTGCTAATGGATTCTGCTAAAGCGGCCATTTAAGGCCCCCTGAACCTTGACAAAGTAAGTAAACATTTTAATTTTAATTGTGTGCTTAAAAGACTAGTACCAAGGCTATGAAATCTTTTACAATTTTCTGAACGAAACACTATAATGTCCGAATTACACAGTACATTCATTTATTACAACTAGACACTGGTGCCGATTCCCTTGTTCACAAACTAAACTAGATTTAAGTTGAATGCATCTTTTTCTTTCTATTTCATTTTGAAAAGGACAGAAGATAAATATTAGTTTAATCCTGTCAAATTAGTCAGCACCTGACGTAATTTGATGTAATTTTAGTAGTCAACTTTTTAATCGCGTCTAAAACTTGTATGGCGCTGATTAATTTGACAGAACATAACTAAAATTTATCTTCTGTCCTTTTCTTAATGAAATAGAAAGAAAAAGATGCACTGAACTTAAATTTGGTTTAGTTTGTAAACAAGGGAATCGGCACCATGGACAGATTACCTTAAAACTAATTTGTGGTAAACCTAGTAAACCAGCAAAACACACATTAAGAGGCAGGAGAATGTGATGTTACTTACCATATTATAAACCATAACATTTAAATAAACTCTTAAATACTCATCAAACGCATCGACCACAGTTCATTGCCTCAAACGATCTTTAAAAAAGATAACCATGAGTCATTGTGATCAATGTATTGCATTCGGTAACATATTGTCGGCATCTCTTTCTTTCATTATTTCTTTCTTTTACCAGGAAGGACCGGAACCGGTTGTTTTTGATGATACACGCTTGGAATTGTTTATTAATTGTTATGTTGGTACTTGTATTTCCTTCTTTCGTACTTCCTTTTGAGAAATTGGTAATTTGATTGTGTGTCGAGATTTGCCTCATCTGTTTTATGTTTAGCCGTCCCGTCCTCTTCGTTTGTTGTCATTATTGTTAGACGGAAGAAAACCGAAAACCAACTCAATCGATATAGCAGAGCACTACGTGAGGAACGTTAAGTGGGACATCACTAATCTTTCTCTCTTGACATTCGACGATTTCGCGGTAATAGTGTCTCGGGTGTATAGTAATGTCTAAAATTGTATTACTTACATGATTAATTAATTTGTCGATAAAAACTCTTTTAATCTACACTAATCTACTACAACAGCCCATAACGTCCACTGCTGGACATAAGCCTCTCCCATGATGGGAGGAGTTTGCCGTAATCTCCACGCTTGGCAGGCGGATTGGAGATCGTAGTGATGAAAGACTAACAGAAAACGCTGCTGCCCATTCTACGGAGGTGCAAGGTGTTCTGCCTCAGACATTAGTCGCCTTATACGACACCCGTGAGTGTAATGGGTTGGTTCTATTCTACTCTGTCGGATACCACACGGCTAAACTACACTAATCTACACTAATATATTAAAGAGGAAATATTTGTATTTTTGTGTGTATGTTTGTAATGAATAAACTCAAAAACTACTGCGGCAGACTTGGCCAGTCCAGTCCCGCTTCAGCTAAGCGGCTTTTTGAGCAACGTAAGTAGTTTGTGTTTTTGAGCGCAGTGTGGTGTTGCGTACTATTATAATCAATGCTTATTATATTAGTAACTAGCGGACGTCACGCGGTTTCAACCGCGTAGTTCCCGTTCCCGTGGGATTGCGGGGATAAATGTAGCCTATGTTACTCAGGGTGAATGTAGCTTTCTAATGGTAAAAGAATTTTTGAAATCGGTGCAGTAACTTAGTTTTTGAGTTTATTCATTAAAAACATACACACAAAAATACAAATCTTTCCTCTTTATGATATTAGTGTAGATTGACTAACAAATGTTCGACATCGACTGGCAGCACCTATAGTGCTATACTATACATATAGTTGTAGTACTTTTTGCTATGCCGCTATACTTACTGAAATCATGAATAGTTAATTTCGCATTTATAACATTAGTATGGATAAAGCCATAATAATATTTCCCAATATTAAACAGCTACACCAGGTGTTAACCCAAATGCATCATGAACCAAACTATACGTAACTCAAAAAGCGGTTAAAACTGATCACCGCATAGCAATATCAACCATCACAGAGCTACCATATAGCTTGATGTAAACAGTAATTTGCGTACGCCACTCCTGCCAAATGTACTTGGCAATGTGCCAACTAGAACAGTTTCGGCTTTCGGCTTAGCTGGACAAACCTAATAACCGAGAAATTAAAATTTTTGCGCTCATAATGGTCGAGTTTTTTGTTTAAGTTTGCCGTTTCGCTTTTGTTTTTGTGAATTTATTGGTTTAATTATATTTTGCCTTTTTGTGGGGTTTGTATATTTGGTTGTTATAGTAGTAGTACTTTGACTTATAGTTTGTTCCAGTTAAGATGAGAATAGCAGTCATTGACCTACATTTCTGAACCTTCTTAACTTTGAAAACTAAAAATAAGCCTGTTCAAGTCCTGAATCGTCATCTATCGTGATCTTCAACATTTTTTTCTAATGAAAAACGATACATGGTTTATTTGTTTTGGTTCGTACGAAGAGTTATTAGGGAAAGGGCAATGACCGCTATTCTCATCTTAACTGGCACCAACTTAGGTAGTGAACGTTTTTTGGTTATTGATCAAATCGAAGTTAGGCTTATATTTCTTTAGAGTAAATTACTGTAGACCTGTTCGTTTGTTTATAATTTTCTTTTAAGTACATGGTTAAATGCAATCAAAGCATTGGCTACTATGATGATGATCATCATTATTTTCTTGCTCTTACTACAACACTACAACAGCCCATAACGTCCACTGCTGGCCACAAGCCTCTCCCATGATGGGAGGAATTTGCCGTAATCTCCACGCTTGGCAGGCGGATTGGAGATCGCAGTGATGAAAGACTAACAGAAAACGCTGCTGCCCATTCTCTGGTCTACGGAGGCGCAAGATGTTCTGCCTCAGACATTAGTCGCCTTATACGACACCCGTGAGTGTAATGGGTTGGTTCTATTCTACTCTGCCGGATACCACACGACTACCGCTCTTACTCGAATTTATTTAGGGTTGACGCAGCATATCTTCTTCTTCCATCATCATCATCATCAGCCTATTAATGTTCCCACTGCTGGGACACAGGCCTCCTCTCTATGAGAAGGAATGGGTTATAAACCCGAACTGGATCCGATCGAGTCTGAGTTGAGATAAGAGAAGGCTTGTCCCAGCAGTGGGAAAAATAGAGGCTGTTTATCTTGGTATCATGAAGTGTATTAAAATCAGTTTTAGAAAAACATAGAAAGAAAGAAAGAAAGAAAAAATATTTATTTGACGTCAGCTATTATAGCACACATACAATAATATAAAAAGATACAAATTAAGGAGGAAAAACATAATATGTGCATAGCATAATTAGCCTATAATGTTCCCACAGGTTCCCGGGACACAGGACACTTGGACCCAGTGTGGGTTGGTAGATGTCACATGACTTCGAATTTTGACCGTTTTGAGAGCAGTGGTGATGAAATAAATTACACAAAGTAATGCACCTCTGCCTGGGTTCGAATCCACGACTTACTGTTCGTAAGTCGGGGCCGCCACCACTGGACCACTGCTACTCTCAATCCTTACATAATCTACTGCTTTTGTTTCAAAATTAAACAAAATTAAATATTGGCAACATCTTAAATATATTTCTAAAGAAAAACACACTGACCACTACATAACTACACAAATACATAATACACGTACCTAAATACAAACAATTAATAATATCTGTACCAACTAACATTTTGATCGAACGGGGAACCGAACTCCTGCGACTTTGATCGATCATCGCTTTTGACTTCGCCGTATGGCGCTACCAAGATAAAAATAAACTGTTTAAAAATGTCTTACTCTAATCTGAACCTTATTTCTTACAAGATAAGGTTCTTCAATGAAGCAGGTGTAGTTTATAAAATTATCATTGGATTTTAAATCTTATGTCAAAGAAAATAAGGTTGTCTAATTAGTGCAAGGTGGTACAGTAAATGTATAATGTAAGATGGTAAATATGTGAATGTAATCAGTATTGTTAAGAGTGTTTTTTTATAATTCATGCTTGTGTGAATAAGTTATTATGAGTTCGTTTTTTTTTTAAGATAAAGATTATGTTGTAGGCTTTTTGCAAATGCCTTAAAGGGTGTTGAACTCTTTGTTCACAGACAATTTTTTTTTTAATTGTTTTTTTTTTGTTCAAGCAAAAGCTACAGTTTTTGTAAATGCATAACCATCAGTTACTAGTCTTCTGTGTTTAAATCATCATGATATTAGACGGAGGAGCTCGTGGCTAAATAAAACAGCCGCTCTGATCAATCTTCAGGTTAAGCCGCGCTTGCCTAGGTTGGTCCGTGGATCGGCGACCACCCATCACATACCGAGTTTCCTCCGTGCCTCGGAAAGCACGTTAAGCCATTGGTTCCGGCACTTCCGACTATCATTTGTAGATCTTTGACAGTCCTAACAGGTAGTCAGTGGCCTGAAAGTCTGACTACCAGTCTTAACAAGGGGTATCGTATTACACAATACTAACTGGGTTTTGGAGGTCAGATAGGCAGTTGCCCCATGTTATCTATCAAAGGTCGCTCACAATGGACCTCATCAGAAGGCTTAAGGGCACCCAAAGGGCAACGGAGAGGGCTATGCTCGGAGTTTCCTTACACGATTGAATTACTAATGAAGACATCCGCAAGAGAACCAAGGTTACCGACGTAGCCCGAAGAATATCCAAACTTAAGTGGCAGTGGGCAGGGCACATTGCTCGCAGATCGGATGGCCGATGGGGCCGAAAAGTTCTGGAGTGGCGACCGCGAACCGGACGACGTTGCGTTGGAAGGCCTCCCACTAGGTGGACCGATGAACTGGTGAAGGTGCGGGAATCCGCTGGATGCGAGTCGCACGGGACCGGTCAATATGGTGATACTTGGGGGAGGCCTATGTCCAGCAGTGTACGTCTTTCGGCTGAAATGATGATGATGATCTATCTAAGGCAACAGGATAGATTTGTCTGCACCAGTTTGACTGAACTTCTAAAGTAAAAGCGCCCCATCTACATATTTTCGCGACCCGATTCTAACCAGCACATTTTTAACAATCGATCAACTTGCTCCTACTGTTTGACCTAAAACCGATCGTGTGCACAGGACCTTTAATCATTTGATTAATTACACTAAGCGTGTGTTTTGACGCGGAGGTAAGGACCATTACTGGATGGGGCATCACCTCTGTAACACTAACATATAACAGTAATATTCAAGTGTTTAGTAGTTTTCTACGTAAATGTGTTGGAATCAAGGAAACCAGTGAAGCAATTTGTTATTATATTGATGGGTAAAAGTAAAAGTCAAAATCAAATTTAGATTATCGAAAAATATTTGCCCGTACTTTTTCTTTTGTTACGTAAACCAAAATTGGCGAAGTACGACGCTTTTAAAATTCTCAATACGTCACGCCGTGGTATAATTTTTAGTACGTTCGGACGTCACGAGCCAGACTCGAGTTTTGATGCGTTTTATCTTTGTCAATATGTATTGATTTACAAAAACAAAAAAAAAACTTTTTTGAAAAAATAAAACCGACTTCAAAAAACACAAAAAAGTGAAAAATAACTTTAGCTTCAGAAGTCGGTGACCTTGGTTTGATTGATTTAGCTTTTTTGTCACCGACTTCTGAAGCTAAAGTTATTTTTCACTTTTTTTGTTTTTTGAGGTCGGTTTTATTTTTTTTCAAAAAAGTTTTTAATTTATACATTTTTAGTTGTTCCCAAACAATTATTTGCCATGAATTTATTTGACATTATTAACCCGTGAGAAGGCGCGCCTCTGTTTGTTACATGGAGAGGCGCGCGCGAGCAAATTACTCACACTACTTTAAATGCTCATATTTCTACTTTTATAGTACTTATTGACTTATAATGGATTTATTTGAATAAAAAAAGGTTTAATAAGTAAGAAAATAAGTATTTTTATTAAAAATATGAAACATAAATGCAATTTCTAAAACAAATAACAAATCAACAAATTTTATGACAGTCATCATATAAATCACAATAAAAAATCTTACATAACAAAAACTTTAAAAAATTACTCTTCCATGAGATCTGGACAAGTGTGCCTCTCGAAACACATTAAACACATATATGTAATATGTTCGGTGCAGAGCGCGTGATGAGCAAATTGCCGCACGATGGTACGGCACAAACACTTAGCTGCGCGGTCGCAACAGAACTGACCGACACGAGAGTTGCGTCACGGGGGAGGGGATGAATAGTTAGGAAGGTACCTAGGCGCTCGAGACGTTAGGGCGTCGGTATCGCCAAAAAATTTTGTTTTAAATTTTTGTGTGAGTAAATTGCTCATAGCGCGCCTTCTCACGGGTTAACAATACATGTCATGGTAATAGCCGTATCCCCAATATATGGAACATAACATACCTTGCTTTTTTTGTCGGATGGGAAATCATAAAATTACCCCTACCGCTCTAGGCGGAGCGGAAGGGAGTGTCAGACTTTTACTGACTAAAACCCATCCATGTTCCTTTTTAGCTCTTTGTGTTTCAAGGCCGCAGTATCTCTTTCGAACAGTCCCTTTTGCTGACACCTCTTTCAGGCGCGCGCGGAACACGAACGCGCTAACTTTACATACCTAACTGTCGAAATCTGGGTGTATTGTACACATCTGCGTACCCCCTCAGAGCATACAGGCGTGATAATACGTCATTTGAGGCTCGCACGGAACAAGATCCCGCCAACTTAACATACCTAATTGTCAAAATCTGCATGGGTGTATTGTACACATCTGTGTACCCCCTCAGAGCATACAGGCGTGATGATACGTCATGATATTGTATCAACAATAAACATCTAAGCGACTGCAACATTCACGACAGATTTGCCGTCTAATTTTGAAGAGTTCCCTTGTATATCTCCGAAGATCAGCATCAGATGTCTACAAAATGGGACCACACGGGAAGCACCACCTTTCAAATAAAAAAAGAATCATTTAAATCGGTTCACCCAGTCGGAAGTTCTGAGGTAACAAACACAAAAAAAAAAAAAGTACAGTCGAATTGACAACCTCCTCTTTTTTTTTGGAAGTCGGTTGAAAAACACGTGTCCATTATTTTCCAATACTCTAACTGACGGACTAAATAGATTTGCAGTTTATTGATGGTGGAATGGAAACTAGCCTATTCTTAGCTAAGTCCCTCTGACCTGTGACATACCGAAATCGACTATTGATGATGGCTTCCAAATCTCTCTACACTCTGCGTCTTTTCGTCAGGAATACGCATTTTCCTTTCGTCATGGCATCTGGCTTATACCGAAAAATCCAAAGATTAACGAAGCCTCTTCCAGCAGCATCTAAGCCTCCGTTCCACCTAAGTTGTGCGGTTAGAACTTCGCTAAGTTAAAGTCCGTTAAGGTGAACTTGCAACTTGAAACTAGCACCCTCGCGTTTCGCGCGCTCGCCACTTTTGTTGTGCTCACTTTAAATTAACTTCTAGCAAGTTAATTTTAAGATTAAGTGCGTTTAGGGAGTTGTATACTGCTTCACAGATTAGTCCTATTCTTCTGGGATTTCCTTGGTGAATTATGTCAGGGACTTGAGCAATGACTTCCTTTGTGTTTGCTACTTTAAAATGCTGTTCATGGCCTTTTTGGGCATAAGATAGTCCTTGTCTTTGTACTGACTGTAGAATGTATTTAGACAGTGTATGTGGGCAGTCTTCTTTATCTAGATAGCTAGGTATTGGACAGTTTGACAGCTTTCCTCCAAAGACTTTCTCAGACTCCTGTCATTTTTTGAGAGAAGGTTGACATCGGGACGCACAGTTGGTCTAAGTACACCGTTGCTTTCAACTGGAGATTCTAGTACTCCTTATGTACTAATGACAGTCGATTCCAGCTTCTGCAGACTGCCTACAAAAATAATGTTGTATTCTAAACATCTTGCTGAATTTAACAGCATTATGATTTGTTCAGAAGCTTCCAAAACATCAACAGAAACTGACAGGATCCCATTAGAATTCGCAACCACACATCACCATACTCATACCTAAAACATAGCAGAAAACGTAACACCCAGCTGTCCCCAAAAAAGCCATAACTACCCTCATACAGCCAGGAAGCCTTTCTAAAATTCAGTTAATACCATTTCATATACATAATACAGGGGGTGCCGTCACCAAATCAAAATTCGGTCCGAACCATATCCGATACAGGGTGTGTCTTCTGAATATTTATCAGCCTGCTGGGTCGCAGCTGTGTCCGGACAATTGAAATTGTGACGAATTCTGTTATTCTGATACTTGATATCGCTTTGGTGTTTTGATCTAATAAGCTGGCTTTCGGAGGGAGGGGAGCTTGTTCATAGTTTTGGTAAGACTATGTGTAGAGGTAGGGTTGCTCCGGAAATCCTTGTTGTTTAATGATAGTCGTGGTCAGAGTTCAGTCGCGTATCAAAAGACCGGAAAGAAAATATTTTTACGAACAAAGGAATCGGTATCGGTGCAGTCAGTGTGGCTTTACAAAAAATACTGGTTTATTATATTTTGTGCTTACTGTATCGAAATTGTTGCTGTGTCTTGTAATTCTTTATTTTTACAAAATATAATATTTTTTCCTTCATGGTAATCCATGGCATTTACCTGGTACAGATGCCAGCACATCAAGCTACTACAATCTGTCAAATTTCTTGAATAGGCTTTTAACTTTATCGGTTAAGCTTAAGGTTCAAGATTGATTGGGAAAATTTGATAGTTTCGGGTAGATTTAGTTGCTGGCGTCTGTAGAATAGGCTTGTGTCCTGAAAAAATCTAATTAGTCCGTCAGTTAGATTATCAAAAAATATTTGATACTTATTTTTTCTTTTGTTACGTAAACCAAAATTGACGAATATACCTACGACGCTTTTAAAATTCTCAATACGTCACGCCGTGCTATAATTTTCAGTGCGTTGTGACGTTACGAGTTTTGATGCGTTTTATCTTTGTCAATATTCATGGACTAAATAGATTTGCAATTTATTAATGGTGGTAACTAGCCTATTACAATTTTCCCCATGATTTTTTCTAATAAGTACTGGATCCTTTCGGTGTTGCTTTTATCTCTAAATCCAAGAAAAAGGCTCCAATAGTATAAACGTTCTTGGCATCTATTGATTACTGCTATCCATTGCACTCTCCAGTCGTAGAGTTTCAAGCACCTACAATATAGGTACAGCAGGCTGTATCGAGCGGACAAATTCGATATTCACTTAAGCGAGTACAATCTCATTAGTAGAAGGTAGGTGGACAAGCCAAGATACTGCAGTAATGGAAGTGTCAGTCACTTCAGTGTGTAAGTAAAATGACGGGTCCATAGTGAAGAAGTGAAGCTGTAAAGCGTTTATTGTAAAATTTAATTTGGGTGAATTTTGGGGTGATGTTTCTGAGAAGTTATTTTGCAACACGATTTTTTTAAAAGAATGGTTTGAAGTAAAAGTCAACATAATCAATTTGGTCGGTTCATCGTAAAACTACCTCTAAATAGGTAAACATTTCTACTGTACTTGGTATAAGACAGATTTATGTATGCTGATCATTACTTCTATCCCAGACAGGCTCTGTACTTTGCGTAAATGATTTCATCACCACTACTGTCGGTGAAGGAAAATATCGTAAGGAAATCGGCATAACCTAGAATCAATCAACATGTGACGCCTACTAGCCTGCACATGGCCTACTAATAGGATGCTTGTGTCCTTGTTATACGCTGATTAGGCTTGTAATCTACAAATTTTTACTTTGACTTTACTTTGAAATTGTTACTTTGAGGGCCTGTTTCACAAGAGAGTCAGCGTAAGGAAGGGTTTACTTTGAAATTGTTACTTTGAGGGCCTGTTTCACAAGAGAGTCAGCGTAAGGAAGGGGTCCGCAAGGACTGATGCCTGCCGGGGTTGCGGGACTGTTCGAAAGAGATACCGTGGCCCCGGAATACAAAGGGCGATAAAGGAACATGGATGGGTTTTAGTCAGTAAAAGTCTGACACTCCCTCCTGCTCCGCCCAGAGCGGGAGGAGTCATTTGATTTGATTTCCCATCCGAAAAAAAAAGGCTTTGACCTAGTTATAATTGTTATTGTTTTCACCCGAGAGCTTAAACTCGTCTTTTTCCCTCAAAGATATACTTTATCTTCATTTCTGTGATATTTTGCTTTATCAAGATAATTTCAAAGGTACTGAGTAAATAGTATGTTCCTTATTTGCAACCAGTCTTACCAAGGGGTATCGGTATTACCTAGTACTAACTAGGTTGTGGAAATCAGAAAAAATAAAACAGGGCCTGTTTCACCACCTACGACTAAGTTCCCGTTGAATTACTTGGCAGGTAATTTAATAATGTGTTCTTGAATGTAATGTAAATAATGGTAATTTTTGAATTTATTTAGTAAGCATTGTGGATATTCGGACATCGTGAAATAGGTCTCTTCAAGTGACAACTGCCTCGTTGATCGAGTGGTCGCAAGCGCAACTGCTGAGCAGTACCTGCGTTCGATTCCCGAGTCGGGCAAAATATTATTGAATTTTTCCGTAAAGAATTTCTCAGTACCAGCCGCGGAGTCTTGTGCCCGGTTAATGGCAATAAGCCTCCTATTACAGCCTCTTATGAGGACTTACAATAAATGGCGAAATGTGGGTGTACTAGATACACTTCAGCTAAGCATCTGATTAATTTTTATAATCCTCGAAGAGTTAGGTCTTCGGGGATTGTAAAAATAATCAAAGGCTAAAGAAACAATCAAAAAGAGAAGAACTACCTCTTCCAGCCATCTCCACAATACTCTAACGGGCTAAAGAAACAATCAAAAAGAGAAGAACTACCTCTTCCAGCCATCTCCACAATACTCTAACGGGCTAAAGAAACAATCAAAAAGAGAAGAACTACCTCTTACAGCCATCTCCACAATACTCTAACGGGCTAAAGAAACAATCAAAAAGAGAAGAACTACCTCTTCCAGCCATCTCCACAATAACGGGCTAAAGAAACAATCAAAAAGAGAAGAACTACCTCTTCCAGCCATCTCCACAATACTCTAACGGGCTAAAGAAACAATCAAAAAGAGAAGAACTACCTCTTCCAGCCATCTCCACAATACTCTAACGGGCTAAAGAAACAATCAAAAAGAGAAGAACTACCTCTTCCAGCCATCTCCACAATACTCTAACGGGCTAAAGAAACAATCAAAAAGAGAAGAACTACCTCTTCCAGCCATCTCCACAATACTCTAACGGGCTAAAGAAACAATCACAAAGAGAAGAACTACCTCTTCCAGCCATTTCCACAATACTCTAACGTATCTAATTTGTCTGCCATCTAGGTACTGCGAACTAAAGTTTAGGCGACAAATTAAGCCCATGTTTTGCAGCTTTGTACACTAATCTATACTAGAAAATTAGTGGTTTCGCTCCCAGACTAGACTCGACTCGGCTTAACGACTAGTTAAGTTTGCTTGTAGAATCAGTTTTAGGGTTATCGTATCATGTTTGTGTTATGCCTGGATTCGTGTCAGCCATTTTGGGGAATACGGTGGTTAGTTTTTAAGGCTTTAGTTTTGCTTGCACGGTTTTAAGATGGGTATCGAAAAGTGGTGAGCTGGTACAACAGAGTTGCTCCTGAGAGTCGCAGAGTCTTTATTTGACTGTGGTATATGAGATACAAATCAATGCCGACATGAGATTTGACGATGGATTGTGTTTCAATATTAACGAATCACTCAGAACACCTTGCGCCTCCGTAGACCAGAGAACGGGCAGCAGCGTTTTCTGTTAGTCTTTCATCACTGCGATCTCCAATCCGCCTGCCAAGCGTGGAGATTACGGCAAATTCCTCCCATCGTGGGAGAGGCTTATGTCCAGCAGTGGACGGTATGGGCTGTTGTTGTACTCTGCCTAAAAGCAGTGATAGTCTAGTGGTGTGGCCGTTGGACAGTAAGTCATAGGTCTCGAGTCCAAACTCAAGACACGCGCCACGCGCAATAAGGTTAAATACAGCACATTTGGAACATCAAAATTACATAAAGCAGTCCCCCAAAACGCCTGCTCTTCCTTATCGCCTGTCCAGTACCTAGGCCTATTACCTATCTTTCTGATGTCCAGTGACTACCAAGCTTCGATAGTACACTAAGTGGATATCACTTTACGGTGACTAACAGCCCGGGTACGGTGTAACGTCTTTCAGGAAAGCCACTTCAAACTTAGTTGTCATCAATTTGTTGTCTACTAATATAATATAATAATAATATAAGTATCCATACGAAAGCGTCTGTCAAAATGAGTTACGGAGACTATCAGCCACGACAACAACCAATGACGTCATATATGATCGCGACTGGTCATACATAATACGAAACTAACCTTTTGACAGTTCATTGATGGACACTGAGCCCAGTTACTATCATTTGGAGCTGTCAACAGAGATACGTGCCCTAAGAAGTAAAATGTCTTTTTTCGGAAATCAAGTCAAGGCAAAATCAGCTTTTATATTCGGCATCTTTCTAAATAACTCATGAGCTACTGATTTCAATTCCAGTAAATAAATCTGCAGTTCCAAATCTGTTGTCTTCATTCATGTAACTACACACATCAAAAGTGTCTAGGGATCAAGCATTTTTATGCGGATTTCTTGAGATTGAGATGTGGCTTTGTAATAAATTTATGATTTTATAAATTTATATGGATCCTTTTTGGTGCATTTCATAATTTGAATCAGGAACTCTCAATCAAATTCGAGTAAAAGATGAAAATAAGCTGTCAATATTTTCCCTATAAAAACATACAACGCATTGAAGACATTATTAGTGCTACTGTTTCCCTACTACTGATTAAAACCAACGTTATTATGGAGCGGCGACGTCATTTAAGCAGGGAAGAAATGCTCAGAGCCGTGGGAATGATAGAAGCTGGTTCCCGGCAACGTACTGTAGCTTTAGCTCTGAATACAAGTCAGAGTGTTATCAGTCGACTTTGGACACGTTACCGAAGCACTGGTACCGTGGCTGAGCGCCATGGAGGACGGTATCGCTGCACCACACGGAGACAAGACCGATACATTCAAATCTTAACTCGAAGAGCTCCAACAATAACCGCCATGATGTTAGCCGTGAGGCTTCATCACTCTTCAGGGAACTTAATTAGCGACCAAACAGTCAGAAACCGCTTGCATGAAGTGAACCTTCATTCCCGAAGACCGCTACGGGTACCACCTATAGCACTGCACAATCGTAGGATTCGATATCAATGGGCTCTTGAACACAGAAATTGGGCAGAAGAACAATGGCGTTTCGTGTGCTTTTCTGATGAGTCTCGTTTTGGTATGAGACCGGATACAAGACGTATACGACACTGGAGAACCCCTGGACGCCAACAGCGATTAAAATCCTGCCAGGAAGTCCATCCTTATAGTGGTGGAACCATCATGGTATGGGCGGGTATTTGGATCGGCGGAAGAACTGAGTTGATTTGGATCAGAGGCAACCTCAATGCTCAAATTTATGCTGAGACGATTGTATCAGACGTCATCGTTCCTCTACAAGTGCAAATCGGTCCCTTATTTCAGTTAATGCATGATAATGCACGACCGCACACCGCAAGAGTTGTAAGACAGACTCTCGCCGCAGCTAACATCAATGTCCTGCCCTGGCCTGCTCAGTCGCCAGACTTGAACCCGATTGAGCATGCATGGGATATGCTACAGAGAAGAGCTCTGCCGAATATGGAGGGTATCCAGTCGCAAGAAGACCTTTTTTTGTTGTTGCAACGAACATGGGCGGCCATTCCACAGCGTGATTTGGATGAACTCATTTTGAGTATGCCAAACCGATGTTCTTGTGTTGTTAGTGTTCGCGGTAGAAACACGGATTATTAATTGTTTAAGTTACCCAATAAAATTTTAAAGAAAACTGTTTTTTTCAGTCATTTTTTCGAACTTTAATGTTAGTGGTTCAAACGTCAAAAATCCCTTTATTAGGAAAATGGCAAATTTCTTTATTAATGCAAAGGTGACTTGGTTTATCGTTACTGTGACAAACGAAAACACTTTATTTGATGAATCCTTAAAGAAAATTTTAATTAATATCAATCAGGAGAAAAGTTATTGCAAAAATATATGTTGATCCCTAGATACTTTTGATGTGTGTAGTACTGCACCACTTACACATTGCAATTCCTAATGAACCAACTCATTCGCTTCTTCGAATCCCTTTACTGAACAGAACTAACAAACTCAAAACGAATCATTCCCCCTGCGTCGAATCCCTTTACGTCGACTCGTGAAACAAATGACATCTGTTTTAAAAAGTTTACGCTTGACCACGAGATTGGAAAAGTATACTTAAAACAAAAAGTGAAACGCTTTTATTTGCAAATAAAATTATATTTATTTTACACAAATTATACATTTAATATTTTAGGAGACAACAAGGCTATCTAAAATTAATTTATCTAATTAGTAACTAATATGTATTGACTGAAATCTTTTTGGCGACCAAAGTACTAGGCTTGCATACATTCAAGGGAGTCTACCTCATGTTCTGTGGTCTACCTACATATTGTACATAATTGAAATACAGGTTATACTAATTATCGAAATACCATCTTCAATAATTCAATTCATGGAAGTTTAGTACTTTTTGTCTGTTTACTGCACACATCTTGTGCAAAACGTATACGGAAAAAAAAGTCGTTTCCGCAATATCTTTTGCGTAGTCAACGAAGTATTCTGTACATCAAACTAATTACTTCGCACAAGCTTTAATTACAGCTTCGTGAAGGGTTCGTTTACACCCTGTATTAAAGATAGTTTTTTCTGTTTGCGACACGTTGCGCTTAAATTCTTTACCCTAACAAAAGTACTATATCATCAGCCTACAGCAGTCCACTGCTGGACATAGGCCTCCTCAATCGCACGGCATTCAACTTGATTCTCACCAACTCTCATCCATTTGCTACCAGCCACCCTGCCAGCCAGCCTGCGGGCATTCCCACCTTTATACGCTTGCCAATTCGCGTTCTCCACTCAACTACACTATATAAAAAATATACTCTGTGAACTACACGTGTATCCCAATGTTTATCGGTTATATGGCCGGTCCATTGCCACTTCAGCTTACTTATTCTGTGAGCTATGTCGACAACTCTGGTTCTGTGACAGATCACCTCGTTCCAAATGCGATCCCTCAGAGAGACTCCAGGCATAGCCTGTTCCATAGCTCGCCGAACGACCTTGAATGTATGGACCAGCCGAGCCGTGAGTGCTCACATTCTGGCCCCGTAAGTCATAACAGGCAGGACGCACTGGTTTAAGACTTTACTCTTTAGGCTCTGTGGATTACGTGACGAGAAGACCCGAAGAAGTTTTCCAAATGCCCAGCTGCCTAGCGCAGCTGAATTCTTCTGTTAGTCTCCCTCTTCAAGTTGTTCTAACATGGGCCTGGGAATGCGCCACCGCCAGGATCCTTACTGACGGTAGAAGGGGTATCCATCGGCGTCGAGTCGGCTTTGAAGTACCTAGGACTCGTCGTCGACAGCCGGTGGAACTTCTACCAATATTTCTACATGGTAGCAGAGCATGGTTGCACCCTGAGACCAATGCGTATTGAATAATCAACTAGGCCATCCAGCATCTGCTGCAATTCGTGCAGCGATCCAGCCAACAAAAGTACTAGGCTAGCAGCAATTGAAGATGGTATTTGAATCACAAGTAACAATATTAAACAGTAAGTATAGTTACCTACACCTACTTAGATACCAGGAACGTAAAAATACACAACTCCTTGAACTTATGCTAGCCTAGTACTTTTTGGTGAGTTATCAATGTATTATTTAAAATACGGATAACCGGATGAGCAAAATAACTTTATTAATTACACAGCCGTATTTCGTTTTAAATGTGACTGTACTCTGTGACAGCTATGTCGAGGCGAAACAAAAGACAGTGCATCAAAACCAAGAAAAATCACAAGTCGACATAAAGGGATTCGACGCAGAGGGAATGTTCCTCAAAACTATATTTACATTTAACCAACAAATATTTTGATATACCTTAACACACGTTGTTTGTATGTCAAGTGCACACAGCCATATTGAAAACGTTTTAAAGTGGTTTCGCGTTCGCTCATATAAAACTGTAACACTCTGTTACGTTTAAACGTAGGTTGGCTATTTCCTGTGGGGCGTCTGTTACACCGTTGTGTAATTCTAGCTACGTGTGTGACCTAAATATTGGAACGGCAGAGTTGGGAAAATTGATTATGGTTCTTTTTAGTTGTGCGAGCACCAAAGGCATTGTAGGTTAATGTAGTCATGCTGAAGCTTTTGTGTTAAGGGCCTATACTACCTCAAATGGCTTAGCATGATCCTCCGTTACGCCTAAAATACTGCAGCATTAATTTTGAAATAAATATATGGTAAAATTGAGGATTAATATTAGGTCTTATGCATAGATATAAAGAAGGTCTTATGTTTGGCGAAAACATGATTTCATAAAATTTTCTCGATAGAAAAAATTCTCAAAGTTACCTCCAAATCGAACAATAAACCGCTGGTATTCAAAAAGTACTTTAAATGAGATCATGAAACTTTGCATACTAACTGAACTGACTATAAAGCAGGTCTTATGTTTTTTATTTTTTCCAAAAGACGAAAATTTGATTTTATAAAGAATAAAAACCACTCATTTCGCACTATTCGGCCGCAGTGACTGACGTAACAACCGCTAACAGTATTACAAATGAAGTTTGAACCACCACAAATAGAGTTGCTAATCTGAGGTAGTACAGGCTCATAATAGTAATGGATACTATGTAAAGATACGTTGTTATGCTGTGCACCCAAGTCACTGCATGGGTTACATGGTTATACTGATAACTGATTCATCATTATCATTCCGATCTAGCCCTTGGACTAAAACAACATGCTCCTAGTAATAGTATAAACGCGAAAGTTTGTGAGTATGGTATCCATATGGATTATTTGCACACAGATAGTTTATAACCTGGATTAAGACATAGGATAATTTTTATCCCGGTAGTTCACAAGATCACATGGGACAATTATTAAACTTCACGCGGGCGAAGCAGCTGGCAGAAGCTAGTAAGTTATTTATCCTATTCATCATTTCTACAAATGAAGATTATTTACTGTCCAAGTCGGCAATGTCACACTTGTCAACTTCATTACAAAGCTACAACAGTCCACTGCTGGACAATGGACATGGCCTCCCCAATCGCATGCTATTCAACTCGATTCCTGGTAACTCTTATCCAGCTAATACCTACGGCCCTGTGAAGATCGTTGTTCCTGATAAGCTTTTTGTTTTAGGTAGTCCGTATTTCCTCACTCCTGGGCTAAGGCCATTCCTTCCACTTCTCTCGATGGTGTGCTTCTTCTCGATAATTCGTTATGAAGCCATCCAAGGCGTCCCACCGTCTTCTCTTCTGTCTGCGACCCCGTCTAGCTGTCTCTTATAAGCGTAGACTGGTAAAAATGAAAATCGTCTCGAAGGACCAGAACTTACACTTTAGTGTAACACACATCCATGTTTACAGTACACAGAGAGGATTAAGAAGTTGCTTTTTCGAGTACCTTGCAAACAGGGGCCCACTTCAATGCAAATGTACCAGCGGCTCGGCTGAATTTGACAGTCAAATCGGGCCCCAAGTGCTTCTATAATGGAAATCTACTGTATTTGCTTATCATAAGTGCTTGATTAGATTTAGGGGGTATTGTTACCAGGGGAAGTTTTAATGGCTGGTTGGCTGCGAACGTAGGTTTCTCGAAAGTTCTCGAGTACGGCTTTGTTGGCGTTTTCTTGGTTTTTTTAGTTACTCCATTCTTGGTCAGGCATCCTCCAATAACCAAAGGACCAGTTTTTCACTTTGAATATTATCAGAAAATTATGTTAATAAGGTACGTAATTGTTTACAACCGTTGGTTTAAGTATAGATTGTGACCCTCACGTGAAGGTCAGAAATAATCCCACAGCACAGGTACAGTCGGGGTCTTTTCCGCATGACCATTTTAATTTTTTTTCGCTTAAAACATGCGGAGGCGCCGAGCCACGCCCCCTTAAAGTTTGGGCCTATTAGGAAAGCCTCAACTTTGGCGCGCAAAATAATAATAACTGTCGTTTGGCGTGCATCGTCAGTGCGCTCGGCCGATTCGGTATCTTTTCATTTATTATTTCTATACAAAGTCAACGGGGCGGGGCTAGAAAGCGTTTCTATGTTGCGAGTGCAAGCAAAAATAAGCTTAGTGGTGGTCAGGCGGGAGTGTCCTCGATAGTACGTTTTGCCATTGGTAAGGGATTGTTACTCCATTAGGATTAGTAGTTTATTTATTGTTAGTTACATACTGTTTTGTACTTCTATTCTATATTATTGGGTCGGGGGGCTTTCGGGACCAGGACCGCGGTCCCGGATTCCCCTTAAATATTTTTGAGTGGTATTTTGGGACCACAAGAAAACAAAAGTTAGAGTACAGTAAGCTGAAATAATATTGTGATCAACAATTACATGAATTTATTCTCAAGACGGGGTATTAGAAAAAAAAAAATATCTACTTGTATCTAAATGTACTATTTTTCATCAACTCGTCCCACAAGCCCACGGCCTATTTGGGACGAGTTCATGAAAATCAAAATAAATAATATTTTCGTTCTGCAACGTCCCACGTTTCTTTTTGCGTGGAACTTTAAACTTTATCAACGTTAGGTACAGTTAGGACGACAAGATTATAACAATATTTTTTTAAGAATGACTAATTCAAACAAATTGATAAGTTACCTTAGAAAAAGTACTAGGCTAACATAAATTAAAGAAGGTAATTCCATGTACGAAAATTTTTGGTTTTGCCATCATGGGAAATCAATAATACTTTCTTAAATTCATGATCGCCTAGTACTTTTCGTCAGGTTACTAACTAGGCCCATAACTAGCACCTAGACAATGTTGTGATGATTAAATATTTTATAGGCAATATTTTTTCCACACTAACACTTTTACTACTGATTATACTTTTTTCATACGTGGGACGAGTTGTAGAACGAAATATTACTTATTTTGATTTTCATCAACCCGTCCCAAATGGGCCGTAGGCATGTGGGACCAGTTGATGAATGACTCAATACGAAATATGTTTGGTTGACCGTACTTTCCCAAGACACAAATTTGTTTTGTTTTTTTGTGGTCCCAAAATACCACTAAAAAATATTTAGGGGGAATCCGGGACCGTGGTCCTGGTCCCGAAAGCCCCCCGACCCTATTTTACCCAGTTTCCAAAACAATAAATGTATAAGTAAGTATAAGTGTGTAAGTATTATTAATTTTAACCCAGGTTAATGAACCTGGGTTAAAATTAATAATACTTATCATAATCCGATTACTTCGGCGACCGAAACAATGAACAGCAGTTTTTCATAAGTAATGAAAAAATAAAAAACTTAAAAAAAATAACACGACCGTTCCATTGTTGTGCAGGACAGGTCAGGACAGGACAATTTAAGGTAGGCTTTAGGCTACACAAATATTCCATTTTTGTAACATAACATAACATCACGCCTGTAATCCCCAAAGGGTTAGGCAGAGGTGTACCTAATAGTACACCCATATTTCTTCAGTTAAATTGAAGTCCCAAGTAATAAGAGGCGAGTCGAGGAGCTCGAGTCGTGGCTAAATAATAACAGCCTCTCGGGACGATCTTTAGGTTAAGCCGTGCTTGACTAGGTTGGTCTGTGGATAGGTGACCACCCTTACTTACCGAGTTTCCTCCGTGCCTCGGAAAGCACATTAAGCACTTGGTCCTGGCTGTCATTTGTAGATATTTGACAGTCGTTACAGGTAGTCAGTGGCCCAAAAAGTCTGACAACATGTCTTACCAAGGAGTATTGTATTACCCAGTACTAACTGGGTTGTGGAGGTCAGACCAGTTGCTCCATGTTAAATACTGTTATTCAGCTGCATTCGGTTAGATTGGAAGCCGACCTCAACATAGTTGGAAATAGGTTAGGCAGATGATGGAATAAGAGACGAGTCTAGTGCCATCACCCGGTACCAATCCAACCTCCGTGGCTACTGAGAAATTTCTGTTGCAAATAGCCCAATAATATTTTGCCCGACTCGACTCGAACCCAGCACCTCGTACTTAGCAGTAGCGCTTGCTACCACTAGACCAGCAGTCCCTCTTCATAGTGTGATTGAATTAGGTGTAGTCCTTATCTTGAATAAGATTTTATCACCCCTGGCTGTCTCCTATTTCGTCGTGTCGCTGGCACGTCAGTATTCTATACTTTGTTGGCCAAAAACTTTGCCACTTCCACGACGTCTTGGGATATGTAGGAAACATATAGATCCATAACAGAAGCGTGTAATCTAGACGCGTCTACCATCCCCTCCAGTGTTTCCAACCGTAATGATGTCCCCAACAATAGTTAGCAGGTACCAGTTAAACCTATGAAATTGGCAACACGTACAAAATTGCAATATCATGACATGTAGTTTCCCTGGAACACGGATTACTGGTACTCTATTAAAGTTCGTCGGGTCACCCCGGTTTCGATAACTCAGGGGTGGCACGGTGGCTAAATTTTGTGGGAAGGTGGCTAAAGTGGCTGTTAGCTCTGAGGGCTCGTGGTTAGTAGCTGGTTGAGTGATTTTGGAGGTAAAGAGGGACGTGGTTTGGTTGGATTAGCTTTCTTTAGATGGCGATCTCTTCCGTGTCTCAACTCTCAAGGTATGCAGGTAATAATTGAAAAATTCAAGCATGACAATATTTCCACACCTGTTTTATTTAATGAGAAGCTCTTAGATCTTATAGAGAATCGGTGAGCGTTTTCTACATAACATCATCTAAAGGGTAAAGCATAGGTGTACCACAGTACACTCACATTACGCCTCATACGTTTAAAAACTCTTTGTAAAATCCGGACTCCAAGGAAGGGGTCCGCAAGGGCCGATACCTGCCGGGGCTGCAGGACTATTCGAAAGAGATACCGTGGCCTCGGAACACAAAGGGCGATGAACGCAAATGGATGGGTTTTAGTCAGTAAAAGTCTCACACTCCCTCCTGAGTCCTGCTCCGCCCAGAGCGGAAGGAGTTATTTGATGACTTCCCATCCGAAAAAAAGAAAGGCTAGTACTGAGAATATCCCGTTAGAAAATTTCAACATACCCTGACGTGTGAATCGCTTGCGATCAGCAGACCAGACGACTGTATACTTTGGATGGTTGAACAAAGGCCAACTTTACTATACACCTACGTTATCAAAATAACATGGCATCACACCTGTAATCCCCAAAGAGTAGGCAGAGGTGGACCTAGTAGTTCACCTAGATGTCGCCAGTTATGCTCAAGTCCCATGTTATAGGGAGCGAGCCATGACCATCGACCGGGACAATTCCAATCTCCGTGGATGCTACTGAGATATTTCTGATTGAAAAACCCAATAACACTTTGCCCGACCAGGGAAGCAACCAAGCTCAGCTCCTTCACACCAGTTACTATAGTCTGCGCCGTCTACGTAGGGAATAAAGGTCATTAACCCGCATACTTACTTCTTACTTATTCAAATACATAATTCCGAAAACAGAAATAATGACATTAACTTGTCCCGGAACTACCTTTATCGTGATCCTTGACTTTTTCTAGTAATAAAAAACGATTCATAATGTATTGTCGGGGTACCTACGCAGATAAATTAAGGAAAGAGCAATGACCTTTAATTCCTACTTTTCTGGCGATATATATATAGACTATATATGGATATATCTGGCGATATATATATATATAGCCAATATATATAAACCATGTTCTATTTCATTTATTTAGCCGGTTTATGTTTTGCCATCCCTGTCAACTTTACGAATACATTGTTCGTATATTGTTAAGCGAGTTACGGGCATCGTTTTTGCTCGAATTCGGTTAGTTTTGAACTAGCAATTTGTTTATTTGCGCATACATTGTTTGGTGAACCAATCAGTTTCAATTCAGAGTAATAGGCTGGTCTATCGGTGACTGGGTTAGGAATTTAAACTAGATTTTGTGGGTTATATGTTGGGTGTCAATTTGTTGATGTGTGAGGTTTAAATCTGTTTTGATATTGGTGTGGGTTTACACTAAACTGAATATTATTTATTTAAGGATCTCCAACAAAAGATATACACAAAGCATTATTAGTTATAGGAAGACACAAGGTATTAGGTAGGTGTACTCCTTCACTTATAGGAGACCACAACTTGCACAATAAAGTTAATAAATTAAGCCCCAAGAGGGCTGGTTCGAGGTGGCGCAGGAGAAGAGTACCTGGAAGGATATGGGGGAGGCCTTTGCCCAGCAGTGGGACATTCAAGCCCCTACTTATTAAAATTAAAATAAATTATGTCAGTATAAAAATGATTAAAAAAATTACAAATAATTTAGGTAGAATTTGGAAACATAGACATAGATGAATAAATGATATGATTAGAATATTACTGAATACTATTGAAAAGATAACTTTTTGACGGTATCACAGACGCCCAATGCTTACAGTCTCGACTGAAGTTTCGTAATGTCTGGTTTCGGTAAAGTAAAGTAAAATTTAGTTGCATAGATTGCAGGTGTACATAAAATAAGATATTACAATAAGATGGGTGAGCCTTGTACAATCTACCTTATATTATGCATGCAAACATAAATGGAATTGTTAACTAATGAATATTGAAAATAACAACAAATTGTGGTTCACAGTTAAAAACAGTAGTCGGCATACAATATGAATAATAAATCAGAGAAAAATTGAGAGAATAAGAAAATTAAATATTTTAAGAACATAAGGTATTTTCATTTCGTAATGTCATGGTTCGAGGTGGCGCAGGAGAAGAGTATCTGGAAGGATATGGGGGAGGCATTTGCCCAGCAGTGGGACATTCAAGGCTTTACCACCTCGGACCAGTCGTCGCGGTGCGCGTCCAGGCACAACCTTTTTTGGGCAGACTCTTTAGTTTGTGTTATTTATTTCATCACCACTACTTTCAAATCTTGAGGAAACTGGCACTGGTCCTGCGTGGTGGATTTTGTTGCCCAGTCCCTCTCACAGCCCTGTGTGTACTGGGAATCCACGCATGGGTTTTCTAAAATTATGCTGCTTCGCTTAATTTGCTGCCTATGCCTTTAATTATAAAAATATACACTTATAAGGATACTTTAACCAAGCAACAACTACATGGTGCATAATACTTCAATTCTGACCAGCAAATAAAATGCTATATGCAACTGTGGAAAAACTCTCTGTTAAGACTATTTGCGATTCTCAATAGACATCAATCAATCAATCAGTCATCATTTCAAGTTTAGTTATAAACCGTGAAAGCTTAAAACAGTGTTTAACATCAGTGATACTGTACGAGGTGTATCCATAGGTCGCTGGTTCATATCTGGCTCGAAGGACCATGTACGAGGGTGTTAGCAGTGGACTGTAGAGATTGTTGCTAGGCTGCTGGTAGGGCAGGAGGGCTTCAGTATTTGGTGTAGTAAAAGTCTGGAGTTACAGACACGTTCATTTATTGCACAGTTCGTAGTTGAAAGAGAGCAAAATACAGTGTCCTTTCCACAGATAATATAAACGTCAAATTTACATTAAAATGTTGATGTTGGTGCTGCCAACAGATACAAAGAAACAGGAAATGAACTGGAGAGAGAGAGAGAGTGAGAGTTGAAGAAACAGAGAAGAGCCTTTCCAAAGAGTTCTTGTTAAGTAAGAGTATTACCTTTTGAGCCTTGTATCGAAGGACCAATATTCAAATAACATAAGGTTAACAGATGTATTGAACACAAAGTCGTTGCGTATACGCAGTTTGCGGTAAGCGTTGAAGTCGTGCCAATAGTGGCCATATGTGACCCATGATCGGCCACAAACGGAACCGTAGTCGTAAAACAGAACATTTGTAACTTTTATCGGATAAGATCAGTTTAAAATAAACTTGGTCCTTCATTCCCTTTCCATGTAAATGTAAATTTTATTGCTGTTTTTTTAGTATTTCTTTCAATAACAGGACTTAGTCTGTTATCAATAAAGTGAATCATTGGAATTTGGCCCCCAACTGTATTTGTTGATTGATTTCCTAAAAACTGCATAGAAAGGCCCTTCCCTGGTCTTTGCAATATCTATCCAAGATACTTTTATCTTTGAACCATTCAATTGTCGACTTTAATAATAGGTGTTAAGGTGCTTAAAGGTATCTTTGTAAAGTCCCCACATATGGGCAACAAAAAAGGGTCCGATCGCAGGTAGAAAATGAATACAAAAGATAGCGCGCGTCGTTCCTTCCACAAACATACATTTTAATTTAAACCAGTCTAATTCCTGCTGTGTGAGTCACAAAATAAAGCTGATATTCCTCTGAATTTTTGTTGTGCGTTTGTGTAATTGCTTCGAAGTCCGAGTTTCCTTTGAAATCGTTTATTGGCGGTCAAATTTTTATGTTCCGATGAACGAGCGAGAGAATTTTAGGTTAGTTTCGTTTAAGTTTAGCTCCGACGCGATGCGTTTTACAAGCGTTTTTAATTTAATTAATAGTTTTTAATACAATCTGTAGATAATACGCATATCAAATAAGTGTTTTTTGTTTTGTTTTTAGTGATAGTATTGTGTTTTTTTGTGTGATTGTTTTTGTAACTAAGTGTTGTGTACAATATTTGGATTGCACTGTTTTGGATATCGTATTCACATGTTTGAGGTTGGTATTTCAATATTGAAAATTGTTTTCGTGTTCATTTGTTTGATAGGCGTACAGCCATATTGAAATAAAAGTTACTTTTGTTAGAAAAAATTATCAAAAAACCGGTTTGTTTTGCAGTGTTGGTTTTTATTCAGTGTTTAGACTTAGGCAAGTTAATTTTATTGAATAAAGTTATTCAAGAAAGGCGTAGGCGTTTATTCCTTGTAAAATGTTTGTTTAGGAAGTTTTATAGGTTAAGTTCTACCGCATGTTGTTAAGTTGAAAGGATAGCAAACTTGATATAAACATTGACGGGTATAATGAGTACAGAAATTACTTAGACTTTTGATGAATTCACCTTGTTTTGCAATAAAAAACTTATTTAAAATAATAATACCAGGTAGAATATAACTAAAGACGACAGTAATAACGCCAAAATATGACGAAATATCAATCCTATTTCTAGCATAAGACGCTTTTATTCATTTACCAGCTTATTCCCGCGTGGAGGTCGAAAATTATCTTACCGAAGCGTTCTAATGAGATGAAAAATATCCTAAGCCCTAACCAATCTAATGGTTTATTCGTCTGCCAAATTGCATGCAAATTCATTCAGCCCCTGAGCTATGAAAAACTAAATAGCAGACCAATAGTTATTTTCACACTATTTTATAATAATATGAGTATGGATAAACTGATACAAGTGTACTTATTCATTATTCTGAGCTTCCGATATTTCCGATACGTCATCCCGCGATCATGGCGCTTGCAACAGCGTCGAGGGCTTCGAATAATGCATAATAACGGAAGATAAACTTATAAGTACTGTCACTTCCGTGATTGTTCTTTCGTGATCCGACGTATAAGTGCCAGTATAAGTTTAGTTTTAAGCTTAAAACGGAGTATAAGTATGGATAGTCAGACTTTCGGGCCCTTGATTACGAGTCCCGTACGGTTTATCGAATTACCCTTGAACGATATAACTGTCTACAGAAAGCATGGTTCACCGACGAACGGTAATACGAAAAAACTATTAGTCGATACCATTATTTAGCGACAGCACGTACCTGTACGATGGTACCAAAACTGATATATACCAAATTAAAATAAAAGTAAGTAATGACAGTGTACTTCTTCGTTGTTTCATTTCAAAATATATTCAACTTTTGTTGTTGGCTGTACCATTAAATTTATCGTAAGGTGATTTTGGTATTAACGTTTTTTGTTTAGTATATTATATTATTATGGTGATTATGGAAGCTAGTTGCCCTGTTTTACATAGGGATTGCCCTTGCTTGAAGTGAATAGATTGGCCTGTTGGCGATTAGATTGTGTGACGCCTTTACCTAGCGCCTGACGGAAGATTTCAAAAATACGTTTCTTTAATTATCATTACGACAAACGAATACCTTTCCTTTTTTCTGCAATGTGCTTGTTGTTAGATATTAGGTATTTGGTATTTAAAATGTCAAGTTATAGCCATCGGTTGTAGAGAGAATTCGAAAAGTCGTACTGTTAAGGGCTATATATCCCTCAAATGGCTTAGCATGATCCTCCGTTACGCCTAAAATACTGCAGCATTCATTTTGAAATAAATATATGGTAAAGTTGAGGTTTAACGCTAAGTCCTATGTGTGACGAAAACACGATTCCATAAACTTTACTCGGTAGAAAAAAAAAAACAAAGTTACCTCCAAATCGAACAATAAACCGCTGGTATTCAAACAGTAAGTAGGTACTTCAAATTAGATCATGAAACTTTGCATACTAACTGAACTGACCATAAAGCAGGTCTTGTGTTTTATTTTTTAGTCCAATCAATAGATTTTTTGTAAATCGCAAAAAACCACTCATTTCGCACTATTCGGCCGCAGTGACTGACGTAACAACCGATTTGTAGTGCAAGCTGTTTAGAACTTTATTCTAACAGTATTTCAAACGAAGTTTGAACCACCACAAATAGAGTTGCTAATTTTAGGGTTAGAAGGGCCTTAACAAACTAATTTCAAGCTCCATTAACAACTAGCATTGTTTTCACTACTTTTGCATAACAAAGAATCTTCATGAGCGTGTAAATGATACCAGTACATCATGTATGATCAACTGAGTCATGTTAATGAGATACGTGTTGAAACATCTGCTTCATTCACTGTGAAAGTTTAGGATTCTTGTAGGTAACTATCCGTTTCTGTTTAGAAACTATCAGTCGATAGCATAACATACCATCACGCCTATAATCCCTAAAGGGTTAAGCAGAGGTGTACCTAATAGTACACCCACATTTCACCAGTTATGTCTAAGTCCAATGTAATAAGGGGTGAGCCTATTGCCATCAACCGGGCACAGATTCAAACTCCGTGGTCCTGCTACTGAGAAATTCCTGATGCAAAAACCAAATAACATTTTGCCCGACCCGGGAATCGAACCCAGGACCTCATGCTCAGCAGTCACGCTTGCAACCACTAGACCAAGCAGTCTATTGATAGAGAAGAGCGACTTCTGAGGTGTAGAAAGTTCGAGTGAATCGGTTGCTTTTAGGCAAGTGTACTTACGTGCTGTCTATTTGCAAGCCAATTCGAAATTTAAATAAAGCCTTTGATAAGTTACCTCCTTGGTTGTCATGTTTCAGAGTAAAAGATCGTTCCATTTTTAAATAACACGGCAATATGAGTTTAATAGTGTTAATTTATTTGGCCGCTAAACACGACAGGATATGGATTTTCATACAACTTTTGCCGGCCGCTGGTCGCACGTATCTGCATAGCTATTCACAACGCTTCGATTTGATTTTCGATTCGGAAAGTCGTATGTCCATCTCGCTCGATTTCGTAATGTCAAAAAAAGATAGACATACGACTTTCCGAATCGAAAATCGAATCGAAGCGTTGTGAATAAGGGGCCTGGTCAGTACAGCAATTTCGATTTATCTCGTAGAAGTTTGTCAAAATGCTCAAATTTCCAAGCATGGTTGACAAAAGTAATATACTAATAAATTATACGCAGTGCTGTGGGTCCAGGGGCCCAATTCTGTAACTTTGTGTTAAGCAACACGCCATTGACACTCTATCGACACACTACAGACATTATGTTGCCACTGTTGCAAATTTGGAATTCTGCTAAAACTTCAATGTGGTGTCTCAGTAGTGTGTCGATAGTGTGGCAGTAATATTTTTCAGTGTTTTCGTTGTTCGATGGCTTCACAATGGCGGTTCGATGGCCAAAAACTTTTCAAACACGATAGACACAACTTTCAAATACACTTAAAATATTTACAGACTACCGTAACTTTGGCCATCATGATGACATTGACGCATTATAGTGGAGCAGAATACCAATTATTACAATAGTCTTATATAGCGTTTCAATGGCACTACAGTGGTAAGTCAATGACCATAAATAATTTGTAGAATACCAAATGTCAATAATTAGCCTACTGAGACACTACTTACACACTACCGACACACTATTGACAAGTTGGTAATTTTACAGAATTGGGCCCCAGGTTAGACCCCAAATTGGCGATAATGAATTGGGTTTTTCCTTCAGTAACCATAAGTGCCCGATTGATGATAATACGCTAGCCCCTTTCGCTGACGGGGCCTACATAAAACCTAACGAAAAATTTACCAACCCTGCCATATCTTATAGAAATATAAAACGCCTGAATGCGGTTGACTCTTGCCTAGGGCTTCAAGTTCTTCTCAACGCACACATTGATGCGTGGACGCTCTCACTTTCATCGACAGACAATAACAACAGTCCCATTGACGTTTAATGGACGTGCCCTACATGACATTGCATAACGATTCGTCATTAAGACGCAAAGTGAAATGGCCTAGATTTGTTTCTCGATATTGTTCACGCTTCAAATTGGTCATCAATTTATAGCACAATGTTTGTTTCTTATCTACTGCAATTTCCAAATAATTAAAAAACTATTGGACTATTGTAGATTACTTACATTAAGATAACATCACAGCTTTAATCCCCGAAAGACTATACACCCACATTTCGCTATGTTATGTGTGTTGGGGTCGGCTTCCAGTCTAACCGGATGCAGCTGCAATATTAGTAATTTACATGGAACGACTGCCAATCTGACTTTCACAAGCCAGTTAGTACTGTGTAATACGATACCCCTTGGTAAGACTAGTTGTCAGACTTTTGGGCCATTGACTACCCGTACCGACTGTCAAAGATCTACAAATGACAGCCGGGACCAACGGCTTAACGTGCTTTCCGAGGCACGGAGGAAACTCAGTATGTAATGGGTAATCCACAAAGCAACTTAGGTAAGAAAACTTCAAAGTAAGATACTGAAATCTAAACAACATTATTCTCTTTATAAAATCACTGAACCGTATCCTATAAAATTCATATATTCAAGAACAATCCTTCTACTCCCCAACTTCTTCAAAGTACTCTTCAACATAAAAAAGATAACTTGGGAAAAAAGATAGCTACTTGGGTGAAAAGATAGCTTTTATAAAAAAGAAAAAGCTAACAGATCCGCAACAAAGCGCCGACGTGTGAGAACTTGGCTTTAAAAGTTACGACTTCCGAAGTTTTGAAGTCGGTGCATCCATACGTTGAAGTTTGTACATTTATAATGCTGTTTCCAGATTCGAGTTGTTAATCGGGAATTTTTTGAAAGTTTTAGCTTGGTAACCGAGAAACCTAGACTAAAAAGTATAGAACTAATTTTTTTTGTAACTGAACAACTAAATGCATGGTTTTTTAGGGTTCCGTACTCGAAGGGTAACCAACGGGACCCTATTACTAAGCATCCGCTGTCCGTCCGTCTGTCTGTTTCTCAGCGGGGTGTATCTCATGATCTGTAATAGGTAGATAGTTGAAATTTTCACAGAATGTGTATTTTTGTTAACGCTATTATCCTCAGCCTATTAATATTCCCACTGCTGAGATACAGGCCTCCTTTATGAGAGGGAATGGGCTCTATAATCCACCACGCGGGCCCAGTGCGGATTGGTAGATGTCACATGTATTCGAATTTTTGGTTCTACGATAAGCCGGCTTCCTCACGATGTTTTCCTTCACCGTTTTGAGAGCAGCAGTGATGAAATAAATTACACAAAGTAATGCGCCTGCCTGGGTTCGAACCCACGACTTACGTAAGTCTGGGCCGCCACCGCTGCTCTCTAGCGTTCCTGCTCGTTAACGCTATAACAACAAATGAATTAAAAATTAAAGGGGGCTCCCCTACTACGATGGTACAGTACCCTTCATGTGCGAGTCCGACTCACACTTGACCGGTTTTGTACAATGTCTGGCCTTTATAAGTAACAGTGACCCTCTGAGTTTGTTTCGGCTGTTTCTTCTCAGAGTAGGCAGGTAAGAAACACCGGCCCCATCTAGTTTTAAAACAAAACATCATGTGACGTGTAATAGTAATAATAATAATATCGCTGTACAATATACACAGCGCCACCTAGTCTATACTAATATTATAAAGAGGAAACCTTTGTATTTTTGTATGTTTGTATTGAATAGGCTCAAAAACTACTGGACCGATTTCAAAATTTCTTTTACCATTACTTAGAGGGATTCTTCCGAATCCGTATAGGCTATATTTTATCACCGTACTTCCACGGGAACGGGAACTACGCGGGTGAAACCGCGTGACGTCCGCTAGTAAATACATATTATAAAAAAAAAATACTTATTATACATATAAACATCCATGACTCGGAAACATTTTAACGTTAAAAGTGATTTGTAAAACCTATTTACAGAAATAAATATGATTTATTATGCATTTCAGAAGACTTGCTACTTAAAACTTATTTCTCCTCTAACATCTTAAGGCTGATGCTCCAGGGTAGCCCGCGAAATTCAAATTTTCTTACGGTAAAAGGTGCAGGAATGACTTTGACCTTGAAAAAGTCATTTTTCCACCTTTATGAACTTGAAGGGTTGTATTAATGATTTTGATGATTATAATTCTGTAACTACATACCTACGTCTTACAGCCGCGAGTAATATTCTAATCAACATACAACCTAGTACTAGCCTGCAAATTGCAAAAAAGCGAACAAAAATTCAAATTTTGCGGGCTGGTTGGAGCATTCACCTTAATATAAATTCAGGTCTCCAGCTTCCGTACAGCTCGAATAAGCTACTCAAGCTAGACCTCTTATTGAAATCGTTTAAAGTTAAACGTACAACCTGTACGTTAGGAAACCCACTAACATACGTTCTAATATCATCTTATTTAAACTTGAATGGAAAGTTTCTCTGCATCTCGGTTCTCGGGTTTAGATGCCGCATGTTATAGTAGCATACTGGGTTGTAGGTTCAGAATCTATAGATGACTATGTGAGCGATTACGGCCTAAAATCACTGTCTAATAGGTACTATATATGCGTTTTTATATTGATGAGCAAAATCACCATCATCATCTGCCTAGCCTTGTCCCAATTATGTTGGGGTCGGCTTCCAGCCTAACCGGATGCAGCTGAATACCAGTATTTTACATGGAGCGACTGCCTATCTGTCCTCCACAAACCAATTAGTTCTGGGTAATATACGATCCCCTTGGTAAGACTGGTTGTCAAACTTTCTGGGCCACTGACTACCTGTAACGACTGTCAAAGATCTACAAATGACAGCCGGGACCAACAGCTTAACGTGCTTTCCGAGGCACGGAGGAAACTCGGTATGTCATGGGTCACCCGTCCACAGACCAACCTTGGCAAGCACGGCTTAACCTAACGATCGACCCGAGCGGCTGTTATTATTTAGCCACGAGCTCCTCATTGCTTGTTAGCGAGCTGCTCGTTGTTTTACACCCTTTATATGCACATTTATATTGATGAGCAAAATCAACATCAAAGTCAAATATTGTAATTGTTATAAGGCTGAGAATCTGGCTGGGGGAGAAGTTTTTTTTTTTTTTTTTTTTAAACTTTGTCACTCACTTGGAATTTTTTCTTTGTCATCGGTACAATAAAACAAGGGCCGTCCTAAAGCACGTCGGGTCAGCGGTATCGTCAAAGACGCGGGAAATACCTGCATAAAGGACGCACAGAACCGGAAATTGTGACAGAAAAAAGGGGAGGTCTATACCCAGCAGTAGGTGATTCCGGACTGATGATGAAGTTAGGGTAACACGTCTCCACTGCGAAGATCGACCTTAGGACACGGTGGAGCACACGGTGGAGGTGTGCCGCGCGTGGGCGTAGCACCGCCGTGTCCTCGAAGCGGCGATTGGCGGCGGCGACCTCTCGCGTCCGGCCCTGGTGCAAGCCATGATCCGGAGCGAGACGGAATGGGACGCCGTCACCTTCTTCTGCGAAGCAGTAATGCTAAAGAAGGAGGTGGCGGAACGTGAGAGGGAGAGGACCTCACGTCCCGGCTGCGCGGGGCGTATAAAGATACCGTGGCTCCTGAACACAAAGGGAGATGAAGGAACATGGATGGGTTTTAGTCAGTAAAAGTCTTACACTCTCTCCTGCTCCGCCCAGAGCGGCAGGAGTCATTTCATGATTTCCCATCCGAAAAAAAAATGGGTAACACGTCCGAACATGTCTCTATGAACAAGTCTTTTTATTGGGACAAGCCTGCCACACTATTCCCAAACCACTGTAACTCCTGAAAGCTAGAATCAAATTCGTTCTGTCTCCTGCTGATATGGAGGGATGTGGAAATCATGGTTTTTCCTACTCCTCCGCTATACTTTTCTGATTAATTTCGTTGCGGGATCCAAGACAGTTAAATTGTTTCTCTAGGACTTCGTCGAGCTTCATTGTCTCGGCGCTTTTCGGTTGATCTCTTGTTGGCTCTTTCCCATTCTCTTTTTTTTTTTTTTTTTATCCTGTGCTGTCCCACTGCTGGGCAAAGGCCTCCCCCAATTCCCTCCATGTGCTCTTTTCTCGTGCCTCCTCGAACCAACCCTCGCGGTACGCGTCCAAATCGTCCCGCCACCTCTTTCTGGGTCGGCCTCGGCGGCGCCGTCCGTCTTCCGGCAACCATAGCGTGGAGACTTTTGCCCAGCGGTCATCGTGCATGCGACTGACGTGACCCGCCCAATCCCATTTTAGCCTAGCAGCCTTCATGCCAACGTCCACTATGCCCGTTTTGGCACGCAGCGTGGTGTTTCGAACCCTGTCTTGTCTTTTAACACCCAGAATGCTGCGTTCTATTGCCCTTTGGCAAACTCCAAGGCGGAACTTTTAAAACTCTGTGAGCGACCAGGTCTGAGCACCGTAGGTTAGGATGGGCAGGATGCACATGTCGATGAGTTTGCGCTTCAGGGAGATCGGAAGATCGCCCTTCATTAGCGTCTTCATGGACCAGTAGCTTTTCCAGGCATTTTCGATTCGGCGATCGATTTCTCTTTCTTGCCTGTTTTCGAATGATACTAACTGGCCCAAGTAGATGTACTCATCGACATAATGTATTTCCTGCCCATCTACCTCGACCCTACGCTTAGTGCTGTTAGTCATGAGCTGGGATCTCTTTCTTACAAAGTGAAATAATATTACAACAGCAAAATTACCGCCATTATCATCTACTTAACGTTGACCCATATCATCCCCATAGCAACGTGACAAATTAGGTCTTTTTCGTCCCGCGACGCAAATAAATAATTAAATCAGAAAACTCAGAAGCGATAATGAAATAAGGATGAAAACGATATCAAAGCAGATTTTGTTAACATTTTAACATTAATAAGTCGTGTCTAGCCGTTTGCGAAATATTTTCCGTATTAATTGGATTGTCTAATTAGTTTAATTACCAGATTATGACCGTGTTTTTACGTGTAAATGGATATTGTTATTTTATGGAAGGTGTGTGTTTATGATTAAGGTGACTTTTGTAATGTGCGAAAGTTGAAACGTTTTGTTTACCGTAATACCTACGTTGTTTGGGTGTTGTTTCTATGTTTAACAGACTTCAAAAAAGGAGGAGGTTCTCAATTTGGTTGTATTTTTTTATGTTTGTTGCCTCATAAGTCATAACTCCGTCATTTATGAACTGATTCGGAAAATTAGTTCCCATTGAATTTACAACTTACTAGCTGATGCCAGCGGCTTCGCCCGCTTGACAAATGATATATAAAACCTTCCTCTTGAATGACTCTATCTGTTAAAAAAACCCGCATCAAAATTCGTTGCGTAGTTCTAAAGATCTAAGCACACATAACGACGACAGACGCGGCGGGGGACTTTGTTTTATAATATGTAGTGATAGTGAAGATGAGAGATTAGATCCATATGATTGACCCTTCCGATTAAAGCAAAAAAGTACACGTTTTAGTCCGTTCGATTCATTAGTGTGGCAAGCGAATTTTCGAAAATCTGTGAATGCAGATTTGTTTCTTTTTAAAAATCAAGGCGTGTTTCATTTAAGTTAAATTTGCTATCTCCAGTATTAAGAGTACTTTCCCTCCAGGTGGAAACATTCCACCCCGTATATGTAGAGTTCTTGAAATCTAAACAAGACATACAATAATTCCATTATTTTCTCTTTTCCAGATGTCACAAAAAATGTAGCGGCTGAATCCGAACCAAAACCGATGGCATCAAACCACTTCGAGATGGGCAAGCAGGATTCCAGCTGGCGCAGAGTGCAGGGGTTGAGTGCAAGTGTAGTGAGGTGCTTAGTGATAGTGACAGTGTTCGGGCAGTGCGCTGGAGGCAAACCCATCAGTGAGACGCTCCAGAGGGCGCTGTCGGCGGTGCGGGGCCCAAGTCCTGGGGCCAAGAAGCTGCTTAACATTCCTGAGGATGGAGGTGAGTGGCCCTTAAAAATTTTGGTTTTTTATTTTTTCTTTATCGTGTAGTTAGTGCCTAACCTGGTGTCAGAGTTTTTAAGCCGCCCATGGGCCTCTGACTTGGCTTAACATATCATCAAGAAACATCTAGAAATCACATCGAGAAATATCTCTCAGGCATGCTGGTTTCCTCACGATGTTATCCTTCACCGGAGCGAGTGATAATTATACAATACGCACATGAATCCAAAAACTCAAGGTGCGTGCCTTGGGTTCGTACTCGAGACCTATGACTTGGCAGTCCGACGGTCCCACCACTAGGCTATCACTGCTTTTATTTTTTATTTCTAGATTAATTCTACATAAAATAAAACGTCATTTAGTCAAATTAGCCTGACAATCAGTACTTTTTGGACGTCAAGAATTACGTGACATCAAAAAGACGGCCCCTCACCACTTCTAAGTATTTAATCTAGAGAGAGCAATCCAACAAAGATGTTTTTGGTCTGAAGAGTAAGTTTTATCTAGAAAAAACCGGCCAAGTGTGAGTCGGACTCGCGTACGAAGAGTTCCGTACCATTATCAAAAAATTACGTTTTTTGTATGGGAGCTTAAATATTTATTTTATTCTGTTTTTAGTATTTGCTGTTATAGCAGCAACAGACGTACTATCGAGGACTCCCGCCTGACCACCACTAAGCTCAGTTTTGCTTGCACTCGCAACATAGAAACGCTCTCTAGCCCCGCCCCGTTGACTTTGTATAGAAATAATGAATGAAAAGGTACAGAATCGGCAGAGCGCACTAACGACGCACGCCCAACGAGAGATATTGTTATTTTGCGCGCCAAAGTTGACGCTTTCCTAATAGACCCAAACTTTAAGGGGGCGTGGCTCGGCGCTTCCGCATGAATCAAGCAAAAAAAAATTAAACTGGTCAGGCGGAAAAGACCCCGATAGTACATCATCTGTGAAAATTTCAACTGTCTGTCACGTTTCATGAGATACAGCCTGGTGACTGACAGACAGACGGACAGTGGAGTCTTAGTAATAGGGTTTTTACCCTTTGGGTAGGGAACCCTTAAAATAATGCAGATTTCCTGCTAACCACGCCTGCGGGTAAAAACTTACAAACCTTTATGGCACGTTGTCCACGAGTTTATTTTTTGTGAAGCGTCAGCCTCGTTAACAAAGCTACGTGTTCACTCTGTCTAGCTAGAGTATAATGCATAGTTTCAGCTAAACCCTTTCTAACCCTAAAATTAGCAACTCTAGTTGTGGTGGTTCAAACTTCGATTGAAATACTGTTAGAATAAAGTTTTAATCAGCTTGCACTACAAAGCGGTTGTTACGTCAGTCACTGCGACCGAATAGTGCGAAATGAGTGGTTTTCTGCGATTTACAAAAAATCTATTGAGTGGACAAAAAAAATAAAACACATAAGACCTGCTTTATAGTTAGTTCAGTTAGTATGCAACGTTTCATGATCTAATTTGAAGTACTTTTTGAATACCAGCGGTTTATTGTTCGATTTGGAGGTAACTTTGGATTTTTTTTCTATCGAGAAAAGTTTATGGAATCGTGTTTTCGTCATACATAGTAGCTAGCATTAATCCTCAACTTTACCATATATTTATTTCAAAATTAATGCTGCAGTATTTTAGGCGTAACGGAGGATCATGCTAAGCCATTTGAGGTAGTATAGGCCCTTAAACCTTAAAAGGTTTGCAGTTATTAAGATTCCAGCCTGGCTGCTTATATGGTGAGCCATCTTGTTTTACCAATGAGACTGAAAGATTTTTTTTTCTTAGCCTATATTGTCACACTGTTGAAATACTACTGACGATGAAACATATACGCGAACAATAATATTTTTAAATATAAGCCGTGTCAAAATCGAAAGGAATCGCAACCACCAGAAACGAACATGATTCTCCAATGATAGAAAAGACAATCAAACGAAGGTCAAAACACCAATGCTCATTCCTATGGATTGTACCTGTCTTTACCACTATTCCTATATTGGCTCTAGGCTGCATAGTCGGCTGATTGTGCCCGACTGGCTGCGGTTGGTCGGGCTTCCTCTCCCATCCCAGAGCATGTCTTTCCTTACAAAATAGTGCCCCCTGGTGTATCCGGCTTGTCCGGGTCAGGCTTGCTCCTGGCTGGGTGTGGTGCTCAATCATCAATCATCTCAGCCTATATTTTCACACTGTTGGGCAACGGCTTCCCCAATAGCCTTCCATTTTTCTCTCTATGCAGTTTTCTCCGAACAATCTGTCACAAACGCCTCTAAGTCGTGCGTGACGCCAGCGTTTTCTACGCCTTCCTCGGCGACGACGCCCGTCTTCTGGCACCCGCTGCATGACGACTCTGGACCATCGGTCCTGATACATTCTAAGGTTAAAAACACAAAATGCTATTTATCATTCAGCTTCGTATAAATGATCGTAAAGTTCAAATTAACCTGACAGAAGGACGAGTAATAAATTTCAAAAGTAATTATTGAACAATTTAAATATACTGTTTGAGAAATTAAATACAATTTAATTAATCATCTAAGATCGCATGACAGGTCAGGCCCATCCATTAACTAAAGTAAACTTGACAATGTGTACAGTATAATAATATTATCTAGTAATAATATACCGATATTATTGATTAACTTGACTTAGGTTTCAATTAGGTAAATGGCTATAAGCTAATAGGTATAAGCTTAGCTATTGTGATCACTTTTCCAGTTGACGGGGCTCATATTTCATTAAATTGTTAAGGGTAAGTTAGGGTCGATATGCTATGACTTACTACAACTACTACAACAGCCCATAACGTCCACTGCTGGACATAAGCCTCTCCCATGATGGGAGGATTTGCCGTAATCTCCACGCTTGGCAGGCGGATTGGAGATCGCAGTGATGCAAGAAAAACAGAAAACGCTGCTGCCCATTCTCTGGTCTACGGAGGCGCAAGGTGTTCTGCCTCAGACATTAGTCGCCTTATACGACACCCGTCAGTGTAATGGGTGGGTTCTATTATACTCTGCCGGATACCACACGGCTAAATGCTATGACTTAACTACATCATATTGTGTTATAACAAGACCAACTGCTCTCATTTAATAACTGGTATCCCTAAATTTAGAAAATAAATGTACCACAAAAGCATTACTCACACCTAAACTTATATTGTCACTTACGGGATATCTTCCGTGATTATTCATTACTAGCTGATGCCCGCGGCTTCGCCCGCCCACAAATTATATACTGAAACCTTCCTCTCGAATCGCTCTACCTATTAATAAAAACCCGCATCAAAATCCGTTGCGTAGTTTTAAAGATCTAAGCATACATCGGGACAGACAAACGCGGGCGACTTTATTTTATAATATGTAGTGATAGTGATTTTGAGCTCCCGATATTTCGACGCTGTTGAAAGCTTTAGGATCGCGGGATGACAATATGTGAATAATCACGCAAAACGTAAGTGACAGTTTAGTTTTAAACCGTGTAAGCTTAAAACATTGTTTACTACTCACATATATTTTAGCCGTAGGATGCGTATTAATACCACATCCACACATCGTCAGTTATGTTTAATTACCATGTTATAGAAGAAGAGTCTTTCACCAACAACCGGGCAAAAATCATAACACCCTCAACTGAAATTTCAGATTAAAAAACCTTATTATAACATGGATCGTTCTGGGAATCGAAATCCTGGACCTCTTGATCAGCAGGAGCGGTTGTGACTACTAGACAAGGTTATTGTCTCAGTTACTGTTTTAGCAATTTGTAATACGATTTTGGTAATGCACAAATTCATCATTCACCTGTCCGTATTTTTGGGGTCAGCGCACAGTGCAGCATGTCCTCATCTTCCATACCTCTCTATAACTCGGCATCTCATCAGACACCTTTCTTGCCATACTCGAATCAAAGGCACCAAAAGGTCCTCTCTACTAGTTCTAGTGTTACCGAAAGTCACTCCAGGTAAGGTAATAAGTAATACTACAATAACAAAATGCTTGCCATGTATTTTATCCACACAACTTCACAACACTCCTCCAAAAAAGGTTCTGCCATAATTACTAACCCAATTGTCATTGAAGATTCAAACTGCCGAAAGGGATCAGCGGTAATTACTCAAAAACTTTTGACTTGTACCTCTTACAAAGAGTTTGGCGACCCTTGTTGTAAGCCCAGTCTTCGATGTCCTTCCCGTCTTTTGCAGAAATTAGGGCTATCAGGGAAAAGTTTTTAAATGGAGAAGACTGGTGTGTCTCATTAGTTTAGTCGCAAGAACTATTGCTTAGTATGAGGTTCTGGTGGCCTACCATGACGTCATAAAGCAGGACCGATTTAATCTTGTGCCAGTGTGGTAAGAGACGGACCTATAGAGGACGTCTAGCGTCATCTCTTTCCCACACTGGTATAAAATTAAAATAATCCTGCTTTAAGACGTCATGGTAGGCCACCTGATCGATCTCTGGGTCGGGGAAAAGGCTATTGAATTACAGCATCTGGCATTTCTCAGTAACAGTCTCGGCCTCTGGATTTCCGGTGCCCGGTTGATGGTAATAGGCTTGACCCTTATAATATAGAACTTCAGTATACCTGGCTAACTGTTGTTGTATAGGGACACCTTTGGTTAATCTTACGGGATAACAATCAATAGACAAAAAAGCTAAAAAAGTTATATGTTATTAAAAGCCCCACGACCAAAAGCACTGGTATTACCATTGTCGGTTAATCGAATGTAGATTCTGTCAATTGTCGAGTTTGTGCGGAACGTTTGGTCAATGCATTGTAGGTTATGCTTTACGATAAGATTACCTACGTGATGAGAAATTATCTGCAGCTCCTATTATAAAAACCTTGCAATAGACAGCTAGATAGATATCGTAAACTCCGCAACAGGCACATGTTCAGCTACACGATAACTGATACACGCATGTACTAACGAGGACACTCCCGCCTGACCACCTCTAAGCTTATTTTTGCTTGCACTCGCAACATGGAAACGCCCGCCCCGTTGACTTTGTATAGAAATAATGAATGAAAAGATACCGAATCGGCCGAGCGCACTGACGACGCATGCCAAACGAGAGTTATTGTTATTTTGCGCGCCAAAGTTGAGGCTTTCCTAATAGGCCCAAACTTTAAGGGGGCGTCGCTCGGAGCCTCCGCATGTTTTAAGCGAAAACATTTTAAAATGGTCAGGCGGAAAAGACCCCGACTGTACTAACTGGACAGGTCAACTCAAACCTGTCTGGTGCTTTATTTATTTATTTATTTAACACTTCAAGCACAAAGTACAGAGGCGGACTTAATGCCATAGGCATTTTCTACCAGTCAACCTTATGTACCTTTATGTAATGGTCCTCATGTAATCTAACATTCAGACGTAAACTCATAATTATGATCCTTCCACTACTTCCTGCGATACTTTCTACCTGTCCAATGTACAAATAAACACCATGTAAGTATATTATTGTATGGTCACATTCTTATTTTATTTAATTTGCACAAACAAAATTGTGAAAAGGACAGATTTTGACATAACGCTCCAAACATGCCTTACTGATGCTAGTCCAATCAACTTTTTGTCCCACTTTCAAAGCTCACAAGAGGCAGCCCTACAAAATCTTTGAAGTTTTAAAGTTTGAAGACCTTTATTAATTAACGTTACTGCAATTACAGTCTTCAGGTGGTCTTTTGAAGGCGTAAAAAGGACAAAAAAGTTTTGATCCAATTTTTTTTTCCCCGTTTTTGATGTAATTCTTTTAAAAAAAGGGGCCAAACAAAGAGGTTTTCGTGAAAGCGTTGATAATGATGGTGGAATTAAGTTGACCTTTTTGGGGGTGAAGAGGGGTGAATTACTTTTTAAGTTAAGTTTGGGGGGCGTTTTCTAAGACGTCGATTTTTTGGTTGATGGGAAATCTTATCGTGTCTGATCATCATTGGTAGCTTTGTTCTACCCACTTCTTAGAAAGTCAGATAAGCGTTTGGTTCTATACCTACTGTTCCGATCTGTACAAGTCTCATCTAGTCTCCCATGAGCAGTTGTATTTACATCATTTCATGAGGTAGGAATGCTTTATAATAGACGAAAAAAAAATGCTGAACCAATGAACCTGCTAGTGTAATTTTGACTTCCTTCATGTCTCAGTCATTCTTTGGATATTAAAGAAAGAACAAACATCATCGTCTACCTAGCCTTTTCTCAACTTTGTTGGGGTTGGCTTTCAGTCTAACCGGATGCAGCTGAATACCAGTATTTTACATGGAGTGACTGCCTATCTGACCTCCACAACCCAGTTAGTACTGGGTAATACGATACCCCTTGATAAGACTGGTTATCAGATTTGCGGGCCACTAACTACCTATAATATAACGACTGTCAAAGAAAAAACAAACCAAATCAATAAAACTATCCACTTCATTAAGACTTGACCCAATTCCCCTAATCCTCTCATTTATTCCTCTAACCTACAAACTCCAAAATTAACTGCACCATCATAATTCTAACTCGCAAACTCCAAAACTTTGCAGCATCAATCGCTTTATCTTAAACATTAACTAATGCAGTGTACTCAATCTTTGGGACAATGATGGGAAAAAATCCTTTAGTAATTCCGCGCAATCAGTCTCTGGGCGATAAAAAGGCTTTTATGCCGACTTCCAAAGTCGCTTTGACACGTACCCTAATTAGTCTTTAGAAATGGATGTTCAGACAAAATTATTTTTGGCATTCTGGCAGATGTTTCCCTGGTGTTAGTGAAGCTTTGTACGAGTTATGCGATGTAAGATTGTGTGGTTCGATAAATGTTTGTGTCAATTTGTGGTATTCGCATACCAAAGAGCTCATAGAGTGATCGCTTTGAAAGTTTTTCGTGTATTCGGTAAGATAGTACGTATCAACAGAACTGCCATATGATTTTCTTAAAATTATGAAAATATTATTATGTGAAACAAGCATTTTTAATTATAAAATCGACGTATTTACGTTACGTTTACATCGCGCACTTGTGATTAGGTCCTCTGGATTTATAATAATAATAATGTAAGTCTGAAACCAAAAAGTCTGAACCACCCATTACATACCGAGTTTCCTCCATGCCTCGGAAAGCACGTTAAGCCGTTGATCCCGGCTGTCATTTGTACATCTTTGACAGTTGTTACAGGTAAGTCAATGGCCCAAAAGTCTGACAACCTGTCTTACCAAGGGGTATCGTATTACCCTGTACTAACTGGGTTGTAGAAGTCCAGATAGGCAGTCGCTCCATATAAAATACTGGTATTCAGCTGCATCCGTTTACCTTGGAAGCCGACCTCAACATACTTGGAAAAAAGCTAAGCAGATGAAGAGGCCTGAAATCACCAACCCGTCTTGAGGAAGCGTGGTGATCAATGCTCGTGCCTTCTCTGTGTGAGAAAAGGCTTTTGCCCAACGGTGGGACAGTAATAGGCTGGCATTATGTAATTATATCAACTTCTTCTCCGGGAACCAAAGATACATTTCCCCAAAATCTTTGCTTGTATTTACTTACCCATTTTACGCATAATATTAATCCGACACAGATTGCAAGTACCAGGACGACATAACACTGCAGTTAGTTGATAATATATGGAGCAGCATGCACGTTATGATGTTACCAACATTTACATATCTTCAACTTGTCTTACATAAACTACTTGTGAGATATCTGTTTTGGAGGAAGCTGTTTCGTATTAAAACAATGTGTATTGTGTGTTCATGAATATACTAGAAACAGAATATTATTCTCATTGATATTACGGAATGAGAAACTAGTGTAGGTACTGATATAATGTTCCTAAGCTTGAAGGGAATTTTTCGTTCAGTCAGTAGTGAATTCCTTTGAATTCTTTACACAACTCAGTTAAATGTTTCCATGAATAATCATTGATTGAGGTCGCTTCATCACTGCCTAGCCTTTTCACAACTATGTTGGGGTCGGCTCCCAGTCTAACCGGATGCAGCGACTGCCTATCTGACCTCCACAACCCAGTTAGTACTGGGTAATACGATACCCCTTGGTAAGTCTGGTAGTCAAACTTTCGGGCCACTGATTACCTGTACCACAATGATTCAAAATGACAAATTACACTATTCGTTAGAGAGCGAATTTCAAAGCAAGGACAGTTAAGTCCTTTTTAAATCCTCTACACTTAATTAAAACTACTGAAATTCAGAGCAAGCCCACAGCCTACCAAATACACTCCTCACATAGCGGCATTTTACCAAAAGCACGCTACATAGCCAAACAGCCGAAAGTGTACCTAAAAAAAAGTTCCACAGCTTACCTACGAAAGTTAACACGAGCAAAATCTAGGTAACTGTAAAATAGGTGGCGCAGAGTAAAAGATTCAAAATAACATCTTAAATCCTGTATTCTTGAAGCGTTAGGAAGAGGCTTAAATATTGCAAAGCGCCGTGCCGGTGGTACAACTTGGCCTGATACAAAATCGGTTTCACCTATTCCAAAAGCCCTAAGTCCTTTCAAATCATATTCGCAGTCAGATGTGGAACATTGACAAAGAGGCGAGTCAACAAGCTTGAAGGAAAATAATTTACTCTTAAAGTTACCATGACCGGTGAGAAATTGAGCAACACAGTGATCAACCTCCAGCCATGTCCTGGCCAGCCGCTCACGAACGGATGGAAAGAACTGGTGGAGGTGTCGGCCCTTGATGGAATTATCCCACCTACATTGCCATTCAGACAAAAGTTCCACCCAGACGTCGGTCTGTGGTTTGAATAATCTAGAAATCTTATCACGGTCACGTAGGGTTAAAAAGTCTGCGTCCGTGGTCTCACGCGCGTTATAGTACATTGCAGCCCGTCGCTGCACTTCAAGATCGACTGGAAGTACACCTGCAAGTACCGGTAAGGCTTCAGTACTAACCGTCCTATACGCTTTGCATAAGAATATCAAAGCCAAACGCTGGCTTTGAAGCAATTTACGTCGTACCGCTCCTATGGTGGCCCTATCGGCCCAAACAGGTGCCCCGTAGCACATACACCCCAAATAGGTAGCCCCATAAATGGTCTTTAAAGTTAGAAATGACAGACCCCACGTAGATTTGGATATTCTCGTTAAGGCATAAAAGTTCTTTTTAGCTTTTTCACCGACAGTTTTTATATGATCTATGAATGAAAAATTCTTCTCTAAGACCAAACCAAGGTAGCACACGGACTGCTTTCTTTTCACGGGAACGTTATTAAATTTAATACTAGGCCACGATTTAAGATTACCTTTTAAAATTAGTTGATAAGTTTTTTGCGGTGCAAAGGTCAGACGGTTTCGATCGCCCCACTGAGATCAATCAATCAGCACATCATATTTTATGGGAGTGCAGTCTTTGGCAGAATGAACGCAATATTATGTTGGATAGTGTACAGGTTACATCCGGAGTTATTTACTACACAGACCTTGTAGAAACTAGAACAAATTTCCGTGCGTTCAAGCGTTTTTGCCATACCTATTATTGGAATCAAATATAACTGCTCACAACTTAGGACCCATTAATGTTAATTTTTTATCCGTGGTGCTAGGCAACTGGGCCTATCCCAGTTGTGAACGTCCCTTTGCGCCTATTGGCCTTGTTTCTTTGTGTCTCCTGCTGATATGGAGGGAAGTGGAAATTACAGATTTTCCTACTCCGTCGCTATACTTTTCTGATTAATTTCGTTGCGGGATCCAAGACAGTTAAATTCATTCTCTGGGACTTCGTCGAGCTTCATTGTCTCGGCGCTTTTCTGGTGGTCGCCACTGTTGATTCTGGCTTTCAGGAGTTACAGTGGTTGGGAACAGTGTGGCGGGCTTGTCCCTAAAAAAAAAAAGTCCTTTCAAATCCTATACACTTAACCAAAAACTACTGAAACTAAAAGAACTAAGAAAACTCCACAATACACAGCCAAAAAGCCACCCTCCACCAAAAGCACGCTACATAGCCAAATCTGACAGCTTACTAAAAAAGGTTCCACAGCCTACCATTAAAAATTCACACGACCTGTAGAACAAAAGCTAGGTAACTGTAAAATAGGTGCCACAGAGTAAAAGAGACGGCTTTTAAACAATGCGTCCCTCACCGCGCGGCCGAGCAGAATAATTTGCAAGTTATTTAAATGTGCGAGTTGCTAACTATGCCCGGACTTTGGCGGTGCACCGATTTTCGTTGGGACTTACAAGCGGGATGAATGGCGAGCGAAGGGAGTGTGTTGGCGAGCATGTCTTCGAACTTATTGGCGTTTAAAAGAGTGATGTAATCCTGACAACAGTTACACCTGAACTCATGTTAAAGGAAGTATTCTTAGTTCTCCTTCTTGTCGCTGGTACTGAAATATTTTAAAGTATCTTTACTATAATTGTATATCGATCTTCTAGCGCGTGGCCAAAATCGGGACCAACGCCACCATCTTGTTTAATAAGACAATTTTACAAAATAGTTTCATAAAATGTTAACTAAAATTCGCAATATTTGTATACTAAACCAACAAATTAAACCGTTATCTATCATTGATTGATCAATCTAAAAACTCAAAGAAATAAGCACTCTTGATAAAATCTACCAACTAACGCTACAATCTTGTTTTAGACAATGTTACAAAACAGATTCATAATTTTAACTAAAAATCGCAGTATTTGTATGCTTAAAAACCTTCAAATTAAACCGTTATCTGTCATCGATTGATCAATCTAAAAACTCAATGAAATAAGCACTCTTGGCTTGCGTCAAAATCTACCTTGAGATCTGAAGGAAAAGTGCACTAAAGTAAACGAATCATATCACCGTCACTCATCACATAGTAGCATTAAAGTCACGTTATAACTCGAAAGCTAATTCTTTGACCGAAGTAAGACCAAGCTCGTCCTTTGGTACGTAAAGTTCTAAACTGCCCGGTTCTTTGCAACGCCTTTGAAGTGGGGATTATGGTCACAAAAGGATCTGAAACCGTATTTATGATGTCTGGCTTGGGAGACCACTTTGTTAATGACTCGCTCTGGTATTGTGAAGGAGTGTTTTGAAATTGGTGCATTGATTCTGTTTGGTAATATGTGAACGCAATAAGTAGGGTAAAGAGTTCTTATCTAATTTCTTCATTGATGGTGACAATGCTACTATTTGAAATTACACCTTGTGATTATTTTACGTGCAATACGACATTTGACTTGCTCTTTGAATAAATAATAGTACTTAAAAGTATTTATTTTACAAAACATAGCACTTTGCACTGTATACATTGTTTGACACCTTAATTTTCTCCATATCTTTTTGCACAGTCGCTAGTCGTTATGAAAGCCCAGAAAACAACTTTTCACATTTTCTGCGACTCCTATTTAGGTACACTCAACTGTCTACATCGTTTAACTTTGATTTAAGTAGTACAGCTACATAATTTTTAACAGTCGAGGCATCGTTTAAATGTTTACCATGAATTCCTTTCTTCCACTTAATAAATTCACACAGCAAAGACATGCCACTAATAATATCTAAATATATAAAAGAAGAAACTGACTGACTCATCTATCAACGCACAGCCCAAACCGCTGGGTCTACAGATTCCAAATTTGGCAAGTAGGTTTCTTATGTGGTCTAGGGGTGCACTAAGAAAGGGTTTTTCAAAATTCACCCCCTAAGGGGGTTAAAGGGGGCTCCAAAGTTTGTATGGGGAATCAAGATTAGTTAGACTATTTTATTCGAAACTTCACAGGAGTGCTCCTATTGATAAATGAGTAGAAACGGGTTTCAGGTTTTTTCAGAATTCAACCCCTAAGAGGGCGAAATGGGGTGGCAAAGAATAAAAATCAATGCACAGCCCAAACCACTGAGTCTAGAGTTTCCAAATTTAGCACATTAGTTCCTTATGTGGTCTAGGGGTGCACTAAGAAAGGATTTTTCAAAATTCACCCCCTAAGGGGGTTAAACGGGGCTCCAAAGTTAGTATGGGGAAACAAGATTAGTTAGACTATTTTATTCAAAACTTCACAGGAGTGCTCCTATTGATAAATGAGTAGAAAGAGGTTCCCGGTTTTTTCAGAATTCAACCCCTAAGAGGGGGCAATGGGGTGGCAAAGTATAAAAATCAATGCACAGCCCAAACCACTGAGTCTAGAGATTCCAAATATGGCACATAGGTTCTTTATGAGGTTTAGGGGTGCATTAAGGAAGGATTTTTCAAAATTAACCCCCTGAGGGGTTGAAACGGGGGTCCAAAGATTACATGGGGAAATAAGATTAGTTAGACTACTTTATTCGAAACCTTACAGGAAACTCCTATCGATAAATGAGTTAACATTTGTGTTTCAGGTTTTTTCAGAATTCAACCCCTAAAGGGGGAAATGGGGTAACAAAGCCTGAAATTCAACATAGGTATTGTTTGTATGGTGAATTGGGTCGGGTGTATTACAAAAACAATGATTTTAAGATTTAATGTGGTGGACCTGAATTACCATCATTCTCTGTTGGGGTGCGATGGGGTTGAAATGTTTAAAAATCAATATGGGTGTCGAAACCGAGATTATCAGGGGTGCTGATTTCGAAAATGGCATTTATTTTGAGATCCAGAAGATTGGGGATTCGACTTCTATACAGGGTTATTGTTGATTTATTATGATGATTGTGATAACGATGATGATGATTGTTATAAAGATGATGATTGTGATTATGATGATAATGATTGTGATTACGATGATGATGATTGTGATAGTGATGGCTATTGTGATAGTGACGGTGATTGTAATGGTGATAGCGATGGTTGTGATAACGAGGATGGAGATTGTGATAATGATGATTATGATTAAGATGATAATGATTGTGATTACGATGATAATGATTGTGATAACGATGATGGTGATTGTGATAGTGATTTTGATGGTTATTGTGATGGTGATGGTGATTGTGATAGTGACGGTGATTGTGATAGCGATGGTGATTGTGATTGTGACAGTGATGGTGATTGTGATAACGATGAAGATGATTGTGATTACGATAATAATGATTGTGATAACGAGGTTAATGATTTTGATAATGATTGATTGATTGATTTTGATGGTGATTGTGATAGTAATGGTGATTGTGATAGTGATGGTAATTGTGATAATGATTGTGGTTGTGATAGTGATGGCGATTGTGATCATGATGATTGTGATTAAGATGATGATGATTGAGATTACGATGATAATGATTGTGATTACGATGATAATGATTGTGATTACGATGATAATGATTATGATGACGAGAATGGAGATTGTGATGATGATGATTGTGATTACGATGGTAGTGGTTAAGATTACGATTGCTAAAATGATGATAGTGATTGTGATCGTGATTGTTATGGTGATTGTGATGAAGATAGTGATGGTGATTGTGATTGTGATTGTGATGGTGATAGTGATTGTGATAGTGATGGAGATTGTGATTGTGATAATGATTGTGATTACGATGATGATGATTGTGATTACGATGATGATGATTGTGATAAAGATGATGGTGATTGTGATAGTGTTTTTGATGGTGATGGTGATTGTGATAGTGACTGTGATGGTGACGGTGATTGTGATGGTGATTGTGGTTGGACAGTGATTGTGATAGTGACGGTGATTGTGATGGTGATAGCGATGGTGATGGTGATTGTGATTGTGACAGTGATGGTGACAATGATGAAGGTGATTTTGATTACGATAATAATGATTGTGATTGTGATTGTGGTGGTGATTGTAATGGTGATTGTAATAGTGATAGTCATAGTTATAGTGATTGTGATCGAGATTGTGATGGTGATTGTGATGGTGATAGCGATGGTGATTGTGATTATGATGGTGATTGTGATGGTGATGGTGATTGTGATTATGATGGTGATGGTGATTGTGATGGTGATGGTGATAGCGATGGTGATTGTGATTATGATGGTGGTTGTGATAGTGTTGGTGATTGTGATAATGATTGTGATAATGATGGTGGTTGTGTTAGTGATGGTGATTTTGATAATGATTGTGATAATGATGGTAGTAAGTTGTGATTGTGATGGTGGTTGTGATAGTGATTGTGATTGTGATGATAATAATAAATTGTGATGACTATGAAATTTGGCACATAGATATTTTACAACCTGGATTAACATGTAGGACACTATTTATCCCTTTAGTATGATTCAGTGGGACAGTTACCGAACTGCACGCGGGCGAAGCCGCGGGCAACAGCTAGTATTCAATAAAATCACCGCTCTTTGAACTCAACGACCGTATGTCCCACAACTTACAATACCAAACACCTGGATTATAGCTCGTAACTTCAGATCTAACATTATGCATTGCGCGTTTTCTTCGCCATCTCAACTCACGCAGCGAAGTAAACCAGTAATGTATGCCACGCAAATGCGTACCCAAGTGAAATTTACATGCAAAGTCGTAGTTCCATTGCCGCCGTATCGTACTCGCTCAAAGTTATGCAGATTCGTAGGAAATCCCATGGAAATGAAATCGTCTAAGTTACTGAGAAATGTTAGAAATATTTCCCCCTGCTTAGATTGTGAATGCGTCTGGGTAGTTTGAGTCTAGACTTAAGTTTGTGTTGAGTATAACTGGGCATTGTTTGGGGTTGGTATTTAAATTATTTGGTGTAGATTTTACTTTAGTATGTTCGGCTAGTTTCTGTCTAAAATGTTGCTAATAAATTAAAGATATTAAAGGGTGTTACACACGACCAACGAGATTTATTATTCTCGTCCTAAGTTCCTTATCACGCGTACCAACAATAAATCTTAACAAGATTTGCACAGATCTTTCTATCAGGACTATCACAGCGAATAAATCACTCCCACTTTCCATATACTGTCCTCTCTACCTAGTCCACTATCACGCTAACTATCAGCTAGTGAATTGATTGCGGTAAATACTTGGCACCGGCCGCCTCCGCAATGCAGCCTGACAACTGATGTGGTGGACATTTGAGTAGATCATTGTCAGTTTATGTTTGGTTAAATCAGTATGTTGTGAGACATTACAACTACTACAACAGCCCATAACGTCCACTGCTGGACATACGCCACTCCCATGATGGAAGGAATTTGCCGTAATCTCCACGCTTGGCAGGCGGATTGGAGATCGCAGTGATTAAAGACTAACAGAAAACATCGCTGCCCATTCTCAAGTCTACGGAGGCGCAAGGTGTTCTGCCTCGGACATTAGTCGCCTTATACGACACCCGTGAGTGTAATGGGTTGGTTCTATTCTACTCTGCCGGATACCACACGGCTAATGCTAAATTGCTAACACACTAATGAATGTGTGCAATGTAGCACACTTGAACTGCTGGGTTTGGTGAGGAGTAAAACCACTGATGAGCTTCTTTCTTCTGTTTATTATGAGAGAGCTTTCCTTATAGCACAGAATAGATAATAGTACTAGCGCATAAAGCTAACTTGCCGACGACTGTGTCGAATGACCGAAATGGCCCGATTTTTATAGGTATATACTTATGTTTATAATTTCCTAAGCAACTGACCAATCAAATCGATTACAAAACACGGGAAAAACTAAAATCCAATAGAAATAAGGCAAAAAAGCGGGAAAACATTGTACAATTTATGTTAAGTATCGCGAAACTTGATCGGAATGAGAACCGCGAGACAATATTTGCGTTTTTAATTAACTTTTTATATGTGAACCTATACAAAACTATATGTTATTGACTTCTATGTAACACTATCTATACAGGAAAAATATAACATTAACAAAACACATAACATAATAAACTTATACACCCTTTCCTCACACTCCTAACGCTAAGCCTACTATGTACACGAACAAAAATGCTAGAAAACTATCAAAATATAAACTTAAGCTATTTGTAATCGTTTATATACTATCCTATCGGTGCCTATGTCCCCTATATACCTATACACTACCTATATCTATACGTATATATACCAGGCGCGGATACAGGGGGGGGGCAATGGGTGCTGTTGCCCCCCCCTGAACCGGACCAAATACGTCGTTAGCCAAGCTTGAACTAGTTTGACGGAATTGTAACTAAATATTCTAGTTGTATATCTTGTCATGGGGGTCGCCAGGAGGAGGCAGCTGCCCCAAGAAGTTTAGGATTTTTAAAAGTTATAGCTTTTCCTGCCCGATGCCGAAGAATAGTATTATAACATAATTATCTGAGGCAATGTTGTAAAAAATTTCGAGCGCACTGCGCTCGCTCTTGAAGCCTAGTTTTTCATGAGTCTTAACTTTGTCTATAAGAGGCCGGTAGGAAAAGTGTTAAAATTTTCGAACTCGCTTCGCTCGCTCTACAGACTACTTTCTCTTGAATTTATCTAAATTTTGACCAAGTAACTCCTATATGAACGTTCGAAACCATTCTAACTTGTCCAAGGCAAGGTGTCGTAACAATTTCTCGCTACACTCCCCCCCCTCCTGGCCCAAAAGCTGGCGCCCCCCTTGTATCTTACATATCATGGATTTCTGTAAAGTAACGCCCATTTATTATCAAAACTTTTTTTTTTTTTATTAATTTCCAAAATTGCCCCCCCTTAAAGGAAATCCTGTATCCGCGCCTGATATATACTATCTTCGTTGTCCCGCACAGAATTTGTAATTCTGACTAATTGTATTGTTGATGGTCTTACTTACATACATGTATCGATCAGGATTGTAGAACATTACGTAACATCCAGACCGTTATCCCAGAAGGGTTAAGCAGAGGTGTACCTAATGGTACACCCAGATTTCGACAGTTATGTTTAAGTAAGTCGCATGTAATAAGGAGCGAGCCTATTGCCATCAACCGGGCACAGATCCAGACTCCGTGGCTGCTACTGAGAAAATCAAATCCCAAAATCACTTTCAAAACACATTTTGATACCTATATTGAAAGAAAAATCATCGTAAAACAAATAAGTCTGCATATATTTTTTCGTTCCCACGGCTAGATTGAATGAAAACAGTCATTACATTCATTGGCTGGTTCGTTACGGTTGCAGGTTCGATTCCCGTTAGATGCCGTAATCACTGTTGTTTTACGATTAGTCATAGTGGGAGATTGTTTGAATGGAGCTTTGAGGTTTTTTTTGCCTTGGGTGAAGGTTTATTAATCATTTGAAGGTATATTCTCTAACACACATAGACAAATGTTAGTAGTCATTATTCATAATATCACTATAGTTGGTGCCAGTTAAGATGAGAATAGCGGCCATTGCCCTTTCCCTAATATCTCTTCGTACGAACCAAAACAAATAAACCATGTATCGTTTTTCATTACAAAAAATGTTAAAGATCACGATAGATGACGATTCCAGACTTGAACAGGCTTATTTTGGTTTTCAAAGTTAACAAGTTTAACTGTAGGTGGGTCAATGACCGCTATTCTCATCTTAACTGGCACCAACTATAATCATAGTTGTGGTGTTCACTAGAAACACTAGTTGACGATGTTGGAACCAGAGTGATCTAAGTGACATATTTTTTTACTAATACTGAGATTATTTAACGGATGGCCGATAGGGCCGAAAAGTTCTGGTGTGGCGACCGTGAACCGCAAGACGTTGCGTTGGAAGGCCTCCCACTAGGTGGACCGATGACCTGGTGAAGGTTGCGGGAATCCGCCGGATGCGAGTCGCACGGGACCGGTCAATGTGGCGACACTTGGGGGAGGCCTATGTCCAGCAGTGGACGTCTTTCGGCTGAAATGATGATGATGATGATGAGATTATTACGCAATTATTCTTCCCTTCCACACAGATCTAAGTGTTCTTCTGTGCTTTTTACATTGAGAGATCACTACATGTCACGATAGAATAGGCGAGAAAACAAAAAAATCTAATTAGTACGATTCCAAAAAATATTGGACACATATTTCTTCTTTTGTTACGTTAAGGTGGATGCTCAAGGGTAGCCCGCGAAATTCAAATTTTCTTACGTTTTTTGCAATTTGCAGGCCAGTGCTAGGTTCTATGTTGATTAAAATATTGTTTGCGACTGTAAGACGTATGTAGTAACACAATTATAATCATCAAAATCATCAATACAACCCTCCAAGTTCATAATGGTGCAAGAATGATTTTGACCTTGGAAAAGTAATTTTGACACCAATATGAACTTTGAGGGTTGTATTGATGAGTTTGATGAATATAATTCTGTAACTACATACGTCTTACAGTCGCAAACAAAATTTTAATCAACATACAACCTAGCTCTGGCCTGCAAATTGCAAAAAACGTAAGAAAATTTGAATTTCGCGGGCTACCCTTGAGCATCCACCTTAACCAAAATTGACGAAGATATGACGCTTTTAAAATTCTCAATACGTCACGCCTTGGTATAATTTTTAGCTAGTTCTGACGTCACGAGCCCCCACTTCCGAGTTTTGATGCGTTTTATCGTTGTCAATATTCATTGATTTACAAAAACAAAAAATACGTGTCCATTATTTTCCAATACTATAACTGACGGTCTAAATAGATTTGCAATTTTTTGATACTGTCGTCATGCCTATTGGAGCGGTCTGCAAAATGAAGGCAATGCCACACTGATCTAAGTAATGAGTCGCACTTACATACTGTTTTGCTCTAGAACGTTAATATGTAGTAGTAGATTACTAGATTAATCCAGGTTATAAACTGTGTGTGCTAAATTTCATTCAAATCCATTCAAGTTTTTGCGTGCAAGAGTACAAACATGCATCCATTCTCATAAACTTTCGCGTTTATAATTTTAGTAGGATCATGCTAACAATGACCAATGTCAGCTAACGTTCGTTGAGCTCCTTGAGTTTATAAGTCGAGCTACACGATAACTGACAAATGCTTGCACTGACTGGACAGGTCCACTCAAATCTCAGTGGTTCTTTCTTCAAAAGACCATCTCAGACACTAATCTGCATAGTCCTCATGTGAATTGAGCAATATTATGTCTGGACTATGACCTCTGAGTTTGTTTCGGCTGTTTCTTCTCAGAGTAGTCAGGTATGAAATACCGACCCAATCTAGTTTTAAAAAATGACGTGTAAAAGTGTTTGTAAAAACCTACTTGCAAAATAAACATAATTAACATACTTAACCAAAACACCCGACCTGCTCTCAAAACAAACCCAGGAGCCTTGACTCCCTTCCTCACATCTCTTAACAGTCAGACATTGAAACATAAACATTTACATCAACTATAAGCCGACGAATGATTATAAACATTGAACAGTGTCTTTGAGAAGGAAACGATATAGGCTCTTCGCACAATACATCGAATCCACTCTGATTCACACACATAGTTATCATGTGCCTAGCATTTTTCCCAACTATTTTGGAGTCGTGATCCAGTCCAACCGGATGCTGCTGAATGCCAGAATTTTACATGGAGAGACTGCCTATCTGACCTGCACAAACCAGTACTGGGTAATACGATACGATGCCCCTTGGTAAGACTGGTTGTCAGATTTTTGTGCCCCTGACTACCTGTAACGACTGTCAAAGATCTACAAATGACAGCCGGGTCGAACGGCTTTATGTGCTTTCCGAGGCACGGAGGAAACTCGTAGATGTTCACATCATCATCAGATTCTACTCGCAATAAAGTATTGGAATACAAGCTTTATTTCATGTTTCTTACGATAGAATTTTCAACATGACCATAAATGTACGACGGAACTTGCGTGGTCAACACGTCTTTCAAGTAAATGTTGAAAATTCAACTATGAGCATCACGTTATAAAGCTCACAATTCAATGTTTTACTGTTAGTCATGTTGGAGTAGAGTCGGCGTCAAAGTAAGATATCATCACGCCTGTAATCCCCGAAGGATTAAGCAGATGGGTACCTAATAGTACACCCACATTTCGCCAGTTATGTCTACGTCCCATGTAATAGGGGGCGACCCTATTACCATCAACCAACGTCAAATCTGCGTAATATACGCAGTTCTTTAAAACAGTGTCTTTGAAAATGAAACGACGTTAGGATGTAAACAGACTTGCGATTCTGACGCGTGTCTGTCACAGCTGATGTGTTTACCGCCTTAAGTTGTTTGATTTCAGCGTTGAAATGTTTTGGCTGTGAGTGTATGGCGGTTGGTGTATTTTAGGAATTTCATATACTTCTGTAGGTCGCAGTTGTAATTTGCTGTGTGGTTTTTAGCAACGATAGGAATACGTTGATTCTTCCAGTGCGAGTCGTAAATTATGTACTATCGAGGACACTCCCGCCTGACCACTACTAAGCTTATTTTTGCTTGCACTCGCAACAGAAACGCTCTCTAGCCCCACCCCGTTGACTTTGTATAGAAATAATGAATGAAAAGATACCGAATCGGCCGAGCGCACTGACGACGCACGCCATTCGAGAGTTATTGTTATTTTGCGCGCCAAAGTTGAGGCTTTCCTAATAGGCCCAAACTTTAAGGGGCGTGGCTCGGCACCTCCGCATGTTTTAAGCGAAATAAAAAAAAATGGTCAGGCGGAAAAGACCCCGACTGTACTGATACTGTTAGTCTGCATCATTCTACTGCTGGGCAAGGACCTCTCCCCATGACTTCCATTTGTTTCGATCCAAGGCCAATGTAGACCACTGGTTGCTGGTGTTATCCAGCTCGTCCCGCCATCTTCTACGAAATCTACCTTGATGCGTTCTGGCCGTGTCAGGGCTCCAGAAAGTGGCTAGTAGACTTGACTACTGGCCAGTCCAGTCCCGATTCAGTTTAGCGGCATTATGAATATCGTCAGCCATTTGTGTGTGCGTAAATGACACGGTTTACTATATTTTCACATGACTATTACTGTCTGCCACGCACTATTATACTGTTGGATCATCTTTAGTCCTAGAATAGATGGATAAATTGATCTCTAGCTATTTTACTCCTTTTGGTTGTTTTAGCAAATTGCATATTTATGTGCTCTCGTTAGTTAGCAACTAATGTGTTCGTATGTTCACGAAAAGACTGAATCCTACCTATTTTTTTTATAATATTTAGTTCAGCATAATATTAAGCCTCTATCTATCCGGTCTTCTCACAGAACCACAAACATTATAACATTATCGTCTTCATTCATCAGCAATCAAATCCAACATCAAAAATCTCACCAATATGTCCAACAAATTCATGTCTTACTTACACCAAAACTTAATTTAATTTACTCTCGGCATTATAAAAAAACCATCTCATTATTATCTCAGCTGCTATGTCACACACTATAAAAAAGTCCATCTGTCCGTCTATTTGTCATTCGAACTAGTAACGCGCCCCAGATACGTTCCAACAATAACTGTTTTATTATCGTTTCGCAAGAACTGGGGCGACGACGGTTCATTGAGAGAGATTCGTAAATAAATACGAGGTGTTTTCATGATCGATTTTGTGGAGTTTTTTTTTAACTGATGATGTAGTGAAAAAATTGGGTAAATAGATCAAAATTAGTTGGCACTGTGAAGTGCAAATGACACAAGAAAAAGACGCAAGAAGCTCCAACCCGTCAAATGATATTCAACTATATGTAGACAGTATTTAAAGTACAAATTATTATAACCAGCCACCCACTTCCTTCATCATAAACAGTAATTAAATTAAAATAATAAACAACCCTTTTGACTAAACATAAGTAAATATCACTAAGCCAAAAGCAATTTAACTCCTCAAAGACAAGGAAGGAAAGGAAATTACATAACATAACGCCAGTTATCCTGGAAGGGATACGCAGATGTGTGCTTTCATTTAATAGTACACCCACATTTCTGTTTAATTCCCATATAACAGCGGGCGACCATATAGCCATCAACCAGGCGTAAATCCAGACTCTGTGACTGCTAATGAAACAATCTTAAGGCTGGGGTATCTGCTAAATTAGCAACTCTATTTGTGGTGGTTCAAACATCGTTTGAAATTCTGTTATTATAAAGTTGCACTACAAAGTGGTTGTTACGTCAGTCACTGCGGGCCGAATAGTGCGAAATGAGTGGTTTTTATTTAATTTTAGCCTAAAAAATCATTACATCAAAATGCCAATTACACTTTGTGAAGAAAAACGTGACAAATATTTGTCAGAAAAAAAAAACTAAAACTTGATGCCGTTAAGGAGTAGTTACGAAATTTCAAAGAAAAAGTGCTTCAATTTGAATATTTTTTTTTCTTTATTAATAATAAAGTTAGAATTATTTAAATTGTACCAATAAGCAACATATATATTTTTTGCACATTTATGTTCTTATCAAAGAAGAGTTATATGGAGAAAACCTCTCGTTAGCAGATACCACCTCCTTAATGGAGATGCCAAATAACACTTTTCCCGATCTGGGAATCGTACCCAAGAGCTTATTGCTCGCACTAACGCTTGCGACTACTAAACCATGGAAGCAGTAAAATGATGCACTGTTTTAAACTTTCACGGTTTTTCACTACTCTTAAAGTACTTACGGGATAATATCCGTGATTTTCTTTGATTATGAGTTCCCGATAAGAAAGATGGTAGACAGATTTGTCTGCTCATCTACACTAATATTATAAAGAGGAAAGATTTGTATTTTTTGTGTATGTTTGTAATGAATAAACTCAAAAGCTACTGCGCCGATTTCAAAAATTCTTTCACCATTAGAAAGCTACATTCACCCTGAGTAAAATAGGCTATATTTTATCCCCGTACTCCCACGGGAACGGGAACTACGCGGGTGAAACCGCGGGACGTCAGCTAGTAATAAACAATTTTCGTCCCACCCGCATACCTCTTCAGTATTCCCGCGATCATAATGCTTGCAACAGCGTCGAAATATCGGGAGCTCATAAACAAACAAAATCACGGATATTATCTCAGTACTTTAAGTGTAGTAAAATGATGAATCAGAATAAGGGAAAATTAACTCAAATATAACGTTAGAACTTGGTAAAGTTTAAGTCATACATTATGGCTCACTTGCTCCGCCTGAAATTCGCGAAAACATTGTTTTGAACGCGGCTCATGCCAAAAATACAAACGTTTTCGCTTCTCGAGTGGAAACAAACAAGTTTTCAAAGCCGAGCTCCTGGTGTTTAAGGGTGAGGGCATAGGGGGAACGATTAGCGGGCATGAACAATATGAACGCTGTGCATAACACGTTTTGGACACCTAGACAAGCCTAGGTGAACAAAACTTGTCATGCACAGCGTTATGTCGGAGTCACCTTTGAACGCTACGCTGTTTCTGCTCATTTATAGCATCACGAGCTTTTAATTAAAAGTGTGTGACGTTATTTTTTTAACGTATTCTTATCAGTAAACCCTTTTAATTGATAATTAATTGGGGTGTATAAAAATAGCTAGTCCGACATATTTGATTTAGAATGAGGTCACTTCGCATATTTGATTTAGAATGAGGTCACTTCGCAAACCATGCAATTGTCAACGAAACTAAATGTGTATGCATTTCAGCTCAATCGGTTGGGTTTAAAGATTTGTTGCAAGATTTGACGTAAACAAACATACACAAACAGTTCAAATTATATAAAAGCTTGTTACGAGCACTAAAACACACACACTCACACACTATATCTTTGAAACACTTTCTTCTGAAAAACCTCTAAAATTATTCCGCTTTTCTAACGTTACCATAACCTCACCCCTTCAATAAGTTGAGCACTGCCGTCATTTGTCTCATTTAAATACCAGTTTGCGACACCTAATGCGCCGCTACATCACTCGGCTACATTTTTCAGGTCCGTCACAAGCTGAGTTTGATGGTCTTGAGATATTGCTGGAGTTAGTGGGCCTTAGGAGTGGAAAGATGTTTGAAGATGATGGATATATTGGAATATATGTTTAGATCTAGGAAGTCTTAGTGGTATGACAAGTATGGATAAAATAAGGAATGAGTATATTAGAGGAAGTTTGATAGTTGCGCCAGTTACAGAAAAGTTGAAAGGGAATCGACTGTCTTGGTATGGATGGGCATATATGTGATGGGTAGAGAAGAATTTCATGTGACTAAAGAGTGATTAATATTAATGTTGATGGGTGGAGAGGGAGAAGAAGACCAAAGAAACGATGGATGGATTGTGTGAGGAATGATATAAAGGAAAAAGGTGTAAATGATTGTGTGACGGTTGACAAAGGAGAATGGAAGAAAAAACGTGTTGCGCCGACCACAAGTAACATGGGATAAGTGTAGGAAGATGATGATCTAGGAAGTCTTACCGAGGGGTATCGTATTAACCAGCACTAACTGGGCGGTGTTGACAATGGCTCAATGTATAATACTGATACTCAGCTGCATCCAGTTAGACTAGAAGGCGACCCCAACATAGTTGGGAAAAGGCTACGCAGATGATCTAGGTTCAATGAAATTAATGTAGGTGTAGGTGTGAGTTTCGTGGCTTTATATTAGATACCTATTCGCAGCGTCTGATAAGTTTGGACCGTTATCAAAAGCCGTGTGGTATCCGGCAGAGTACAATAGAACCAACCCATTACACTCACGGGTGTCGTATAAGGCAACTAATGTCTGATGCAGAACACCTTGCGCCTCCGTAGACCAGAGAATGGGCAGCAGCGTTTTCTATTAGTCTTTCGATCTCCAATCCGCCTGCCAAGCGTGGAGATTACGGCAAATTCCTCCCATCATGGGAGAGGCTTATGTCCAGCAGTGGACGTTATGGGCTGTTGTTGTCGTTGTTGTTGTTGTTATCTAATGTGGTTTTTAATAATTAATTAAATATGTGGTTGTGAAGGACGATATGGCAAGAAAGGTGGTGTCTGATGAGATGACAAGTAATAGAGACGTGTGGAAGAAGAAGATATGCTGCGCCAACCAGAAATGAATTGGGATGAGGGTAGGAGAATGATGATGATGCGTGGTTTACATTTGGAGTCAGGACTGGTACTGTCATTTGGAGACAGGGCTGGTACTGTCATTTGGAGACAGGGCTGGTACTGTCATTTGGAGACAGGGCTGGTACTGTCATTTGGAGACAGGGCTGGTACTGTCATTTCTGTTTGAAAGTCTTAGTTTTAAGTATATATATGAAGTCTTAGTGTTAAGTATGTATATGTCCGCAATCAGCAAACACAACACACACACATAGATCCGCCCGCACACACACACACACACATACATTTTACCTTAAAATTATTTCATATTGACGTTTAATGAAACCTAAATAATATTGTCTTTTTTAAACTTTCACGATCAGAACACAGGTAAAATTCGCGGTAAATACCCGTTTATATGTGTATTATCGTACACAATATCTTAAACTTGTACCTATTATCTAAACTCAATACTCCGAAATTGCAGCAGTAACATCGGAAGCACTATGTAACCTACATCATTAGACCTTGAGGGACCGGACTGCTTCTCCTTAACACAGGTTTTCATAACTTAGCTAGGAGAGCAGTGCTCACCCACATGTTTGTATAGTACTTTTTTGTAAAACTGTATTTTTAACGTGTAATAGCTATGCCTTGTTTTGAGTAAATAAATAAATTTATTTATATTTGTCGGGTTGTCAGGATTTTATTTCGCTAGGCTCGAGCATTGTGTGGGCTGTAGACGGGTTTCGTGCTATGAAAACACACTGGATGCGATACACTATTTTATTTCACATTGCACGGTTCGGCATGGTAGTTTCCATGGAGAAGAACCGGCAAGAAACTCCATGGTTACTCTTTTCAAACAGATACACTGAGTCTAACACATTACTTGACATTACACTTTGACACATTAACACTGGGCACAATGATTCGGGTACAGTTTCAAAGACATAGAATATACTCGGCGCTGCGAGCTGTTAACATCAGGACTCTGTAGAAGCACGCCATGGTGGGGTAGACTGGTAAGTAGGTCGCGTGATGTCATGTCACCAATGGCGCGCTTTCGATACATTCGCCCGTCCGTACTCATGACCGGATGAGTCCGGATCCGACATATTTAAATATTAGTATACGGTAAATCGTAGTACACTCATATTTTTCCTACCAACCCGCACTGGGCCCGCGTGATGGATTATAGCCCATTCCCTCTCATAGAGAGGAGGCCTGTGTCCCAGCAGTGGGAACATTAATAGGCTGATGATGATGATGATGATGATGATGATGATTTTTCCTCTGTATTGGGAAAACTCATTTTTACACTTTGCTGTTTTTAAATGAGATAATTCAATGAATGATTCGAAAGTTTATCTATGAAGTTTCGTGAATACTGCGTGTCTTATCAAATGCCGTTACTGCCCATTTTTGTCCTGCGAAATTAAATACAAGATTCGTAGAAACTCTAAAGTATCGCGGCAATGCTTTGTCGTTTTTAGACAAAGAGAGAAACTAAAATTAGGTCTCTTTAAACTACATTCTAGCTTGTGAAACAATTTAATTCAAAGTGAAACAGGGAATAATTCAGAACTACCCGAAAAACGTAGAAAAAATATCGCATTTGAATTGTTTAGTTGGTAGAAAGGATTAAAACAGAGTAAAATGCAATACGCAATGGTATTTGGAATATTCACTACCATACAATGTATTCCATTTTAGATAGTTGAATTGAAATTCACAAACACATTTTCACTAAATTCAAAATGTATGCAATATGTGGATGAGATTTTTTAATATTCTCTTATTGTTTTCATTAATTTGATTAAATAGAGCATTTACCGTGCTATAGAGAGTACTGTGTTTCCTCCGAGTCTCAGAAACACGTTAAGCCGTTATTCCCGGCTGTCATTTGTAGATCTTTGTCATTCGTTACAGGAAGTCAGTGGTCCGAAAGTCTGACAACCAGGCTTGCCAAGAGATATCGTATTTCCGAGTACAAACTGTATAAATAAAATAAAAATAAAATAAAATAAGCCTTTATTGCTGTTTTACAATAATTACATTAAAATTAATTGTTACTGACGATCGGTTTTAAAACAACAGCTTGTCCTTCAACAAAGGCCTCCTCCAAAGACTTCCACCTATCTCTGTCTATTGCAATTCTGGTCCATTCTGGACCGGCGACTCTTTTGAGACCATCTTCCCAGCGTTTCATTTGTCTACCTTTACTTCTTTTACCATCCCTGGGGTACCATTCTGATATTAGTCTAGTCCATTTCTCATTCCTCTCTCTCAGCATGTCCTGCCCATTTCCATTTAAGTGTTTTGCATACTTTATTCACATCTCTAAATTTAGTTACATTTTTAATTTTGCTTAATCTTATTTTATCTCTTCTTTTTACAAACTGTATAGGCAGTCACAATAAAAATACTGGTATTCAGCTGCATCCGGTAAGATTGGAATTGATGATAAAGATTCAATAGAGGCAGACTAAAAAAACTATTACGAAGAAAGAGAAGACATGTTGCGCCGGCTGACTCTTCTATCACCGTTTTTGCCAATGAAATGTTTCATCTACTTTCTGGTCGCTCTCGTCCTGTTATGTTCTTCTAAAACAACCTTTCTTGAACCAGGTCCACACAAAGGCCTATTACACCGATCTCATCAAAAACCACCAAGGTTAATTAATTCCGGAGTAGGTTGCTCTGTCACCCATCCGTCTACCGTGGTCGGGTGTCGACGAAACAACCTGAATAAAGTATCCGTCGATAAATCCACGTCGGGCAACCAATCGTCGATATATGAGTGGGTTCCCGGTATTTCTTTTCAGGCGATACAATAGATTTCGGTCACAATTACGTGTTGGGATAGAATAGAAAGTTTGAAGTCCAATAACATAACATAGCCGCTAGCCGTGTGGTATCCGGCAGAGTAGAATACAACCAACCCATTAAGCTCTCGGGTGTCGTATAAGGCGACTAATGTCTGAGGCAGAACACCTTGCGCCTCCGTAGACCTGAGAATGGGCAGCAGCGTTTTCTGTTAGTCTTTCATCACTGCGATCTCCAATCCGCCTGCCAAGCGTGGAGATTACGGCAAATTCCTCCCATCATGGGAGAGGCTTATGTCCAGCAGTGGACGTTATGGGCTGATGTAGTGTAGTAGTAACATAACATAACATCACGCCTGTAATCCGCGAAGGGTTAGGCAGAGGTGTACTTAAGAGTACACCCACATTTTGCCAGTTATGTTTAAGTGCCATATAATAGGGGGCGAGCCTATTACCATCAAACTGGCTCAAATCCAGACTCAGTGGCTGCTACTGAGACATTCGAACAGTATCAGGAATACAGAGAGTTAGGGAAGAATAGGTGAGCTGTGGTGGCCCAGACTCACGAGTTGCAGGGTTTTAACCCGAGCAGGTAAGTTATCACATTTGATGACGAGTAACAGAGAAGTATGGAAGAAGAAGAACTGACTCCAAATAATGGGATAAAGGAAAGAGAAAGATGATGATATGAATCTATTTTCAATTTCGAAGACGTTCGTATGTGTCTCTTTCATCACTTCTATCACAGCAGTGAAAGAAAACATCGTGTAGAAATACCACGTTCTAGAACCATAATTTTAAGACATGTAACGTTCACTAAATCGCCCTGGATCCACGTGATGGTTATGATCCGCTCCCTCTCACAGGCCAGCATGTTATGCGAGGATACTCCTAGGCAAGTTTGCAGCATCGACGATCGTATTTTAGTAGTCAAACGTAATATAGTAGTCATAGTAATGTAGTAGTCATAGTAATGTAGTAGTCGTAGTAATGTAGTAGTCGTTGTATTGTAGCAGTCATACTAATACATTAGTCGTAGTAATGTAGTAGTCATGAAAATATAGTAGTCGTAGTAATATAGTAGTCGTATTAATGTAGTAGTCGTGGTAATATTGTAGTCGTAGTAATGTAGTAGTCGTGGAATGTAGTAGTCGTAGGAATATAGTAGTCGTAGTTATGTAGTAGTCGTAGTAATATAGTAGTCGTAGTAATATAGTTGTCGTAGTAATCTAGTAGTCGTAGTAATATAGTTGTCGTAGTAATCTAGTAGTCGTAGTAATATAGTTGTCGTAGTAATCTAGTTGTCGTGACGTAATATTCCAGTCATACAAGAGATAAAAGAAAAAAATCAGCAAACCAATTTATTGTAATTTGCTATCATTTCTGTTACAGCAGGCAATTACAATAAATACTTCTCTGAATTACCATTAAGTTTCCTGTTTCGTATTTGGCTTCTGAGAGCCCTTTTTACAACAGTAATTAGGGAAAAGTCTCGCTAAAAAGTTATGTTTCGGGGTGGACAATAAATTACAATGAGGGACACCCAAAAGAGACTTTGACTACGTATTTTAAACAGGATTTGTCAGGTTAGATTACTCAGTACTAACTGGGTTGTGGAGGTCAGATAGGCAGCCGCTCCATGCAAAATACTGGCACTCAGCTGCATCCAGTTAGATTGGAAGCCGACCCCAACATAGTTGGGAAAAGGCTAAGCATATGATGATGTAACAAGACATTACATCTCGCTTGTATTTCCAATGGGTTAGACAGAAGTGTAAAGTATCTACAACTATATTTTACCAGTTTAGTTTAAGTCCCATGTTATAGGGCGAGCCTAATGCCATCAACCGGGTACAAATCCAAAGTCCTGCTACTGAGAAATTCCTGATGGAACAATCCAAGAAAACGTTCGACTTCGGAATCGAACATAGGTCCTCCTCTCATACTATACACATCAGTAGCGCTTGTGACCAATAGACCGACGCAGTAGGCTTTGTGTTAAAAAACTAAAACCAGAATAACTTAAAGAGGCCAGCAACAACAATATCCTTTTCACAGAAAAAATCTCATCAACAACAACAACAACATCAATATATTTCAGGCTACAATGGCCAATAAATATATAATAAATAAATATAAATATAAAGTAAATACAAGACTTGTGTTAATAAATAAGACTTAAAACTATGTTAGTAGCACTTCACTAGTTCACACTTCACTTGTGTTGGCTGTCCAGTGGAACTTATCCTGCGGCCAAGTATTCCTCCATTACCATGGGAAAATAAGAATTCGGTATTCGCACCCGAACGCCTTAAACTAGAAGTTGCGGCGCGACTCTAGTAACTGCATCATCGCATGCCGAATCTCTATCATATTAGCAAGAGAAATAATATCAGCAACACGTAATAAAAGCCAAAGTTCTGTCCCATTTGACCTCATACGTGACAAGGAAGCATGGTGCCGATTAATTCGCCTCCTAAGTGCACGCTGGACTTGAGTTCTGATTACCCCACTGGAGCTAAGTGGCTTGATATTAATTTAGCACCGACTTTTATCAAGGAATATATTTCTTTAGGTGTAGTTCTTGGTAGAGGAGTATCGAAGTGGTCTGATCAGTTAAATCAGTTGTATCATCCAATGAGTTTCTTTCTTGAAATTAACTTCGTAAAACAATCATTTTGCCAGAACTAGTCATAACTGATGATAATGTTGTACCGTACCCTTATTAATGTAAATAAATATTGATGGAACTTCTTTTGTAATTCGGTGAATCTAAACTAATATTCTAAAGAGGAAATATATTTTTGATTGTTTGTTACGATTTAACTCAAGAACTACTCAACCGTTTTTAAATAATAGGCCAATAGGGTACATGACAAAAAAAAACGAATAAGTCCGTCAAATAGATTTCCAAAAAATATTGGACACATATTTTTTCTTTTTTCATAAACAAAAAATGAAGACGATGCAGTGCGTCGAAAACTCGTGTGACGTCACGTTTGAGTACATTTTTTACTGGAATGTGACGTCACAAGCCCCCACTCCTGATCTTTGACACGTTTTATCTTCGTCAATTTTTATTAATTTTATAGAACAAAAAACACGTATCCAATATTTTTCGATAATCTAACTGACGGACTAAACAGAATCATATTTTTTTAGTCAGTCATCCCTATTGCGATTTATCTAAAAAACCGTAATAAATTCAAACTTTTTACCATTAACAGGGTAGACAGAACACACTTTGACACTTCCCAGTACCAATCCCTAATATTTTAAACTTCTCTACATTTTCAGTATCGCACGTTTCGAAACTAATTGCCCGATTTTAATCTAAAATGCCAATTTAAAATTACAAAACAAATATCATTTTTTATCGCCGCGTAGTCGAAGCGACTACGATTATATTACGGATTCGAACCCATAATGATTGCAGCGAGAACAATAGGGTCGCCCATAGATGTTATGGGGTTATAAACCTTTTCAATTCTTAGCTCATTTACAATTGCTAATGTTTTTATTGTGTGTGCTTTTGATTTGAGACATTTTCTGTGTATGGTTCGGTATAGTGTTTCTATGATTTTTTTTGAGGGCTAAGAAGTCATGGGGAATTAATAGGTTAAGGTGATATGTTGAAAAAGATGTGTTTTTTCTATTTCGTGTAACTTGTTGAGTATGTGGAATACGGATTTAACATTTTGGTATATGCTTTTTGACTCTTTGGTCTAGTATCGTGTAAAAGGAATACACGATTAAATGAATTTTTCTCGATACAAAAAAATTGCAAAGTTATATCTAATTTTTTACTTTTTTCGACATCACGGCGTAACGTTTAAGGGTTATTCAATGGATTTTACTTTAAAACATAGATAATTATTGTATCAAAGTTCACTCAAAGTAGTTTTAAATTTAATTCTTTATTTTGTTAAAAAAAGAGTAAATTCGTTTTGGCACATACGTCGTTTTACTCCGAGCGCACGCACATTATAGCCATCTTTCTTCTTTTGCGTTTCAAAAGTCATTGCATCACTTTCGCTCGCCTAGTAGAGCAGTCGCCCGGTGCGAGGTATCGATGTAGGCCCTTAATCTAAATCATATAAACCTGATTAAATTAAGTGTACCGTGAAAAAAATACTAGTTAATGATAATGATTTCCTATTAAAATACAGTGTAGTTAAATCTACACTATAATATTATAAAGTGGAAAGATTTGTATTTTTGTGCGTATGTTTGTAATGAATAAACTCAAAAACTACTGCGGCGATTTTAAAAATTCAAATGAATTTCAAAAATTCTTTCACCATTAGAAAGTTACATTCATACTGAGTAACATAGGCAATATTTTATCCTCGTACTCCCACGGGAACGGGAACTATGCGGGTGAAACCGCGTGATGTCCGCTAGTATGGTATATTGTATATTATTATGTACAGTAAATATAGTATAATATAATAAGGATTCCTGCTCTAACCTCATCTACAATATTGATTTTGGTACTGTGCTTTAGGTCGTCTTTTTCCACACATTTATATCAGCCGTTATATCAGTTTCATTTCATTTGTAGATTTCACACAATTCATACATCGTTTGTAGGGCATTGGCTTATCTTATTCTTAAGATTTATACTGGCACTGATTAAAATGTAAAATCAAATATGATTTAGTGTCCGTCCGAGCTCCGACACAAAGAATAAGCTTAGTTTTGCAAATAGAGGTTTTTTTCTGAATGTTACTTCCGCGGTCGATCACCTACGCGTTGGACAGACCTTATAAAAGCTGAAACACAACGTCCATAGTCCAAAGCTTCCAAGACACTGAAGACCGCAACAAGTGGAGGCGCATCGCAAGGGCTACGTCATCCAAAGAAAATGCATCATCTTCAACCACGACCATTCTGTCAAAAATACACGACTGAGAAGGAGGACTTCCTAGAATGTAAAACGAGAATATTTTAACATATTCCAAGAAAACATCAGGAGTTACAACTGCATTGTTTTGTTATCTGAAATGCTTTGTAACGTTAAAACTTAACGAGATATTCTAAAAAACAGTCTTGTAAAAAACAGCCAAATATTCTAAAAAAAAAAAACAGATATTCAAAAACAGTCAGATATTGTCAAAAACAGTCACATATTGTCAAAAACAGTCAGATATTCTAAAAAAAAAACAGTTATATATTCAAAAACAGTCAGATATTGTCAAAAACAGTCAGATATTCTAAAAAACAACAAGAGGTTCTACTGTATAGTACTAGTTAATTTTGCTGACTGAGTGGCAATTCTCTGATAAACTATTTAAAGATTTAGTAGCAGTATAATTGTAGAAATACCTAGAATTTCTTAGGTTGAGGATTCCCAGGGCTCCGGAATGAGTGCTTGAGATTTTTAAGACGTCCACTCATCTCTTTCTCCGTTAGGAATTTCTCGATAGTAATTCGGAGTTAGAATCCATGCTCAATCGATAGCAATAGGCTGGCGAAATGTGGGTGTAGTATAAACTAGGGATGTTACGGAGGAGGTTTTATCGGAACCGGAATCGGAGTCGTAGGTGGTGGCAGAAGAAATATATGTTAAGGGGCAGGTAACAAAATGAAATAGTACAAACATTAATTAGTCAGCCTCTTTAATTTCGATTAAAAATAATAAACCTATACAAATATAGGTATCACAAATAAAAATAATCACATTTTTATAACAGTCAGCAAATTAAATCAAATTAATTGATTCCAGAAGTAGAAAATTATATTTCGAATTCCGATTAAAACTTCCGATTTAAAAGTATCGGAACCGGAGTTGTAAGTTCAATCGGAAATTCCGACATATCGGAGTCGGAGTCGAGGCTCCGTAATATCCCTGCTATAAACCCGGTTCTGTTTATGATTTCGGAGTATACAGGCTTGATGTAATATTTTCTCTTCATCTCTAAAATAAATCATAAAGTGAACAAATGCCCGACGACTTCTTAGCAAGCAGTAATTCAAAAACATAACATTAAATACCCCTCAACGTAAAATGAAGGCTTATAAATTGTAAAGCGGACCTCTAAAATCTAATTAAGGTCGTATTGCAAGTGTTTATTGCCATACAATTATCGCGGACCATAAATCCGGCTCGAAGGACCAATAAAATGGCGGAAGAAAAAGGCGCGAAACGCACGGACGCCATTACAAGAACGCGGCTATTGGTGCGAATTCTATTTGAAATAACTATTAGTTGTTTAATAGTTATTAGGTTTTTAATGGAAGTTTTTTTTAATTAGGTGCTATTTTATTTAAGGTGTGATTTTATTGCTTGTTGCTTACGTGTAACTCATCTTTATTGGCTGTTAAGATTTAATTAACCTCTTAATATATTCAATGGACTGTTTTCCGGGTAAAGTTAATCATAGCGTAACCTTTTACAAACTTTTCTATTTTTGGGTAGTCGGCTTCTAATCTAACCACGAAAAAAAACAATTTTACTTGGACTGCTTGCGACTTTCTGTCCTCCATCACCCAGTTACTGGGATTTTTGGTCCTCTGATTATAAGGACTGCTAAGCTTAAGGTTAAGCCACACTTGCCTAGGTAGGTCCGTGGATGGGTGACCACCCTTACATACCGAGTTTCCTCCGTGCCTCGGAAAGTACGTTAAGCCGTTGGTCCCGGCTGTCATTTGTAGATCTTTGACAGCCGTCTCAGATTGTCAGTGGCCCGAAAAGTCTGACAGCCAGTCTTACGAAGAGGTATCATAATTACCCAGTACTAACTGGGTTGTGGAGGTCAGATAGGCAGTCACTCCATGTAAATTACAGGTCAGCTGCATCCGGTAAGACTGGAAGCCGACCCCAACATAGGTGGGAAAAGGCAGATGATGATATAAGAATGAGAATCGCAAATAACGTTTACACAATCGACAGTTAACCAATTATTCTGTAACTGATGAAAACAGGAAGGCAGTCGATGCAATTATATGAAACCTTATCTAAATTATAATTTACGATGCCTCGCGGCTGTATAACTAATTAACTTTGTGCAATCAATATGATTTCAGTTAATTTAGTTTAGGGTTAAAGGTGGATTAATATTAGACACTTTAGCTTAACAACAACATGATCAGTTTATTGTAACAACAATTATTAATGCGATAATTTGTAAGGATGGATGGATGGATGTATGAATGTTTGTTACTCTTTCACCGTTTCACGCATAACTACAGAACGGATAAGAATGGATACAGATAGTTTATTATAAGTTTTTATTTCTTATACTTATGACATTACAATCAAATGATAGGAAGTACCTTTTTAGCGAAAAATTACTTTTATTAGGTACTTCCGCTCTTCCGGTTTACGTTAACATTACATTTATAAATAATATAATAATAAATTTACCAATAAAATCAAATTCAAAATCAAAACAAAATAAGAAAAAATAAAAATAAAAAACAAATTAAATACAAATCCAAATACAAATCATAATCCAATAGATAAGATACTTTATATCTAGGTAATGCGATCCTATGAGAAAGTTATCTAACTCCTTACGTAAGCTAGTCAGACTACAGTGTTCCCACAACTGGGACACAGGCTGCTTTTCTGTGGGATGGATTACCCGTAATTAACCACGTGGGTCCAGTGCCAATGGATGTTACATGTCTTCCAAATTTTGGTTCTAAAACATTTTCGTTCATTTAAATAGGTACAAAATGTGAACAAGATATTTTGATATTGGTTCGTGTTTGACTTGTTTCTCATTGAATGGTAATAAAAATCAAATGGTGGTTTAAATAATCATGTTTATCTATGATATTCTATTTATAAACACAATTTGAATATTCAAAAAATATTTATGCCGTAAAGACGCGTAGAGCTTTGCAAAAATGAAAAAAAAAAAACATTCACCTCAGACTATAGGCATTGAACCAATTTGGACTAAGTATAGGTTTAGTTATCTGTGGCAATTTTCATTCCAGCACACGTGCGGGAAAGTGGAAAAAATCGCACGCGTGTGAAATACATTGCATGTTGTACCTAATCGTAGTGCGTTATGGACCAGTTTTCGAGGAAGTGTATTGAAAACGATGTTGTGTTTGACGATGATACACGCTTGTTTACAAGTAACCTCATAACATCATCACGACGATAATCCTCGTAGGTTTAACCAGAGTATACGTATACCGTACACATTTGCTAAGTCCCATTCCGGATTAAACTAGTTTCCACCATCAATAATTTGCAAATCTTTTTAGTCCGTCAGTTTAGAGCATTGGAAAATAATGAACACGTATTCTTTTGTTTTTGTGAAGTAATTTATTTAGTAAATATCATTTCGAGCTTATACGTTATAGCCCTGCTGGTCATACACGTACGCCAATTGCGTATTCACCTTGTTTTTTAATGGGGGAAAACATAATGACCACCAATAATAACTTTGTGACCACTAACATCTATCACTTAAAATATCAATTGATCACCAAATTTAGTAAATTGAGCACCAAATTTTAATGAGGTGGTTGATAACAAACTAGTTTTGCTTAGGCCGACTTGGGGCACCCCGACACGGATAGATTAGGTTAGAAGGGTATGGCGGAGTCTATTTGCTTCCTACCCTTCGTGGTTATTTTTTTATAAACCAGCGTCGACCGGGTCTCCATCGACTCGGATGCAAGAGCTTAGGTAGTTAACTAAAAAAAAAAATTTTTGGTTCTAATTTCAAGATCAAATGGAGATTCATTTTGGTGATCATTTTCTAATTTTGGCAATCAAAAGTGATTTTTTTGCAATTCGAATCTGGTGGTGCGTTAATTGTATTCCTTTTTTAATTACTAAGTGAAAACTTTATGCACATAATGAACAAAGGCGGACTTAATGCTCTGGGCATTTTTTTATTTCTTTTTTTTTTGTTTTGAATGTCTCGAATCACTATTCAATCGATTGTCACGCAATATGTCACTCAAAATCAATACCCACGAATCTGTTCCGTATCTTCCATCTATTAGGAAAGACCCTAGTCACGATCTTTGGGTGATTTATATCCAAAGTTGTCGTGTGCGCCCATCCTTATAACATTTTCCATTTCGCGTGTCCTATCTACGTCTAGCGAGCGATTTTACGCAAGAATACACACGATAGTACTGTCTGTCGTTTTCGAGAAACGGATATCTTTTGGTGTATTGTGATTTTAAAAGGACGTTTTGGAAATTGGGAGGGATTTCTTGGAGTCTTGGAGTTTATGCAAGTGTGTATGGTCGTCCTAGGAATTTATGTATTTTCATGTAACATAATATCACACCTGAAATCCCCTAAGGGTTATAGGTTCGACCCTTCTTAATTTCCATGTCGATGAAATTTTTAATATGTTTTCAGTGTAAACGAAATATTGTAAATTCAAGCTCCAATTTGTTATTTCTATAAACACTCACACAACTCATGTTGTCCAGTTGATCCAGGTTACCTAGTACGGGACTACGGGTCTCAAACTTTGTAATACATTACTTATTAGATCTATGTATGTTGTATTTTTCCAATTTCAATATTTGCACATATTTAATTTATTTTATTGTTATTCGTCAATCACATCATTGCTTCCCTTCAGAAGAGAAAATCGTCAAGCTGGGGCGCAACAGGACATCTCTTTGTGGGAGGGAGTGGGTTTTAGTCCACCACGCGGGCCAAGTGTGGATTGGTGGATGCCACATGTCTTCGAATTGTCTACTCCCTATTCCCTAACAGCATTTCTAAAGCCACGTCTGAAATCTAAACACCAAAACACACAAAAACTATAGGTACCAAAAGTTAGTAGATGTCCGTCCCTAATTTCAACAAAGTACCCCTCGAAAACCAAAGCCTATTTTATACAATTGTAGAAATCAAAATGCGAGTTGGCACTGTAAACGAAGTTTTGTCAACATCGTGTCCGCATCTCGAAACTCAGTTACGAAGTTACGTGACACGCGGATTTAGAGAGACGCCAGACGACGCGTTGTTACGTACGTTGCGACATCTGAGCTGTGACGCTGCGTCGTTCTATATATGAATCAGAACGACATACATGCCCCACGGTGCCGTATAGTTTATAAGGTTTTTTTTGCTCATGGCTGGAGGCCTTGCACTCGAGACCCACAGGATAGTCCGGCTAAGTAGAAGCGAGCCTCAAAGGCTGACTTGCGAGATGATATACAAAATAAACAGAAATCCCGCGGTGTGTTTAACCGAAGTGCGGTGGCGAAACGGTGGCGTATGGAAAAAGGGGCCAAAGACACGAAGCGGCCCCCAGCGGCAACCCAGTGTATTGCAGTTTTGTTTGTTATTTCGAATTATAATTTTTAATATCGAAGGATTTTTAAAACGATGTGGCGTAGTAGCAGCGTAATTGCGTTGCGAAACCGCACGTGCGTTCCGTTGCTCGTGTAGCACGCATTGCGTTGAAATTGCAGCGTTGCGACAACGCAGCGCTCCGTAAACGCCCGTGTGACATCCCTCTTAGTGTACAACAAGCCAATTCGTTGGTGTGGTGGCTATGGGCTGCAGGCCGAGTTGGATATAAGTGGAGTTTTGTGAACTTGTGTCCGGCATCGTGACTTCATTAACGAGTTGGTGACACACTGCCTTTGTGAGTTTATAGCAGATTAATTTGTTGAATTTATAGCGCAAGTTTGAATAGATATCTAGTAACAAAAGGTCCAATGTCGGTGAAAACGCCCTAGTTTGTCAAAAACATACAGTTTTTATTACATTTGCGGTCTACGAAAACCCTAAAGCGTGGAGTAGGTAGTGGTGTCTCCGACAGGTAGACAAACTTTATAAATAACTCTGTCGGTAATAGGCTTGTGTCCTGAAAAAATCTAATTAGTCCGCAAGTTACATTATCAAAAAATATTTGACACGTATTGTTTATTTTGTTACGTAAACCCAAATCGACGAAGATACGACGCTTATAAAAATTTCAATACGTCACGCCGTGCTATAATTTTTAGTGCGTTGTGACGTCACGAGCCCCCACTCCCGAATTTTGATGCGTTTTATCTTTGTCAATATTCATTGATTCACAAAAACAAAAAAATACGTGTCCATTATTTTCCAATACTCTGACTGACGGACTACATAGATTTGCAATTTATTGATGGTGGAAACTAGCCTATTATGACCCATTACCACCAACTATACATGGCCGGACCACATATAGTTAATATCATAAGCATATCCACCGCGCAGGCCCAGTTACAGGTTCAGTTTTCAGTCGTTCAAAAAAGCCAATTTGTGTCACTGGATATATGAACGTGGACAATGCAAACATACTCCTTTATGTAAGATCGTTTCAAATGGCATTCCTTAGTTTCTGCCAACCCCCCATGGAAAAATGCGTAAACCTATGTCTCTTCTATTAAAGTGCAATTTTATTAACCTTGTTGAGGAGATTTCGAACGAGTTAACCCTGTATTCCGTTTGTACAGTCTAATAGAACATGTGGAAGCATTAGACCCAACATGACGAATAAAAGTTGGAACAAATTAGTTTGTCATCAGCTTTGTCGTAGTGTTGGGCTTTGTCGCAGTAAAAGGGTTAACAAATTGAGCTCACTTGATTATTTGTTTAATGTTTGTGCGATGTAAATCAAATTGGATGTTGAAACTCGAAATAAAACTGGAGAATTTGTTCAGTTAATCGGACATCATGAGGAAATTATTTTATTCAAGTTTTAGCTACTAATGTTCTAGGAATTGCCTCCCTTTAATTTTATCATGCTCTATTTTTTATCGATCATAAAAAAAACACACAAGGAGAAGATAGCGGAAGACCTTGGATTGTTTCCTCGTGAATTGGCGTAAAGAAGCACAACATCGAGATGAGAGAGACGAAGAGAGTTATTAATCTTTAAGTAACATTACAAATATGATATTCGGTGAGCTACAAACTAAGCACAGGTTTTATCTTGTGGCACAAAATAGGCGAAGGTTTTTGCTCAAGACTGGTACACTTCAGATTAAGGAAAATAATGAAGATTACATTGATTAATCAGGACACAAATCCTTATATCCATAGAGCGGCGGTGGCCCAGTGGTGGCGGCCCCGACTTACGAGCAGAGTCGTGGTCGAACCTAGGCTGGCGTATTACTTTGTGTAATTTATTTCATCACCACTGCTCTCAACATCGTGAGGAAACCGGCCTGTCCTAGAACCAAAAATTCGAAGATATGTGACATCTACCAACCCGCCAATCAATATAGCCCATGCCCATTCATAGACAGGAGGCCTGTGTCCCAGCAGTGGGAAGATTATAGGCTGTTAATGCTATATCCTTATAAATCAATTGTTGTCAAATTTTACGAACAATAAGTCCCCTGCATTACAAATGAAAGCTTCCCCAACGGAACAAATCCTTTAAACGAAGCTTAACCCTTTAGATTTCAGTATTAATTAATCAACCAATTACAAGTTAGCAGTTTAAAATCTTTAACGAGCTGAACACAGTTCAATTCAACGGAAACAAGCGATTTTGGTCTCATTTGTCTCTTGTATTGTGTTCGTCTTCATCTGAACCTGTGACTTAATATTGATGAGCATGGTTGGATCTTTCTTGTAGTCTTTTTAACTCGTCTATATACTTCACTTGCAACAAATAATGTAATCAAATCTTGGAAGTAAATTTTAACCTACATCTAATTGTCGTATCGAAATGAAACTTTGTATGTATATGTAATTCGAATGACAATACTATCATTTGGTATATTGGAGCTGATTTGATGATAGAGCCAGGAGGTGGATTGTGGAACTGTTCAGTCGCTACTAGTAAACTTCTCGAGATTGGGCTTATATGATTTGTTTTGTTGAGTGCAATCACGATCATGAAAATGCTTTAGCGTTTTGCGATTCTAGAATATTCGTTCACCGACGAGACGAAAAGAATCAAAGCAAAACAACATCCTAATATCACGCCCCTAGCGGTCAAACGCTTAAACAGGGGGTGTAACCCTTCATGTGACAAAGAATGTTAAGTAACGAAATGGACACAAAGGGGTGCATATCACCCCTGTGATTAATTAAAACGATTTATAGCACGGTTGCTGAGTGTAAACGTCAAGGTACGCTTTAAAAGGACTTGTAATTATGTACCAATATTTTGGTGTTAATTTATGTTGTCATCATCATTTCAGCCGAAAGACGTCCACTGCTGGACATAGGCCTCCCCCAAGTGTCGCCACATTGACCGGTCCCGTGCGACTCGCATCCACCGGATTCCTGCAACCTTCACCAGGTCATCGGTCCACCTAGTGGGAGGCCTTCCAACGCAACGTCTTCCGGTTCGGGGTCGCCACTCCAGAACTTTTTGGCCCCATCGGCCATCCGTTCTGCGAGCAATGTGCCCTGCCCACTGCCACTTAAGTTTGGCAATTCTTCGGGCTACGTCGGTAACCTTTGTTCTCTTGCGGATGTCTTCATTTCTGATTCGATCGCGCAAGGAAACTCCGAGCATAGCCCTCTCCATTGCCCTTTGGGCAATTTATGTTGTACTTACTATGTTTTGTCTCTAAATCATCACCTGTATACTGGTAGAAAATGCCCAAGAAATGAAGGGGGCACCTTTGTTAGTAACCTAACTTTTACTTGTAAATATTGGTTATGTTCTCCACAAAGGACGACTGTGGAATCGCAGGTAACAAAAGAGATTATCATCATCTGCATTCCCAACTTTGTTGGGGTCCGGCTTCCGGTCTAAGCGGATGCAGCTGAATACCAGTATTTTACATGACTGCCTATCTGACTTCCACAACCCAGTTAACACTGGGTTATACGATACCCCTTTATATTACCTGTAACGACTGTCAAAGGTCTACAAATACACATAAAGGTAGCAAAAGAGGTGTATTGTATTTCATTGAGATTAAGCATCATCATCGTCATCTGATGGTTGTCTGGGATTCAGGAGAGAACGTCACTTTTATGATAATCTGACGTTTGACGTTTGTTATAGAGTTCAAATTCGGATGGCAGTTAAAAGAGTGTTTGTTTCGTCAAGTCAAGTCAAGCAAGTATTTCAAAAGCTTATCACACGAACCGACAGATATTATTTTACGATGGATTTCTACTAGATTATTGATTCCCTTTCATTACACCACAACCCATAACTACTCAACAAATTGAATTAACGAAATTGTTCCTCGAAATACATAAACAAGCCACTTTAAAACTTTGAAGACAGACTAGACTTGCCTAATTCAATTACGTGATTATCAGAATTAATCAATTAATTCTGATGTGGACCGGTCGAGAAACTTCTACGGTAAAGATTGGTTGAAGTATCCGAATTCCGTGAATGCTTTCTTGAAAAGTTTCAAGTTGATTTTGGAATTGGGGTAAGGCATAATTTAAGAAGTTTGAAATTAATTGTGGAATTGGGGCTGCAGTTGCTTTTTTCGCAGCGTTTCAATTTTCAGTCAACGATCAGTAGTGTCATAGCACCGTTTGAGCTAACAACTAAGGGACTCATACGCTGCGAGTTGATCACCTATCAATTTCCAATACACAAGTTTATCATATAAATAATCAGTCTATAATTTAAATGTACTTTACCCACACACATACACACACTTGCTGTACATTTTTGGTCCTTCGAGCCGGATTAACTAATCTTTTTAGGGTTCCGTACCCAAAGGGTAAAAACGGAACCCTATTACTAAGACTTCGCTGTCTGTCCGTCTGTCCATCTGTCCGTCTGTCCGTCTGTCCATCTGTCTGTCACCAGGCTGTATCTCATGAACCGTGACAGCTAGACAGTTGAAATTTTTACAGATGATGTATTTCTGTTGCCGCTATAACAACAAATACTAAAAACAGAATAAAATTTATATTTAAGGGGGGCTCCCATACAACAAACGTGATTTTTTTGCCCTTTTTTGATAATAATGGTACGGAACCCTTCGTGCGCGAGTCCGACTCGCACTTGGCCGGTTTTTTTTGTTTCGTATGTCAGATATAAAAATATCTGCCTATTTCATTTAAAATACAGGTAAATTCAGGTATATACTGGCCGACCCTAACATAGTTGAAGGAAGGCTATTTAGATGATTATAAAGTCGTAAAGATTTTACATTTGCAAAATATGACTCAGATTTGTGTTGTTTGGAAACATTCGCAATTGTTGTCTGGAGTGGGGAATTTCGTGCGATTTTTGGCATCAAGCTTGCCCTATCTATTCATAAATTTCGTACCTTGAAGATTGGCCATAACACCAGAGTGAATAAGAACTTCTCCTTAACCGAGGACATTACAGACTCTTAAAAAATACCTTCAACAAAAGTGCGTAAATCACACTGTTTACATACAATGTAACGTGTTAAAACCTTTGCACAATTAAGTGTTAACTTGATCAGTTTAATGAAATATCCAAAAGTTACACTGAACTTCACTTAATTGGTTGGTTCGACATTCGCCCTTTGCACTGTGCACTGGTTTAATGTAATTTAATTGAAATCTACGGATAACTGAATTGAACGACGAAGCTTGCAAAGATAAACTTTTATTGATATTTTAATTGTTTTGTTGATTTTATCAGCTATTTGTTAATTAAATAAAACCGCAGAGGTATTAAGAGTATATTTTATGACTACAGTTAATTGCTCTTTTCTGACCCTTCTCATATTAAATGTTCGTTAAAACTTGGAAAGGCAAAACGTATTATATTCTTTACCTGCCTATTATAATCCCACTGCAGGGACTCCTTTTCAAACAATGAAGGAATGAGCATTGTAATGTTGGTTACTATATTTACTACTAGCTTTAAGCTTATGTACGCGGCTTCGGTGTGGAATTCGGTGATTGTCCTACGGAATCGTACTACCAGAATAAAATTGTACTATGTGTTAATCCAGGTTATAAACTACCTGTGCGCCAAATTTCAGCCAAATCCGTTTAGTAGTTTTCGCGTGAAAGGGTAACAAACATCCATTCAACTTTCGCATTTATAATATTAGTAAGATGTTTGTTAACTGTGTGTTGACGATTTCGGAGAATATCGATCAAGTTTTCTCACGATGTTTCTCTCTACCTTCAGACAGTGGTCAGAGTGGACTGATTTGGAAATAAAGTATGCATTACACTAGCGGATCTAAAACTTTTTTAGCTACGGAACCATTTTGGAAACCTAAATATTTGACGGAGCCCTAAAATACGTTTGTTGTCTAAAATAATATAAAAAAGTTTATGTGCTTTTCTTTATTAGTAATCAAATAATCATGTCGTATTCATTACTTTTATGTAATGAGAGGTTATGATAGGTATGAACTGTTTTTTTTTATTTTTCATACATTACAGTGTATTTTTTGTTGGTATATTTTTTTAATTATGACTAGTATTTTCGTGCAGGAGCCCCCCCCTACAGAGGCTCCACGGAGCCCTAGGGTTACGCGGTGCACAAGGCTGCATTATACAATTGTTTATATCATCACGCCTGTAATCCCCTAATGCTTAGGCAGAGGTGTACCTACCTACACTACCTAAGAACACCCTCATTTTGCCAGTTATGTGATAGGACGAAAAATCTATTTCCAGAAGTCCTGACTCCGGGACTACTAAGAAATTTAACATAACACAACATAAAATCACGCCTGAAATCCTCAAAGGGCTAGCCAGAGTTGCACCTTATAGGGGACGATCCTATTGCCATCAACCGGGCACAAATCAAACTCCGTGGCTGTCACTGAAAAATTCCTAAAGGAAAACCAAATAATACTTGGCCGACTTGGGAATTAAAACCACATGGTCAGTGGTAGCACTCTTCGACCACTTGACCAACGGGCTAATTATCCAATAACCATATCTCATTAGGTTGTATCAGAAACCGCCAAAATCAAATTTAAAAAAATCACACTCCTTAGCACTATTGCAAGTTCTACTATTCAAAGTTTTATTGGGGTCGGCTTCCAGTCTAACCGTATGCAGCTGAATACCAGTATTTTACATGGAGCGACTGCCTATCTGACCTCCACAACCCAGTTAGTACTGGGTAATACGATACCCCTTAGTAAGACTGGTTGTCAGACTTTTTGGGCCACTGACACCTGTAACGACTGTCAAAGATCACAAATGACAGCCGGGACCAACTGCTTAACGTGCTTTCCGAGGCACATAGGAACTTCGGTATGTAATGCTTAACCAAGCCAAGCTCAAAAACCAAGCCCAAAAACTCATTAAATCCAACCATCATCATCTGCTTGCCTATGTTCGGATTGGCTTCCAGTCTAACCGGATGCAGCTGAGTATTTTACATGGAGCGACTGCCCATCGGGACCCCTCAAGAGCCAACGGCTTAAAGTGGTTTCCCACGCACGGAGGAAACTCGATACGAAATGTGTGGTCATCCATCCACAGACCAACCTAGGCAAGCACGGGTTAACCTAAAGATTTACCCGAGCGGCTGTTATTATTTAGCCACGAGCTCGTCTTCCTCCTCCTCATTGCACCGGATACACGAAGGACCAAAATTCTAAAACTAATGTCCAAATAAAAGTATCTATCTCCACTATCAAGTTTAGAAACTTGTATCGTATCACGATACCCAATAGCCATAAGTTTGGCGACATGTTTTGTTCCAGTTTCAATTTGAAGTCAGTCCGAGGCGCAGATGTGCCAAGTCTTCGCAAGTTGGCCGTGCTTCTGAAAAAGTCTTCACGTCTTCGAGTTTGGAGACTTGACCTGATTTGGGAGATTTTTGTTGCGTTATTAAAGATTTTTTTTTTATATTTAATGGTTGGAGTACGTGGCTAAATAATAACAGGCATTCGGGTCTTTAGGTTAAGCCGCGCTTGCCTAGGTTGGTTGCCTAGGATGGGTGACCACTCATTTTGTATCGAGTTTCCTCCGTGCGTGGGAAACCACTTTAAGCCGTTGGCTCTTGAGGGGTCCCGATGGGCAGTCGCTCCATGTAAAATACTCAGCTGCATCCGGTTAGACTGGAAGCCAATCCGAACATAGGCAAGCAGATGATGATGGTTGGATTTAATGAGTTTTCGGGCTTGGTTTTTGAGCTTGGCTTGGTTAAGCATTATCGTTTCGTGAAAAATCTTAAACCATTTATAAAGATAATTCGAGCAGTTCTTTTCTGAAACTGATTTGAAATCCAGTAGCATAATGTAAAGAAAATTCATCTAACATGAAATGACCTACCTCAGAAGTAAAATGTATTTTATGAAGAGCAAACTTCCTTAGAAAGACGAGTCTTAAGGCGATTAAACGCAGTAAAAAAATAAAGCCATAGTGTCATCTTATTATTTTCAAAGAAGCTACCTCATCTAAATTCGCATCGCAAAATTATCAAACCAAAAAGAAAGAACTCGCCAAAGCAGCACAAATTACATAATTACATCCTCCTACCATCGTAACCCCATAATATCTCATGCTAGTTTGAGCTAACAACTAAGGGACTCATTCGCTGCGAGTTGATCACCTATCAATATTCAATACATAAGTTAATCATATAAATAATCAATAAACAGTAGTCAGTAGTCTGATTAGTTAATCCGGCTCGAAGGACCAAAAATGTACAGCAAGTTCTGTACATTTTTGGTCCTTCAAACCGGATCAAATAAACTTTTTTGTATTTCGTATGTTAGATAGGCATTGTTTCATATAAAATATAGGTATTCCTATCGTAACGTCATCAAACCAAAAAAACTCGCCAAAGCAGCACAAATTACATAATCACATCCTCCTACCATCGTAACCCCATAATATCTCATGCTAGGTAATCTGTACCCCATGGCGAGACAACCAGGAACCCGAAACAATGGCCCGTATATCAAATATGTCTAATTTATTCGGAATTTCGCCGTTACTCCCGAATCTCCGGATTATTCGCAACCTACCGGTATTAGGGGCTTGAGTGTATTGTTTCCTTCGTGTTTTTTTGGTGACTTAAGGTCTTAAATGTCTTATGGATTGCGTTGATATGCTAGATCATCATTTTCCTGTTCTTACCTCGATTTATTAGGGGTTGTGTCTTACGTTACGTTTGTTGGAATGAAAGATATTGCTGAGTAGACTTGGTCTAAGACGATAAACACATAATTCAGAGACAGTTTAGTAGAAGTATCACAGACGGGATCAGACATAGCAGTGGAATGGCAATTTTCCGCTTCTCGCTTGACTCGTCTAGGCCTGTGGCTAACAAATTAGTTCCAGCTGCTGCCACCATCTCTTCCACGCTTCCGCATTGTTATTAGCAACGCATAGCAGTGACTCCAGCTAGGAGGCGTGCTATGTCTGATCCCGTCTGTGATATTTCTACTAATCTGTCTCTATATTATAATGTGTTCCTCGTCTTAATAAACCAAGTCTACTCAACAAATGTTTCATTCCAACACACATAACAGTCCATACTTATCTATTATTCGTCATCCGTATCATCTGAGAGCCATTTCATCTTTCACATAGTTCATCCATCGTTTCTTTGGTCTTCCTCTACTTTTATCTTCATTCTCTTACCCTTATCCCAACCCATTTGGGGTCGGCGCAGCATGTCTACCTCTTCCATACTTCTCTATTTCTTGTCTTCTTCTTGGCGTGTCTATAACAAATTTAAATTGAATCAGCCCAAAATTTGGCGACTAGTTTTGTACTTTCTTGTCATCTCATCATACACTTCCTTTCTTGCCGTACCATCCTTCATACAGTTCATCTATCATTTAAAGTACTTACGGGATAATATCCGTGGTTTTCCGTGGGTTCCCGTAAGTACTTTAAATGTAGTGAAAAACCGTGAAAGTCTAAAACAGTCCATCTTTGGTCTTCCTTTACTTACATACATCATCATCTGCCTAGCCTTTTCCCAACTATGTTGGGGTCGGTCGGCTTCCAGTCAAACCGGATGCATCTTAAAAAACCGGCCAAGTGCGAGTGGTGACAGACAGACGGACAGACGGACAGACAGCGAAGTCTTAGTAATAGGGTTCCGTTTTTACCCTTGGGTACGGAACTCTAAAAACCAGTATTTTACATGGAGCGACTGCCTATCTGACCTCCACAACCAAGTTAGTACAGGGTAATACGATACCCCTTTCCGATACCCCCTTCTACTTACATACATAGCCATCACCATTAATATGGTTTTAAGCCCTCAAGAATCATACTCCATTAACAACCGAAGCATTATCTATTTTTATTCCACCCTACTTCAACAATACGTAACTAACGTCCAAGGCTTACCTGCCCGTAAACACAGCAACAATTCACAGCTACTGGCATGTTCTATACCATAACTTACTCTATGGTTATTTATTCCCCTTTGTGAAATGTAGGTAGTTAGGTACGTTAGCGGGAAGATATGCAGCTGGCGGTAGTTTTCTTGAAAAAGGACTTTAACTGTTGTATTTGTACTGAAACTCAGAAGAAACCTGTTAAATAGATTCTGTGTGAGCTACAAATAACATTGCTTTGTTACATTCATGTCTTTTTGGGTCTATAGTAGCTGCCAGTTAAGATGTCAATAGCGGTCAATGACTCACCTACATTTATTAAAGTTCTACCTACCAAAAATAAGCCTGTTCAAGTCTTGAATCGTCATCTATTTATTTATAAGTATAGGTTCACCAACAGCTTCTATTGTGATCTTCAACATTTTTTCTTATGAAAAACCATACATGGTTCATTGTTTTGGTTCGTACGAAGAGATATTAGGGAAAGGGCAATGACCGCTATTGACAAGCTAAAACGCAACAACTTTAATACAGGTACGCTTCTGCCAAACCCTTTTTTTTTTTTTTTTTTTTTTTCGGATGGGAAATCATCAAATAACCCCTCCCGCTCTGGGCGGAGCAGGAGGGAGTGTCAGACTTTTACTGACTAAAACCCATCCATGTTCCTTCATCGCCCTTTGTGTTCCGGGGCCACGGTATCTCTTTCGAATAGTCCCGCAACCCCGGCAGGCATCGGTCCTTACGGACCCCTTCCTTTTTGCTGACTCTCTTTGAGGCGCGCGTGGAACACGAACGCGCCGTCGACACGGCCTGTCGTCATGAGACGGACGGACGGCGAGCTAGCCCATAGCTCACCGTCCACAGGCCCGCGCCTACGGTGGCCGGGGGCCACGTGGTGGTGGCCCCCGACGCCCGGGGCGTCTCCCGCGGCGGCCGGGACGTTGAGAGGTTCTCTCCCTCTCACGTTCCGCCACCTCCTTCTCTAGCATTACTGCTTCGCAGAAGGAGGTTTCTGCCAAACCCTTAGATTACAGTCATGATGTTATGTCATGCTACAATTTGGTCCGTTTGCACCACAAATCGTTGATTACATTTAGCTCTTAACTTAATTAAATCATCTCCCTGTTTCCCTTTATCATTTGTAGATGACGAGACAGGATAATACTTACCCGGTTTCGACGAAACCCGAAAGAAGGGTTATGTGTTTGATCTGCAAGTTTTAAATATAATTTCGCAACACACAACGCTTTTGTGGTGTTATGGAGCAAGCGGGCTTCAGAAATACAATCATATTCAAACTAAGTTTACGCAAAAAAAAGCGAAACTAGTTAAAAAAGAATTAATTACTTTTCTAAAAAAAGGTAATTCCCATTTTATTTCATCATAATTGTAGTCTCAAACTATCGCTCAGGCACGTTTCAAAACAAATCTGATAAAAAATTTGCCATTATTTTCACTCATCCTAAATAAAATATTACAAATGGCGAAAGTAAGTTTATTTGTTACCTTTTCACGTCTAAACCAGTGAACCAATCATCCTGAAATTTTGCATATACGTTGCCAGGTGCACAGAAACGGACATAGGGTACCTTTCATCCCGAAAAAAAAGTACTGTTTCCGAGGAAAACAACAATAACGTTCTTATGATAATAGATGGCGCCACCTGTCTTTCGAATCATGATTTAATCATATTATTACAAGCAAGTCTCAAAATGAGTGTCTATGACCAGTGTGTGTTGCCAGTGATTACATACGGGCCGAAACGTGGTCGCTCACAATGAAAGAAAGAAAGAAAGAAAAAGCATTTATTAGCCCGCACAGGACAAAACACAAATTAAAATGGTTAAATTAACAGTACTTACAACTAATAAAAATAAAAAACCGGCCAAGTGCGAGTCGGACTCGCGCACGAAGGGTTCCGTACCGTTATTATCAAAAAAAGGGCAAAAAAATCACGTTTGTTGTATGGGAGCCCCCCTTAAATATTAATTTTATTCTGTGTTTAATATTTGTTGCTAGAGCGGCAACAGAAATACATCATCTGTGAAAATTTCAACTGTCTAGCTGTAACGGTTCATGAGATACAGCCTAGTGACAGACAGACGGACAGACGGACAGACGGACAGACGGACAGACAGCGAAGTCTTAGTAATAGGGTTCCGTTTTTACCCTTTGGGTACGGAACCCTAAAAAAACATGAAATGAAATGGGCCTCATCAGAAGACTTAAAGTCACCCAAAGGGCAATGGAGAGGGCTATGCTCGGAGTTTCCTTGCGCGATCGAATCGCGACAGAAATGAAGACATCGGCAAGAGAACCAAGGTTACCGACGTAGCCCGAAGAATTGCCAAACTTAAGTGGCAGAGGGCAGGGCACATTGCTCGCAGAACGGATGGCCGATGGGGCCAAAAAGTTCTGGAGTGGCGACCGCGAACCGGAAGACGTTGTGTTGGAAGGCCTCCCACTAGGTGGACCGATGACCTGGTGAAGGTTGTGGGAATCCGCTGGATGCGAGTCGCACGGGACCGGTCAATCTGGTGACACTTGGACCTATGTCCAGCAGTGGACGTCTTTTGGCTGAAATGATGAATGATGATGATGATGATTACAAGCAGAGTTCAACCCGAGTTGATTATCAAATTCTAATTAAATGCGAGCGAAGTCGCGGCCAACAGCTAAATGCATATATATTTGAAAAAGCTCCACTATCAGCAATTAAAACGTCTCCAATACACTCAAAGTAGCAACAAAACAATTTCGGTGGTACTTGCCACTAAATTATTTGGAAGATAATTCTGTCGGCGCATGAAATATTGGGCTCGAGTTCACTGTGATATATAGGGTGTTGACACAGTATTCTTGGGAATATTATAGTGACGCAGCTTTTTAGGGTTAAAAGGAAAGAGAAAGTATTTCTTGCTGGTGTTTTTAAAACATAACATCACGCCTATAATTCCCGAAGGGATAGGCAGAGATACAAATAGTACACCCACATTTCGCTCAGTTATTTATTTATTTATTAAAACTTTATGCACAAGGAAAAACTGTACAAAGGCGGACTAAATGCCTTAATAACTTAAGAGTCCTATTACATGTTTTACGCAAATTCATGATTTTTGACGCAGTAAATTTCAGCAGCAGTAAGATATTTTAATTATTTGCCTATGAATAACGATAGTGCCATTATCTTTCTTGTAAGTTGGAGTTTCACATTTTCATTTTTCTTTTCGTGAAATTTACTATAAATATTTTACGAACTCAGTTTGCAAGAAAAACCGTCGGTGATGGAACTTTGACGTTCAAATTCACATTGTTACATTCAATTCTTATAAAAGCTAAAATGACTAAAAGATAAGTTGAATGTTTTAATTGTTTATTGGAGTTCTAGAATTTCTTTAAATTCCTTGAGTTAGTACGGAAAAAATCGTAAAGAAAGCGTAATGTAAGCCATGAATGTCTTGATTCAGCGTCTGTTATGTTCCAAATAAACTCAATTTTATCAAATAAATTAATATGATTATAAACCATGCGATCACAACAACAACGGCGGTCAACATGCGATTGTGTGCAAAATGGTAGCTTCCTTGTCACTACGTGTGCGAGGCAGTAGCAACGGCATTCTGCAGATGATTGTATCTCGTACGGATTGCCCTATCCAAAATAAATGGATGCGCATTGTTTTGGGCGCTCACTGACACAATTCATTGTTTTTGTCCAATTCCTACTAACACAATTTTGTTTTAATTTTAATGTTATTTTGATTTGTTTGTAAATTATTTAATTGTTTTGTATTATATGATATCAATTGTGTTTGTGTTATAAGTGTGCAAATTTATTTTAATATGTATTTTATGGATTTTAATAATCTGAAATAAATGGATTAATAATAGGAAAACTTCGATCTACAATGAATACGTTTCGTTAGTTTTCGTTTGTCAATATAATAAGACATAATTACAATTAATAAAATTGAAGTACTGAAATTCTGCGTCAATTCAGCTCGCTCCTCAGTCTCATGTCAGTCTCGTCTTTAATTTTCGTCAATAACAATCGACAATCGTCCGGAGATCGCTATTATTATCAACTCGTGTACCTACGCCGATCGAAATAATTTGATCCAGGAAGTAAAAATCAAAAATTTGCGAAAAAAATGTAATAGGACTCTTAATACCAGTTATGTTGTTTAAATTCCATGGAGGCGAGCCCATTACCATCAACTGGGTTCTAACACTTTGCCCGACATGGGAAGCGAACCCCGGGACCCCATGCCCAGCAGTCGCCTTTCGGTCGGTTTATTTAGTCTCAAAATGTTAACTCAATGTACGGAAGGACCAAAAATATTGCCTTACAGATAAGCCTTATTGAATTTAAGCCCAACTTTACATCGAGATACGAGTAATAGATTATTAGGATAAAAGCTTTCAATTTCGTATCAAAAGTTCAGAACAAAAGTTATCTGAACATTGCCGAAATAAACCACGCTAGAATAGCTCTTTTCAACTTTATAATGTATTTCCATGATCAATATTTACTTTAACTTTTTCAATAGGTACGTCAATAGTCGATGATCAATTATTATTAGCATGGTTCTTGGATGATGCGGAAACCAGTTCGATAAGGAACAAAACTTAGTGATCATCATGTGCCTTTTCCCAACTATGTTGGGGCCGGCTTCTAGTCTAACCGGATGCAGCTGAATACCAATATTTTACATGGAGCGGCTATACGTATCTAAAGGGTGTAAAACACCTCTTAACGAAGCCGAAAGGCACTTGTTCTCCTCATCATTGCGATATTTTTTTTGTTCTACACCATACTTGGGAACCTTCTAGTTACGGAGATATTGGGGGTCAAAGTTCCAACTTTTTGACTTTTTTTTTGTAGTACAAGTTTCTAATGTAAGATTTTTACTTTAAACACCTCCACGACCCCTGTTCTATTAAATCCATCCACCAGCACAATGTTCTGAGTGCGTTACATTGCGTTCTACCACAAAACATGAATTTCACCCCAAAAAAAATTCCTCGTTTCCTAGCAATAATTTTTGCGTTAGGTTAGTTTGATGTACACAATGCTGGGTAGCGGTTTCGTGATGAGGTCTTTTACACCCTGTATATCTGACCTTTACGACCCCGTTAGTACTGAGTAATACGATACCCCTAGGCAAGACTGGTTGTCAGTCTTTCGTACCACTGACTACCTGTAACGACTGTCAAAGATCTACAAATGACAGCCGGACCATCGGCTTAACGTGCTTTCCGAGGCACGGAGGACAATCGGTATGTACCCTATCCATGGACCAACCTAGGTAAGCTATTTATAATTCTTGCTATTCTAAATTGTCACATAATTGCTAGGTGTTACAAAAATCCCTTTCATTTATGAATGGTAACTCTAAATTTTCTCCCGTCTAAGTCCACAAGCCAAACCCAAAAAGCGTCACAAAATAAAAATTTACGTACCAACAAAAAAAAATCTACAAAACGAGTAATTTTTGAACATTCAGAGCACTTAAGACTCTTTCAGACCCTTTCGATTCCCCCACAAAAGACCCCCGGTCCCGGGACGAACAGAAATTATTTCCCCAATAGAATTTTCTCACATCGAATGAAAGAAAGCGTTAAGGGATTCATAGCCACTGGTTTTTCTGAAAAAGCAACTCAAACGGGTGGTATTCAACATGGGCCAACGTGGGCCAGCGTGGACACGCTTGGACGAACATCGCTTGTTACGGACTTATGTGACATATTTGCATTTAGTTTGAGTTTAATTTTGTGTGTTGCATCATTTTGGGGTCGATTGTCTTCGTTTGAAATGTAAACTGGATTTACTAGGTATAAATGTCACTTACGGGATATATTCCGTAATTATTGTTTTTTTCCGTGAAAGCTTAAAACAGTGTTCAACTGGATTTTTATTTAAGTTTTCGAATTCATTGAAAAATATACTTACACATTTTAAAAACCATATATATTATACCATAAGCTTTTAAATTCACTTTACCTATAACGTAATATAATTTAGGCGCTGTCGCATCACAAATAATTAAATACGTCTCGCCGCTCGCGCTTCACGTTTACTACTAAACGTCGATTTAAAGAGACAGAATAGTGTTTTTAATATGTTAGCGTTAAATGCATTAAATGATTTATTGTGTCGTGTTTACTAATAAAGCTATTTCAAATAACATTATAACACAATAGGCTAGTTTCCACCATCAATAAATTGCTAATCTATTTAGTCCGTCAGTCATCAGAGTATTGGAAATTAATGGACACGTATTTTTTGTTTTTGTAAATCAATGAATATTTACAAAGATAAAACGCATCAAAATTCGAGAGTGGGGGCTCGTGACGTCACAACGCACTAAAAATTGAGAATTTAAAAGGCGTCGTATCTTCGTCATTTTTGGTTTACGTAACAAAAGAAAAAATACGTGCCCAATATTTTTTGATAATCTATCTGACGGACTAATTAGATTTTTTTGGGACTCAAGCCTATTATACCATGTATTTATTCCAATCTGACATAAAAAATCTCTTTAAGCCATCGGTAAAAAGTCCTAAATTCATCATCATTCTCCTGGCCTTACTACAACAGCCCATAACGTCCACTGCTGGACATAAGCCTCTCCCATGATGGGAGGAATTTGCCGTAATCTTCACACTTGGCAGGCGGATTGGAGATCGCAGTGATGAAAGACTAACAGAAAACGCTGCTGCCCATTCTCTGGTCTACGGAGGCGCAAGGTGTTCTGCCTCAGACATTAGTCGCCTTATACGACACCCGTGAGTGTACTGGGTTGGTTCTATTCTGCTCTGCCTGATACCACATGGCTAATGGCTCCTGGCCTTATCCCAATTTATTTTGCGTCGACGTAGGCTGGCATATCTTCTTTCATACTTCTTTATTACTCGTCATCTCTGTAGTCACCTCCTCTCTACCCATATCTTCCTTCACACAGTTCATCCAATGTTTCTTTGGTCTTCCTCTACTCTTATATTCTTACTCAACATTTTCCTCATAAATTACTCGTCATCTCTGTAGTCACCTCCTTTCTACCCATATTATCCTTCACACAGTCCATCCAACGTTTCTTTGGTCTTCCTCTACTCTTACATTCTTACTCAACATTTTCCTCCTAAATTACTCGTCATCTCTGTAGTCACCTCCTTTCTACCCATATCATCCTTCATACAGTCCATCCAACGTTTCTTTGGTCTTCCTCTACTCTTACATTCTCACTCAACATTTTCCTCATAAATTACTCGTCATCTCTGTAGTCACCTCCTTTCTACCCATATCATCCTTCACACAGTCCATCCAACGTTTCTTTGGTCTTCCTCTACTCTTACATTCTTACTCAACATTTTCCTCATAAATTACTCGTCATCTCTGTAGTCACCTCCTTTCTACCCATATCATCCTTCACACAGTCCATCCAACGTTTCTTTGGTCTTCCTCTACTCTTACATTCTTACTCAACATTTTCCTCATAAATTACTCGTCATCTCTGTAGTCACCTCCTTTCTACCCATATCATCCTTCACACAGTCCATCCAACGTTTCTTTGGTCTTCCTCTACTCTTACATTCTCACTCAACATTTTCCTCATAAATTACTCGTCATCTCTGTAGTCACCTCCTTTCTACCCATATCATCCTTCACACAGTCCATCCAACGTTTCTTTGGTCTTCTTCTACTCTTACATTCTTACTCAACATTTTCCTCGTAAATTACTCGTCATCTCTGCTCTGTAGTCACCTCCTTTCTACCCATATCATCCTTCACACAGTCCATCCAACGTTTCTTTGGTCTTCCTCTACTCTTACATTCTTACTCAACATTTTCCTCATAAATTACTCGTCATCTCTGTAGTCACCTCCTTTCTACCCATATCATCCTTCACACAGTCCATCCAACGTTTCTTTGGTCTTCCTCTACTCTTACATTCTTACTCAACATTTTCCTCATAAATTACTCGTCATCTCTGTAGTCACCTCCTTTCTACCCATATCATCCTTCACACAGTCCATCCAACGTTTCTTTGGTCTTCCTCTACTCTTACATTCTTACTCAACATTTTCCTCGTAAATTACTCGTCATCTCTGTAGTCACCTCCTTTCTACCCATATCATCCTTCACACAGTCCATCCAACGTTTCTTTGGTCTTCCTCTACTCTTACATTCTTACTCAACATTTTCCTCATCAATTACTCGTCATCTCTGTAGTCACCTCCTTTCTACCCATATCATCCTTCACACAGTCCATCCAACGTTTCTTTGGTCTTCCTCTACTCTTACATTCTTACTCAACATTTTCCTCATCAATTACTCGTCATCTCTGTAGTCACCTCCTTTCTACCCATATCATCCTTCACACAGTCCATCCAACGTTTCTTTGGTCTTCCTCTACTCTTACATTCTTACTCAACATTTTCCTCATCAATTACTCGTCATCTCTGTAGTCACCTCCTTTCTACCCATATCATCCTTCACACAGTCCATCCAACGTTTCTTTGGTCCTCCTCTACTCTTACATTCTTACTCAACATTTTCCTCATAAAATCGTCAATGAAATTACCGTTCCCGACCATCCTTTTAACCGCTATGTCACCAAAAGGGTTTAAGATATCCCTTTTTTGTGAAAATTAGATTGCATCCTTCCCCATGTCAAGACCCTTTACTTTTATACCATTTCATCCCTAAATAGTGTCGCTGGTCTTATTGTGCCAGTAATTAAGTTTCGCATTTGCCAAACAATGTAAATTTATTATCTCTCGGGAATTTCAAGGCTATTTGAAGGCTATTTCGGAGCAATTTTGCTTGGAGTCTTACCCCGATGTGTTGATCTGGGTTCGATGGAAAAAGGTCTGTCGTGAGTAATTTTGTGTTTAAATAGCGTTTAATTTAATTTTCTGTGTGTCTGGTTTTGCTGAATTTTAATGGAGAATGAAAGAACCACTACGTTAATGGCCGAAAATTATCATAAAGAGCACACTTATGGTGAATGCAGACTTAGCCGCACCGCAGTCGCCGCAGTCGCCGCATTCGCCGCATTCGATTTTTTCTATACAATTTCGCACACAGACATAGACACAGATTGCATAGAACTTTATACGAAGAATTCGAATGCGGCGACTGCGATGCGGCTAAGTCTGCGTTCACCTTTAAAAAATGAAAGGATTAATAATTCATCGTTCTTCTAAGTCTTCTATCATCTTGACACAGCCGTCCATAGTTGCCTATAGATCTTAAAAATAAAAGTGGTGTCACATATCAAAAGATGGACTGTGTCTGGCTGATATGGCTATAGTCTGCGCCAGATTAGTAGGAAATAAAGGTCATTAACCCGCATACATTTATTCAAATACATAATTCCGAAAACAGTAATAATGACATAAACTTGTCCCGAAACTACCTTTAAGTATCGTGATCCTTGACTTTTTCTAGTAATAAAAAACGATTCATAATGTATAGTCGGGGTACCTACGCAGATAAATTGAGGAAAGAGCAATGACCTTTAATTCCTACTTATCTGGCGCAGACTATAGAAAGAAGACTCGACTGCTGGAATAACGAGTAATAGAGAAGTATGGAAGAAGACTTGTTGCGTCGACCACAAATGAATTGGGATAAGGGGAGTCATCATCATGTTGATGATGATGTCAGGATATCAAAGGAAAACAAATTAAGGCGCTGTCAACACCAAAATCACTAACACTGGGCGGCCAGATTTTAGAAGAAAATAATGAATAAATATTGATATAAAAAAAGTGTGGATTCTTTGTGAAATATGACTCGTTAGCGGTTTAGGTATGAATATATGGACTTCAAGTTTTTAATTGCAGACCCATACGTCAAAAAAATAAAGACATAGAACCGTTAATGATTATTTTAAGACACTTCTTTGCAATTATTTTCTATCGAGCCGATTTTGTCCAATTATGTATCGAGTCCGTCCAAGGTCTTTGAAATATGATGAATATTAACATATATTTTTTTTGATGTGCTAGAACAAATAGTTTTTCTTAAAAAACTGCTTAAATAACATCAATTTCAACAAATTAGGTGTTGTCAGCCCCTTAATGCGTAGGTTTTCAAGCGTTTTATTTTTATTTTTGCGCCAATTGTGTCTTATCCAACCCATATTTACAAAACATATTTCGAAAAGGCCTGAAAAATTCTTGTTGCGTGTTTTCACCAGTAGATACCTGAGAACTGTTGGCTTTTTAATTATCATCGTATGTAAGCCAACTGACCGAACAACCGTTCTTTATTAAAAGCTTCTTTTATGTTTTTTTTTTTAAGTATTCGGTGTATTACGATGCAAAAATATGTAATTAAGTTTTCAATCTTAATCAGTCTCAATGTTTTACAAATTGTAGTATTTTAGTGATTGTGTTTGGTTCTCAAAAACGGTCTATTTTAATACAGTTAAATATTTTCAAGAACGAATGTTTTCTAGATTATCCGAAGATTCAGCCTAGAACAAAGACAATCACACATTCCATGTACCGCTTCTTTGGTATTCTTTCATTCTTATACCCATCCACATTCATACTCAAAACTTTCCTCACGAAATTTTTCTCATTCCTCCGCATCACATGTCCGTACCACGATTATAAACAGGAATGTTTCTTAGTTTATGCCGTGTGGTATCCGGCAGAGTAGAACAGAACCAACCCATTACACTCACGGGTGTCGTATAAGGCGACTAATGTCTGAGGCAGAACACCTTGCGCCTCCGTAGACCTGAGAATGGGCAGCAGCGTTTTCTGTTAGTCTTTCATCACTGCGATCTCCAATCCGCCTGCCAAGCGTGGAGATTACGGCAAATTCCTCCCCTCATGGGAGAGCCTTATGTCCAGCAGTGGACGTTATGGGCTGTTGTTGTTGTTGTTTCTTAGTTAAATTAACAGTAACTTTTAGGCTAAAATATCCCTATTCCATAAGGAACCAAAATAAAACATACACGTGACTAAAACTTAACATTAAACAAACTTTACAACTTTAATTTTTCTCGCAACTTTCTGACTGAATTACAACCTTCCCAAATAACATCAATTTGCACAGCATACCCTCACAAATGGACCCTGATCTCACCATCCGCTCCTAGGAATAGCTAGTTTATATCACAATAGACTGCCAGCAATATGATACTTCCTAAAATGATTCTTATTCACAAAACGTGCTGCAGATCCAATATATTGGAGTTAGGGATGCTAGGTTTTAGAGGGTGGTATTCGGGACAGATTTTAGACGGATTGAAAGTTCAGTATTATGGTTGGCTGATGTGGTAGTTGGGGAAACGTCTACTTATACCTTTGGGGATTGCAGGGGTGATCTTATGCGAGTTAAAATAAGTATAATTGAAAGCATTGATTGTAATACGTAAGGTAGTCCATCGTTCATCAGGCCCCATCGTTTGTGAAACAGCGCTATATTTACACTCCAGGGCAGAATCATTTGCGGGCCTGTGGACGGTGGGCTATGGGCTAGCTCGCCGTCCGTCCGTCTCATGACGACAGGCCGTGTCGACGGCGCGTTCGTGTTCCACGCGCGCCTCAAAGAGAGCCAGCAAAAAGGAAGGGGTCGATGCCTGCCGGGATTGCGGGACAGTTCGAAAGAGATACCGCGGCCCCGGAACACAAAGGGCGATGAAGGAACATGGATGGGTTTTAGTCAGTAAAAGTCTGACACTCCCTCCTGCTCCGCCCAGAGCGGGAGGAGTTATTTGATGATTTCCCATCCGAAAAAAAAAGGTAGTCTGTAAATATTGAGACAAATCATGTTTTAAAACTGTATCATCTTCATACTTATCTTGATGGAGAATCCTTTCGCCATATTGCTGAAACAATTTTTCCTAAAAAAAGAACACTTTCCTTTTTAGCACATTTCCACAAAAACATATAATTGACATAATTTAAATAGACTGTATCGTTGCTGTTATGGTAAAAAACGCAGACTGCTAGGCAAGTGAGCATGAGCTCCTAAGTTCGATATCCAGTTCGTGGAAAGTATAATTGGGGTTTTCTATCAGGAGTTTCTCAGTAGCAGCCTGGAGCCGTGTGGTATCCGGCAGAGAAGAATAGAACCAACCCATTACACTCACGGGTGTCGTGTAAGGCGACTAATGTCTGAGGCAGAACACCTTGCGCCTCCGTAGACCTGAGAATGGGCAGCAGCGTTTTCTGTTAGTCTTTCATCACTGCGATCTCCAATCCGCCTGCCAAGTGTGAAGATTACGGCAAATTCCTCCCATGGGAAAGGCTTATGTCCAGCAGTGGACGTTATGGGCTGTTGTTGTTGTTGTAGCCTGGAGCCTAGATCTAAGCCCGGTTGATGGTAATAGGCCCGCTCCCTATAACATAAGAATTAAACATAACTGGCGACTTATGGGTGTTCTAAAATACACATCTGTTAAAGCCTGCGCGGATTACGGGTTTAATGTTATATTAGGTTTCCTTTTTAGTAAATTTCCACAAAATCTAGCTCAAAAGGACGGGTCCTACATTCCGCGCTGACAGGCCCACAGTAGTGGCAGCTATTTCATTGCAAATTCAAGTCTTTCCTAGATATAAGGGGTAAGGGGCATTCCGCCGAGGCGCTAGTGTCGGCCCGTTTCAAAGCTCCCTCTGTGCTTTGTGAACTTGTGATACAATTGTAGGGGTGATGTTTATTTTGGACTAGCGGACGTCACGTGGTTTCACCCGCGTAGTTCCCGTTCCCGTGGGATACAATATAGACTATGTTACTCAGGGTGAATGTAGCTCTCTAATGGTGAAAGAATTTTTAAAATCGGCGCAGTAGTTTTTGAGTTTATTAATTACAAACATACACACACAAAAATACAAATCTTTCCTCTATGTAATATTAGTGTAGATGTATAATAATTGACAAAATGTAGTAGAAAACTTGACTGTGTTTTTGCTGAAAGGAAACGTAACACAAATAGCATTTAATACCTTTTATCCCTGAAAGGGAAAAATACCAATGTAGGTAAATATAGTGCATGACTCCAGGTTACTAACAAGTCCCTAATAAAAAACCCAATATCATTTTGCTCGGCCTAAATGAAGCAGTAGACGAAAAAATACTGTTTATTTAATTTTATTGAATTTACGCCCGTTAAGGTTTTTTTTTACAAAATAACTCATACTTATTTTTTTTGTTCCAGGTAAGACAAGTTTTGAATAACTCTTCACAAATATCAGTATCCTGTAAAAGATATGCTTAAAAAGTAAGTACCTACACATAAATATTTTATTTATAAAAACTTTATTCAACATTTCCAACTCAGTCATGCGATAACCAATCTAAAACGTTCACTCATTCAGTCTCTATTTACTTTTAGAATTTATTCGCGCTACGAACAACTGACCTATTTCTCTCCTTCAAAGTAAATAACGCATAAAATCTGGCAAAACTAGAAAGAATATTAGTTCCACGGGACCTTTATGACTTGTATAATGACATTGCTATAGGAGTATGAAATTCTTCATCTCTTTAAGGTTTGTGTCCTGAAAAAATCTAATTAGTCCGTCAGTTAGATTATCAAAAAATATTCGACACGTATTTTTTCTTTGTTACGTAAACCAAAATTGACGAAGATACGTCGACGTTTTTAAAATTCTAAATACGTCACACCGTGCTATAATTTTTAGTGCGTTGTGACGTCACGAGCCCCCCCACTCCCGAGTTTTGATGCGTTTTATCTTTGTCAATATTCCTTGATTTACAAAAACAAAAAATACGTGTCCATTATTTTCCAATACTCCTGACGGACTAAATAGATTTGCAATATATTGATGGTGGAGACTAGCGTATTATCATCAGTCTGGCCATTTTGCCAACTATTTGGGGCTCTATCCGGATGCAGCATAATACCAGTATCTTACATGGAGCGACTGCCTATTTAGGCCAAAGAAACCAGGGCCGTTCTAAAGCTCTCTGGGTCGACGATATCGTCCAAGTCGCGGGAAACACCTGGATCAGGGACGCACAGAACCGTGAAGTGTGGCGGAAGAAAGGGGGGACCTATACCCAACAGTGGGTGATTCCGGGCTGATATGATGATGAAGATGACTGCCTAATTGACCTCAAAAATCCAGTCACACAGGGCACACGACGCGGGTCCGCAAGGGCCGATGCCTGCCGGGGTTGCGGGACTGTTCGAAAGAGATACCGCGGCCCCGGAACACAAAGGGCGATTAAGGAACATGGATGGGTTTTAGTCAGTAAAAGTATGACACTCCCTCCTGCTCCGCCCAGAGCGGGAGGAGGCATTTGATGATTTGCCATACGAAAAAAAAAGGGCACACGACGCTCTTTGATAAGACTGGTTGTCACTTGTCTTACTTCGAACCTGTGAATCCTGTGACGACTGTTAACGATCTTCCTGAAGTATGTCGTTAACTATTCAAGAAGTGTGCGCTAGTACATGGTGTTCGTTTCACGGCACGATGCGTTTCGTAAACTATCCGGCTAAAGTACAGGAAGTTGTTTTATTGAGGAATTCTGCTTATTTCAACGAACTATTCCTGAATTTCTAAAATTTGCTTCAAAAAGCGGTCGTGTTGAAACATTCTATTGAAAATATAGATTAATGCTTTTAACCCATTTCTGAAACGAATATAAAAGCTTTACAAAGTTAAATAGAACCCGTTGTAAGAAATATTTAGTTAATTAATAATTTCTACACTTTTCAAACAGCTGATGTTTATCATATTCATTAATGTAATTTACAAGTTTATTCTAATTTGCCTGATATTTTAGAAAAGGGGTATTGGAATATAAGTAAAATAACCTTAAAAAGCATGCATGGGAGAAATCCCATTGACATTTTTCTGAACCAAAGGAGAATGGCGAGATTGCATGTAATTCGGGACCCAATGATATGGTTAGCGTACATTGTGGAAACTTATGAATAGTTAAAGAACGACTTAAGACTAACAAAAAAGCAAATGGAAAGTAGGTTATAGAAGTTGGGAGAAAAAAGATACTAACTTAAGGCACGGACTCATTGGTTATTATTTAGTAGTAGAATGCTATAAAATAGCTTTTATCCGTATTTCACGTAGCCGTTGAACACAAACAAATAATAGAATGATCCACAGACTATGTCCACAGATGAATTTGACACTTTTCTCAGTTGTAAAAGGAAAACGTTGCGTTCGGAAACTGCACGATGACTTATTTTTATATAAATTAAAATCATTCGTAACTTTTAATTCCCATCATCTAGTAACTCAAAAAATTTATAGAGAACTCTGATAAACTCTTAATAAACTAGACCGTGAACGGGGCTCTGTTGATTTTTTAATTACGTGGTCCAACCTTGCCATTCTCCTTTCTTCCCGACCTAGTTTTCTGCACACCCCTCGAGGCACATTCATCAAGATCCTGTATGCAACTCAACACCCCAAAAATAAACTTTTTCTCCCTCTTAAAGATGTGTTAAAATCTTAAAAAGTTCTTTCAGCCTTGAGTTTGTAACCGATAAGGTATCAGAGTTCAATTAAACCTGTCAACAGGGCTAAAAGGGTTCGGGGGTGTTCCGCCAAGGGAATCGATTGAAAAGCAAACTTTCTGGAAGCAATGTTAAGCGATTTGGGGGTGAACGCCGATAATATGAAATTGGTTAATAGATTGCTGTGATTCAATTAAATCCTTTGGATAATCTGAGACTTATCATCTGCGTAGCCTTTTCTCAACTATGTTGGGGTCGGCTTCCAGTCTAACCGGATGCAGCTGAATACCAGTATTTTACATGGAGCGACAGCCTATTTGACTATTAATATATTAGGTTATGAGAGTAATTAAGATAAGATAAGATAAAGATTTATTTCTCGCCACAATACATAGTTACATTATTAGATTTCGTGAACAATACATGCGTTTTATTTTATACTGTGGGAGACTGGTGCCTAAGCTAGACGAAAGCCTGTATTTCAGGACACCAGGTCTCCACCCCTTCGGAATTACATTTGAACATAATTATGCACTCGTACTCAAATTAATACGGTAAGTAATATTGAGCAAAAAACAAAAAAAAAAAAAATTTAAATACACATTAAAACAGTGGTGATTATGATTACTAATTATACAATCAGGGTTAGTACGTGTGTATGTGTAAGTGAAGGATGTGTGTGAGTGGTGAGTGTGTGTATGTGATGGGTGTGTATGTGCGTGTGAGTAAGGAAATGGGAAAATTGTAAATAGCTGGATGCACAGAATTGTGATGTATCTAGATTGTATCCTTGGATCGGATCCTACGACAGCAAGCTATTTCGGGGCAGCTAGAAGTTTTTCCGTAGCGTCATAGCTTAACTCCAGAAGCCAGCTCGTAATTTTCTATTTACACTTGGTTTTTGTAAGTTCATAGATCGGGAGCGTCCTATTTATTTTATTATACAGAAAACGACCAAGGTAACAGAAAAAACGTTTCGAGAACATGGTAGTTAGTCGTTTTCCATGGCGATCTACTGGGTCAAAACGTCTTTTATTTAAAAGTGAGGAGTTGAAGATAAGGAGTCCATGCTGTTTCAGGGCCGTTTGTAATACAAACAGCTTACGCACAGTTAGGACATTAGCCTCTTTATATAAAGTTGATGTGGGATATCTAAATGGTAGAAAAGAAGATACATTCAAAATAGCTCTCTGCGCTCTTTCCAGTTGCAAGATTGTGTATTTAGGTGCACCGCCCCAGGACGTTATACAGTAAGTTAATAGAGACTGGGCGAGGGCAAAGTAGATCGTTTTCATCAGCTTGGCGTCAGCTACACTTCTAAGGGTCTTAAAAACAAATATTAATTTACGTAGTCTATTGCTGAGGGTGTTGATGTGTTCATTAAATCTCAAGTTGCAATCTATTATAATTCCTAGGTACTTTAGACTAGTTACTCTTTGTAGGCGGGTGCAATCACAAGTATTTGCGTGTTGATTTGAGCAGGAGTGGGCTATTATAGAATGTAATGGTGTCATTTGAGATATGTGTGTCGACTTTAGGGAAAAAGCAATATACTTTGTTTTGTCTGTGTTTAATGTAAGTACGTTGCTGTGGAGCCACCTCATTACAGCATCAAAACCTGCCTGTGCATGCGCGTAAACTTCATGCCATGAATTTGCGCTAAAGAGAAGAGCAGTGTCATCTGCAAAAGATATAATTTTACCATTGGGGACAGTGAGTATACCCAGCTCGTTAATGTATATGAGAAAAAGAGTCGGCCCAAGTACGCTGCCTTGTGGCACACCATAGGTGATGGTGCGCTCTTCACTGACGATGTCATCCACCTTAACGATCTGTGTACGCTCACTCAGGTAGTCCTCAAAAAGTTTAAGTTGAATCCCCCGTACACCTATTCTTTCCATCTTGTGAATGAGCGTGGGTACAGAAACAGTGTCAAATGCTTTGGCAAGGTCCAGAAAGATACCCAAGACCTTCTGCCCTTCATCCATGTTTGTGACAACAAAGTTAGTCAGATCATGAACCGCATCGGACGTCGATCTACCAGCCCGAAAGCCATATTGTGAGTGTGACAGTATGTTGAACTTTTCTAAGTATTCGACGAGCCTTTTGTTCATGATCTTCTCTAGAATTTTGGATAAAGCAGGGAGTACAGCAATAGGTCTGTAGTTGTTGACACTGTTTCTGTCCCCACTCTTAAAGATAGGATGAATAATGGATTTTTTGAATGGTTTGGGAAATTGCCCTAGTTTGAGAGCGAGGTTGCAAATGTATGTAAGTGGCGGTACAACTATAGCCATGTGTTTTTTTAGTAGACCAGTAGAAATTCTATCCCATCCCACAGAGCAGTCGTTACGTAGGGACATTATAAGATTAGCAACTTCATTTTCGTCCGTAGGTAATAGTGACATAGAATGTGACAAGCTGTTGTTGATTGCCTGTGGTGCTTCAAGAGTTTGACTATAGACAATTTTTTCTGCCAGATTTTTGCCAATTTCTGCAAAGAATTTGTTAGCCAGGTTAACAGATTGCAGCGGTGTAGGTGACGTATTTAATAATTGTGATGAGCTGTCTTTCCTATTAGTACGATTGGATATCGTGTTAATGGCTGCCCAGATTTTTTTAGTATTAGTGCCTGCGTCGTTAATTTCTTTTTTCTCAAATTCTTGTTTAGTCTTTTTCAGTATCCTGTTGCAGATGTTTCTATATCTAGTAAAAGTTGTTTTTAAAATTTTATTAATTTATTAATTTAATTAAAACACGTATCTAGGATATTCACTGTAACTTTATACGTATATTTATCCTTTATATCGTAATGGGAAGCAATGCGTCTAGCTCCTATCACACGTACGGGACGAATGCAATGAACGACAGAGGGCAGGCGCGTACAAATCTTTATTGTTTAGAAACTTATTTAAGTTAATTTTTGTAACTAATATATGAAGGAATTCAACATTGACCTCCACAACTCAGTAAGCACTGGGTAATACGATACCCGATAGTAAGACTGGTTGTCGGACTTTTGAGCCACTGATTACCTATAACGACTTTCAAAGATCCACAATAGGCTAGTTTCTACCATCAATAAATTGCAAATCTATTTAGTCCGTCAGTTAGAGTATTGGAAAATAATGGACCCGTATTTTTTGTTTTTGTAAATCAATGAATATTGACAAAGATAAAACGCATTAAAAACTCGAGAGTGAGGGCTCGTGACGTCACAACGCACTAAAAATTATAGTACGGCGAGACGTATTGAGAATTTTAAAAGCGTCGTATCTTCGTCAATTTTGGTTTACGTAACAAAATAAAAAATACGTGTTAATTATTTTTTGATAATCTAACTGACGGATTAATTAGATTTTTTTAGGACACAAGCCTATTGACAGCCGAGACCAATGGCTTAACGTGCTTTCCGAGGAACGGAGGAAAGTCTGTATGTGTGTGTTTAATAAAACAAAAAAAAACACATTATAGTTGCATCGAGAACCCACTGCCACAAAAACTTTAATAAAGAACTACCCCAAAAAATAGGTTTTATTCTAACCCGTCGTTTTAGAAACAGCCCAACCGCCAGCTGGTACAAGGCTTTATGGCAAACAAATACACTGGAGCGACAGTTAGTTATTTCTGCACCGCAAACACCGACGCCCGTTGATTGCGAAACTTTTCCATATGGAATCAAAAAAAAAATCTTCAGCGCGTATATTGGGAGTGGCTTCAAGGTTCCGTATGTAGGGTGGAAACTTTCAACGGCATTAAGAGGAACTAGACGGTATTTAACTTAAGACATATCAAAAATATCTAGAAATCAGCATATTAATTTTCTTTAAACCTAACGTTACTACTACTACTACAGCCCATAACGTCCACTGCTGGACATAAGCCTCTCCCATGATGGGAGGAATTTGCCGTAATCTCCACGCTTGGCAGGTGGATTGGAGATCGCAGTGATGAAAGACTAACAAAAAACGCTGCTGCCCATTCTCAAGTCTACTGAGGCGCAAGGTGTTCTGCCTCAGACGTTAGTCGCCTTATACGACACCCGTGAGTGTAAAGGGTTGGTTCTATTCTACTCTGCCGGATACCACAGGGCTTAACGTTAATGTTATTCTTATTTAAAATCTTGCCGTTTCCTATGGAAACAGCTTTTTGCAATTTCTGACTTTTATGGCACTCCAACCTGGGTTGGTCCCATAGGAGTTCTGTTCATCAATAAAATGTTTCGTGAACTAAGGCAATTTTCTTACTAACTATATTTTTGTTTTTAAATCTGTGAATAATAAATATTTCACGGAAAATTATGGACCTAAGTCGTCCTATAATCAAGGTAAGTTACCTTTACTGCCCCGGGGACAGTTTCCACCATAGGTTGAAATTAATGGACTTCTTGGACAACAAGTGCGTGCGTAATAGGCTTGTGTCCTTAAAAATCTAATTAGTCTTAGAGTATCAAACAATATTTGACTCGTTGTTTTTCTATTGTTACGTAAACCAAAATTGACGAAATACGACGCTTTTAAAATTCTCAATACGTCACGCCGTCCTATAATTTTTAGTGCATTGTGACGTCACGAGGCCCCCACTCCCGAGTTTCAATGCGTTTTATCTTTGTCAATATTCATTGATTTACAAAAACGAAAAATACGTGTCCATTATTTTCCAATAATCTAAATTGTTATGGGTGGACTGTATTTTTATTTACTTCTTCCCTTCTTCGATAGCTCAGGTGGCTATGGGATTTCCTTTTCAATTAAAACTCTTCGATGGTTTAACACTGTTTAATTACTTCGTCTATATTTTAGAGCGGGCACATTATTCTAACATAAACTGATTTACACAAGTACACAATAATCACAAAGAATATAGTCAGAACATAATAATCACAAGAACATAATATACTTAGGGCACGTGGGACTCACAATAAACACTTAAAACTAGACACTTGTAAATAGAACACTGTAGAAATATAAAACTGTATCGACTGACTTTAGTCGCCTATCTTTATATCAAAACATCATGTCGCAAGTAGTGGCGGGGCCTCTTTGTACTCAACCCTTTTGGCTAATCGTTCCCTCTATAATGGACTTTCCCATCTTTCTGCGGGTCGGTCAAGTTTCGACTTGTCGGAGGCTCCGCCCACAACACGCGAAATGATGATTTGTTACCTTATATGGTAACGTTTTGGTTTGTTATGAAACCGTCAGTTTCGCTACCATATAAGGCAATCGTATGTCATGATATGTGGTTCTAATAAAGTCTACACCTTTTTCCCGCCTTGTGCGGGCCTGTCTTTTACTTTATTAATCCTTATCTTAGCTATTTATCACCTAGTGATACAATGGAGCTCGGCGTCTGTTACATAAATAGATTTGCAATTCATTGATGGTAGAAACTAGCCTATTGTAAACCCTGTTTATGGAGTTATGGACTTCACCGGTTTTAACTAAAATCCTTAGGATTCTTTATTCAGTTCCCATAGCACGCAACTGAAACCGCTAGCTACTAATAAAATATAAAGAACATAAATAAAAATATATCCACCCCACATGTGGGTCCCCAAAACCACCGGAACCACATTTTTGTCGCCAAAAGCGAGTTCTATTTGTGGTGACTTCACACAAACGCGAGTTTTTTATTCACACCGCGCGGTTCTGCAAAATGGCTGACTAACAAATAATATGAATGTGGGACTCGGAAGAAGAAATTGTTCGTATTACTGCGACAAGTCATGTTAATGAGGGCTTGTATATGAAGGTGGCTGAGATAAGGCTAACCCTATTTCCGGTGTGAGAGGGTTCTGGTATCTATTGATGTGGAAGGGAGACAGCCTTTGGGAGGAACCTTTTCATTGATACACAGATTAGATAATTTCAAGGATTCACGGTTTCATGAGCAGTTTTGGTTCAGCAGTAACGGGCGCCTACTTATGTAGTGTATCTACAGTTAAGTACGTACGGTTTCTAATTGAGTTTTGACCCACGATCTCGTGGTACAGAACCCATAACTGAATGAGCTCTTAAAATGTTTTTTTTTTTTTTTTCTATTTAAATTCATCACTACTGTTTTCAATATGCAGGTGACCTAGTGAGTGAGTGATGTGGTATCCTGGTGAGGTAACCGTCGTGTTCTAGAACCAAAATTTGTAGACATATGACATCCAACAAAGAACCCAGCAGAATTTTGAAAAGTAATTTGAATCTTCGTTAAAAAAACTGGTTTGTTAGGATTTGTTAAATTAGAATTAGTTTAGAGGAACTCGTGGCTAAATAATAACAGCTGCTCTGGTCGATCGTTAAGCCGTGCTTGCCAAGGTCGGTCTGTGGATGGGTGACCACCCATTACATACCAAGTTTCCAAGGGTTCCGGCTGTCACTTGTGGATCTTTGACAGTCGTTACAGGTAGTCAGAGGCCGAAAAAGTCTGACAACCACTCTTACCAAGGGGTATCATCGTATTACCCGGTACTAACTGGGTTGTGGAGGTCAGATAGGCAATCGCTCCATGTAAAATACTGTTATTCAGCTGCATCCGGTAAAACTGGAAGCCGACCCCAACATAGTTGGGAAAAGGCTAGGCAGTTGAGGATTTGTTAAATGAAGTGGTTTCACTTCTTGCATTTCAACCAACATCTTAACCACCGTTGTTCTGAATCCCCCCCCACCCACGTATACAAATATTTCATCGGCAATTAAAAAAAAAAACAGCTGTTCCATACATTTAACGGCAGATTATTTTTTTATCGATGAAAATTTCTAAGCAAATGAAAAATGTTAAACTTAAGTTCAAAATGATGTACTTGTACTGAATACGTGGCAACTCATTGTTCGTCAGTGTCTTCACCCTGTATAATCCTAAACAAAACAATCAATAAAAGTAAACCCAACATCACTTCCGGAGATTAATCTCACAAACGTCACACACAGACTTTCTCTCATCCCTGTATAGGTAATTCACCCCCATTCGCCCCCTGCTCATGACAGACGCTTTGACTAAAACTTCAACAATAGTTCCTCAGAGGGGTGAGTGGAACGTCAATTTCAACCTGCTTCATCCCCTTTCAACCCCATTAACTGGGAATCCCTTGCTTTGATTATGACAGATGTTATGTTGTTAACTATGTTATCAATTAATCAAATCTGCCTATCAAAATCTTTTTGACTGACTTCCAAAAAGAGGAGGTTATCAATTCGTGTGTAGTTTTTTTTTTTTTTTTTCAATTAATCTATTCTGCATTCTCTGTTTAGTTTCCAAAAACATAAATAATGGCTGTAAAAAGACTCTTATCGAAGCCGGAAGGTACTTGTTTTCCCCGTCATTGTGATATTTTTTTTGTTCTATACCATGCCTTTAGAACCTTAGGAACCTTCTAGTTACGGAGATCATCATCATATGCCTAGATTTTTCCCAACTATGTTGGGGTTGGCTTCCAGTTTTACCGGATGCAGCTGAATACCAGTATTTTACATGGAGCGACTGCCTATCTGACCTCCATAACCCAGTTAGTACTGGGTAATACGATACCCCTTGGTAAGACTGGTTGTCAGACTTTTTGGGTCTCTGACCCTAACGACTGTCAAAGATCTACAAATGACAACCGGGACCAACGGCTTAACGTGCTTCCCAGGCACGGAGGAAACTCGGTATGTAATGGGTGATCACCCATCCACAGACCAACCTAGGCAAGCACGGCTTAAGCTAACGATCCACCCGAGCGGCTGTAATTATTTAGCCACGAGCTCCTTCCTAGCTTAGCTTTTTAGCTTCTTTACGGAGATATTGGGGGTCAAAGTTCCAACTTTTTCACAAGTACTTTTTTAATGTTATAATTTTACTTTAAATACCTCCACAACCCTCTTACAATTCATTGCATCCTATCGTAAAACGTGATTTTTCACCCCCCAAACAAAAGTAGTTTCCCAGCAATAATTTTTGCGTAAAGTTACTTAGTTTGATGTACAGAATGCTTGGTTTCGTGAAGGATTTGTTTACACCTTGCATAAGTTTTGAAAAAGTAACTTTAAAAACCTTCCTATAGTGTTTAGTTTGCGCTGCAATTCCAACAAATGCGGATTTTTTTCATTACTACTTCTCACTCTAAAATCAACTTAATTTACACTCACCTATAGTTTATAATAGTTTCCACTGTAAATTCTATCAAGTGGAGACAAGGATTCATATCCTTGAGTATATTCAGATATACTCTAGCTAAACTGGCCTGTTCCTGAAAGCTGCATATCTGATAATCTTATGTTACCTCCTTTGAGTGATGATTGACCAGAACAGTAGCGTCAAATCACGCAGACGTGAGGTTTTGACAGCAGATAGGTAATATTGAATAGGCTTCCCAGAAACTGTAGATGATCATAACATAACATCACGCCTTTAATCCCCGAAGGGTTAGGCAGAGGTATTACATTCGTATTTCGCCAGTTATGGTGTAACCATCAACCGCGGGCACATGCAGACTGCTACTGAGAAATTCCTGATGGAATAGCCCGACCCGGGAATCGCCAGGACCTCTTGCGACCAGTAGACCTACGAGTCAGTCTGCGGGTCTAGGTTGGTCTCCAGTCTCTCTAAAATGAACGTTGCTACATACAACAAAATAACACACGATTCTGAGTGGTCTGCAGCTTTAGGGGGATGTCAGATCGGAACCCTTTTTTTTCGGATGGGAAATCATCAAATGACTCCTCCCGCTCTGGGCGGAGCAGGAGGGACTGTCAGACTTTTACTGACTAAAACCCATCCATGTTCCTTCATCGCCCTTTGTGTTCCGGGGCCACGGTATCTCTTTCGAACAGTCCTGCAACCTCAGAGATCGGAACCCTTGATCATTTTGTTGCCCGTCCTGTCGTTTTTAGGGTTCCGCAGTCAACTAGGAACCCTTATAGTTTCGCCATGTCTGTCCGTCCGTCCGTCTGTCCGTCCTCGCTTAATCTCTGTGACCGTTAGCGCTAGAAAGCTGAAATTTGGTACTATTATGTATATCAATCACGCCGACAAAGTAGTAAAATAAAAATTGGAAAAAATTGTTTTATTAGGGTAGCCCCCCTATATGTAAAGTGGGAAGTGATTTTTTTTTTAATTTCAAACCTAACGTGTTATATATTGTTGGAAAGGTATTTGAAAATGAGTAGGGGTTTCCTAAAATCATTTTTTGATAATGTCAATAATTTCGGAAATAATCGCTCCAAAAGTAAAAAACAATGTGTCCCCCCCCTCTAACTTTTGAACCATAAGTTTAGAAAATATGAAAAAAATCTGAAAAGTAGAACTTTATAAGGACTTTCTAGGAAAATCATTTTGAACTTGATGAAAACAACAGTTTTTGTACAAAAAAGACAAAAAGTTGTACAAAATAATTTTCCAGAAATTATTTTGTACAACTTTTTGCCTGATTTCTGTTTCTTTTTGTCTGATTCTTTAAACTCATAAGTGGGAACACTTATTGTGACGGACGGGAAACTACGGAACCCTACACTGAGCGTGGCCCGACACGCTCTTGGCCGGTTTTTTTTTTGTTCTTATTTATAAGTATGTTGTGTATGGACTGTGTGAAGGATGATATGACAAGAAAGGAGTAGTCTGATGAGATGACGAGTGATAGAGAAGTGTGGAAGATGAAGACATGCTGCGCCGACCACAAATAAATTGGGAGAAGGTCAGGGGAATGATAAGTGTGAGGATGACAGGATTGAGTTAGAGCGAGAATGTGTGAGAAAGAAAGAGTAGGTACGATTGGGAGAGTGTATAGTTGGACGGAAGACGTAAAGATTATTGTAAAGACTAAATAATTTTAATAAAATCATCATCAGCCTATTTAATGGTCCCATTGCTGGGACTCAGGCCTCCACTCTAAGAGAGGCAATGGGCGGAGGGAATCCACCACGCGGGCTCAGTGCGGATTATTTTATGTCACATGTCTTCGAATTTTTGGTTCTAGGACATGCCGTTTTCCTCACGATGTTTTCCTTCACCGTTTTGAGAGCAGTGGTGATGAAATAAATTACACAAAGTAATGCGCCTGCCTGGGTTCGAACCCACAACTTACTGTTCGTAAATCGGGGCCGCCACCATAAAACCAATATAATAGTAAAAAGTTATTAATTGTGTTTTTAATTTTCCACATAAGTCTGTTTCTAGTTTTACTTCGGTATCGAACTGCGTTTACAATCCTATGCTCAACACTTGAACTGACATTACGAATTTTATTTGTACCGTAGTAATATATTTACATAATATTTTCGTATAAGTACCTAGAGTAACTAACCACCCGTCAACTGTCAAACAAGAATCAACCAGTCCACAACCAAACGCCCAGTTATCGGTACACAAACATTTACTAAACGATAAGTGTGTGTTGTGTTTGTCTGTCAATCCTCGCCCACGTTCTCGGAAATTATTTTGTTATGTAAATAATGACAGCTGTCAAACATGTTATCATATTGGTAAACATAAACATGCGATAATGGGAGCGATTGAACATTTTGAATTTTGGTGTAAGTATGTTTGCTGTATTTAAATTTGTTTTTTGATAAGTGTCAATGACTCGTAGGATGATATGGCACGAAAGGAGATGTCTCATAAGATGACGAGTAATAGAGAAGGATGGAAGAAGAAGATATGCTACGCTGACCACGAATGAATTGGGATAAGAGCAAGAGAATGATTATGTGTCAATGACTCGTTGCTGTTCTTTCAGGAGCTCGTGGCTAAATAATAACAGCCGCTCGGGTCGATCGTTAGGTTAAGCCGTGCTTGCCTAGGTTGGTCTGTGGATGGGTGAACACCCATTACATACCGAGTTTCCTCCGTGCCTCGGAAAGCACGTTAAGCTGTTGGTCCCGGCTGTCATTTGTAGATCTTTGACAGTCGTTAGGTAGTCAGGGGCCCAAAAAGTGTGACAACCAGTCGTACCAAGGGGTATCGTATTACCCGATACTAACTGGGTTGTGGAGGTCAGATAGGCAGTCGCTCTTGATTTTCGCATGAATTTGTTCTTAATTTTAAAATTAAGAACAAATTCATGCAATTTCAATTTAGATGTGGCACTACGAATTGCCATTAAGAATTACGTTTTTTGATCTACAAAGACAAGCGCAATCCGCTTACAGCTCATTGCGCTCAGAAAGATTGTAATTAATCAAAGTACTCAATCACCCCCTACACAACACTGCAACCACAGACACCTAAGCACGCACCACAAAAAAAAAACAAAAACAACATGGCGGCTTCTCCCGCCTTCCCGCCAAAACCTGCAACACTTACACGTTACCCTAACATAACGCGACGTCGATCTATACGTAATGAAGTCGGCTGTCTGTCTGCCCGTCACAATGGGCCCTTCAGGGGGGCCCCTAGTCACTTCCAGGTGGAAAGATGCCTGAATACTTAAACGACCCTCGTGCTGAGTAGGTTGTGGTGCAAGTTGTAAAGGGTTGTAAGTATCATTGAGCTATTACTACTACGTATAGAGAAGACAGCGCGAACAAAATCTGTGCTCCGTTCAACTGCAGTCAGCCGGCTGCAGTTCACTCAGTCGCTTGCTCGCCACAGCATTATATATACGGGGTTAGTCGCCCCCCAAGTAATAGTTCAATGGTAAGTGTGCAGATTTTTTTGTACCGGGGCGGTCTGGTAGAAGAAAAAGCATGTTCTCCGTTCAAAAGTCATTGTCCCAAGAGTTGTACACTTACCGCATATAGCTATTCACAAATGCTTCGATTCGATTTCGATTTGACAAGTCTTATGTCTTTTTTTTTGGCATTATGAAAGCGAGCGAGATAGACATACGACTTTCCGCTATGCTGGTATAGAATGGATGGTGTTCATTGTTCAGTTCTCGACGGGCAATTCACCTTTTGAGATAGTAAAACTGGCAACAATTCGGCGACGGCTTCAGACTCTCTCCCGCTTGGAATCCAGTGATCACTAAGTGTACTCGGCAAGTGAAATCATCTCAGTATGCGGACACTGTTAGTGTAGTGTGCTGTCCTAGTGTGAACCGGCCCTAATTAACATTTATGAAGATCAAGTGAGGGTAGTTGAATAAACACCTTCGCTTTGCTGTGGCGGTACCTCCAATACTTCTGTCTTCCCGCGACCACGGCTGGTGCAATCCGGTCGAAACGTCGGGCTAATATTAAAGGTAAAAATTCGCAAAAATACCCGTTTACATGTGTATTATAATGTGGCAACAATTCGTCCTGCTGTCAGTGTTACACTGTGCAAGTTGGTGGCATATATATATATGTACAACTCAAACGTGTTTTTTTATGTCGTTTGCATATTAGTACTTACTACTATCTTTTGCAGTAAAAAAAAGCTCAATAAATCTTTCACGTTCCCTCAAATTAATCAGTGTTAACTTCTGAGCTAAATAACGTTATAAATAATTACATCTTACTTCATTAACTTTCTACAAATAAATCAGTTTCCTGAAGTCTTCATTGTCATTTTAAGTAAAATATCTAACTCTCAAAAGCCCCTTAATTAATTAATGATAGCAACACCTTCCTATAACTTGGACCGTACACTAAAAGGACCCCAGTACAGTACACGTAGTAGGGTGAAAGGAGTTGTTGACGTCCTGAAAGATTAATCTTACATTGAAATTGTTTTCTATATTTTTTTACTTACTCTTGTGTCTGACACTGGCGGTGACATTAAAAGCAAGTTTTAAATATTTAAAAAGTTCAACAGAAACGTCGCTCTTCCGCGAGTTTGATTTTTTTTTTATGTTGGTGTTTTTTTTTTGTAAAAAAGGGCGTTTATTTATTACACTATGGCGTTTATTATATACTAGTTTTACCTGCAGGCTCTACGCGTATGTAATTATCCCACAGTAACGTATTACTGAGAATAAAAGTATCATGTGTTCTGTCATTAAAATGTGAAGACTTAACAAACTAACTTTTGCATTATAATATTAGCTAGGATTAGAACAGTGATTACTTTAAGTACTTTTTATAAAACAACTGGATAAAATTTAATCTGCCGTCATTAAAAATACAAACATATAATATTCGTAGATTGATAAAATAAATATCATTTATAAATAAAACCACAAACACACTGACCACAGAAATCAGTAGCATTGTATCAAAATAATGACAAATTATGAAGTAAATACATGTAAATGAATAAATTAACAAGCCACGTTAATTATCCATGTGTCATTTAAATTAACCGAAAACGGGTCAATCATAACCTTTTATATATTAAAATAAAGATCAAATTAACGCCATTCATGAATCTTTAAAGTAATTCATTTATATGTGCGACAGCTGTCAATTGTTAATTTTATTTACCTTTATATGTTTTGTCTGAATTAATACAGGTTGTAAAAGACCTCATCACGAAGCCGTCAACCAAGCATTCTGTACATCAAACTAAGTAACTTTATGCAAAAATAATTGCTGGGAAACGACTTTTTTTTTCCATTTTTGCATTCAAAACATTGTGCTGATGGATGGATTGTATAGTACGGGGGTCGTGAAGGTGTTTAAAGTAAAAATCTTACATTAAAAACTTGTATTAAAAAAAAACGTGTCAAAAAGTTGGAATTTTGACCCCCAATATCTCCGTAACTAGAAGGTTCCCAGGTGGTGTAGAACAAAAAAATGATCGCAATGACGAGGAGAACAAGTGCTTTTCGGCTTCGTTAAGAGGTATTTTACACCCTCTATAAAGCTTCAAAGGTTTAGTAAGAATTACTAATTTTATTTTAACTAATTTTATTTTGGCTTTAATGGTTTGGGAAAAGGCTAGGCGTATGGTGGCCATCTAAGTTTATTGTTACAAAACTGTAAAAGTTGATTTTGCATCTAAAATAACGCAAAGCCCAATGTAGGAGCCAAATATGCTGCGATCAAGATAATGCATATTTTGGATCCGGATCGAAGGATCAAAAAAAGTGTAGTTGTGCATGCATCTTATGACGCGTGACTAAAATCAGAACTTATCGTGCGTTTTCAGTACTCACTTTGAACAAATCCACAAATGTTTACTAACAGCGCTCCCCGTCAACGTACTTCGAACGTCAGAAGATCTATGTAGCAGTATACGTACCTATTTAAAACGAAACAACATGAAATGGGGTTCAGTACCCCTGACTTTCATTCAATTAAGATTGCTAAGCCAAGGGTATGCAACCGTTCCAAAATATTCAATAAACTTTTTAAGCCACGCTTTTCCCATAATATTTTAACCGGGAATAAAATGTTCTGGACCAAACTGCGCACTATTATCCCGCAAGGGGAAATAACTCGAGCGATACATGCAATTTATTGATGCAACAGCAATTAACCCAAATACCACAGAACTTGAATATATCCCACTTTTTTAGGGTTCCGTAGACAAATTATTTCGATGTCATGTCCGTCTGACTCGGATTTACTCGGAGACTATAGGGCCGTCTCCACGAGCGAGAGAATCGCGGCGATATTAGAGGTCAGACTCACTTGATATAAAATACTGATATTCCGGTCCTTCCGAGACTGGAAGGCGACCCAAGAATAGTTCGGAAAACACTAGGTAGATGATGATTTTTTAACTCAAATTTTAATCTATTTTATTCTTTTAATTGTAATTATAATTAATATAATTATGTCCTAATTTATTTGTTATTTTTATTTTTTTTCTATTCCAATTTAATTGATGTTTTTTTTTTTTAATTTTTGAATTAAGTATACTGTATTTTTTTTAACTTGACATTTTAAATTCAATGTAAACTTTGTAAATTTTATTTTTGTTTTTATCATAAATATTATTATTTCCATTTTAATTTTTATTATTGATTATACAAGTGCGAATTCACCGCAAAGTTGTTGAAATAGAATATATTTAATATAATGATTTAGTGAATAAGTCGTTGGTGTGCCAACAAATAAAAAAATAACGGAACCCTTCACTGCGCGTGTCCTGACACGCTCTTGGCCAGTTTTTTAAAACTCAATTCCATGATATTTTCGTGGTGATCTCGTAAATTTGTTGTTGTAACGCGTCGCGTCGGTCGGGGCCATAACTGCATCCGATCGTCGTTTACAACCGCCCTTATAATTGTGAACGGATTTATGTGGGTAGTTCGTCATTGAGTGTTGAATATCTGTTTTTCATTCGAAAATTCGGTCATGTTTTGTGCACGTTAAGCCGTTGGTCCCGGCTGTCATTTGTGGATCTTTGACAGTCGTTACAGGTAGTCAGTGGCCTGAAAGTCTGACAACCAGTCTTAGGTGTATCGTATTACCCAGTACTAACTGGGTTGTTGAGGTCAGATAGGCAGTACTGGTATTCAGCTGCTTCCGGTAAGACTGGAAGCCGACCCTAACATATTCTGGAAAAGGCTAGGCAGATGATGAGTCCATATTTAATGTGCAGGTAGGTAACGTCTTACCTATAGTTCTAACCGTTTGCACCGTTTTGTATGTGTCATGTTCTTTTTATAGACGTCTACGTATTAAAAACCGGCCAAGTGCGAGTCGGACTCGCGCACGAAGGGTTCCGTACCATTATCTATCAAAGAAACCAAAAAAATCACGTTTGTTGTATGGGAGCCCCACTTAAATATTAATTTTATTCTGTTTTTAGTATTTGTTGTTATAGCGGCAACAGAAATACATCATCTGTGAAAATTTCAACTGTCTAGCTATCACGGTTCATGAGATACAGCCTGGTGACAGACAGACGGACAGACGGACAGACGGACAGACGGACAGACAGCGAAGTCTTAGTAATAGGGTTCCGTTTTTACCCTTTGGGTACGGAACCCTAAAAAGTAGTATGTTTAGACAACATCATTTAAAAAAAAAAACAAATTTAATAAAAAGATTAAAGTTGCTGCATTAATATTTTAAAACAATATAAGAACAGAATTTCAACAGAATTTAAAGACAACTTTGTAAGACAATACAGATTAATAAAATAAATCAACTTCAAAGGAAGAGACTTCGGTATGCACACAAACAGTAAAAAACTGTTGTTTTTTTATATAAGAACATATTATTTAGATACAAGAGATCGTTTCCATTTTTACCAACATAATATGCTGTTGGTAAAAATGCAAACAATCTCTGAAATGCGATATACATATTTTATGTATATCGAAATGAAACGAGATAGGTACTTGGCGCTTCTAAAATAAAAATAACAGAAAAAGCAAATCAACTAAAACCCATTATTTATTTTTAAAACAATGTTCCGTACAGTCAGCAACTATTTAATTATATCGCTGAAAAGTCCATCCAAAAACCAACTAAATTTCCTGGAAAATAAGGATCAAAATCATTGGTAACTAAAGGATAGGGTTGGCACGTTTCCAATTTTAGGGAGTGAGTTTTAATTGATTTGGTCTTTGTTTGAGAAATACTCCAAATAGGTAGCTATTATTCTATCGGACGCCTCGTTGTTCTCAAGCCTGACTGTTCAGCATGACGTCCTGGGTTCGATTCTCAGGTCGGGCAGTGTTATTGGGTTTTTCTCCAAAGATTAGTATTTTTGTATGCTTGTAACGAATAAACTCAAAAACTACTCGACCGATTTCAAAAATTCTTTCACCATTCGAATTCTACATTATCCCTGAGTCGTGAGAAAACCGACATGCCGATTTCTAGAACCAAAAATTCGAAAACATGTGACATCTACCAATTTCATCAAATCTACCTCACATAGAGAGGAGGCCTGTGTCCCAGCAGTGGGAACATTAATAGGCCGATGATGATACTAGTGTAATGATATGTAGTGATCTACATATTTTAAAACAAAGTCGCTCGCGTCTGTCTGTCCTTATGTATGTTTAGATCTTTAAAACTACGCAACGGATTTATATGCGGGTTTTTTTAAAAGATAGAGTGATCCAAGAGGAAGGTTATAGTATACTGATAATTTGCGGGCGGGCGAGTAATATTATAAAGAAGAAAGATTAGTATTTTTGTATGTTTGTAACGACTAAACTCAAAAACTACTGGACCGATTGCAAAAATTCTTTCTCCATTAGAATTTTACATTATCCCTGAGTAACGTAGGCACCCGTGCGAAGACGATTTGTACCGCTAGTCACTAATATCTCAGTAGCACCCCGGAGTTGGAATTAGTGCCCAGTTGGCAATAGGCTCACCCCTATTGCATGGGACTTAAATATAACTGTCGAAATGTGTGTGTAACTACCTAACCTTTCAAGGCATTACAGGCGTAATATTATATTGTTATATCGGAACAACAACAACAACAGCCCATAACGTCCACTGCTGGACATAAGCCTCTCCCATGGTGGGAGGAATTTGCCGTAATCTCCACGCTTGGCAGGCGGATTGGAGATCGCAGTGATGAAAGACTAACAGAAAACGCTGCTGCCCATTCTCTGGTCTACGGAGGCGCAAGGTGTTCTGCCTCAGATATTAGTCGCCTTATACGACACCCGTGAGTGTAATGGGTTGGTTCTATTCTACTCTGCCGGATACCACAAGGCTTTCTATCTCTATCGGGACAATTAGCACAAAATGTGTTTGTGTACTTGATAAGTAACAAATTTACATTTTGATATATGCGTTTAATTAGTACTGTGTGTTTACTTTAGTCAATGGTAGAGATATAGAGATCTTGAGTTATGTCCCCTTGGTATCAATAACAATACAATTTTAGTTTGTTAGTTTAGTAACTGTCTATTATTAATTTCTGAATACATATAACGCAGCGGAAGATGGATGAAAAACGATTACATGTAGCGGAGATGAATGTATACGTATGTACTTATGTAGTGACAAGAATGGATAGAATAAGGAATTAGTATTTTAGTGGAGTTTGGAGCGGAGCTCGTAACTAAATAATAACAGCCGCTCGGGTCGATCTTTAGGTTAAGTCGTGCTTGCCTAGGGTGGTCTGTGGATGGGTGACAACCCATTACAAACCGTGTTTCCTCCGTTCCCCGGTAAGCACGTTAAGCCGTTGGACCCGGCTGTCATTTGTAGATCTTTGACTGTCTTAACAGATAGTAACTAGCCCGAAAGTCTGTCAACCAGTCTTACCAAGGGGTATCGTATTACCCGGTACTAACTGGGTTGTGGAGGTCAGATAGGCAGTCGCTCCATGTAAAGTGCTGGTATTCAGCTGCATCCGTTAAAACTGGAAGCCGACCCTAACATAGTTGAGAATGAAGTTTGAAGGTGGCGCCAATTTCAAGAAAAAATTAAAGGAAGTCGTTTGTCTTGGTATGGACATATGATGAAGGATGAAACGCATGTAACTAAAAGAATGATGGATATGAATATTGGTGGATGGATGGATGGAGAGGGAGAGGAAGGCCTAAGAAAAGATGGATGGATTGTGTGAAGAATGATATGAAAGAGAACGGAGTAAATGATAGCGTGACTTCTGACAGGGAAGAATGGAAGTAGAAAATGTGTTGCGCCGACCTCAAGTAGAATGGTACAAGGGCAAGAAGGTGGACTCAAGCCTCCTCTCTATAAGAGAGTCAGCAAAAGGAAGGGGTCCGCAAGGACTGGTGCCTGCCGGGGTTGCGGGACTGTTCGAAAGAGATACCGTGGCCCCGGAACACAAAGGGCGATGAAGGAACATGGACAAGTTTTAGTCAGTAAAAGTCTGACACTCCCTCCTGCTCCGCCCAGAGCGGAAAGAGTCATTTGATGATTTTCCATCCGAAAAAAAGGCCTGTCTATGAGAGGCAGCAGCCGTAATCACCCACGCGTATCCAATGCGGTTTGAATGGACATAACACAGAGGAACCTGCTGTTTGTTACTTAAAAGCTGCCAAGACTTGACGAGCAAGGTTATCACACTGAAAATTACAAGACACGTCCCTCTAATTTTTGAGGATTCATGTGCGTATTGTACAATAGGCTAGTTCCCACCATCAATAATTTGCAAATCTGTTTAGTCCGTCAGTTAGAGTATTGGAACATAATTGACACGTATTTTTTGTTTTTGTAAATCAATGAATATTGGCAAAGATAAATCGCATCAAAACTCGAGAGTGGGGGCTCGTGACGTCACAATCACAACGCACTAAAAAGCACGGCGTGACGTATTGAAAATTTAAAAGCGTTGTATCTTCGTCAATTTGGGTTTACGTAACAAAAGAAAAATACGTATCAAATATTTTTTGTCAATCTAACTGACGGACTAATTAGATTTTCAGGTCACACGCCTATTATCACTTGCACTGGTGAAGGAAAACATCGTGAAGAACGAGCATGCCTGAGAGATATTTCTTAACTTCATTTAAGGCGGTTCCCCGAGCAAGATTAGCATCTCTGTTTGTGGTGGTTCAAACTTCGTTTGAAATACTGTTAGAATAAAGTTCTAATCAGCTTGCGCTACGAAATGGTTGTTACGTCAGTCACTGCAGGCCGAATTGTGCGAAATGAGTGGTTTTTATTCTTTATAAAATCAAATTTACGTCGTTTGGAAAAAATAAAACGACAATTATGTTCATTATTAAATTGCCTATCCATTAGTATAATTAGCAAATCAAAATAATGGTTACTTTACGAGGAGTAGCATTTTATAAATCGTTATTTCTCATTTCTGTGGTTTCGTTGTGAGGGTATTTATTAAACAATAAGCAACTTAAAAAAAAAATATGAAACGACAATTTTGGAGTCAAGAATATGTAGTAATTTAATGTATTTTTCATCCCTTCTATTCGAAAAGTGTCGTTTTGTTCCCCTTTTAGCGGGAGCAAAGTAGCTCTTTTCTCCACTAGACTTTTTAGCGGGCAGTAATGAGATTTGAATTTGGAACATGAATCGTTCATTGAAATCGAACGAAACTTGTAAATTACTGGCTGCAAGTGTTTGTTGTACGGTGCGGGGGTCAGCACCCGCATTGTAGAAAATATCAAAATAAGAGTTGCAGATAGTTCGCCCATACCGTTGTCACCGTGCTCTTCTACATCAAAGGAACCTTTTCCTGAGCACCAGCCAGATACTGAGATTACAAACACTGAAAATACTGGATGACTTTTTTATCACTTTCCAAAAAAAAATGGATATATTCGGTGAATGGAGTAGAAGCTTACCTATACCTAGTTTTGTTTTTCTTTTTTCCACAGTTTAGAAAAGAATTGATCCATCATCAAAAAACGCTACAAATTTCAAGTAAACTTTTCATATTAGAACAAAGAAAGAGAAAATAAAAAACAAAAAATGTAAAATATCGAATTTCACATCAAACGAAAAAAAAAATTTTTTTTTTTTTTAATTTGAAATTTAAAAAAAAAACTAAGTGTTTCTACTCCGTTCACCTATTATACCCATTTTATTTTGAAAGTGATAAAATAGTAGATTGTATGACAAGGGAGCAAAATAGTATTTTTACGGCGAGGGCGCTATTTTGATTCCAGAGCGAAGCGAAGGATTCTAGAATAGAATCCCGAGCATAGCGAGGGATTCTAAAATAGAATCCTGAGCGTAGCGAGGGATTCAAAGTACATCGCCTGAGGGAAAAATATGTTTGCTCTCGAGTCATATACTCTACTTTTCATCTCGTTCTATGAGAAAATAAATAAGAGACACTTTTAAGTAATTAATGAATAAGTTTAATTTAAAATATGACATGAATGTAAAAAAGGTCAATTACAAATTTATATTTATATCTAATAGATATAAATATGCACTGGCAAAATTTTGAAAATGTATTGTCACTGTGTGTATTTTGTTTGGGATTGATTTAGTTGTGGATTTATTTATACATTTTTTGTTTTTTAATTACTCTTTCTTTGTTCTAATATGAAAAGTTTACTTGAAATTTGTAGCGTTTTTTGATGATGGATCAATTCTTTTCTAAACTGTGGAAATAGAAAAACAAAACTAGTTACCTATGCTTTAAGCTTCTACTCCATTCACCGAATATACACATTTTTTTTGGAAAGTGATAAAAAGTCATCCAGTATTTTGAGTGTTTGTAATCTCAGTATCTGGCTGGTGCTCAGGAAAAGGTTCCTTTGATGTAGAAGAGCGCGGTGAGAACGGCATGGGCGAACTATCTGCAACTCTTAATTTAATATTTTCAACAATGCGCGTGCTGACCCCCGCACCGTACAGCCAACACTTACTACAGCCAGTCATCTATACAATTTTCGTTCGATTTCAATGAACGATTCATGTTCCAAATTCAAATCTCATTACTGCCCGCTAAAAAGTCTAGTGGAGAAAAGAGCTACTTTGCTCCCGCTAAACGGGGAACAAAACGACACTTTTCGAATAGAAGGGATGAAAATGTAATTCTGTATAAATAAATCCACAACTATATCAATCCCAAACAAAACACACACAGTGACAATAAATTTTCAAAATTTCGCCAGTGTATTAGATGTAAATATAAATTTGTAATTGACCTTTTTTACATTCATGTCATTTTTTTAATTAAACTTATTCATTAATTACTTAAAAGTGTCTCTTATTTATTTTCTCATAGAACGAGATGAAAAGTAGAGTATATGACTCGAGAGCAAACATATTTTTCCCTCAGGCGATGTACTTTGAATCCCTCGCTACGCTCAGGATTCTATTTAAGAATCCCTCGCTATGCTCGGGATTCTATTCTAGAATCCTTCGCTTCGCTCTGGAATCAAAATAGCGCCCTCGCCGTAAAAATACTATTTTGCTCCCTTGTCATACAATCTACTATTTTATTAGTTGGTATTTATTTTGGATAAAGAGGAGTAGGCTCCAAAAAACTGCTCGCTCAAGGTCATTTGCTCGGGGAGCCGCCTTAAAGCCAAGTTAAAGGCCCATGGGCGGCATAAAAACTATGACACCATTTTAGGCATTAGTGCCACACGATAAAGAAGATGAGTACTGAAAAATACATCTCTTTTTCTCTTATGAAATAACATTTCCAATTCCCAATTACCATAATACAAAAATACCTCAACAACATAATTCTATAAAGCCCTACTAATACCTAAATCCTAACCCTCACTCAAGTATCAAGAATACCCGTCTAGCACAAAGAGAATTTTAATTTTTCTCCAACAATGACTTATAATAAGAACAGTGATCACAATAGAGCCCATCTATAAACTCTAATAGTCTGCCAAATGAGAAATTTCCTAACAATAAAACTAGGAAATTGCATTTTGTTATGAAAGCTTCGGCGGCCATGTTGGTAATTCGTTTAAGTATTTTGTTGCTTTATGGTCGTGAGCGGTTTTGGTACTAATTATTTGGGGAATGCATCATGTTTTAGTCAACTAAGCGATAAATATTAGAATATAATGGTGTCGATTCTGTTGTGCAGATACTAAACTTAATTTAGGCTATTGCTATCTTTTTCTATCTAATAAAACGAGAAAAAGACGGACGTAATTTAGAGCTGTCAAATTTAATAGGAACTAATATTTCATACAAATTAAGGGTGCACGTAAAAACAAGTCGACTAAAAACACGGTGAAGCGCAAGGCTATGAACTAGTTTGACATCTCTAACTTAGTTCATAGCTATAGCCCTCCTTTTCGCGCACTGCCTTTTAGTAAAAGATAGCAATAGCCTAAATTAAGTTTAGTTTGTGCACAACAGAATCGACACCAATGGATTCTTAAACAATGTTGGATTCGGTTTTCCGGATTCCAGAATGAAGCGCTACTTTAATTCATACTAGTGTGAAACATTTAATAACCCCTAATTTCACATTACACCCCATATCCTACACCTAAACATACAAAAAAAAAAAGTCGCAATTTCACCCCTAACACCCCACACATCGGCCATTGCCGCCCACTGACGCGTGTCGGGCGCGGTCACAAATCATTCCGTGTGCAACGGCCCGATAAATTAGATACGCCTAAGTACTGAAAATGCTTGCTATCGCAAAACAATAATCTCGTTTTGAGACAGTGACCCTGTTTTGTGGTCGGAAGCGTATGAGGTGTGTTTTGAAAAGATACTGGAGCAAATGGGACTTAACTCGTGCTTTTTGTTCTCAAAACGGCGCAGGATAATTTTATGTTCTCACTTCTGGGAGAGAGGAATCCGGCTCGAAGGACCAAATTGAGACAGAGACGTCCTCTAACTACATGCACATGAGGCATTTCACGAGAGGAGGTCGTGGCTAAATAATAAAAGCCGCTCGGGTCGATCTTCAGGTTAAGCAGCGTTTGCATAGGTTGGTCCGTGGACGGGTGAACACTAACATACTGAGTTTCCCTCGTCCCTCAGAAAGCGCGTTAAGCCGTTTGTCCCGGATGTCAATTGTAGATCTTTGACAGTCTTAACAGATAGTAACTAGCCCGAAAGTCTGTCAACCAGTCTTACCAAGGGGTATCGTTTACCTAGTCTAACTGGATTATTGAGGTCAGATAGGCAGTCGGCCCAAGTAAAATACTTGTATTCAGCTGCATCCGGTTAAACTGGAAGGCTATGCAGATAGACAATAGACAAATCTTTATTATGAACTTAAACTAAAGGTAGGTAAAATGACTCTGACCTCCAGACTAGTATGATACTGTATCCTGAAAGGTCAGTTCCTTCCCTTCACAATAAAGTATAAATTAACATGTCCATAATAATTTTAATTAGGTTGATGATGAGGTGCAGGAACAATGGTGAAATGCACCATGGTTCCTGTACCTGTCATAATTAAATGCCCACGCGAGTCCAGTGTGGGTTAGTGAATGTCACATGACTTCGAATTTTTGGTTCTTGGACATACTGGTTTAGTCAGAATGATTTTCTTCACCGTTTTGAGAGCAGTGGTGAGTCACACAGAAAAAATGCCTTTCAGGTTCGAACCAAAGATCTACGTCGCAAGTCGTAGCCGTCGCCATTGGACCACAACCACCTCTGCACTCCGATCCGATCTTCCTAATAGCTGCTATCAACCCAAGATGACCCACTTTTCGCCTTTAAGACGCCGTCTCTGAGACTACGATAAAAAAAGTTCTACCAGTACTTATTTATACTATGACCTCACATTTTTCACGGCCTACCCCCAATTTGTTACGATTGCCCTGTATATATTTTGAGATTATACCTGTGCCTGCGTATTTACTTGCTTTAGAAGTTTTGTTTTTGGTTTTTTGGGATAGTGTCAACATTAGTTTACTTAGGTACCAGTATTTTAACCATGTTTAACGTAGCAGTAGTGTAGTGTTATCCTACATATCGCTGTATAGTCTGCAGGCTTAGCCAAGTTGACAATCTACAATCGTTAACGCTAGTAGAAAACGTTAAATCACGTGTTCAAACACAAACGAATAAAAAATTCGTAGACAAGTTTACATCGTTCAAAATGATAGAATAGAATGTTATCGTTTTTACAAAGTTGATCCCTATACTCTTTGGTTGGAACGCTCACCATAGACTAAACTCTAAAGTGTAGGTTTTTTCTACAGACATTAGAGAACGAGCGATCGACTCAGTCGTGTCAACTTGGCTACCAATTTAGCGATTTCTGCAATCGCTTACGCCGAGGCGTTTTCGATTGTAGAAAGAGAATCGATACGAAACGTTTGTAACTTGGCTAGGCTTCCTGGTTTGAGGAGAGGTATACAGGGACTTCTATGTTTTGCTAGTTACGTTCAAGTCATCATGTAATAGAGGCGAATCTATTACCATCGACCGAGTACAGCAAGCCGTGTGGTATCCGGCAGAGTAGAATAGAACCAACTCCACACTCACGGGTGTCGTATAAGGCGACTAATGTCTGAGGCAGAACACCTTGCGCCTCCGTAGACCAGAGAATGGGCAGCAGCGTTTTCTGTTAGTCTTTCATCACTGCGATCTGCAATCCGCCTGCCAAGCGTGGAGATTACGACAAATTCCTCCCATCATGGGAGAGGCTTATGTCCAGCAGTGGACGTTATGGGCTGTTGTAGTGTAGTGAGTACAGCAAGTCAAGTCCTCAGACCAAATAAAAAGGTAAAGACGGAAATCTGGGAACAGCAAAGTGAGGCCGTCAAATTACGTCTCGCCGTGTACACTCAGACCAAAAAACAGTTAAGACGGAACTCTGCGAACAGAGAAGTGAGGCCGGTTTCGTAAACATGTTGTGCATTTATTGAGGCGTAGTTTAATTGTAGTTTGATGTAAATGTGTGCGTGTGAGCGTGTAGGAACAGAGCGAGACGTAATTTGCGCTGGCCTCACTTTATTGTTCGCAGCTATGTCTTGGTGTTTTACTTGGTCTGAGGTCAAGACTACGCGATTCAGAATCTTCCAGCATATTTTCTGAAACTTATTGCTACCCGAGTTTTTAATATATACCAATCAATTCAAGCTGAATGATGTAACATACATAAAAGGATATACCTACAATCATATCATCAATATTTCTTAAGGTCCCTTTTCAAATTGAAATCATAAGCGGTCCTTATAACGTCAAAGATAAGAAGATATTGTACTTTGGTTTATCGGGGCATATTAATTCGGTAATTCTTGTCGATTATTCCGGCATGTCGTAGAAACAAAAAATTCGAAAACATATGACATCTACCAATCCGCACTGGGCCTGCGTGGTGGATTATAGAACATTCCCTCTCATAGAGAGGAGGCCTGTGTCCCAGCAGTGGGAACATTAATAGGCTGATGATGATGATAATGTCGATTATCTGATTGTGTTGGTCTGCCAGATAGGAGACCGTTTGCGAGACATTTGGTCGTGTAAAAACTCGTAAAACTGTCATGAATGGACTGTAAAAATGCCGCAATAACGTGTATAAATGGTATAGGATAATAATTATGGGATATTAGAAGAAAAGGGCAACTTTACCATGGTATATTTATCTTTTAAAATCCCATACAAAATAAAACAATCACCAAAAACCAGGTAATAGACTTTCGATTAAAAATTACCATCCAAAAAGAAGGGCTAAACGGCTAAACCAGAATCCTGTTACAAACACAATTGATGTCAGAATTGGCTATTAGGGATGCGTAGTAAATCAGAGGAGGCTTCGACGGAACCCATCTAAGCGTTTAAGGCGGTGTTGCACGCAAGACTAGCATCAAATTTTCGTTCACACGTCATAATAAAACGCATTAGAGCGGCCATGTGTTACACCGAAGTGTAGCAAATTGATTTGAAGTGTAAAAGAATTTTCCTTTATAAAAATTGTTTGTGAAAGGTAAAATGTTTTCTTTAACGGGAATTTATTATCTGCTTCGTTTGAGTGGAGAGGCTTTCCGCGTAAAGAGGGTTGTGAATGAAAGGTAAAATGCAGGTTTAAAACGTTTTTCTTCAGAACTTTATCCTGTTATGATCGCAAAGGCTGCAAGATAGTGAAGAGTTAAATGAACGGTAAATTATAAGGCTCTTGTTTGTTAAAAGCGGTTCAACTTAGTGGTTTACGTATTTAAGAAATATTAAAAGCGGAATGTTATTCCATAATTTAATATAAACCATTCGGCCATGTGCGGGTGATGGTTTTAAAACTTGACCAAAATATGAGACTTTGTTATAAACCCAGCGGCATGTTGAAATAAACCTTCGATACCACAGCAACAGTTCAGCAATACGCAACTGATTTTACAGATGTCTTTACTCCACCTTACCAATTACTGAAGGTTGACCATCAACTCTAGGTATTCCTCTTGACCTTGCAATATGCTCCTCTCAGCAGCACTCATGTCATCAACCTTTTTCTGCAGCTCATGGACTTACCCGATTTGAAAAATTAATAGAAATCAATGAACAAGCAGTCACATTCGTCACCCCCAAATCTGTTACACTACGTTGTAGTAACACACGGCCGCCTCACAAACCGCGATACACACATTTCAGTCTTTCAAAGCAATCTCTCTTCAATTTAACACGCGTTTGCACGTAATACGATCGCTTGATGGAATCTTGGGAGACCTTGCATCACAATCTTGTACATTGCTCGTTCACTACTAACAATTTCATGAGCGTTTCATGTGTAGAAGGCAATGTATGATGTAGAATGTGAACGATAGTTTCGTAAGTTAAGTGCGTATTAGAAATTTGTGGTAGATTATATGAGGCGTTCTCTTGGAATTTGTAATAAATGAAATGATATCATTTTGTCGGTGTGTATTGGAGCTGATAACTTTGTCTGTCCTAGATTTTCTGAGACATCGCCCCTGTTTTGCCTCGTACCATGAGCTCGGACGCAATCTGCTCATTTTTAAAACAAAAACGAGATCCACATCTGTATACCACCCTTAACGAATCATCGACATGACGAAGAAGAAGAAGAACTATTATTGGTCTTATTATTTATTTTTTTTATTTCGACCCTTTTTTTCGTTAACAAAAACAAGGGATCAGATGCTGCGATGTTATTGGTTGATGAGCTTAAATAAGCGCGTCAATAGCGACCGAATGCTACAAGCAAACAAAAATACCAAAAGAATTGAGAACCTCCTCCTTTTTGAAGTCGGTTAAAAAGAGTCGTATTGGTGGTGAGATTTCGTCCGAGCTCGTACCTATGCAAAAGTTTGTGGCTACTTATAGTATATCCATATTTCGCCAGTTATGTTAAGGGTCGTTGTAAAGAGAGCCTAATTCCAACAATTGAGCACAAATTAAGACTCTGTGCCGCTACTGAGTAATTCGTCATCATTCTGCTGCTCTTCTCCCAATTAATTTAGGGTCGGCGCAGCATGTCTTCATCTTCCATACTTCTCTATTACACGTCATATCAGCAGACACCTCCTTTCTAGCCACTAAGAAATTCCTAGAATAAAAATCTAATATTTTTTGCCCGATCGCAGCAGGAACCCGAGACGTCAGTTCAGCAGAAGCAACCAACGATTCTAACATAATTCATAAATTCCTAAACTGAGTTTTAAAGGACCACACTTAAAACAATGCCGACAAACTCAAGCGCAGTTTATTCCATTATCTAACATCACATTCATCTGCCACTATCAGTTAGGGTGGCTGCGGGTCAAAATGGCGACATTCTGGTGTTGATGCTATCATATAATTACAATAAACCCGGGGAATTTAATTACTGTGCCAACCAGAAGAGTTTGTGTTCCAGTGGAAGCTATAATATTTATCACGGATATTTCTCAGCTTAGATTATAGGGGCCGTTCAAGAAGTTCAAGTATTATGTAAGCAGATTTATTACAATTATTTACCCCCCCTCCCCCTTGTCAGCAAGAGTAAGCAAAGCTCTTACCCCCTCCCTCCCCCTTCCATGCTTCCGTAAACATTGGTATATGCATTTTTCTTTTAATGTAAGTATTCTGTTTTTTTTTTTATTGATTCATGAGCAGCAGTTATAATTCTAGAAATATGAAAATAAGCTTAGCTACTCGGTTCTAAGCGAGTACCTAAACGTATTCATTATTTGTGGGAATCCCCGAATATGCGTTTGGTTTTCAAGCATAGACAATGTGTGGGTTGCCATTTATGTGTAAAAAAGTAAATAATTACTGCTGACGTAATAACCATCTAGACCCCACCCCCATGTCATCTGAAATAAGCAAGGCTAGACCCCGCCGCCCCCCTATAGTACTTACGTAATACTTGAATGGTCCCATAGACTGTAGCTCGAAAATTCATCGGCATTAACGTTATCTCAATTTATTTGTGGTCTGCGCAGCATATCATCTTCCATACTTCTCTATTACTCGTCATGTCATCAGCTTCTTGCTATTTCATCCTTCACACAGTCCATCCATCGTTTCTTTGGTCTTCCTCTACTGTGATTCCTAGAGTGCTCTGCTGAAAACAATCGTCGGCATTTTAACTTTGATGGATTTTTTTAAACTTTAAACACGGTGTTTGGTGCATCGCGGGATCGTTTGCAAAATTGAACGGGTCGAAAAAAGGTTTTTTTATTTTTTATTACAATATGGGTCTGTTCTTGACCTCGGTCACGCCTGATGGAAAGCGATGGATGAGATCTATGATGAAACGAGCGTGCCCAGAAGATGCCTGTTCACTCTTGCTGTCTTTTCAGCCCAAATTACTCAAACTTGGCCCTACGGTTTTTTAAATTTTTATTTTGAAAGAAGAAGGTGATAGACAGACAGTGTTACTATCGCATATATTATTATATCTAAGAGCACGTCCATTGCGTTTATTTAGCGTTTATTATGGCGAAGTCACTTTGTTCTTGTGTCCATATAAATAGCTAGGTAATATTACACTCGCGATAAAGTCACAATTATATTACACTACACTAACTCAAAAGGTTTAGTCCTTTTAAGCCTTCTCACTATGTGTGTTATCGTGGATAATATAATTATATGAATCAAGTATTCATACTTAAAAGTAAGTATGCTGAAAGCTTGCTTTTTTGAAAGACTAGATCCCAGTGATTTATCATTCTAGAGATGATAGCCGTTTCTAAATGCATTATTAAACAGTAAAACTGCCACAGTCGTATCGGGTCCAATCCATCGACCCGTAAGAACTGCAACAGCCCGACACATCCGGAAATAGAAAACCAAAGCGATAAAACAAACCTCCAATCAAAATCGTTTGAATTTTAAATTCAGCTAAAATATTTCTGCAAAAACGTTGACGGGAGTATTCCTGTCAGTTCTATTTTCAAATACTGTTTTAAGCTTTCACGGTTTAAAACTAAACTTATATTGTCACTTACGGGATATCTTCCGTGATTGTTAATTATTTTGATTTCCCGATATTTCAACCCGCGATCATGGCGTTTGTAACAGCGTCGAAATATCGGGAACTCAAAATAAATAACAATCACGGAAGATATCCCGTAAGTGACAATATAAGTTTATTTTCAAATATTTAATCGCTTTCGTCCGTTGGTCTAATGGTTGCATGCTAGATTGCTGAACATAAGGTCCTGGGTTCGATTCCCAGGTCGGGCAAAGTTATGTTATGTTATGTTACCGGGAATTCCTCATAGTGTCTACATTTGTACGCGGTTGATGGCAAAAGGCTCGCCCCTATAACATAGAACTTGCACATAGTTGGCGAAATGTAGGTGTACTATTAGGCACACCACTGCCTGACCCTCCCGAGTTAACAGGCGTGATGTTACCGTTGTTGTGTGCCTTTTGGCCTTGCACAGGACTATTTTGATTGTTTTTTTTACTTATTTTTTCTCTTGTTTCCTTTTTTATATAATTTTGTCATTTCTATTCTATCTTTTTAAATGATAAATGATTGATAAATGATGATGATTTTTGTTTCTGCTTATACTGTGTGAGTTCAATAAATACTTTTCTTTCTTTCTTTTTTTTTTCTTTTTACGATTATGTAATATTTAATCGTTTCCGACTATCGCTCGCATAGCTTTATATGTGCACATAGCTCGACTGTAAAGCTAGCAGCATATCATGAATTTAGGATGTCATCAATTAATTAAATTGAATTTCAGCCAAAAATTATTGCACAGTTGATTAATTTGAAATAATAATTACGGCTCTGATCATTTTGTGGTACAATTGGACTGCTCAATTATAAACCAGTATTTACTATATTGATTCTCGTCGATGACTTTTAAATAATTGATGATAGTTCAGCCACTCGGGTCGATCGTTAGGTTAAGCTGTGCTTGCCTAGGCTGGTCTGTGGATGGGTGACCATTACATGCCGAGTTTCCTCCGTGCCTCGGAAAGCAAGTTAAGCCGTTGGTCCCGGCTGTCATCTGTAGATCTTTGACAGTCGTTACAGGTAGACAGTGGCCCAATAAGTCTGACAACCAGTCTTACCAATGGGAATCGTATTACCCAGTATTAACTGGGTTGTGGAGGTCAGATAGGCAGTCGCTCCATGTAAAATACTGGTATTCAGCTGCATCCAGTTAGACTGGAAGTCGACCCCAACATAGTTGGGAAAAGGCTAGGCAGATAATGAGTTTTTTTTCATGTATAACATATCGCCGTACCTGTAATTCCCGAAGGCTTAGGCAAAGGTGTACCCATTAGTACACCGTTCACCAGTTATGTTTGAGGGCGACCCTATTGCCAACAACCGGACACAAATCTAGACTCCGTGGCTGCTACTGAGAAATTCCCTCATGAAAAAACCCAATAATACTTTGCCCGGCCCGAGAATCGAACCCAGGACCAGAACCTCATGCGCGGCAATAATAATATTTTTAATATTATTATGCACTGAATTTCATCTTCTGACTCTTTTTTCCATTCTCCCCTGTCAGATGTCATTGCATCATTCACTCATTTCAACAGAATTCAATATTGTAAGCAAATACTTATTGATCTTATCAAATTTTCCAAAATAAACTAAGAAACATCATGCCCTTTTTATCTAAAGTTGTATTTTCTGGACGTGTCTAAAGGTATTTAAAATATCACCCAAATCAAAGTTACAGCATTTTATTTTTTCATTTATTTCTTCGGCCAGAGATCGCCAACCTTTCACAAATAATAATAAAACAGTTTAACTATTTTCTCACTCCTGAATGTTTAAAGCCGCTGAAATTTAACACATAGTACTAAAGTGCGGTGTTAACAACATTCGGAGTTAAAGTTCAGAAATAATTTAATTTGTAAGTGTACTTGTTTATTTCGAATGTACTTTACGACTGCGGTTGGGAACGGCTCTGATCGTAAAATGCGGTTTTTTTCGTAAATCCAGGCTTTAGTCACACCGTTGGGTATCGTGCAAATGTTCAAAGGCTGCCGTTAAAGATTTTAGGATCCCTAAGGAATGTTTATAGCCCTTACTTACATTTGATGTATGTGAATGATTTTATTGGGATATAAGTATTTTAATATAGACTCGACCCTTCAATGCCACGAGCTATTTTATTCTTCCAAAGAAAATTTTAACGGCCAAGACTCTATATTATTATAGAATAATCTGTGTACAGTGTCATTAGTAAAATATTTTTTCGTAATTTTATTTAATCGTACTTACTTGCACGCTGTGTCGTCACACACACAGCGTATCACAGCCTGAGTGCACAGCTGTGCGTGTTGTGTGTGTTTATGTGAACTCTGCGTGCGTTCTTTCTTAAAATAGAGCTTAATACGAAGAAAAAAAATGTTTCTTGACTTATATGTTTCTATATCATACAATGATAATAATCAGGTCCAACAAAAATGGCGGAAAACCAAAAAATCAAGAAGTATCCTACACCCGTACCTATTTTGAATAATTTCTAAATCCATTTCGCCATTAAACCAACTACAAACAGCATTGTCCTCCACGACGACATAAATTATAACACAAACACAGTTGTCGCGAGCGGGTGACATTTGTTTGACAGCTGTCACATCTGTCAGACTACACTACTGGCTTGTCAGTTGCTCGGGAGTACGCTTAATCAACGTAGTTTCATTAACAGTTACGTTTGCTTGACGTTTTGGTATGTAATCTATGTTTGTCGTTCATCAAATCGTGTAATGGGGGTATGGGACTTGCTAATATGTTACTGTGTTTAGTCGTTTGATCCACGTGACGATGACGTGAAACTATTACGACGCGAAATTATAACAGACGCTCGGATCAAGTTATAGAAGGTTAAGCCGTGCTTGTCTAGGTTGGCCCGTGGATGGGTGACCGCCCATGACATATCGAATTTCCTCCGTGCCTCGGAAAGCACGTTAAGACGTTAGTACCGGCTGTCATTTGTAGATCTTTGGCAGTCGTTACAGGTAGTCAGTGGAAGTCTGACAACCAGTTTTACCAAGGGGTATCGTATTACATATTACTAACTGAGTTGTGGGGGTCAGATAGGCAGTCGCTCCATGTAAAATACTGGTATTCAGCCGCATTCGGTTAGACCTCAACATAGTTGGGAAAAGGCTAGGCAGAGTAATAAGTCGGACGAGAACAAAGTAGAAAATTCTCGTTACGCTTCGGTGTAACAGAATTCTTTAATAGCTATTGCAGTCATTCAAGTTTTATATTTTTATAATTAGGTTTATTAGCACAGTTGACTCGGTTTAAAGAAAAAACTTTACGTGCGGTTTCTATTTTTTCTTAACGATCAACGTTTTTTTTACGAAACGCTGTAAAAATAAATGTTGTAGCAAATGGCATGATAAAAAACCGGCCAAGAGCGTGTCGGGCCACGCTCAGTGTAGGGTTCCGTAGTTTCCCGTCCGTCACAATAAGTGTTCCCACTTATGAGTTTGAAGGTCCATTATGTAATTTGAGGATCCATTATGTAAAAATGCTTGCATATACGAATATACTACAAACTTAGTCCAGAAATTATTTTGTACAACTTTTTGTCTTTTTTGTACTAAAACTGTTGTTTCCATCAAGTTCAAAATGATTTTCCTAGAAAGTCCTTATAAAGTTCTATTTTTCAGATTTTTTTTTGTGTTTTCTAAATTTATGGTTCAAAAGTTAGAGGGGGGGGGGACTCATTGTTTTTTTACTTTTGGAGAGATTATTTCCGAAATTATTGACATTATCAAAAAATGATTTTAGGAAACCCCTATTCATTTTTAAATACCTTTCCAACAATATATCACACGTTAGGGTTGAAATTAAAAAAAAAAAAATCACTTCCCACTTTACATATAGGGGGGCTACCCTAATAAAACATTTTTTTTCCAATTTTTATTTTACCACTTTGTCGGCGTGATTGATATACATATTGGTACCAAATTTCAGCATTCTAGTGCTAACGGTCACAGAGATTAAGCGAGCACGGACAGACGGACGGACGGACAGACATGGCGAAACTATAAGAGTTCCTAGTTGACTACTGAACCCTAAAAACGGTCATCTGGTTATGTTGTGGAGTAAGCGACTACCGCCATTGGTGTTTGTGAATGGAATGAGTTTTTTTTACACTACAGTTGTTTGACAATGGTATTTAACGTTCAGGTTTGTCTCGAAAAGTTTTATTGTTGTGCTCGTTAACCTCTTTTGTTGTAAACTTTACACTGAATTGTTCAGGTACCTGCATTTTGTTAGAAATATCTACCTTACTTAATGGGAAGAGTACAAAAATGCAATGGAAGTGAGATGAGTCATTGTGAAAAAACTTGGGTGAAATACGCAAATTTTCTCGCCTTCTGGCATTGTCAGGCACTGTTACCGCCTTGTCAATAGCGGTCATTGCCTTTTCCCTAATATCTCTTCTTACAAACTAAAACAAATGAACCGTATATCGTTTTTTTTTTTACTAAAAAGGCTTATTTTTGGTTTTTAAAGTTAAAACTTTAATAAATGTAGGTGAGTCAATGACCGCTATTGACATCTTATCTTGTAGCAACTATACGTATAGTATCTATTAAAATGAATGGGATTTATATTTAAGCTAATGAAAAGCTTATGTCATGAACATAACATTACGCCTATAAACCCTAAAGAGTTTGGTAGAGGTATACCCGTACGGGCACAAACCCAGACTCCGTGGCTGCTACTGAGAAATTCCTGATGGAAAAACCCAATAACTCTTTGCCCGACCCAGGATCGAACCCAGGACCTTGCGGCTTATCAGTCGCACTTGACCACTAGACAAACGAGGCAGTCAAGCTTGTGTCAATTCTGTTCAAAATTATTGCATAAACACAAGAGACTCTTAGAAAGTCATTGTCACTTATATTGCACCCCCAGGTTTACCCAAAATAAAGGCTTTAAGGCTCTTTCTAATACATAACTGGTAAATATAACTGTAGCGGCACTACAAAAAAGTAATACAGCAACATTGAACAAAAAGTACTACAGCGCCATCTATGACACAGACGAAGAACTAACAGCGAACACGTCAGAAATCCTACATCGCGCAAGCAAAGTTATCCGCGACTTAAGAGTATATACAAGACCCCGACAACAACTGTCGGGCAGTAGCCCACCAGACATAACACCCGTCTGGTCGGAAGATCCTCCCTTTTCTATGGGGGATGAAGGACTTTACACCCTGTTCTTCATACCCCCAAATAACTACCAAGAATCAGCTATAGATCTACAAAAATAAACGATCGGACAGATGACACATTTTCTTTAAACTTCGTTTTACTACAACCGACTGCCCCAATACAACTTCTGCCCACACTGGTCAATTTTTAATCCCGTGGATATATTTAGTGAAGGCCGAACGTTGATGATAAATAACATTTTATTACATCGTCGACACAATTCGTACATACGACGAAAACAGGCTGTGTGCTTCCAGTGTAAACTGACCTCGCTTTATACAGGATGTAAAATGACTAACCTGGTGTCAGAGTTTTTATGCCGCCCATAGGCCTAGAGGACTTGGCTTTACATGCCGTCAAGAAATATCTCTCAGGTATGCTGGTTTCCTCACGATGTTTTCCTTCACCGAAGCAAGTGATAATTATACAATACGCACGTGAATCTGAAAATCACATAGCTGACATCTACGCAATCTGTACATCAAAGTAAGTAAGTCAGCTAGAGGTGCGAACAAATCGACCGGATTGGACTCTGCACCGAAGTTACTCAGATAATGTACTGAAAAGTATCTGTGTCCGTAGCTAGTCCGGAGTCAGGTCTGGTCCGTTTAAACGCACCAGTTGTTGCTAGGAATCAATATTTAGTTTTGAGGAAAAAAATCCTGGGGTTCAAAATGTCATTATCATCTGCCTAGGTAGCAGAATACCAGTATTTTGCTGGGGTTAAAAATGTATACCTAACATTTAAAACTAGCACTATAAAAAACCTTGAAATAAACTCAAGCGAATTGAGAACCTCCTCCTTTTTTTCTTAAGTCAGTATTTTCAAAATCCCTCCTCAATAACCAAAAGATATGGTCCTGTGTGGCTTTTCATAAAATAAAAGGTCAGATGATACTGGTCATGTACAGCCGATACGTTGTCATGTAAACAGCTACCGAATGTTGACAACCACTGATGATATCGGGCGATTCCAATAATGGCCGCTCTTTTGTTTTCTTTTATATCGCATGGCCGTTTTATTTTATGGGTAGAGGAAGTGATGGGAAATTATAGCCGTTAATGGCCCGTTTTGAGTGTGATGTCTTGAACGTAGTAGTTTTAGATTTAGAGCAACGAAACGGCCGAACCGAGCGGACCGGAATGCGGACTGCAAAATAATTTATTGAAATGTATATATGCACTCGCTCCTTCATTCTCTTTGTCTGATGTAACGGTAATCCGACACCATAAGACCAACGGCTTTACTTGCTTTCCGAGGCTCGGACGGAGCACCCAGCGACTGCTTATCTGACCTTGTTGTACCGTATGGATCGGAATGTTAGGCTGTGAAGAAGATGGATGAAAAAAGATTGCATGTAGCGGAGATGAGGTTGTTGAGGTGGATGTGTGGTGTGACAAGAATGGATAAAATAAGGAATGAGTATATTAGAGGAAGTTTGAAAGTTGCGCCAGTTACAGAAAAGTTGAAAGGGAATCGACTGTCTTGGTATGGGCATGTCATGAGGAGGGAAGAATCGCTTGTGACTAAAAGAGTGATGAATATAAATGTTGATGGATGGAGAGGGAGAGGAAGACCAAGGAAACGATGGATGGATTGTGTGAGGAATGATATAAGGGAAAAAGGTGTAAATGATTGTGTGACGGTTGACAGAGGAGAATGGAAGAAAAAAACGTGTTGCGCCGACCTCAAGTAACATGGGGCAAGGGCAAGAAGATGATGATACCTCTTGGTAAGACTGTTTGTCTGACTTTTGGGCCAAGATGATGATGACGATACCTCTTGGTAAGACTGTTTGTCAGACTTTTGGGCCAAGATGATGATGACGATACTATATGACGAAATATTGCTTCAAGTTACGCGATTCTTGTTCTTGTTATAACTGGAAACATGATGTTGTTACACTTTTTGTTTACTTTTATACAGGTTTGGTTTACAATGACCGGCCCAATTTTCAGAGATGGTTTAGAATCTATACATATAATAAATCTGTAGAAAAATCGTTTTTGTACATCGAAAATATTTAAAACAAAAATTACCAGGGTGTGAAAGGATAACCAACAGAACTCATTTCCAGCATTTTTGGAATTTTTGTCTGTATCTGTTTCGATGATCAAGCATCACGTAAAATTTACGAAACCAATTAAATAAATTTTATACATAAAAATTGTTCGTATCTTGAGGTATTATTTAGTTTTTGTTTCATCGTAATCGGTTAATTCTATCAAAGGTATATGAATTTAAAGTGTTCAAGAAGAAATAATCATCAAATGTATGATGCAGCGACATCTATTGTACTAATAATATGGTACTAATGACAAAAACTGTGCTTACCAGATAACTTTAAATCGACGGACCGGTTTTGAGAAAAGTTATTATATTGAGGAAGGCTATAGGTTATTTAACATCACGCTACAACTAATAGGAGCGGAGCATCAATGATAAATGTTGCAAAAACGGTGAAAACTTATTTCTTTTGAGAGCTTCTGTTGTCACACTCTCTGTAACCCTCTCTCTCTCTCTCTCATGTGACGCAGACGAAGTTGCGCGGGTCAGCTAGTCGATAATATATTTTCGATATAAGTAATGAAAAAAAAAAAAACGGGGCAGTCTTTAGGGACTGCCGATAGAAGTGAAAACAAAAAGTACACAGGCCCCGCCCCAGTCGTAGCACTGGTTATGGCCCGCGCATGCCATGTGGTGCTACGCCGTAGCGGATGCTACGAATGCTACGAAGCGTGTCTACACGTTACGTTACGTGACGATGAGTTCAATGTTTTTCCTTCACCCAAAAAGCGCTCAACGCGCCTAAAGAAGTTTTTACTTCAAAAACATTTTTGTAAATAAAATTTAATTCCTGTCCGTCACTAAAAAGCGAAGTGTGGATATTGCAACAGCACAATTCAGTTCAACAACCTAGATGGGTAGCAGTTAGCACACACATAAATTTGGCGGTGCATGCACGCACACAAGTGCGTTGATTCCTACTGGGTTTATGATTTAGGAAATTTTCATTTGAATGCTATTATTTTATTTTATATTTTTCGACAGTAATATTTAACATTGCACTTTTGGTTTTTTATCTAGATCTTAATTTTAAATTTTGGCTGGTCATTGAAAACTAACCCTGTATACAAAAATAATAGTATTTATACTTCTTAGTCGCTTAAGGGCAGGTAGTCCCAATTTTCCCAATTTTACATAACTTTGATTCAATAGTAAACAAAGAAATAGTGATTTTTTAAAGCCAAAAAAAATAGATATTATAGTTGACTATATTTACTAAGATAATTTGTGGTTCAAAACATGATATCAAAAACTTCACTCGATGAAAAAAAAATCCGAACAGGAGCCTAATTCGAATATTTTTTCATGTTTTTCTTATTTTACTTGGAGAATATGAAAGTTTTACTTCCAAAAAAAATATCTAAGCAAAGTTAATAACATATAGAACAATTATTTGTGGTTAAATTTTTCAAAACAATTTAATCCTTTTAATAATAAATTATTATATAAGAAAACGGCTTGCGCACGTGGATTCAGTCGCCCGCCAGGCCTTGACGAGGTAGGACCTATGTCCCTTTTGCTGGCGCACGGCTGTCCCGTCGATTTATCGAACAATTTATTTAAAGAACGTAGTGTAATTCTAACAGTACAGTCTTTTTTAACCGACTTAAAAAAAGGAGGAGGTTTCACGATTTGACCGTAGGATAACTTCGTCGTTTATGAACCGATTTAGATGATTCTTTTTTTGTTAGAAAGAAGATATTCCAAGAGTAGTACCATGACCATGAAACTGGGATCTGATGATGGCATCTCAGAGAAATCGAGGGGAACCTTTGAACATCGTAGTGCGACTAGTGCGTTTGTTTTTTTGTTCATTGAGTATTTTAGAGCACTACTATTTAAAGAAAGTCTGGACTCGATCTGATGATGGAACCCGAAGACAGTCGAGGGCACTCCTCAACGATTCACAATAATTACCTGGTGTTTGGGCTTGATTAATTTGTATTGATGAGAACTTTACACCTAAATGGGTTGTGGTCATCTTTAGGGGTCTGATGATAAAGACGAAGGACAGTCAAAGGAACTCCTCAACGTTTTACAGTAGCTACCTTGTGTTTGGATTTAATTCATTTCTATTGATGAGAACTTTGCACCCATATGGGTTGTAAGTGCCATTGGTCTGATGATGGAGACCATAGACAGTCGAGGGAATTCCTCAACGAACGAGTTTACAATCTCACGAGATAGATTATAATCTAACGGTATTTACAATTTTACGGTGACACATACAACAAATAAAGCATGTGTCTCTTCGTGAGATAAAAACAATGTAAGAAACCTAGTCAAATTGTTCGCGACAAGTGTCTAAAACAATGTTTTTATATAGTCTATAGAAAGAACGTTCGAGAACGTACGCTATTGCCGTGTTTGTGATTCTTTGTCGAGTACTTTCTGTTATTATTAGTTTTAAAAGTAAGTAGGTACAAATACCCTCGAGAATAGTCTCATCACAGGTGCGCGTACGCAAACTACTTATAAAAAACATCGAGAAATGTTAATTTAATTTCGACCGTACGCCGAGAGCGTAAAGTACCTACTTCCTTCTTCCGTTCGAGTTATTTATTATCCTTTTGCTTATAGTTTCCTTTGTATTTTTTTGTTAATGTTTTTTGTTCATGCTTTTTGTATGAATTAAAAGATGGTCTAGCGAACAAATACTACACACCGCTAGAGGATTCGCGAATAGTTTTTGTGTGTCTGCTAATAGTATGAAAGCACAGCGCAGGCACCGCATAGTAAGTTTTGTTTTCGACATTGGAACAGTCAGTTTTGTTTACGATATTCAAGCAGTCAGTTTCGTTTCGATATCCGAATAGTTAACAGTTCTTTCCGATTATAGTTTCAGCTCAGTTTTTCCAGTATTGTCTGCTTGTAGTGTCTTACCATAGTCAAATAGTGTTTTATTTCTTCTCCATCTACAATAATAGTGCAGTATTTTCCAAACCCACCTCTCCGTTCCACGAAGCTAACGTTTACACCCGGAACTTTCGGTACAGGGCGGTTAGTGGCTCAGATTTGGTTCCGTTATAGTTTTTGAATTTCCAAACACGAGTCCACCCGTCTGGTACACAAATAATTGAATAAATTACGACTTGCAGCAATTTGCATTTACAATATCTATTCAAATTAATTTATTACATTTAAATGTTAGGTTTTCGCAATTACTACCTATTATAATAAATCAAGCTGACAATTTAATAAAATAAGTTGACCTACTGCCTACACGACACGCTTACCTATACTGTGACACTTCGCTCAGCTTTGGGTTCAAGTCGGCGACGCGTGTGCACGACTCGTTTCGCGCAAAGGGTGGTAGCGTTAAATACCTACTTTGCTTGGCGTAGACGGCCTTAATCAACCTGAAGTTTGTAAGTTAAAAATGAGTTGGTAATAAAAATGTTTCGGCCACAGGGAGTCGTTGCGGGTAGTCCAGTATTTTTAAAGGCGAAACTTGGACTGAGGCGCGGCATATTGCATGTCATCATTTGTCCTGGGACGTGAAATTTTTCGTGTGGCCTCAGTTAGAAGCGGATAGCGAGTTTGTTAATGACATTTTTTTTTTGTCTCTATAGGTGTAAGACCTCATCACGAAGCCGTCAACCAAGCATTCTGTACATCAAACTAAGTAACTTTACGCAAAAATTATTGCTGGGAAACGACTTTTTTTTTTTGGGGTTAAATCATGTTTTGTGGTAGAACTCAATGAAACGCACTCAAAACATTGTGCTGATGGATGGATTGAATAGTAAGGGGGTCGTGGAGGTGGTTAAAGTAAAAATCTTACATTAAAAATTTGTATTAAAAAAAAATTGTCAAAAAGTTGTAACTTTGACCCCCAATATCTCCGTAACTAGAAGGTTCCCAGGTATGGTGTAGAAAAAAAAAATGGCAATGACAAAGAGAACAAGTGCCTTTCGGCTTCGTTAAGATGTGTTTTACACCCTTTAGATAACTAGCTCTTGTTATAAGTTAGTCTATGGCACTTGGGGATAAAGTAGCTTCGCATAAATCCCAAAAACGACGCCACAGAATTCGCGATTAATGTGGCGACATACAACAAAAATTCAAATACAGTTGTACAACAGTTGTACGGGTACTATCGACACGTAAGAAGACTAAGTGAAAGAATTATCGAAATCGGATCAGTAGGTCCGAAAATTGCCCCCAATACTCAAACTTACAATCTTTATCTCTTTACAACAAGTTCGTATAGATTTAGGTTTTTAAACTGACATAGTCACTAACACCAGTGGCGTGTCTAGAGACCAACAATACGGCTAGCGTGATCAAAAACAGGGCGGACATGAAATACCATCCTAATACGTATAAGTTTTGCGTCTCTAAGTACAAATATTGAATACAGGCGACGCGTATAGCTTACCTGGACGACATTATAAAAATGATGCTGGTGGAATATCATAACCTCCTGTTCTTTAGGCTCGGTGCAAACGGGCCACCAACAGCCACCGGTAGCCAGCGACAAGCAGTTTACATGCTTTTTCATACATTTTGTTAAAACTCGCTGCACACGTGTGGCCGGTGGCGGCCACTCGCTACAGCAGTGTCAGCGACTCGCGGTAGCGCGTGACAGCCACCGGTGGCTGTGGTTGGTGGCCCGTTTGCGCCGAGCCTTAGAAGTCGGTTAAAACATGGTTACCTTGAAGCTACCATACCCGTCCTAACAAACCTCAAGGGCTCTGTTAAACTTAATTAACACCAGTGTCTTTTCCCAAATCTTCTTCTTCGTGCCATTGCCACGATAGTATTTATATATTGTATTTGTTTTCTCAAATAGTATCGGCAACCCTTTGGATCCCACTGAAGTCAATCTACTAAGAAAATCTCTCCAACGTGTCACCCTACGTAATTGAGCTTAAAAAATCCTGTTGCACTCTTCAGCCGCTGTTAAACGAGCTAAGGGCTTCAAAGTTCACCGTCTCTAAGCCAATGACAACTGTAATAAGCTTTAGGGAGAAAAAGAAACCTTTTCAATAGGTAGAGCTATGGGAAAGACTGAATCTATTTGGAGACTCAGTTATGTTTAGTTAACAGGTATAAAGGCTTTTTCATACCTGAATGGTTGGGTCTCGACTTCGTTGTCACCTAATGAATGATGCTATGATGATGATTTTTTTCATGTTTGTGTGCCTATAATTTCATTGCAGTATTTTTAGGGTTCCGTACCCTAACTAAAGGTAAAAAAGAAACCCTTATAAGATCACTTTCTTGTCCGTCTGTTTTACTGACATACAGTGATGATAGAAATAAATGATAACTGGTAGTAGAGACTCAGAAAAAGCACAGCTTTTGGGAAAATTATCTACGATAATTATGTTAAAAAAATACAACAACGACAACAGCCCATAACGTCCACTGCTGGACATAAGGTTCTCCCATGATGGGAGGAATTTGCCGTAATCTCCACGCTTGGCAGGCGGATTGGAGATCGCAGTAATGAAAAACTAACATAAAACGCTGCTGCCCATTCTCAGGTCTACGGAGGCGCAAGGTGTTCTGCCTCAGACATTAGTCGCCTTATACGACACCCGTGAGTTTAATGGGTTGGTTCTATTCTACTCTGCCGGATACCACACGGCTAAATACGTTAATAACATATTTTTTGATGGCTGTATGTTTTAGTTATATAACAACACGCTTTGTAATCTTCAATGGGCTAGCCCTAGGTATAGCTAACAAGTACATTAGTACACCCACATTTAATAATGAAATTCCTGATGGAAAAACTGAACAACACTTAGCCCGACCCGGGAATTAAACTCAAGACCTGATGCTCAGCAGTCACTAGACCAACAAGGCAGCTGTATGTATAGTAATTGAATATTAATCAATAGAAAAATTGTTTACTTTTTCATTCTAACACGCTCACCTCTCGTCCCATACACCAGCTCCTGTGCGTAGATGTTGATTAATGGGCACGCCGCCTCTCAGTAACTCGACTAATGCGATTATCTTGTTACTAAAACAATGAATGACAGGCTTACGATTTTTATTTCATGACACACGACACGGTCATGATGGAAACTGTCACATACTCTTTGATCTTGTTGGAAGGTGGAAAAGAACTGATTCCTTTTCCTTATTTAACTAACTAGCACTCCGCCCGCGAGTTTGTCCGCGAAAATTGTGATAGCTCGGCTAATTTGCATGATATCAATCAATGACGTATTATATATAGACACGTCATGAACCAACATCGCGGCGCTTAAAAACTGCGAAAATACTAGAACTACTTATAAGCGTGAAGAAAGAGAAAGAAAATATGACACCGAACGGCGGGATGCCTGTTGCGAGAGGGAGATAAATATACATCTTCAGTCACGTCACAGGATTTATTAAATTATAAACAAACGTAGCGTCGCGCGACAGGTTGGTGCGTAACTAAGCGCGATGTGGCCAATTGGCTTCATTTCATGTTGTCATTTTAGAGTGCGGACAACGTATCTATAGTTTATATATCATTGATATCAATATAATTTATAGCCTATGTTACTCGGTAAAGATGTAGCTTTCTAATGGTAAAATAATTTTTAAAATCAATTTAGTAGTTCTGTAGTTAAATCGTAACAAACAAACAAAAAATCTAATCTTTCCCCTTTATAATATTAGTTTAGACTAGCTTTTGGTCGCGACTTCACTCCCGTTATGTATGGTAATTAACCCACGGGAACGTTTTAAATGTAGCCTATAACACTCTGGGATAATGTAGGTTCCTGTTAGTGAAAGAATTTTCGGAATCCGATCAGTAATTCCGAAGATTACCTCCCTACATACAAATGTTACCTCTTTGTAATATTTGTATAGAAAACATGGGCCTAAAACCATCTGTGTTGTTGCACCTGAGGTTCTCAATGATTAGTGAAAAGGTAGTTTGCTTTAACCACCACGCTTTGCTCGTAAATTCATCATCATCACCTGTCCTCCCAATTTAATTGGGGTACGACCCAGCTTGTCTCTTACAACCATTCATCTCTGTTACCCGTGATCTCAAGTACAGTGATGACACCTTTAGCCAAATCAAATAAGTTTACTGGTGGATATGCGTAGAATATAGTATATCCTCATCATACTTACATCAGATCATGACCAGTCTTACCAATGGGTATCGTATCCAGTACTAACTCAGATAGGCAATCGCTCTATGTAAAATACTGTATTTCAGCTGAATCTGGTTAGACTGGAAGCCAACCCCAACATAGCTGAGAAAAAGATAGGCAAATGATGACTTATATCAGGTGAAGAAAATACTGGAATTCAGCTGAATCTGGTTAGACTGGAAGCCAACCCCAACGTAGCTGAGAAAAAGATAGGCAAATGATGACTTATATCAGGTGAAGAAATAATTTAGAAAATAATAATATATAAATAGTTCAGACCTACGACCGACTTTTTTTGTTACCATCTGCAGGTAACATTTCATCACCAAATTGAAGAGATATCTTCACTGACAAGAATATAAAACTTAATCGCTTTCCCGACAGGTAGGTAATCAACCTGTCAGAACTAGTATGTGTTTACCTTTTTTTGCTCCAATGCCATAGTGAAGGGAAAAGCGTGACCAATATATAAACATTATGTAGTATATTATATGAAGAAATCGATTTCTTGCGTTATGTGTTCACTGTTCACACGTTGAAGTTTGTTGGCATAGAAATCATAGTTGTATGTAGTAAAGGTTTTGGCGGTAAACAGAGTGTAAAAGACCTCATTCCGAAGCCGTCAACCAAGCATTCTGTACATCAAACTAAGTAACTTAACGCAAAAATTATTGCTGGGAAACAACTTTTTTTTTGGGGTGAAAAATCACGTTTTGTGGTAGAACTCAATGTAACGCAATCATAACATTGTGCTGATGGATGGATTGAATTGTACGGGGGTCGTGGAGGTGTTTAAAGTAAAAATCTTACGTTAAAAACTTATATTTAAAAAAAACTTGTCAAAAAGCAACTTTGACCCCCAATATCTCCGTAACTAGAAGGTTCCCAAGTATGGTGTAGAACAAAAAAAATATTGCAATGACGAGGAGAACAAGTGCCTTTTGGCTTCGTTAAGAGGTGCTTTACACCCTTTATAAGACTTGCTACCCTGTAGATCGTTGATAAACCTATTACCATTACACAATTTTAAGGCTATATTTGGTTATGTTTCTACATGGAAAGCAAAGATGAACATGTCAGATGAACAAGTTGCAGGTGGTTGCTGTTATCAGTGATAGAATAAGATAAGAAACAGTTTTTTATATGTGCTGAGACAGGACACTAAGTCAGGGTACAATTTTTATTCTGTGGCAAAATATCCCATCGTATCGTCGTTTATCATAGTAATGCACATATCTATACATATAATAAAACAGTAACGAAAGAAAAACTGTACATTGAGAATTTTCGAGAAAAAATAAGTGGCTTTTGTTAGAAAAACGTAACTGATGACAAAAAGTGACTTTTTAGAATTTTTGTCTGTTTATCTGTTTGTATGGTACGGCTTCACGCCAAAATTACTGGATAGATTGAATTGAAATTCAGCAAAAATGTTTTTTGTAAACCAAGGAAGGCTTTAGGGTAATGTGCTTTAGACTACATATTATCACGCCGTGTGTTATGGGAGGTAAGCAATATTGATTTTAAAAGGTTTTTGTTCGTAATTGAATGCACAAAATGACATGTTATAAGCTATATTATGTGACGCAGACGAAGTTGCGCGGGTCATCTAGTCACCGATAAATGTATGTTTTCCTTGTGGTAGTCTAATTTTGGAACGACTTGTATTTTTAACAAACGTAATTTTATAACCCGCTTTCTATTTAGATTTTTTTTTTCAAAAAAGTCAAGAGCTTTGTTTTAAAAGATTTCCTAACTTGAAAATTGAGTTCATGTCAGAACAATTGCTACACACTTCAGCACTCAGTCACGACACCTCAACAACTGACACTGACGTTTCTAACTGTCACTTTGACAGCTGCGAACCTGTTAGCCTTATCTATCCATCTGTGAAGGCTGTGATCTCAGGAACTTAGTCGTTAATCAGTCGTGTTGTCTGTCTGCGTATCATGGGACTGTAGACCATTAGTCATACGGGTTTTGTAACTTTTGTGTGCTTTTTTTTTGAGGGACGGTATCTTTGCGGTTGAGTTGCGAAAGGCTATGTTAGAATCTTTTTGGTGAGGTCAGTTTGGTGTTATCGTATTAATCTTAATAAATGACGCTTTCGGTATATTTCTGGCGACAATAAAACGGTGGCAATAGGTATTATAAAGAATCGAAATAGTATAATTAGAGAAAGGTAAGAAAATCATCAGCAATAGTTTCAACCAAATTGCTAAAATCACTAGTTAGCTGACGGATTCAAATTTGAATTTATCAGTAGGAAACTAATGATCTGCAAAGAATGTAATACCCATCATCTAGTAGACAAATAAACTGATAAGTACTAGAAAAAAAAGTGTAGGAGAAATTCCTAGCACGTATATAAAGACAAAAATAAAAAAGACAAATTCAAAAATATCAAATATACATGTGGTATTTTTTAAACCATTTTATCTACCTAAAGAAATCCTAAAGGAATTAACATAAAAGAAGTTCTCAGTATTGGGCAGTTAATCTTTTATGGTGTAGATTAGGATAATAGTCATACTTCCTGTCAAATAAACGATTGACACTTTGTAGGTCATAAAAGTATCAAATACAACGCTATGTAGACTAGATAGATGAGGAACGTAACTAGGGTTGCCACCTTTTTTTAGGACGATTAAAGTATTTTTTTCATTTTGGTAGAACAAAAATAAAGTACACAGCATAAAAAAAGAATACTTATTATTATTGTTTATTATTTGTCCTTATAAACGTATTTTTTGTTGCTCTTTGCGCCATGTAACAAATATTTGTCTTTCTTGAAGATATTTACAGCCTCTGCAATAAAATAAAAAAACAGTTTATTTAGTCTCATAAGTACTCATAACCAGTAACGAGCCAGTAACAATCAGTTTTACGTAAACAAACAGAGTATTTAGCGTACTTTATTGGTGTCGTAGATTATAAAGTACGCCTACATGAAAAAGAGGACAATACTCTATTTTAGAGTACGGGTGGCAACCCTAAACATAACGTACCAATGTGACAAAACCAACAAAATAGTTTCCCCGATCCAGGAATCGTACTCAGGACTTCATGCTGGTAAGTCGTAGAACTTGCTTTAAACCAAGGTTGCTCGACTTATTTTATAGATGGGCCACTTTTAATTTTGTGTAAACAGGTGGGCCATTTAGTAAATAAAACTTGCCTATAGTAACGGTCGATACTCAATAGCTACCTACTTAGCTTTTAACATAAAACAAAGCTTTCAGTTAGTTGGTCATTGTTTCCTGCATGGATATTGGGTTCGTATTTCGTAAGGAGCAGTTCTGTTTTTAAAAGACAATCGTTCGCTGACCACTTTTGGCGGGCCAGTGCAAATGCATTGGTGGGTCACATCGTGGGCCGTGGCCCACAGGCCTGAGGTCGAGCAGCCTTTTTTTTCGGATGGGAAATCATCAAATGAATCCTCCCGCTCTGGGCGGAGCGGGAGGGAGTGTCAGACTTTTACTGACTAAAACCCATCCATGTTCCTTCATCACCCTTTGTGTTCCGGGGCCAGGGTGTCTTTTTCGAACAGTCCCGCAGCCCCGGAGTCCCGCAGCCCCGGCAGCCTTGAGTCTAGACCAACGAGATAGTCGAAATCTTTCTCATAAATTCAAAAATTGGTCCTTGAATACCTATAAAGAAATCCAAACATCGGGTCGTCTATCAGCAACGAGCATCACTTACTTGCAAAAGGGTATTTGGGCTACGTACACACGATCGACAAATAACTATAAAACCGCACACACTCGGCCGCCCTTAGGTCACGTACCGACCGTTTTTTCCTTGCATAACCGACTATATACGGGGTTCCAATTAATTAAAGTTTGAGTGTAGACCGTGCCTTATCTTTAGTGTAGTGTGTGCTTTAGTTTTCGCTAGTGTGGGGACTGCAATAAAAATTGATACATATTTTAGCTAGAGATGGGCCGTGATGTGTTATCGATTTTAGTGTTTGAAAAGTTTTAGTCATAATGTTGTATTCAATCGAAGATTCGCTGCGTATAAATTCAATAAGTTTTGTATTTTTGCCAAATTCTGGTTTTGTTAAGGATTGAGACAGATTGATTTGTATTTCTGTGATGAAAATGTCAGCAAAGTGGCTTTGTTCAACTGCGTATCTATCAAGGTGACTGACTCCTGCATCTTATTGTTCAATACAATTTATTGTTAAGCTAGAACCTTTTTCATTTTATTGCTGTATATTTTTGTTTTTTTTTTTCACTTTATATCTTTCTCAGATTTTCACACAATGCTTTAGACCTTATTTACGAGTCCCAAGTCTGTACCTACTACGAAAAAAATGTCGTTCCATTTTTAATGCCATAAAATCTTCATAAAAAAACAGACAGACATAATTCTATGAAATAGATCCCAAAGTGTCTTGAAATTGAAACTGAATTATAAAAAGTTTATTGCATTTTCAAAGGCAAACTAAATTTGTTTCTTCATAAACACATTTGGGTAGTTTGCGAGACACGAGCGAAACTCCGGCGGGACGTGTAGTGTAGATGCATTCTGTAGTCTAGGAGACGGTGTGTAAAAAGAATACTCGTACTTCATCTTAAAAATTTTGAGTAGATTTTGTGATGATTTTTTTTGTTGATTTTTTTAAATTCAAATAATTATTTTAGGTATTTGCCATGTGTAACACGATGGTTGACAACTTGACACATATAACAAAAGTTTCTTAAACCAAATCCTACCTTAACACCTTAGCAAATATAACAACAACAACAACAACAGCCCATAACGTCCACTGCTGAACACAAGCCTCTCCCATGATGGGAGGAATTTGCCGTAATCTCCACGCTTGGCAGGCGGATTGGAGGTCGCAGTGATGAAAGACTACCAGAAAACGCTGCTGCCCATTCTCAGGTCTACGGAGGCGCAAAGTGTTCTGCCTTAGACATTCGTCGCCTTATACGACACCCGTTAGTGTAATGGGTAGCAAATATGTCTTATAATAATTCAAATGTTTATAACACAAGGCATTAATTTATATATTACAAATATTAAAATTTACCAGGTATAATTTAGTGTCATAATTACTATAAAACATAATTATCCACTGTGAGAGAGAGGTGCCGCCGACAGTGTCTATAAAAATGTAATAAAAAACTAAGCCACTCATTTTGTTTTGCTTATTACAACAAAAAACAATCACTCTTAGACAGACTTTATTACATGTAATAGCAGTAGCGTCTTAAGTTCAAGAGATCAAATCGTGCGTAACGATTTGCCTTCTGTCTGCTTGCAATAATAAAATAAATTTATAACATAGGATTAAACATGGGAAACTATGTAATATTTATTATGATAAATTATGAAATAAATAAATTAGTCAACATAAGTTAAAGATGTAATGCCAAATAAGGAACCGATATGTCCTATTTTGATATGAAAGTAAACTTAATTAACGATTAGATGAAAATAAAGTCTTAGCAGTAGGAGTTGGGATACTAAAGGACACTAGTTTACATACAGAAATAATCTATGGAGCCAGGATGACTCACTTCAAAATGTACCTAAACCTACAAACAAATAGTAAACTCAGCTGTTTGTCTACTGCTGAACATACGTATAGGTCTGCCACAAGTTGTGTCAAAATATCCTGTTCTCCGTTATCTGCATCCAATGACCCAGCCACCGTTAAAAAAATGTAGCTGCGAGAAAATATCGTTCACTAGCTCCTAGCCTACCCGCTAGGGATGTTTGTCAGATTGTCAGCGCGCGTGTAAGCGCCACTTGCTCCCACCTGCAAGTTGCCGAACTCCGTCGAACCGATAGTTTCCGTGACGTCATCCGGCACATCTGAGACCGTTCCGATTGTTTCGGTAATGATCGCTTGCTCCCGTTAATTGTAGTTAGCTTTGTTAGTGCTGCGCTAATGTGCGCTAGACTTTCTCGAAGTTTGTGTTTGCTCGGTAGAAGGTGTTATTATTTTGAGGTTATTGAAATTGTTGAACTCATTGAAACATTCACAAAGTTGTGTTTAATGAGTTGTATTTCAGCAAACAGACGTCTTTAAAAATACTTATAGTTATCACGAAAACAGGTAATTTATTCCTTACGTCATTTTTTTTTAATGATGAAGATGATGACTCATTATATTAGGCGACGAAGTATAAAGAAAAATGTTTTTGTTGTGCTCAATATTGACTCAAAGGGGACTCTTTGGGCAACATTTTAAAATTCAAGGCGTGGCCGTGGGTGGTTTAGTTTATGCTTCGCGAGTGAGCGAATTCAATACCTAGTTCTTTTTACTCTTGTTTTGATTTTTGTTCTGTAACGAGTTAACTAAGAAACGATACTTTAATAGTTGTCTAACTATAAACAAAACACAATACGACTATTATTAGCCGGATTCTCTTTGTCGAAACCCAAAAAAAGTTAATTTAAAAACACTTAATTAAATCAGAGACAGCCGGCTAGACTTTAAATGAAGTCATTCGACAATTTAACAATTTGGAACTCCATTCTCATTCGACTGTCAGGCCTCGAAAAATAAAAATAGATGTCCAACATCACATCCCCATTCCCGGAACATTTCCACACCAACATTGTATTTTAAAAACCGCATTTATGTGCTGTCGTCCATTTTGGAAAACATTTTTAATTCGCAGCTTAAAATGTATTTAAATATTCAACGCGTCTACTGATGACTAAATTTATTCGAAATTTAAATTTAGTTTTGGAATAACGCGGGAGTTTGAATAAATCATTACACCTCACTATTTAGCGTTGACAGCGTTAGGCTGTGGGCACACAAGCTCTCTAGTGAGATTTAGTGTCTATGATAGATAGCTTTTGAATTAGTCTTTGGAAAGGTAATTTGTGGAATTAAAGAGCGAAAATAACAACAGCCTTTGCGACATGAATAACGAAAATTCAAAATCACAGAAATTAAATAATATTTTACGCATTCAGAGGGTTCAATATCACTAACTTCTTGAAATGCTGTCACAACAACGTGCAGGTACTTGCTTTGATAAGTTTTTACGAATTTACATTTTAATAGATTTCCTAAGTCTTATCATTTCCTTACAAACATTATAAGTTACCATTAGTTCATTGATTTTGATATATTTAAATTCCAACAGAGGTCATTCCCATTTATCAAAGGAAACATGTACCCGCTCTAGACAATTCCAATAATAACTCCGCTTTCAATATTCTACAGGGATATCAAATACGTGTACATCTCAAACTTGAAACCAACAAGAAGTCTCCCGAGTCTATTTTCCATTTATAAACCATTTCGCGCTCGCCACAAAATAATTCAATTTAGTCACGTCCACTAAAATAGAGACATTGCCATTCATGTACACTGCCCTTTAATGCATTTATAGTCCCGATATAGGGTTGCCATACGTCCTTTATCTGGACATGTCTGCCTCCCCCCGCCCCCCCAAACCTCCGGTATTTTCAAGACAAGGTGTTCTATCTATACTAATATATACTAATATTATAAAGAGGTAACATTAATTGTTTGTAAGTTTGTGTGTAGGGGGTAACCTCCGGAAGTAATGAACCAATTTTTAAAATTGTTTCACTGGTAGAAAGCTACATTATTCGTGAGTGCGATAGGCTATATTTTATCCCCGTACTCCCACTAGAACGGGAACTACGCGGGTGAAACCGCGGGACGTCAGCTAGTTTGTAATAAAAGCTTCGTCATTAACGTAAATATACTTAAAAAAGCAAGATTTAAAAATGGACTTGCCTATATTGGTACTCCAATAGTTTGGTGTCATCGTTAGATAGCTCTTTTTACCCGACTACGACGAAACCAAAAAGAAGGGTTTGATTTTACTAGTCTATGTATGTATGTATGTTTGTTTGTATTTACGTATGTTCCTGCGTAGCGCCTAAACTATTCATCCGATTTTGATAGATAACGTGTCAATCGATTCGTTATTATGACTCGGGTAACACATTTTAACCGTCTTCAACAATAGGAGGAGTCGATTTTGCCCTGTAAACCCCGAAATTAAATAGAGCGTGATCTGTGTTTCCGTAGTCGATTTTTAGTGGTAGTATACAACTAAAAACCCGACTATAGAATATACTGTGGCGCCGAGTTCGAAATCTTTGTCAAAGTCGAAGATTGAAGTTTTGGCAATAAGTACCAGATTCCACTTTTTTTGGCATAATTCTTTGTATTTGGCAGCCCTACTCGCGTACATCCGCGCACGAAAGCGCTAAATACGTATTATAGCGGTAAAGCGTGAAACCTACCTTTTTGTTGTTGTCTGTACTGCGTAATGAGTCGCAACAGTATCGGATTCGGATGGAAATTAACTGAAATTAACGGACTGAGGAATAAATGTGTACGGACTACGATAATAACGTTCGGTGTACACTTGATACTTTGGAGGGAATGTTCCCACTGCTGGGACATATGCCTCATCCGTAATCCACCTCGAGGGCCCAATGCGTGTTGGTAGATGTCCACATGTCTTTGAATTTTTGGTGGACTCGATGCAGGTTTCCTCACGATGTTTTCGTTCACCGTTTTGAGAGTAGCGGTGATGAAATAAATTGGTATACTTTTAGCATCGACTAACGCGTGTTGTCAAAACAGTGATAAAATCGCGCATTTTGTAATGTTAAATCTGGTCATGAAATTAGAGTTAAAGGCAAATCTACTTAGTGAAATCCTTGGTTATATTGTAATATTATCGTGTTAAAATCGCGCGTTTTCTAAAGTTAAAGGTGGCCGTAAAATGCTTAATGCTTGGGTTTAATGCCTGGAAATGAATTTGGCGCATAGAAATTTCACTATGATTTAAAGCTTATCACTAGCACTACATCACTACATATTATAAAACAAAGTCCCCCGCCGCGTCTGTCTGTCCCTATGTGTACTTAGATCTTTAAAACTACGCAACGGATTTTGATGCGGGTTTTTTTAAATAGAAAGAGTGATTTAAGAGGAAGGTTTTAGTATATAATTTGTCAAGCGGGCGTAGCCTTTCTTTTCCGCCTTTCCTTTTATTTATCTTATCTTCGAGGGCCTCAGATAGGAGTCACAGACTGCGCAATGACGATTCTGACATATGATTCTGATCCCGAAACGTCGCATCGTCAGTGCTCAAAGTATTAAGTCTGCGCCAACCGTTAACCACGTGTGCACGCGAGTGTACTCGACAGAATTATTTATGCGTTTTATTATAGAGTAATTTGTAGATGATTGTACAATGTTGATGTTGCATGTGGATGGAGCTTTCAGTAGGCGTGTCATTATTTCCGATAATAATATCATGTGTGTGTAGATAGATATGTATGTGAGGAGCTCGTTGGTAAATAATAACAGCCGCTCAGGTCTAGGTTAAGCTGCGCTTGACTAGGTTGTTCCGTGGATGGGTGACACTAATGGGTGGTATTACATACCGATTTTCCTCCATGCCTCGGAAAGCACCTTAACGACTACTTGTAATAATGCAACCGAAATCATATTTGAAACCTAAGTTTAGTCTTTTGTCAATATCATTGACGTTGGTCATCATTGTGTTGTAGGTGTATTATGAGGTACACCTCTGCTTAACCGTTTGGGGGATTACCGGCGTGATGCTATGTTATGTATGCGTATGCTTACGAAGCTCAACGCGCTCGTGGAGATCAACTCTGGATCGGACTTGATTGCTGATGAATGGAAGACGATATTGTGGGAATGTTTGTGGTTCTGCGAGAAGACCGAGTAAAAGGATTAGGTATTTAAGTTAGTGTTAATGGTTTTGAAAACTACAAAAAAAAAGTAAAAAGTTATGTTATGGTCATCAATTTCACCCTTATTTTCGGATGGGAAATCATCAAATGAGTCCTCCCGCTCTGGGCGGAGCAGGAGGGAGTGTCAGACTTTTACTGACTAAAACCCATCTATGTTCCTTCATCGCCTTTTGTGTTCCGGGGCCACGGTATCTCTTTCGAACTGTCCCGCAACCCCGGCAGGCATCGGTCCTTACGAACCCCTTCCTTTTTGCTGACTCTCTTTGAAGCGCGCGTGGAACACGAACGCGCCGTCGACACGGCCTGTCGTCATGAGACGGACGGACGGCGAGCTAGCCCATAGCTCACCGTCCACAGGCCCGCGGTCAATTTCACCCCAACTTTTTCTAACTCACAAAGACGCTCACTCACTCACTCACTCACTCCACACTTCTCTATTACTCGTCATCTCATCAGACACCATTCGAATACAACCTCTTATTCTGTGAGTCACTCCTGAAAAAACAGTTCTCACGTTTTTCAACATGCTTAGTTAGAAGTATTTATCATGAATCACAATAATAACTTAAATATTTGTTCAAAACTAATCATTTAGGAAAGTTTTTTGCGCTTCACAAGAATCAACCATTACTCATTTTAAATGTCACTACTTTAATAAGGAAAATGAGTGTTTTGTTGTAATTTTAGTGATTCAGAGATCAATGTTTTGGTTTATTAAGAATTTCGAGTGTTTAAGTTTTTACTTAAGAACTGTAGACTTGAGTGTTTGTGTTATAAAGTTAGTCATTCCAAGTCCGTCTTGGGTAGGGACACTGTCATTTCGAGGTTTTGTGGATTCGTCCCGTTTTCCTATTTATTACGAAGTGTTGTATCTGTGTTTATAGAAAGCGGCATAAACGCAGCGTTTTGAGAACATCGTAAGTCGTACTCCTCAGATTATTGACGTAATAACGTCTTATAAATCGATGAACACCGCACCGGCTGCACGCACGAAAAAGTGTCACACCGTTACGTGCGCCGCGATCAACGCCCAGCCTAAACCCTTGGACCTAGAAAACTGAAATTTTGCACAGTGGTTCCCTTTATAATGTAAATAAGGATGGATTTTTCTGAATTCAACCGCTAAGGGGATGAAAGTTTGTATGAAAGTCCGTCAGTTTTAAGTTAGGATCTTGAAATTTTGTGTTTAGGCTGACGATTGAAAATTAATTTATGCGTATCTCAGCGTTTTTGATAATTCTACCCCCAACGAGTTAAAAAAGGGCATAAAGTTGTGTATGGAAAGTCCTTAATTTTCGAATTTAAAAATTACAAAATGTAGTATGTAGGCGTATGGTTGGAAGCCAACGCAACGGTGTTGTTCCAATTTCCATCCTTAAGGGGGTGAAAAGGCGGATGAAATTTTGTTTTTAAGTTAAAATCGCTAATATCACAAAAAAGACGTTATCACGTAAAATTATCGTCCGAAAACCGACTTTACAGACAGCTAGTTTTTTTTTGTGTTCCTCTTTTACTACAATTTTTTTATTCATTTTAACAAATCAGTATTAGTATGACGGACTTATGTCAAAGTACGTATTTTGCATAGTTCTTCTGAATTTTACCAAGAAATCCACCAGTCATATCCACCCTACATTGCGGTCAACAGTTTATTATGAACATTTACAGTGAATTATGCAAAAATATGCATTGTAGTCAATGCTTGCATAAAACATCGGATAGCTGGCGGTTCATACTAATGCAATGATATCATCAGTTTCGTAGATTATTCACACAGACACACGGATAAGTAATAAATGGAGTGCCAATTTGCAAGCGAATTGCACTATCGATCGGCGATAGATTACTCCGGTTATGATAGGAGGTAATCTATGGCACGGGTGTAGAATATTAAGTGCTAGTTCCAGCACATAAAGAATCTACACGCGTACTGCTTTCATTCATGAATGTAACTTTGCATTTAGTTATTGGTTGCGAAACTTAGTTATTTTGTTGGTCGTTTTTTATAGAGAAGAACCGGCAAGAAACTCTACATTGGTCACTGTTTTAAAATATTTGTTTTCAACAATGTTATAAGGTTTCGTGTAAATACTAGTACTACTACTCGAAGGAGTTCGTGGCTAAATGACAACAGCCACTCGGGTCGATCTTTAGGTTAAGCCGTGCTTGCCTAGGTTGGTCTGTGGATGGGTGACCACCCATTACATACCGTGTTTCGTCCGTGCCTCGGAAAGCACGTTAAGCCGTTGGTTCCAGCTGTCATTTGTAGATCTTTGACAGTCTTTACAGGTCAGTCAGTGGCCCAAAAGGTCTGACAACCAGTCTTACCAAGGGGTATCGCATTACCCACAACAATGCGATACCCCTTGGTAAGACTGGTTTCATTCATGAAGCCGCTCGCAACAACCGGATGCAGCTGATTACCAGTATTCAGCTGCATCCGGTTAGACTGGAAGCCGACCCTATCTTAGTTGGAAAAAGGCTAGGCAGAAGACGATGACTCGTACTTAAGTATGGAAGGACAAATTGGTAAATACTTTATTAGTGTTCTTAATACAAGAGTTTATTAGAGTTCCATTCAATGCTTACTCCGTGTTTAATCGTGATCATAAATTAACATGTTGTTTAACTTTTAGGTTGAAACTGTTTATTTTAGAAGTGTAAGCGCATGATGAATCGTGATGAGTTGCGCATGACTAAACTTTCATTTTCGTATTTTTTTACTTAATTTTGTAATGTTTGTTGTTTAGTCTAGGAATAGAGTTTCTGTCGACTTGTCAATTTACGTGGGTTTTATTCTAGTCATAACATAACATGATCAGTCCTATTTTTTGCGAAAGGTTTAGCAGATTATATTATACACTCAAATTTCGTCAATAATCGGTGTTATAGTATTTCTTTCGACTTATAGTCACAACAACGCCCACACAAGACCCGCCTTACAAACAGTTACGCAGTTTGGTGTGTATAAAATGTACAAAATTCATCAAATCATATTTTATTCTGGTCCAGAATAAAGAAAGAAAGAAAGAAAGAAAAAATATTTATTTGCCACAGGCACATGACGTGCAAAACATAGGTATTATGTACAAAACTTTTAAGACGTTTAAAATATAACATACGTATGGAACAGAAACAAGAAAAAAAACGAAAAAGTTGACATCTAGCACGTCGTGAGTGCGACAAACAGGTTAAACCACTCAGCATGATGCTGTGCTATGGGGAGCCCACAGCACAGCGCTGGTTTTCAGTGGTCACCCTTGAAAAAAACGTACGGAAGGCAATACAGTGGTATCTAATGAAATTAGTAACTAAAATAAAACAGCCAGTACCTACTAAAAAAAAAAAAAAAAAAAAATAAAAAAAAAATTAAAATAAAAAATATGATTCATCATGTAAAAATATAACATTGAGCACTTCTAATTTTTCCTGACAAGTGTGGCAGAGGTGACCTTATACCTAGTACATTTTGCTAGTTTAAGTGGGTGAATTTTTTTTTCGGATGGGAAATCTTTAAATGACTCCTCCCGCTCTGGGCGGAGCAGGAGGGAGTGTAGACTTTTACTGACTAAAACCCATCCATGTTCCTTCATCGCCCTTTGTGTTCCGGGGACACAGTATCTCTTTCGAACAGTCACGCAACCCCGGTTATAGGGTGCCTCATAATCACTTGTGCACAAAATTGATGTTCTAAAACTCCTATTACTTTTCTCCTCATTACCTGCCCAGCCTTTTTTCAACTATGTTAGGGTTGGTTTTCAGTTTAAGCGGCAGCTGAATATCAATTTTTTAAATGGAGCGACCGGGCGACCCCCTAAGAAGTCTGGTTGAAAATAAACTCATATTTTCCACAAAACAATAAATGCCACCAAATCAGCCGCAAACAAGACAAAACAGCAAAGCCGATTGAAAAAGGAAATCAAGTCACTTCCATAATTTTTCAAATCAGGAACCATAAAATTGGATACGTCGTGCGAACCAGCACGAAGGCGCGACACCGTTCGGCCAGATTTTTATTACGAACACACGTATTCGGGACACGTCGCGGGACCCGAGCGGAGCCGAAGCCACGCGAAGGCAATCCAATAGGGCTGGCTCTGGCTGGTTGTGATTTCGAACTTCGAACGCACAGATTTTTTTTTATTGCTTTGCAGAATTCTGATCGACATTTGAAATCGTGTGGAAAATTTTGAGCTTGAATTTGGAAGGGAGTTGAGAGGAAGATCAAAGAAACGATGGATGGAATGTATGAAGGATGATATTATTATGGCTAGAAAGGAGATGACTGCTTGATGATTAATAGAAAGTTATGGAAGAAGAAGACATGCTGTGACCCCAAATAAATCAGCATCATGACGATTTTCTTGGTTTATAGTGCTGCGCTAGTTAAAGTTTAACCGAGGGAAGCGGTTTATTATAGTGTTTGCAGATAATGGCGGCGTCTGCGGAACATTACCCGTTTAAACGTGAACGTTAGTGTTGTATGTCGGTCGTGCATCACTCCAAGGTTTCTTATTAAGTTTCCTTTCTGATTGTAGTGAGTAACCTACATACTGTAACTCTAATTATAAGTAGTTAGTTACTCATCAAATACCTAAGTACAAAAATAATCGCTGGGAGCAAGCATGGTGATAATTACTCGCACCTTGAAGTTTATTTTTTAAAATAGTATACCTACAATACCTTACTGGGTAACGGCTTCTCCAGGTATCCTTTTCTTTCATCCTTTTCCCGAGTAACCGTAGGATATTTACGGTCCACTATTACTATATTCATGAAGGCATACTATTTCCGGTAGACCAATATACCAACAATCCAACCACAAATAAAATTGCAAACAAAATACGAATATCATTTCCCCATATTGAAACCTCACGCAAAAATATTTCCGGGAAAAATAAATTGCCAATATAGCAACCCTATATCGAACGCATCACATTTTTTTTTCTAAATTCGAAATTTGAACCGCGATTCCTTTTAGCTGTCATGATTTATAGGAGGTGCTCATTTGAGCGGGAATTTTGAATCTTATTTAAAATTCGATATGTCTGTCGCTTGAGGCTGCATGAATATGATTCGTGGTGTGCATGCATATTTAAAATACTTTTGCGGTAGAGGATGTGTTTGGTAAAAAGGTTGTTTTTTGTGGTTTTTGCTCAGGAAAAAGCGCATTATGGCCAAGAGTGTCGAATATGTATAATACTAGAATGATCAAAGTAACTTACCTGTAAGTGAACTTCGATCACTATTATACGCAGTTAACGCCTCGTCTGAGATGATTATGTAGTCTACGTACTATTCGTATCAACAAACACGCGTTTAAAGAATTTGGTAGTAAAAACCAAATTTTTAAAATATGTAGTTGCCACCCTGCCCGCTATGGTAACACTGACAGTTAGACGTCTCTTCATTAAGTTTAAAGTACCTAGTTATAGTCACATTACCCGACTTCGCAAAAAGGAGGGTTATGAGTTTTTGTTTTCATTATTGAGCAGGGTGGGAAATTCTTGAAAGGGAGGGAGCCTCAGACGAGGCGTTAACTGCGTATAATAGTGATCGAAGTTCACTTACAGGTAAGTTACTTTGATCATTCTATTATACTTATTAACGCCTCGTCTGAGATGATTATGTAGATGTTGAAAGATTTGGCGAAATAATGAAATAATTGACCATTATATATTTTAATAATACGTATATTATTATAAGTAAAAATAAGTACAGAATTTTTATCTTGAGTATTAAATATTATTATTGGTTCTCTATTGTATTACCTAACTTTTTTATTCATAATTTAAAGTGCCATAACTTTTTTTGTCCTAATCATCATTTGTCCGAATGATAACTTACCCGAACTTAATATCACATAATATCACATGCCATAAAATTGAAATCCCTAAATACAATATGCTCTAAACCCGTTTGTCATAAATATTACAATCAATAATATGCAAAACACTTAAAATCGTTTTCAATAATAGTTATAAATCCTAAATTTAAAAAAAAATGTTTAGATCTTAATAATATTTTTAAAACAAACCGGTATGTTCCCAGACGTTCCCAAAAGGGAACAGAACAATTACGGGTACCTACAGTAAAGTAAGTATTACTTAGCTTTTGCTATGCTATTTGAACTTCTGTCAACACAACACATTTTTATACAATATTGCTCTTATAAAATTTGTAAAAATTAAAAAGTAGAACCATCATATCGCAGAAAGTTAGAATCTTCTTTTGTTCTGGCATACATTTCATATAGGTAGTCACCAAAAGGCAGAAAATCAATCAATCAAACCGTCAATCATTATAAAACAGTTGAGTGTGAACATCATTATGTGGTGTTTATTTTTCCCTGTAATAAGTATGCAAACATGCAAACAAACATGCAGCAAGCATGCAGCAAGCAGGCAGCAAGCATGCAGCAAGCATGCAACGAGCTTACAGCAACGTTGCAAGCACGCATACAGTATGCAAGCAAGCATGCAGCATGCAAGCGAGCAAGCAACATTCAGCAAGCATGCAACAAGCTTGCAGCAACCATGCAAGCACGCATACAGTATGCAAGCAAGCATGCAGCATGCAAGCGATCAAGCAACATGCAGCAGGCATGGTTTCTGTCACGGCTCCGGCGCTGCGGGGCTCCGGCGGTCCCACGCGAGCTTATCGTCGCAGATGTGTTTAACGCTCACCACCGCAGCTTCGGCTTGCTGGCCGGCTTCGCCGGCCAGCCTCAGCAGCGGCGGCGAGTGTTACAACCACCTGCTCCTCAACTCGCGGGCCGCCTCGCCCCTCCGCGCCTACGCGATTTTAAATTACACTCTAGGGGTAGGGCAGACAAGACTGCGTGGGGTCGGATTTACAGCGATTCGTTTCTGTCACTAAAACCTAATTTTTAGCAAATGTTTTAGGACCAAAAATTTTATTATACTTATATGAACATTAGGAATAATACACATTATATAATAAAATACTTAGGATAATTGACTTTATGGCATACAAAATTAGAAGATTCAATTATTATAGTATTCGATATTATGACAGAACAGTTTTAGAAATAAAGATAATTATGTAAAACAAAATTTCGGGATTTTGAACATTATGGTAACTGAAGTTTATAGCAAACGTTTTATGGATAATGTATTTCGGACAAAAATTTTTAGGAGATATAAGGGAGTACCATTATTATTATTACTTCTAAGAATATATTCCCCAAAATTATCATTTGTTTCAAGGGGTAGATTATAAAATATGGCAAAATTTTTAGACCTCTGAGACCATCCTGCTGTTGATTTAATTAAATCTATATTCAGACCTTTTCTATGAGCGGCTGATGTAGCAGCATGTCTTGTGCTATATGCAGAGAAGACTGAAGTATCTATTCCAGACTCCAACAAAACATCTTTTATCCATCTGCTAAGAGTATGGGTTGAAGCAGGGGAATGAGGTTTTTTAATCGTAATAAAAAGGTTATTATGGTTCTTGCGTAGGAATTTTGTGGCTTCTAAATAATCACAAAGTGTTCTTGCAGGGCAAACACTAGGTTTTTCAGTAAAAAATTTTAAAGTTAACAGTGGTTGAATACCCTTTATCCTGGAAGTTTTAATTAATTTAGGAACTTTTATTTTTATATAATCATTGGTTACGGCAATATTGTCAATTGTAATCAAAGATAAAGTTTGAATTCTTTGTGCTGTTGTTAATGCTAATATTATTAATAGTTTTTTAGTTAAAGTATTTAAATCTAAAGTTGTATTTGGGTAGAAATTGCTTATATAGTCTAGTATAATACTTGGGTCCCAAGTTTCATTATATTTAGGTTTATTTGGTCTAAGCTTAAATACACCTCTAAAAAATCTGTTTATATCTCGGTTTGTACTTAATTCACAGTCTAAAAGTAGAGATAAAGCTGATCTTATAATATTTAATGTGCCATAAGTGGCACCACTATGGAATTTCTCAGTGAGAAATTGTAAGATGGCATGAACTGATTCAGTTGTAGGATCAGCTTTATTACTTTTACAAAATTTCCACCATTGTTTATATTATGAACTATATTGTTGTAAAGTATTTCTAGTTAATGAACTTAATATAACATTAACACATTGTAAAGAGTATCCTTTCCTTAAGTAGATTTTGCTGACAACATCCCTGCAATCAGTGTAAGGTTCTTGTGAAGAGGGTGACAAGTCCTGAAAGAGGATGAAAGCAAATTTGGACTGGGTTTTAAATAAACAAGATTTGACTGCAGTAAGGATATGAAGAGGGGGTACCATGCCTGTCCAGGCCAGTTAGGCACAACCATTATACCCTCAGCATTATCATCTTGAATCTTTTTTAAACAACGCAAAATCATAGAGAAGGGGGGAAATGCATAGAATTTTAAACCTGTCCATGTTATGGTAAAGGCATCTACTGAAAAGCAATCTGGTTCATTTTTCCATGAAATAAATATTTCACATTTTTTATTTGCATGTGAGGCAAAAAGATCAACGTCCCGGCCGCCGCGGGAGACGCCCCGGGCGTCGGGGGCCACCACCACGTGGCCCCCGGCCACCGTAGGCGCGGGCCTGTGGACGGTGAGCTATGGGCTAGCTCGCCGTCCGTCCGTCTCATGACGACAGGCCGTGTCGACGGCGCGTTCGTGTTCCACGCGCGCCTCAAAGAGAGTCAGCAAAAAGGAAGGGGTCCGTAAGGACCGATGCCTGCCGGGGTTGCGGGACTATTCGAAAGAGATACCGTGGCCCCGGAACACAAAGGGCGATGAAGGAACATGGATGGGTTTTAGTCAGTAAAAGTCTGACACTCCCTCCTGCTCCGCCCAGAGCGGGAGGGGTTATTTGATGATTTCCCATCCGAAAAAAAAAAAAAAAAAAAAAAAAAAAAAAAAAAAAAAAGGCAAAGAGATCAATTTCAGCTAAACCTAGTTTATTTACTATTTTTTCATAAGCATATGGTGCTAGTTCCCATTCTGTTTCTATGTTGCATATCCTAGACTGTGCATCTGCTTCTATATTTTCTTTAGATGGTATGTATGAAGCAAAAATATAGATTCTTCTTTTTTCACAAAACTGCCATATTTTTCTAGATAGTAAGTTTAGATGAGGAAATTGTATGCCACCCATTCTGTTAACATATGAGATTGCTGTGATGTTGTCAGACCGAATCAATATGTTACAGTTGCTCTCATTTTTTGCAAAACACTTTGCGAAATAAATTGCTAAAAGTTCTAAGTAATTTATATGATATTTGCTTTCCTCTGTTGACCAATATCCATGTAACTTTTCTTGGTCACATACAATTCCCCAACCTGTGGTAGAGGCATCTGTATAAAATTCTAATTTATATTTATCTCGCTTAATTGGTGCTGAGCAAGTAAAAATTATTTCTTCCCACCAAGACAACTCCTTTATAATTTCCTGATTTACTTTCATTTTTGACTCATAATTATCTCTTGATTGTTTTAAAGCTAGGTATTTGTATCTTTCCAGTATTTTAGTATACATCCAACCATAGGGAACAGAAGGACAAATTGAGGTTAAGGAGCCCAAAAGAGAAGCAAAAGCTCGGATGCTACAATAAGTTTTGTGTGTTAAAGAATTTAACTTTTCATGAATTTTTTGTCTTTTATCACTAGAGATACTTAAGGTAAATTTTTCGCTATTTAAAATGAAACCTAAAAATTTACATTGCTTGCTGGGTTGTATCTGGCTTTTATCATAATTTATGATGAATCCTAATGATTGTAAAAATTTGCAGGCTGTGTCCAAATTTTTTCTGCATTCGCTTTCATTGGGTGCAATAAAGAGAAAATCATCTAAATAGTTCACTAAAGTGATTCCATTTGCTCTGAGATGAGTAACTACTTGTCTCATGATCTTGTTGAACACATATGGTGCCGTTGATAATCCAAATGGTAGCACATTGAATTGATATAACTTTTTATTAAAAGAGAATCTGAGGTATTTTGTGGAATCATCATTTACATTTAGTAAAAAATAAGCATCTTTTAGGTCAAGTGACGCCATATAACAATTTTTGTCAACTAAATGCAACGCTGTTCTTATATCTTCCAGTTTGAAATGTGTTGTAGGAACAAACTTATTAAACTTTTTCAAATTTAATATAAATCTAGATGTTCCATTTGGTTTTGGTACAATGAATATTTTTGAGACATATTGATTCAGTACATGTTTTGTTTCAAGTGTTATCGCACCAATTTCAATTAAATTTTGTATGCATTGTGATATTTTGAGCTTATCTGATTTAGTAAAGGAATTATTTTTAGGGATCTTGCCTTGGCACACTGTATGTGTTAGAGGAATTGAGTATCCATATTTTACCCAATTTAAAACAGACTTATTTTTTGTAAAGTGCCAATTTTTGTAATAATTTTGTAATCTACCTGCATAACTTGCCTCTAGTAACGTCGACGTCCGCGGTTGTTCTGTGATGTCCTGGGTTGCTTCGTCATTGATCGTAAATGCTGTCGTTGAAGATGATGTTGATAGGACATGCGTGGCTTCCCAGCAGTCTTCTGTGGTTGTGGTTGTTGTCGTGGTTGAGGTTGCCGGTTGTACTCTCGCCCGCCCCCTTGCTTCCTGTATGAGGACGGGCCCCAATTGTTTAAAGAACTCTTCAAGTCCTTAACTGAATTTTCGATATTTTTATTTTCCTTTAGTATTGTATTGATATCTTTTCCAAAGAGGAAGTTATTAATTTCTGTTTTTTCTAAAGTGTCTTTCACTTTTTTATTCAGACCAGGTAAGATGACAGCGCGTCTTGTTTGGGATTCTTTGTACTGAACATGGCATAAAAGCCTGATGCAGTTTCCTAAGTATTCACAGTCCCGGTCAGGGTTTGTGTGTACGTTTTTGTATAATATATCTGTTAGACCACAGATAACTGTGCCGATTAGGTTTTGTTTTTCACACAAGTGATTATCTCTTGTCACAGCTTGAGCTGTCATTGCAGCCTGAATTTCAGGATTTAATTGTGGAGCAGATGTAAGGCAGTCTATTATTTTGGGGATCTTCTTCAAAATGTCATTTTTTGTGTTCTCTTCTAAACCATTTTTTATTATATTGTTCCACAAGTCTTTCATTTGGTCATTTATTTGTAAAGTATTTTCAGGCGCTTTAACATGGCCCATTTTTTCCAAGAGGTTGGTTATATGATCAATAGGTGGAGTATTTTCCACTTCATCCTCCGAGTCAGATTCATTCATTATTCGGATTCTCTTTTTAACTGGTTCTGGTTCATCTGGGAAGAGGATTATCAGGTTAATGTATCACATGTACTCGCTCGTAGTACCGTATGATACCTGCCTATTAAGCTGTAAATGATAGGCGATGGTAGTTTACTGATAATAATCACATGCACTCGCTCGTAGTACCGTGTGATAGTAACATATTTTATTTTCTTAATGCTTTTTAAGCAATGTCAGGTAGAATTTTTGGACCAAGTATAGGCGCTCGTCCTATCGCTTAGGTCTGTGCACTCACTTGTTCGAGTAATACATTATTTATTTTATTCATATTAACAATGACAGGTAGATTTTTTGACCAAGTATAGGCGCTCGTCCTACCGCTTAGGTCATAATGTTCATTCATCTACTCGTTCGTAATATTGCAAGTGATATATTTGGTGTAAATTTATGTAAGTATTTAGAATAATTGTACATGTTGTATTTTAATCACTTTTACGATGAGAAAAAAGTTATTAAATCAAAATGGCGAAATTTGCGTACATACCTTCTGACGAAGAATCAAGTAATTCCATCAGTTTTCGTCTTAATTTCTCTTTATCTTTTCCCATTATTACTGATTCACAAGAAATATGTTGGTAAATCGAAACAATCCACTATTTATAGAAATGAAAGTGTTTTATATTGGAGAAAAAACGCTGTTCGTTTAAACACGAAAGACATAATGAAGAGACGTCTAACTGTCAGTGTTACCATAGCGGGCAGGGTGGCAACTACATATTTTAAAAATTTGGTTTTTACTACCAAATTCTTTAAACGCGTGTTTGTTGATACGAATAGTACGTAGACTACATAATCATCTCAGACGAGGCGTTAATAAGTATAATAATATTTTAAAGAGGTAAAATTTAAATAGTAATAATCTCCGGAACTAATGATAAAATTCTAAAAAATCTTCCTTTGACAGAAAGCCACACTATTCGTGGGTGCTATAGGCTTTAAATTATATTTATACCATGCAAATTAGCCGAATTAGCCGTGTGGTATCCGGCAGAGTAGAATAAAACCAACCCATTACACTCACGGGTGTCGTTTAAGGCGACTAATGTCTGAGGCAGAACACCTTGCGCCTCCGTAGACCAGAGAATGGGCAGCAGCGTTTTCTGTTAGTCTTTCGTCACTGCGATCTCCAATCCGCCTGCCAAGCGTGGAGATTACGGCAAATTCCTCCCATCATGGGAGAGGCTTATCTCCAGCAGTGGACGTTATGGGCTGTTGTTGTAGCCGAACTATCACAGTTTTTGCAGACGAAGTCGTGGCGAAGTGCTTATAGTTTGTCATAAAACACCACAACACAATGTGTTTTGTTATGCAATAAGTGACTTTAAACTTAAGAGTATAAAACTCTGACCAAACTGAAGCGAATCCCGTGCGGGATCAACTTGTACGGAGTTGTTCAAACTGCATGGCGTGAATAGTGGCGTGACTTCCTAATCATTAAAACAAACGGAAAGGTTTCGCTTCAATATGGCTGGAGCTTTGAGGGAGGATTTAGCGAAGGAAGAGCAAATGTAGGATCATGAAGACTACAGAAATGAAAAGCAGCAAATATTTTCGCAAATAAAAGACTAACTACGATGATCAATCTACAATTCTACAGGGTTAGCTTTCAATGACCAGCCAAAATTTAAGATTAAGATCTAGTTAACAAACCAAAAGTGCATTTTAAATATTATTGTCGAAAAATATTAAATAAAATTATAGCATTCATTTGAAAATGTCCTAAAAATTTCCTAAATCATAAACCTAGTGGGAATTAATGCACTTGTGTGCGTGCGTGCACCGCCAGATTTCTGTGTGTGCTAACTGCTACCTATCTAGACTGTTGAACTGATTTGTCCTGTTGCAATATCCACATGTTTGCTTTTTAGTGGTGGACAGGAATGAAATTTTATTTTTAAAAAATGTCGTGATTTTTTATTATATCGAAAATATTTTCGATTCTAAACCATCTCTGAAAATTTGGCCGGTCATTGAAAACTAATCCTGTATTTTCCAGGTCTTTTAATTTAAAAAAGTTTGCTTCTACGCATTTCTCTCTAAAATAATATAACGATCTGTAATCCCCGAAGAGATAGGCACAGGTGTACCCAATAGTGCACTATCGTTTCGCCGGTTATGTGTTTAATACCATATAATAGGGGGTGAGCCTATTGCCATCAACCAGGCACAAATCCAGGCTCCGTGGTTGTCACTGAGATATTCCTGATGGAAAAACTCAAAGAAAGAAAACGTATTTATTTGGCTTTAGAGTTAAGCTTAAAACTAGGTACAGAATAAAAAAACTTAAAACTAAACGGAAAAAAAGAAGAGAAATTATTCATTATTATTCGTGAGGCACACAAATTATTGTGTGCCTCACGAATAGGTCCAGTTCAGCAAACTGCCGAGCTGCTAGTGCCCGACGCCGGTTTTCAACTGGACCAGAGATGGTGATGTTACGGACATAAAACAGTTTTAAGCTGTTTTAGCTGTTGTGTTAGCTGTGTGTTTTAAGCACACAGCTAGTTTTGATCTTTATAAAGTCATTTTTACACCTTTATGAACTTTGAGGGTTGTATTGATGATTTTGATTAATATAAATCTGTAACTACATACGTTTTACAACCGCGAATAATATTTTAATTAACATACAACCTAGCACTGGCCTGTAAATTGCAAAAAACTTAAGAAAATTTGTATTTCGCGGGCTACCCTGGAGCATTCACCTTAAATAAAATAAATGTGTGTACAATTTTAGCAAATAAACTAGACATGAATGAAAAAAAAACCGATAAAAGTGCAAGACAAAACAAACAACCCAAGTACCTGGATAAATAAAACGGACGCATAGAAACATAAAAAATAACTCTTTGTCCTACTCGAGAATCGAATCTCCGGACCCCATGCTCAACAGTCGTACTTGTGACCAACGAGGCAGTCTTTCTAAATTCTATACCTTATTTCAAGATCCATAAAATACAACGATGTTTTTAACACAGAAAATAAACAATACATTTCTAATGTTACCAGTTCCTAGTCAACAAGCACATCTTTTACTTGTACTCAGAAATAACGGTATTTCGTCGTTTTGATAAAATTGTGGGACGAATTTAACGTTACAAGATAACTGTGTATGTAAGTATGTACGTGTCAAGATTTCTCGAAAATAAACTCTTTGTATGCACCGCTGGATGTGTAGGCAGTTAGTACCTAGACTGGTTTTCTTATCTATGTGGAACGATTTTTGGATGGAATAATAAAAATGTGTGAATCATACGGTTTTGTAAAGTTTTTTCGTGCTTTCGTCACCGTTGGCAATGCTTGTCACGCAATAAGGCTATGTATATTAGTAATACCAGGATACGTATGGTTGCTTATGCATGGATTTCTAAATAGTGGAATTCTGTAGAATACTTAGATCGGTCTCTTTCCTCGAAAATCGTGTTCGTGTTGCCAGCCAACAAAGATACAAATGACAGCCGGGACCAACAGCTTAACGTGCTTTCCGAGGTACAGAGGAAACTCGGTATGTAAGAGTGGTCACCCATCCATTGGTCTATGGGTGGTCTACGTTCCGGCACACGAAGGGATATTCATCATCATCATCATCATCATCATCATCATTTCAGCCGAAAGACGTCCACTGCTGGACATAGGCCTCCCCCAAGTGTCGCCACATTAACCGGTTCCGTGCGACTCGCATCCAGCGGATTCCTGGAACCTTCACCAGGTCATCGGTCCACCTAGTGGGAGGCCTTCCAACGCAACGTCTTCCGGTTCGCGGTCGCTACTCCAGAACTTTTCGGCCCCATCGGCCATCCGTTCTGCGAGCAATGTGCCCTGCCCACTGTCACTTAAGTTTGCCAATTCTTCGGGCTACGTCGGTAACCTTGGTTCTCTTGCGGATGTCTTCATTTCTGATTCGATCACGCAAGGAAACTCCGAGGATAGCCCTCTCATTTGAGCATAGCACAACAAACTCTGCTACAAATTAATCTAGCTAGAAGAATTGTGATCAAAACAAATATTTCAACAACACAAACCTTATGGTTCAAGTTTCCCACATAGTCCTAAGGCCAGTCCATCAGTGACTTGCGTATGCGCCGGCGCCGATGTTATCTGCGACCTCCAACTACGAAGTTGAGTTGCGTTATTAAAAGGTCAGATGCATTAACGGAATGAGTAGTGAGAGTGTGGACTTAGGACATATACATCTATGTTATGAAATGCGTTTTGAAATAGGGTTTTGCATTTCAGTAACTACATGAGTAATTTGTTTACATTATTATATTAATATGTGGAGCAATTCGAATAATTAAATGTTTTTTTTTTGTATTGGAATTTTATACATGACTAGCGTCACGCGGTTTCACCCGCGTAGTTCTCGTTCCTGTGGGATTACGGGGATAAAATATAGCCTATGTTACTCAGTAAAGACGTGGCTTTCTAGTGGTGAAAGAATTTTTGAAATCGGCGCAGTAGTTTTTAAGTTTATTCATTACAAACATACACACACACAAAAATACAAATCTTTCCTCTTTATAATGTTAGTGAAGATTGATATGTAATTTTTTTTAAACCCCAATAGCGCCTGTTTTCTATCTGACTGAACTCGGAGATGATTCAGATTCAGATAACTTTATTTGCTGAAAATTTGTTTTTTTTATTTGATGAAATGCCGAAACAATTTCAGAGGATATGTTCTGTTTTAAAGTAGCTAGAAATTATAAAGAACGTTTATCGAGACAAGGAAAAATTGCTGATAAAAATAAATCGGTACAATTTATGGAACAAGATATTAGGTCACGACATCCGGTGCGTGACGATTAAACAATGTGTTCTTCTTTAGGAATGGCATAATGATGACCCAAAATAGATCACTGGTGAAGAATTCATGCTGAGAAACATGGGACAACCATTTGTTAGGCGTAAATTAAAAACATACTTTTACGAGGAACACCCATCATATCATATTTTTCAAGCACAAAAAAGCGCTAAAGAAACGAATGACGGTACAGTTGGCGCAGTGGCTGTTACGCTGCGTGTTGTAGGTTTGACTCTCGCACGTTACAAATATTTGTATGACCTACAGGTAGTTCCGGATCTGGCTGTTCGTGTAACTATAAGTTATTTTTGAGTTTAAATGTTTCTAAACGCACTCACGGTACAGGAGAAATTCTTAGTATGGGGTAAAGTTTACAAACAAAATACTTTGTCGCCTTTTCAATAACCAGAACTACGACTATTTAACTTGCCTTTTACCTAGCTAAGGAAATATGTCATAAGTCCATGAAGTTATTAGTACCTTATCAAAATTCTCCAAGTCCACAGACTACCCACTCATTTCTTACAACTCGGTAACATTCATAACACAAAACAATACACGATTGATTGTGCGCAAGCGCAAGTGAAACGCAAGGTCTACGCCCAGCGCCACAGATAATAAATACAGCATGTTTTAGAAAATGATGGTCATACTAGTTTATAACCGTGGCTTCGTCCGCGCGGACTTCGGTAATTGTCCGGTGGGATCGGACCGCCGGGACAAAAAGTCCTATGTGTTAATCCAGGTCATAAATTCTACCATTCTGTATATCAAACTATGGTTAAAGAAATTACAGTATTTCACTTACTTGAGAACATTTTGGAAGTTAAAAATAGTACTTTACACTAACTTTGACATACAAACTAAATAGGTAGTTTTTCTATATAACAATTCACAAATCTATAAAACAAAATGAAATTTCGTACGCAACTAACATTGACAAAACACAAAGTATTTTTTTTTTCCATCCACCCGCAAAAGAAATAGTTACTGTGGTCGCAAATAATCATACATCAAACTAAGTAAATCTACGCAAAAATTATTACTTGGAAACGACTTTTTTTTTGAGGTGTAAAATTACGGTTTACAGTAGGACTCATTGTCCTGATGGATGCATTGAATAGTACTTGAATTTAAAGAAAAACTTGTGAAAACAGCAGTGTGAAAGTTAGAACTTTGACCTCTAAAATCTCCGTAACAAGAAGGTTCCCAGGTATTTTCCAGAACCAAAAAATGATCGCAATGACGAGGAGAACAAGTGCCTTATGGCTTCGTGAAGTCTTTTTACACCTATTATGGGCACACCTTTGTCATACATCATCATCGTCATCTTCCTGACCTTGGTCCCAAGTTACTTGTGGTCGGCGCAACACGTTTTTTTCTTCCATTCACCTCTGTCAACCGTGACGCTATCATTATATATTATATATTATTATTTCATACTGTCTTCTTCTCCCTCTCCATCCGTCAACATTTATATTCATCACACTTTTAGTCACATGCGATTCATCCCTCCTCATCAGATGTCCGCCTTTCTGATACATCATGCTGTATATACTTACGCCCAAGCTTATCTGTGGGCTTGCAGCGCAACACGTTTTTTTTTCTTCCATTCACCTCTGTCAACCGTCACGCTATCATTCACTCCTTTATCTTTCATATCATTCCTCACACTGTCTTCCTCTCCCTCTCCATCCGTCAACATTTATATTCATCACACTTTTAGTCACATGCGATTCATCCCTCCTCATCACATGTCCACGTTTCCGATACATCATGCTGTATATACTTACGCCCAATTTATCTGTGGGCTTGCAGCGCAACACGTTTTTTTTCTTCCATTCACCTCTGTCAACCGTCACGCTATCATTCACTCCTTTATCTTTCATATCATTCCTCACACTGTCTTCCTCTCCCTCTCCATCCGTCAACATTTATATTCATCACACTTTTAGTCACATGCGATTCATCCCTCCTCATCACATGTCCACGTTTCCGATACATCATGCTGTATATACTTACGCCCAATTTATCTGTGGGCTTGCAGCGCAACACGTTTTTTTTCTTCCATTCACCTCTGTCAACCGTCACGCTATCATTCACTCCTTTATCTTTCATATCATTCCTCACACTGTCTTCCTCTTCCTCTCCATCCGTCAACATTTATATTCATCACACTTTTAGTCACATGCGATTCATCCCTCCTCATCACATGTCCACGTTTCCGATACATCATGCTGTATATACTTACGCCCAATTTATCTGTGGGCTTGCAGCGCAACACGTTTTTTTTCTTCCATTCACCTCTGTCAACCGTCACGCTATCATTCACTCCTTTATCTTTCATATCATTCCTCACACTGTCTTCCTCTTCCTCTCCAACCGTCAAGATTTATAATTCATCACACTTTTATTCACATGCGATTCATCCCTCCTCATCACATGTCCACGTTTCCGATACATCATGCTGTATATACTTACGCCCAATTTATCTGTGGGCTTGCAGCGCAACACGTTTTTTTTCTTCCATTCACCTCTGTCAACCGTCACGCTATCATTCACTCCTTTATCTTTCCTATCATTCCTCACACTGTCTTCCTCTCCCTCTCCATCCATCAACATTTATATTCATCACACTTTTAGTCACATGCGATTCATCCCTCCTCATCACATGTCCACGTTTCCGATACATCATGCTGTATATACTTACGCCCAATTTATCTGTGGGCTTGCAGCGCAACACGTTTTTTTTCTTCCATTCACCTCTGTCAACCGTCACGCTATCATTCACTCCTTTATCTTTCCTATCATTCCTCACACTGTCTTCCTCTCCTTCTCCATCCGTCAACATTTATAATTCATCACACTTTTATTCACATGCGATTAATCCCTCCTCATCACATGTCCACGTTTATGATACATCATGCTGTATATACTTACGCCCAAGCTTATCTGTGTGCTTGCATCATATGTGTAGTCACTTTCAATTGGTGATTGTTGGATAAACATGTCTGTTTTGTTTGTCTGTCAGTCAGTATGGATGGATTGATGTTTAGTCTCAACGTACATAACATCTTGTCTGTCCTGACCAATACAGGCAATATAGTGATATCTACGTTTACGACAAAGTTGTACATGCATCTACACTAATATTATAAAGAGGAAAGATTTGTATTTTTGTGTTTTTGCAAAGATTAAACTCAAAAACTACTGCGCCGATTTTAAACATTCTTTCACCGTTAGAAAGCTTCATTCACCCTGAGTAACATAGGCTATATTTTATTCCCGTACTCCCACGGGAACGGGAACTACGCGGGTGTTACTTTTGCCATATATACACATCAAAATATCCACGCGAACGAAGTCTCGGTAGAAGTAAATAATGAAAGCGACGAATACTATGTACACAAAGCAATGAATATTTCCAAATAGTCACAATATCGTGATGATTAGAAGATGTATGGTGACAGCAGTGCTGTAAATCTCCTGTCACTCCATCAATAGCTTACAATTTATTGATAATTTGCATCTGCAGTGTCGTTACATGTGTTGCAATATTTTTTGTTTGATTTTGTATCTATCTTTTGAGGACTTGAATGACGCAGCTCGTCGTTTTTACCCGACTGCGATGAAGCCCAAAGGTAGGGTGATGTGTTTACGCCTCTAGTTGAATTACTATTGGAAGTTAAAGTATCATAGTAGTATGTCAGTGACCAATTGTCCATGTCAGTTTAAAAACTTTTATGTTTTTATAAAGTATTGTTTTTTGGCCTTTTACGATTCAAGGGCTGGATCACTTAAAATTAGAAAAAACATTGGTTAGTCAGAAATCGTACTTTTCAGGTCAGCGTTTTTCTAGCATAGATGATTAGTTGGTTTTTCTTATGCAACGTCAGAAAAATCCAAGTTATAATAACATTCTAACAGTATTTTCTTTCAAAACTTCGTAAAAGGCTAGAAAAAGAAGAAAAGAAAGTCTTAAGCGCCTGTCACTGACAGCTTCAATAGATTCTATTACAGTTTTCATAAGTTAACTAGGTACCTATATTTAAGAATAGCGGACGTCACGCGGTTTCACCCGCGTTGTTCCCGTTTCCGTGGAAGTACGGAGATTAAAATATCGCCTATATAACTCAGGGTGAATGTAGCTTTCTAATGGTGAAAGAATTTTTGAAATCGGCGCAGTAGTTTTTGAGTTTATTCATTACAAAGATACACACAAAAATACAAATCTTTCCTCTTTATAATATTAGTGTAGAAAAAAAAGTCAGACGATCAAGATTCCGAATTTCATTAGTTCGGAACCTAAAAACTACAAATACTATTATTACAGCAGTGATGGCCTTGTGGTGACGGACGGCCATGATAGGTCTCGAGTTTAAACCCAAAACTCGCACCTCGGATTTTTCGGATTCATGTGGGTATTACGTATAAAAAAAACCGGCCAAGTGCGAGTCGGACTCGCGCACGAAGGGTTCCGTACCATTATTATCAAAAAAGGGCAAACAATCACGTTTGTTGTATGGGAGCCCCCCTTAAATATTAATTTTATTCTGTTTTTAGTATTTGTTGTTATAGCGGCAACAGAAATACATCATCTGTGAAAATTTCAACTGTCTAGCTGTCACGGTTCATGAGATACAGCCTGGTGACAGACAGACGGACAGACAGCGAAGTCTTAGTAATAGGGTTCCGTTTTTACCCTTTGAGTACGGAACCCTAAAAATCACTTGCTTCGGTGAAGGAAAACATCGTGAGGAAACCAGCATGCCTGAGAGATATTTCTCAACGTCATGTAAAGCCAAGTCAGAGGGCCTATGGGCGGAATAAAAACTGACATCAGGTTAAGCACTAACCACACGATCATCATCATCACACGATCATCATCTGCCTAGCCTTTTCCCAAGTTTTTATTGCGGTCGGCTTCCAGTCTAACCGGATGCAGCTGAATACCACTATTTTACATGGCTCGACTGCCTATCTGACCTCTTCAACCCAGTTAGTACTGGGTAATACGATACCCCTTAGTAAGATTGGTTGTCAGACTTTTTGGGCCACTGACTACCTGTAACGACTGTCAAAGATCACAAATGACAGCCGGGACCAACTGCTTAACGTGCTTTTCGAGGCACGGAGGAAACTCGGTATGTAATGGGTGGTCACCCATCTACAGGCCAACCTAGGCAAGCACGGCTTAACCTAAAGATCGACCCGAGTGGCTATTATTATTCAGCCACGGGCTCCTCTAACCAAAGCATTTTTTTTTTTAATTTTAAGAGCGGGACCAATCTACTAAAGAAAATGACATAAAAATAATAATTTAGTAAACTGATCCCGCGGGATCCAAATGAGCGGGATCAATTTACTAAAGAGCCGAACTAACCACACAATAAAGAAAATTTATTTAGGTGTCTGAACTCTTATTGATTTCGAGGAGTTAAACGCTTCTGTTATTTTTAATAGTTTGATGAAACTATGGGGGGGGGGAGCTTCCAATCCTGGTGACGCTAGCTACCACAAGACACGGTTTCCAGGCGATAATATGCGACATGGAGGTGATGTCGAACGTGAATTTAATTACTGGGGACATGGAGGATTACCCCGAGATTAATATAGACGGTACACGAGCTTATACTATCCTTGTGATCGGTTTTAGAGGTATTAATATGGTGGATGAGGTACCTAGTACATAATAGTAGGGCTTATTCCCAGGAGCTCCAAATCTATTGTTCACCAAACAATTTCTCTCCATACATTGATTCCCAATAGCTCCATGATTTTATTAGTTAAATAATAAAAATACTAAAATTCTTCCCAGCGGCTCCAAACCAAATTGCGTAAAGTCAACAAAACACAAATTGCTACCATCAATTTTATAATTTCGTGGTAAGTACTTGAAAATTTTGGAGCTCATGGGAAAGATTTTATTTATTACTATTATATTGCCTTTTTAATTTGGAGCCGCCGGGAATAAAATTATGGAGCGCCTGGGAATAAGCCAATAGTAGACTTAAGAAATTATTTTGGGGATCATGAATTACGTGTTTAACGAGCTGTTGGCCACGACTTTCGTCTGCATGAAATTGTTATGAAAAGATTACTGAATTCAATCGAATTTTTGTTAACAATTTCAAGGGTTTCATTGTTTTTGCACGGAACCCTATTTTTTTTCTATAGTAAAAGCCCTTTGGCCGCATTCAAAACCAAGGCCCGAAACCAGTTTCTAAACAAGAATAATGTTTCTTATTTTGACATTAGTATTCGATATAAAGTCCTTATAACATCAGCTATCTGCCAGTAAAAGTCCCGTCATAATCGGTCCAGCTGTTTCGGAGATTAGCCGGAACAAACAGACAAACCAAATTTAAAAAAAAGTTACAAATGACAGCCGGGACCAATCGGTTTAACGTGCTTTCCGAGGCACGGAGGAAAGTCACTATGTAATGTGTGGTCACCCATCCGCGAACCAACCTAGGCACGCTCGGCTTAACCTGAAGACCTGTTATTATAAAGCCTCGAGCTCCTCTTCGAAAGTTCCAACTAACAAAAATTCAAAAGCTTACCCAATGCCGCATCCACACATTATCCTCCACCTACATTCCGTCATCCCGTCATCCGAGCATCAGTAACGCTTTGTCATACCAGCGTAGATATTAAATTTCTTAGACAACATATTGGTGCACCTTTTGTGGACAATATAATGGGTGCATTATGGGAAATAGGTGGGTCCTATGTCGATGAAGAGGGTTGAAACACGTGTATAACACAAAGGATATTATTATGTACAGGTATATATAGGTACAGCTATCAGTCTCTGTGCCTGCTTTGATGTTAGAAACTAATTAAAGGATTTTGGTACGGTTTCCTATATAGGGACCCAATTCTGGGTTAAGCTCGCCTTTGTACATAAGCTATATAATTGCAATTTTTATGTATACTTATTTGTTTTTTTGTGTGCAATAAAGAATAAGAATAGGGTGGCAGGAACACTGACGCACAAATGGCCCCACGATAGCTCAGTTTATGAAACGCCTCTTCAAGCGCTTCTTCCATCAAACATCGTAACCGATCGACTGATCGCAGCGGCCGCCCGTTACGAACCCTCGCGAATTAGTCAGATCCGCCGCCCGGGGCATACTTTAGTCGATCCCGATGACGCTATTACCCGCTTAAGAAGCACAGACGCAAACAGCCGTCATTCCGTCCTCGCCGTCGAGGCCCGTCGCGATGCCCTGATTCGAACCGTCCCATCTCTCGTTCTTGCCAGCCCGTGTGGCTGAGCCTGTAGTCCAAAATCAGTCCCTTAATAATGACACCACTCAGATCCAGCCTGTCCCCTTGCTGTCCTCTCCCAGCGACGCCCTAAGCCGAGGCCCGTACCCCGCAGGGGGTGCCCTTAGCGTGTAGTCGCTTAGTTTCTAAGTTTTTGCCCTGGCTGGGGGCCTTACACTTAAGGCACCCACAGTATAGTCCGGTTAAGCAGACGACAACCTCTCTAGGTTAAACTGCGAGAAGACATTTCGAAAAAAAAAAATACGCCCAAAAAGTTACCACTTTATTCAGTACACCATTCTGAACGGCCCATTCATTTTTTTCTGCGGTTTTTTTTAAAAAAAGAACAGCTGTTCCATACATTTTGACCGTGGTACTACGGCGCTTGTGTGTAAAAAAGCTGTTTTTTTATTATGTTACTATGTAGATTGATTTCCGGTATATTTATAATCAAAAACATCCCTTTGTGATCTGATTTCAGTCGCCATTTCGCCACCAATAGTAATAGAATCTTTTAAAAACTTTTGAAAACATCATTAACTTCACAGTAAGACATCATTTTAATAAAAATAATCGTTCATGCATCGTGTATAGTATTACTTTCGAAAGTGTAAAGCAATTTCAAATCAAACTTATATGAAGTAATCGTGAAGCCACGAAGTAGTAATAACTTGAAGAAGGGAAAGTGAGCTTTTGCAGTAGATTCTAACGTATTGTATAGGAAAGATAATAATCTGATACTGATTCTTAGTAAAGATTTTTCTTTGATAAAAATCGTAAGATTTTTGTCACGAGTAGACTATTGTTAATTTATACTTTACGTAATTTTTAAACTGGCTACGTTTTATTATAATGTAATGACCTAAAAGATAAATAATGGGAAACGAATGTTATCTTACCATCTATCGAAGAACAATTTATCGTCAAGTAATGTGTTATTGTTACTGAGGATAGAATTATGACATACATAGTAGGTATATGGTACGTCATCATCTGCCTAGCCTTTTCCCAATTATCTTAGGGTCGGCTTGCAGTCTAACCGGATGTAGTTGAATACCAGTATTCTACATGGAGCGACTGCCTATCTTACCTCCACAACGCGATTAGTACTAATACGATACCCCTTTTTTTTCGGATGGGAAATCATCAAATGACTCCTCCCGCTCTGGGCGGAGCGGGAGGGAGTGTCAGACTTTTACTGATTAAAACCCATCCATGTTCCTTCGTCGCCCTTTGTGTTCCGGGGCCACGGTATCTCTTTCGAACAGTCTCGCAACCCCGGCAGAATAGGATACCCCTTAGTAAGACTTTGTCTGTATATGGCACAGTTGACCCCTGAACTATTGAACCGTAAAATATTTGACTTAAAGTGCAAAATTTATCACCATAACATTAAAAATCAGATTCCAATCTGTAATCTTTAACACTCCGATGCACAAATTGATAGCTCAGCTAATATTAATAAACGTTCCAGAAAGCTTTTATAATATGCAATAAACAAATCTTTCAATCAATCACGATAACCTTTGCTAATACACTTCTTAATATTAACTAAAAGAATTCATTCGTTTAATAAGTCGAGAACATTGCTATGTATTGCGTGTTTTGTGTTGCTGTGGTTTTGCGTAATCGGTTTATTTGCAAAGTGACTAGTAATGTTACTATTGCGTTTGATGTTATTCATGTATCGTTAGATATTCTTGTAAAGTTTGGAAAAATGGTAAAAACGCTTGAACTCACAAAAAATTGTTCTACAAGGTCCGTATATTCAACACACTATCCAACCTAATATGGCTTTCAATCTCCCATAAAATATGATGTGCCGATTGTTTATATTCGCAGCCAGATGTAGAACATAGACAAAAAGGCGAGACAACAAGCTTGAAGGAAAATAGTTTACTCATAAAGTTACCATGACCTGTGAAAAATTGGGTAACACAGTGATCCAACTTCAACCATGTCCTGGCCAGCCGCCTGCGAACGGATAGAAAGAAGACGTGGCGGTGTCGGCCCTTAATGGAATTATCCCACCTACGTTGCCATCCAGACAAAAGTTCCTGCTAGACGACAGTCGGTTTGTATTGAGTACCTAACTAGTAAAAAAAATGTAGTTAGGCAAGTATTTAAAGGAAGGTCCTTTAAATACTTGCCTAACTACATTTTTTTTCCAATCCGCTCTTTCATTAGTAACTTCGCGACTCCCCCAAATTCGCACTCGTCCAGTAACAGATACAAATCGCTAAGCTTCATTGCGAGATTGACCCTCTGAACTCGACGTATCGATTGCGTAAGTCTTCGTGAGAAACATGGCCGGCTGGCTATTGCACTGTCTTCTCAACATATTGGACATATACGTGTCTGGAAGTTTATGTCACAGTTCAATACAGCTTTGAATAATTATACTCGTTGAACGTAAGATACACCCCTCTCACCGAGAGAGATCTTAGTCCCAGAACTGGGATTGTCAACATATTGGACATATACGTGTCAAGGAGTTTATGTCACAGTTCAATACACGAAGCTTTGAGTAAATAAACTCTTTGAAAGTAAGATACACGCTCTCACCGAGAAATATCTTAGTTCCAGCACCGGGATTGTCAACATATTGGACATATACGTGTCTGGGAGTTTCTCACAGTTCAATACATGAAGCTTTGAGTAATTATACTCTTTGAAAGTAAGATACACCCGGTCACCGAGAGGGATCTTAGTCTTAGCACTTGGATAGTCAACATATTGGACATACGTGTCCAAGTGTTTATGTCACAGTTCAATACATGAAGCTTTGAGTAATTAAACTCTGTGAACGTAAAATACACCCTCTCACCGAGAGATATCTTAGTCCCAGCACTGGGATAGTCAACATATTGGACAGACGTGTCTGGGAGTTTTTGTAAATCAATGAATATTGACAGAGATAAAACGCATCAAAATTCGGGACTGGGGGGCTCGTGACGTCAGAAGTCGTGGTATAATTTTTAGTGCGTTCTGACTCAGAACGCACTAAAAATTTATACCACGTCGTCGTGACGTATTGAGAATTTTAAAAGCGTCTTATCTTCGTCAATGTTGGTTTACCTAATAAAAGAAAAAATACGGGTCAAATATTTTTAGATAATCTAACTGACAGACTAATTAGATTTTTTCAGTACACAAGCCTATTGATGATCGTCATAACTTAAATAAACATTTTGTTGTTGTGAGACAGTGGTTTTTATTATTTTTATGCAAGTTTTACCCTACTCATTCTCCTTGTATATTCACACACGGAGCTAGTTAATTAACAAACTTGTTTAAAAAAATAACTATTCAGAGCTACAAAGGCTTAACTTAGACTTTTGATACCTTGTTTTTTCTCTCAGCTTAGAAAAGTTTAGTCAAAATATGTTTAAAACTTCATCAAAGGATAACTTGTAAAGTTAGTGTTATTTTTACAAAATTATGTGCTGTAAGTTAACAAGTTATTTTAAAGTTATATGAAACCAAAATTTAAGTAACAAAACAAGACCATCACGACTGCAATCCCTGAAGGGTTAGGCAGAAGTGTACCTAATAGTAATCCCATGCACTTTGCCCGTTATGTTTAAGTCCCATGGAATAGGGGACGGCCTATTACCATCAATCGGGCACATCACTCCATGGCTTAATCCACATTTCGCAAGTTAAGTTTAAGTCCCATTTAATAGGGGACGACCTATTACCATCAACCGGGCACATCACTCCATGGCTGCTAATGAAAAATTCCTGATGGGTAAACCCAATAGCGCTACTCGACCCGGGAATCGAACCCAGGATCGCCTGCTCAGCAACCACTACACCAGCGAGGACTAACAAAAATTATACAAAAATAAAAACATTTGCTATAATTCGCGGTGAACAACAAAAGATGAAACGTCTCGTTCGCAGTCGGACGAACACTGATTGTACATAATTGGACAAGCATGAAGAATGCCTGGTCCTATGTGGTTACGTCGTAATTATAGGCATTGTTGGCTTAATGTGCTGGGATAGGCTGTTATTTTGATGTTAATATATCGATGGTGTATGAGTTATGAGAGGTTTTGTTCGGAGCTTTTTGTTCTTTACTTTGACGTCAGAGATTTTATTGTGCACCTTTATCGGTCTACTAAACTGATTCAAGAATTTTGATAATACTGCTGTAGCGTCTTCATTAATTATTTATTAATATTATAGGTATTACTTTAGTGAACTTAGTATGTAAATCGTTTTTAAGTTAACTGTAAGTACCGCTAGCGTTAGGTTCTCACGGCAAGCCTGCAGATGTTTTATTGCAGGCTATGCAAGGATAACAATATTTTATGGTAGGGCCTTGCACAATTTGCTTCCCATTTCCCATCATTTCATTCCCATAACGCCGACACTAGTTAACCGACCAACGTGCGCGAAAATGCTAATAAGCGTAATCTGCCTAGCCTATTCACAAACTATGTTGGGGGTCGGCTTTTCAGTCTTACCGGGTGTAGCTGAGTACCAGTACTTTACATGGAGCAACTGCCTATCTGTCCTCCACAACCCAGTAACTGGGTAATTACGATAGTCCTTGGTAAGACTGGATGTCATACTTTCGGGCTTCTAACTACTCGTCACGACTGTGAAAGATCTACAAATGAGAGCTGGGACGGTATAATTTGCGGTCCGAGTCACGGAGGAAACTCGGTATGTAATGATGGTCACCCATACACGGATCACCCTCGGCAAACACTGCTTAATCTTTGAGATCAAACCGTGCGGATATTATTGTTTAGCCACGACCTCCTCCTCCACTGCTAATAAGCATAACAAGGTAGATATACCTACACTAACTGTCAACTGTCAATTTGACAGGTGTCAATTAAACAGCTTTATTGTCTTTTTTTTTTTTTCTAAATTCGATCCGTTCCTTTTCGCTTTCGTTTCTGCTTTGTACTAAAGAATGATAATAAAATTATGCACATACAAACTGTACATACAGAATTAATATAACCCTATGCAGAGCTTGCTACAACTTTCACTGAATAACCGGCGCAGGCGCTTTGTTCGTTGTGCATAACGAAGATAGATCTCACTCGACCCTAGCAATAATAATATCAAAATCATCTCAACGTAGGTATGACCTGATACAACTTTATTTTCCCAGCCTTGGGTTCAATTAAAATCCCTGAAAATACTATAAAAAAATACTATAAAAAAATATAGTTGTTTGAGCTTCCGCTTACTAATCTACTTACTAATAATAATCTATACTAATATTATAAAGAGGTAACATTTGTTTGTAAGTTTGTATGTTTGTAAGTTTGTATGTAGGGGGTAATCTCCGGAAGTAATGAACCAACTTTAAAAATTGTTTCACTGGTAGAAAGCTACATTATTCGTGAGTGCTATAGGCTATATTTTATTCCCGTACTCCCACGGGAACGGGAACTACGCGGGTGAAACCGTGGGACGACAGCTAGTAATATTATAAAGAGGTAACATTTGTTTGTAAGTTTGTATGTAGGGGGTAATCTCCGGAAGTAATGAACGGATTTCAAAAATTCTTTCACCTTTAGAAAGCTACATTCACCCTGAGTGACATAGGCTATTTTGTCCCCGTTCTCCCACAAGAACGGGAACTACGCGGGTGAAACCGCGGGACGTCCGCTAGTCGCCTCTAAAATTGGAAGCAACAGAAAATGGGTAAATTTATATAAAGATCTTTTGTAGGTCACTTTTAGCGGCCGCCTCACGAATGAGAGAGTCCTTGTCACGTTTTTCTATACACTCACTTTTGGGCTGTCTCCACGAGCGAGAGAATCGCTGCGATATTTTCGTATAGAAAATACGTCAAATCGCCGCGATTCTCTCGCTCGTGGAGGCGGCCCCTTAGGGTTCCGTATTCGAAGATGGTACGACGACTCGATAGTGGTAATAATAATATAGCATTTCTTTGGTTGTATTGGGTATATATCATATTCCTGTGGTTGTCCCATCACATTTGACGACCCGAATGGCGCAGCATTAATGGGGCTGCCTTAAGTTCTAGGGTCCCTGGTTCGAATCCCAGCAGGAGCAAATGTTTGTGTGATGAGCATGGACATTTTGTTTCCGAGTCATGGATGTTTACATGTGTAATAAATATGTATTTACAAACAAAACGAACATAAGTAGTATATCAACTATCTGGTGTCCACGACACACGTCTCGTTGCTTAGTGTGGCACTAGATGGCGCTGTGTGTAATGTCCAGCGATATTTATTAATTAATTAATTTATCAACATTTTTATTCAGCCACTCTTTTAATTACATATATTGATTTGATTTTGAACAGTTTTATCTGCTCTCGATACGCTGTTAAAAGGACGAACGAATTATCTAACTAGTAAACCAAATTACTAACATTTTACTCTTGCAAATCATGCCCAGTTTAACATATTTCAAATCGCCACATCCATTCTTCTCTAATCTGTCCTACTATTAGTGTTGAGTACACGGTGATGAAGTGCGCGAGGTCGCAGGGTCGAGTCCCGACCCGGTCCTTTCACTTCTCTTATGTAAGCGGCCATGTTATAACGTTAATGTTTTGTGTTTGTATGTGCGTTTGTGTTTATAGTTGTTAGTTGCTTCTGCTTTGGTTTTTGATTAATTAAGTTAAGGTATATTTTAAATGAGCGGTCTATAGTGACAATTGAAATTATTAATTCTATAATATTAATTATTTTCTAATTTAATTATTTTATCTAAGTACCTATACATACCTAAGTAGAAACGCAAAGTACAAAAATAGTATTTCCTGATGGAAAACCCCAATAACACTTTGCTCGGCCTGGGAATCGAACCCAGGACCTCATGCTCAGCAATAATAATCTATACTGTATATATAATGATATAATCTATACTAATATTATAAAGAGGTAACATTTGTTTGTAAGTTTGTATGTTTGTAAGTTTGTATGTTTGTAAGTTTGTATGTAGGGGGTAATCTCCGGAAGTAATGAACCGATTTCAAAAATTCTTACACTGGTAGAAAGCTACATTATTCGTGAGTGCTATAGGCTATATTTTATTCCCGTACTCCCACGGGAACGGGAACTACGCGGGTGAAACCACGGGACGTCAGCTAGTATAATATATAATAATAATATTATAAAGAGGTAACATTTGTTTGTAAGTTTGTATGTAGGGGGTAATCTCCGGAAGTGATGAACCAATTTTAAAAATTGTTTCACTGGTAGAAAGCTACATTATTCGTTAGTGCTATAGGCTATATTTTATTCCCGTACTCCCACGGGAACGGGAACTATGCGGGTGAAACCGCGGGACGTCAGCTAGTATTTTATATATATCGACGGATCTGCGATCGCCAACCCGCCTTGAGGAAGCCCCACACAATATAAAATATTCTCAATAATGAATTCAATTACAAGGCCTAAATTCAATTCACAAATTATTATTTCCAATTTAGTGACTATTATGTCAGACTTAAATCAAATAAACTCGTGTTACAACGACACAAGTTCATGATTTATTATCTTTGATCCACGAATGATGTATTGGATTGTTAGTAGTTTTATTATCATTCAATTTGTCTGAATATTTTGTCCGAAATAACGAATGAGTTTATTATACTGGGTTTCTACAAGGTCGTTAAACCTTATCAGTTAGGTGATTGCTAGTATCTTTTATTTTCTTTCACGTCCCTTACAAATATAATAACTAGAAAATCTGAAGAAGTATCTAAGTAGTAGTATCTAGTAAGATTTTGTAACAACATTTTGATTTAAAAGAGTGCCATGGAGTTTCTTGCCCATTCTTCTCCATAGAGATCTACGCTAGGGAATGGGCAACTACAGTACCTTCTCAGTTTTTATGCCTTGTGACTGGGACTGTAGCTACATTTAATTTTCATCTTTGTTTCGACAATTCAAAAGTACCTGTAACTGGCCTACTTGAAATAAATGCTTTGATTTTGATTTTATCCCGAGGTAGGCTACTATGTCTTAGTCATAGTCAAAACATCTATTTTTACTAGATCATCAAAAAAATATTATGGTTACCAGAACCAAAGGTGTGTGCAAAATTTCAGCTCAATCGGTTCGTGGGAACTGGTTTGAAATTCAGTTGCAAGATTTGACCAATAATACTAACTAATTAACAAGGCAAGTTGTATAAAAGTTTATAAAAATAAAATCAGCCAAAAATGTTCCCACTTCTGATGTACAGGTTTCCTCTTTAAACCGTAATTCACCACGGGGTCCAGTACGGGTTCGTTGATGTCGTCACAAATATAAACTTTCTTAGTTGTTTTTGTTCAAGGAATCCAGGAGTTCCTTAATCGTTGGTGATGAAAAAAAATGCAAAAAGTTATTAGCTTGGATTTGAACCCACGACTGTTAGGTCGTGGCCGTTACCACTGCGCCACCAGTGCCCTTCGCACCGGTTTAAATGTCAATATCCACAAGAAAAAGTTGCGTCTTCCTAAACAAGTTTCATATGGAGAAGAATGAGGTTTGAGTCACTAACATTGATAGAGGAACTGATAGCCTAGGGTGTGCCATACCTACATACCTGCACGAATATAATGAATTTCGCAATAAAGGCGTCATTCCTATGTACTTGCTAACATAATTAGCGATCGTTAACCTTACTGACATCACCTAGGTGTGTCGGCTAATTAATATTTATCACATTAGGCTTGTGGTCGTAAATCTAAGAAGCAAGTTGACAATAGGTCACCTAATCCCTAGACGTGTTCAATTAAATGCCCGAATGTTTAGTAGCTATCTAATGCATAAATACCCCATTTGAAAGACTCTTGAAACTGCTGAGTATACCTGTTACTATTAGTATACCTGTTACTATTAGTATACCTGTTACTATTAGTATACCTGTTACTATTAGTATACCTGTTACTATTAGTATACCTGTTACTATTAGTATACCTGTTACTATTAGTATACCTGTTACTATTAGTATACCTGTTACTATTAGTATACCTGTTACTATTAGCCTCTGTCATCCCACTGCTGGGCAAAGGCCTCTCCCCATGACTTCCAAATCCTTCGATCCAGGGCCAATGTGGGCCACTGGTCGTTGGTTTAGTCCAGCTCGTCCCGCCATCTCCTGTGAGGTCTACCGCGTCGCCTTCTGGCTGTATCAGGGCTCCACATCGTGGTTACTTTGGCCCACAGCTCGTCGGGCATACGGCAGACATGGCCAGCCCAGTCCCACTTTAGCTTAGCGGCTTTTTGAGCTACGTCAGTAATTTGTGTTTTGCAGCGCAGTGTGGTGTTGCGTTCATGGTCTGTTAGTTTGACGGCCAAGATACTGCGCCCCATTGCAAAACATCAGATCGCTCAAAAACAACCAAGCAAAAATTAAAAATATTGCATGGTTGAATGGCATGGACTATGAGAACATCGAGTCACTATTTGTTATAACGGTATAATTCACGCACATGCACACACACAAACATACACACACACACATACACACACACACACACACACACACACTCACTCACAAACAGAAACACACACACATTTTTGTTTATTACTATTTTTCTAATGTTTTTATTGTTAGTTTATTTAAGACTAGCTTCTGCCCGCGACTTCGTACGCGGAACCTGTTGCTTATGCCGCCAGCAACAACGGGGTCGTCAAAATCGAAGATCTGATACGTCTGATGTCGAAGCGCAATTCTCTATCCGTGAACGTCTCCGACTCGCGAGACAATGGGTGACGTTCACGATCAGCAGTCAGTCGCGCATCACGTTCCCCACTTGTCTCTAGATACCTAGAAGTCGATGTGTAGATACGCTGAAAACTCAAGCGTGATTCTCTTTCCGTGAATGTCTCCAACTCGCGAGACAATGCAGACGTTCACGATCAGCGGTCAGTCACGCATCATTTTCTTCACTGGTCTCTAGACACCTGGATATAGATGCGTAAATACGCTGAGAACGCAGGTGTGCTTCGCGATCCGAAGAGGTTTCCACGGAGCAAGTTGAAGCCTGATGTTCTCTGTTATAATAGCTTAAGTGTAGGTAGGGCTTTAGTACTAAGATAATCCAAAGTAAATAGCAAGCATTTCCTTTTCGATTTGTGCCCACCGTTGCTCCGTGGGAGTGAGCGTGCGCGCCGCATAAGCTACAGGCCGGCCGTCCTGCAGCAGACACGCTCCCAGCCCGTACGAGCTCGCGTCCACTGACACCGTCACCTGTTCCTCCGGAGAGTAATAACGTAAAACTGGGGCCGCGCTTATTGCTGCTTTTAATTGTTCAAACGCTATATCGTGCTCGTGCGCCCATTCAAACTCCACCTCTTTCTTTAACAAAGATCTTAACGGAGAAGCTACTGTAGTATAACTCGAAATAAACCTTGATAAATAATTAGTCATACCCAAAAATCGCTCAAGTTCTTTTCTATCCTTCGGCTTGGAGATATTGTTTATCGCACGCACCCGACTTGACATGGGACTGATCCCTGAGCTATTTAACGTGTGACCCAAGAAATTCACTTCTAAGACACTGAAAGCACATTTTTTTTCGTTAAATTTTACACCATGTTGTATAGCCCGCCTTACAACCTCTTTTAGTCGCATATCATGTTCGCTTTTATTACGACCCCATACTAAAATATCGTCAGCAAATACTTCCACGCCTGTCATTGAAAATATTTTGTACATTTCATGATGAAATATTTCAGGCGCGCAGTTAATTCCAAAAGGCATCCGAAGCCATCTGTACCTACCAAAAGGCGTCGAAAAAGTACATAACTTGGAGCTCTCTTCATCAAGCCTCAACATCCAAAATCCATTTTTTGCATCTAATTTCGAAAACAATCTTGCCCCTGATAAACTACTAGTGATTTCTTCTAGCGTTGGTAGTTGAAAGTGACAACGGCGCACTGCTTTATTTAAGTGATAAGGATCTAAACATATCCGTAGCTTATCAGGTTTCTCGACTATCACAATGTTGGAAACCCAGTCTGTTGGACCATCCTCTTTGACAATAACCTGCATCTTAAGCATATTCTCTAATTCCTGCTTTAACCTAGGTATAATTTTTAATGGAACTCTTCTCGACGCATTTACCACTGGGGGCACCGATTTATCAATCTGAATTTTGTAAATATTAGGCAAACAACCTAATCCTTCAAATACATTTTTTTCAATATTAATTTCCGATATTTCACCTCTCTTTTCGTTGCGTACAATAAGTTTAAGCTCACGGCAAGCCCTAATTCCAAGCAAATTAGTACAATTTAAATTTAAAACATACATTTTTTGCCGAGTTTGTACCTTATTGTGACTCAAAACTGGTTCAAAATATCCTACTACCGGTAACTTAGCTTTACTCACTTCCCTCAGAATGCAGTTATTTTTTTTCAAAATTCTTTCATCAAAACCCGCCTCCTTGAAGGCTCGCAATGACATAACCGAAGCCTCAGCACCGCTATCTAGCTTAAAATTAACTTTACAATTATCCATCAACACCTCTTGAAACCATGACTCGCAATCTCCACCCAGTTCATCAACAGACAAGCTACACAGTAACGACTCACGTATCTCGGCACAGTCCTCGATCTCCTCCTCGTCCTCGACTTCCCCCACAAACCTCGCACGACACAATCGAGCAAAATGCCCAGCTCGGTCACACCTATAACACTTCACATTACGTGCTGAGCATTTATCTGCCGCACCATGCCTACGGCCACATTTATCACACGAGCTAACCGCACTATCACGATTCCGATGTGCTTGCTGCTGGCGAGGGGCGCCGGCCGGCCGGCTGAAGGGGCGCCGCGCGAACCCCGCGCGCACCTCTTCCAGCGCCAGCTCAGCGGTGGCAGCGGCGCCGGCAACGGTCGCGCGCGCTCCTCCGCACGCCTCCGACTGCTTGTTGGCCCTCTCCGCCGCTCGACACCATACAACAGCTTCCTCCAAATTAAGCTTTGTTTTTGCCAGTAATCGCTCCCGCATTCCTGAATCTTTAATGCCTCGAATTATTTGAGTCAGGATTAGACTGCTGCGCAATTCTCCAAACTCACACGACTTGCTTTTAAACTTGAGCTCACTTAGATATTTGTCGAAACTATCGTCACGCTGATAAGTTTCAAAAAAAACATGCCGCTCATAGTTTACATTACGTGTAGGATCACAATGAAGTGCAAATTTTGACACCAACTTTTCGTAATCGGTTTTTTCTTTGTCTTCCAAATCCAACTCCTCTAAAATATCTCGTCCGCCTTTCCCAATGACATGTAGAAATAATGCACACTTCTCCTTGGATATTGCATTTTCTTTTCCAGCCGCAATCAAATAATAATCAAACGCCAGCTTCCATTCACGCCAATTGGTAGCCATGTTGCCTTCCTCGCTCATGGCGGCCGGCTGCTGAAGCGCCGTAAAAATATTCTCCGACTTCACTTGAGTTGTTTCTGCCTTCACCGACATATTTTCCGTGCGAAAACCTCTATCGATAAACTATTTCACACTGAAATATAGCTTATAATCCACACCTGACACCATGTAGTAATAAGTAAAAGGCTAAGTGAAAGACCTTGTCATGTAGTAAGAAACAACTGTTTTATTTGGCGTACCCACACTTTGGATTATCTTAGTACTAAAGCCCTACCTACACTTAATGATAGGGTGGTCATTCCAGGAAGTCTTCGGAAAGAAATGATAAAACGTATACATGAAGGGCATCTAGGGATAGAAAAATGTAAGAAACGGGCACGGGAGGCGATATGGTGGCCGGGCATGGGCGCTGAAATCGAGGAGTGCGTGCAGCGCTGCGAGCCTTGCCAGCGGCACCGTGCCGCGCCGCCGCGCGAGCCGCTGGCACCGCACCCCGTGCCCACGCTGCCCTGGGAAGTGCTGGCAGCAGATATATTTGAACTAGATAAGCTGCATTATTTACTAGTTGTCGACTACTATTCAAAGTATATTGAGGTTGTGTATTTACCTAATTTAAGAAGCGACACGGTTATCGCGAAAATGAAAGGTATGTTTTCTCGTTTTGGTATACCAAAAAAACTTGTGACCGACAATGGAACGCAATTTACGTCGTCTGAATTCACGGAGTTCTCTAGGTCGTGGGAATTCAGTCACGTGACTAGTTCCCCGCTATATCCACGGTCGAATGGGTTAGCCGAACGGAACGTACAAACAGTCAAACGTTTATTTATGAAAGCCACTGAAGACAAAAAGGAGTGGCAGCTGGCATTGCTAAATTTTAGAAATACGCCGGTTACAGGTGAGGAATTTTCTCCGGCACAGTTATTGATGGGCAGGTCGCTTAATACTAGGCTTCCAGTAGCTCCTCAAGTTTTAGTACCTAAACTCATTGAACCTGAACGGGTCCGCGACATAAGGCACGGAAAAATAAATAAAATGAAGCAGCAGTATGATAAGGGGACCAAGCCGTTAAGTTCTTTAAGCGCAGGGGAACAGGTCCGTATGAAGGACGGCAAAGTGTGGAAGGAAGCCCGGGTAATAAAAGAAGCAAGTACTGATAGGTCTTACTGGTTGAAAGTGAACAACGGTGGCACTTATCGCCGCAATCGGGCGCACATCATAAAACCAAATGTCAAGGTAGTCCCGCAAACACTTAACTGTAGCTTGACAGGTAACTATGACTTTCTACCGGAGGTCGCTCAGTCAAGTGCATCACTGTCAACAGAGGGAGATAGGAGACCATCAGTGACGGCTGCGCCCGCACCTAAAGTAACGCGTAGTGGTAGGGTGGTTAATCCGCCGGATAGATTTGTAAGTACCTAAAAGGCTAATCAGCCCAGGTCGTATTAATTGTTATTTTCTCATTGTTTAAGCCTACATAATGTAGTAACTAGCATAAAGCATTATAGAGGAAGGAAGATGTTATAATAGCTTAAGTGTAGGTAGGGCTTTAGTACTAAGATAATCCAAAGTGTGGGTACGCCAAATAAAACAGTTGTTTCTTACTACATGACAAGGTCTTTCACTTAGCCTTTTACTTATTACTACACTGTTCATATGACTGAGACTTAATGCTGTTCTCGAACAGCATTAAGTCTCTCCTGACGCTCTTTGGTAGATTCTTGGGATCTTATGATCCTCAATCTTTTAGCTCCTTTGGAACACTGGGAAAGATTTGAACTCTTTCTAGGCATGGTTATAGTTTTATTAAAATCTAAGTGACTGCTCCGCTGCGTTACCGGGTAGGCAACCATGCAACGTAGATAAATGGAAAAGGAAATTAAACACTAAAATAACATAAGCCGGAAGACATAGTTTTGGCCAGTAGACTAAAATTTTCAATGATACACCAATATCATCGAAAATCAGTCCTAAACTGTTACCACCTTGACCGCGTGGATATTTTATAATTATACATTGAAATTAGTGATAGCTTTGATTTTCACATCAGATGTTTCTGATCTTCAATTTTTATAAGTCAACAGGAAATGCCCATCAGACCGAACAACTTTTGCTAAGACGTCATTCCTATATGTGTTATGGTGTAGCTGGGCTCTCCGAGTTCCACAACAGGTGTTCCAGATCTTCGATTTTTATAAGTCAACAGAGAGTGCTCATCAGATTGAACAACTTTTGCTAAAACGTCATTCCTATATATATGTAAGTGTAGCTGGGCTCTTGGAGTTCCACATCAGGTGTTCCAGATCTTCAAATTTATTCTCTCAGCAGAAAATGCCTATCACGTAGAACAATTTTTGCTATGGTACCATTTTTGTATCTCTTATAGTTCAGCTGGTCTGTTGTGGTTCTGCATCAGGTGTTCAAGTTTCCAAGATAAATTATAGCCTATATCTTGCCCAGACTGAATACCTATACAACAACAAAAAAATCATTCAAATCCGTCCAGTAGTTCCGAAGATTAGCGTGTACAAACAAACAGACAAACAGACAGATTTTTTTTTTTGGATTCGTGCTCTATTGCTGTTTCTAAACCCCCCTCAATTATTTCTTTTTTAATATATTCAATGTACAGACACAGTTTTTTTACTGTTTTACATCAGGTGTTCCAGATCTTCAAATTTATTCTCTCAGCAGAAAATGCCTATCACGTAGAACAATTTTTGCTATGGTACCATTTTTGTATCTCTTATAGTTCAGCTGGTCTGTTGTGGTTCTGCATCAGGTGTTCAAGTTTCCAAGATAAATTATAGCCTATATCTTGCCCAGACTGAATACCTATACAACAACAAAAAAATCATTCAAATCCGTCCAGTAGTTCCGAAGATTAGCGTGTACAAACAAACAGACAAACAGACACACAGACAAACAGACAGATTTTTTTTTTGGATTCGTGCTCTATTGCTGTTTCTAAACCCCCCTCAATTATTTCTTTTTTAATATATTCAATGTACAGACATAGTTTTTTTACTGTTTTACATCAGGTGTTCCAGATCTTCAAATTTATTCTCTCAGCAGAAAATGCCTATCACGTAGAACAATTTTTGCTATGGTATCATTTTTGTATCTCTTATAGTTCAGCTGGTCTGTTGTGGTTCTGCATCAGGTGTTCAAGTTTCCAAGAATTATAGCCTATATCTTGCCCAGACTGAATACCTATACAACAACAAAAAAATCATTCAAATCCGTCCAGTAGTTCCGAAGATTAGCGTGTACAAACAAACAGACAAACAGACACACAGACAGACAGATTTTTTTTTTTGGATTCGTGCTCTATTGCTGTTTCTAAACCCCCCTCAATTATTTCTTTTTTAATATATTCAATGTACAGACACAGTTTTTTTACTGTTTTATTATATGTATAGATATAGATAGATATTAAAATCAGGACGTGTTTTACCTAATTAAAATTATTCTGGACATGTTAATTTATACTTTATATATTGTGAAGGGAAGGAACTGACCTTTCAGGATACAGTATCATACTAGTCTGGAGGTCAGAGTCTCACCTGAAAGATGCACTTGTAAAGTTCATAATAAAGATTTGTCTATTGTCTATGTTGGAAAACCTTGAATGAATGAGCTTGGACTTTTGAATGTTTGTCAAACACCAATTCTGGGATCCCTAGGTCAATATGGGAAGAATGCACATGTCCTTAATTTTTCGCTTGAGTGACAAACAAAGATTTCCTTTCATAAACTCTGAGCATACCTAACCGAATCATCAATCAAATCAATCATCATCAGCTGAAATCATGACTTAGCAGATAGACTTGCGAATCTGCGATCGCAGTAATATCTTGAATTATTGTTAGTTGCTCTTGTCCACATTATCCTAGCAAAACACGAAATTGCAAAGAATCCTTGTTTCTTGCTGAAAAATGTAGGTTGGTCTTCGACGCATCTCACTAACACATCGGTTGCTTGTTCGAAGTTCTAAGTATTTGAGTCGGTTAAGTTTCCTTCTTACCTCGTGTCTCAAGTTAACTGGTCGGCTAGCAGGTAGGTACTGCAAGTTATTTCGCAAGCCAGTCACATAAGCTAGCCGATGCAGATTTATCTGTTAGTTAAATATTAACTAGGAAGCCGCTCCTCAGTGATGTCACCGAGGTGAATAGTCTTAAATTATGTCAGGATTCACTTCACTTTAGTGGGCTTTAAACTTGAATCTAGGACATAATTATTTCTGATGCAGTAAGGTGGTAAACAGGTCAACCGCGATAGACCAGCTTATGGAAAGCTAGTGCTCATTACTAAGTAAATGTAGCTATTTTATATAAACAAGAATGTGTTTGTGACCAACCATTGATTTATTTATTTGCAACAGTGCTGTAGCCTCTCAACTATAACCCTTTTATGCGACTCTTGCGACATCGATGGCAAAATGGCAGATGCCACGATACACCCAAGCCTATTGGGCGTGGCAACTGGCACACAATGTTTATTGTAGTTATTGCACGTCGTATGAATTTAGCGTGAGAAAAACGTTTGTTTGGTTAATAGAACTTCAGTAGCTTTTTAGGGTTCCGTACCCAAAGGGTAAAAACGGAACCCTATTACTAAGACTTCGCTGTCTGTCCGTCTGTCTGTCCAGGCTGTATCTCATGAACCGTGACAGCTAGACAGTTGAAATTTTCACAGATGATGTATTTCTGTTGCCGCTATAACAACAAATACTAAATATAGTCAATGGTACGGAACCCTTCGTGTGCGAGTCCGACTCGCACTTGGCCGGTTTTTAGGTTAAAAGTAAAACTTCCAGCAATATGTTTGGTGCAATGCTTATTATATTGTACAGTACTAACTTCTGCCCGCGACATCGCCCGCATGGAGACTTCTATACCATAAAACATCCTTGACAATCGGCAGTAGTGTCGCTTTCTATCAAACAACGATTTTTTTTAAATCGCATGAGTAGTTGCAGAGAATTATCTCCTACATCCAAACGTGCCTGATGCCCGCGGCTTCGCCCGCCCGCAGATTATACACTAAATCCTTCCTCTTGAATCACTCTATCTATTACAAAAACCCGCATCAAAATCCGTTGCGTAGTTTTAAAGATCTAAGCATACATGGGGACATACAGAAGCGGGCGACTTTGTTTTATAATATGTAGTGATCGAACTTCAATAAATAGCCTTAAGGTTGAAAAGTTGAAAAAAGTATTAATGTTACTTAGTGCAGAATGAGAAGATAATAGCAAATTGAAAGGTGTTCTTAAACCCTGTATATTTCATTGTTTCAAAAATAAACTCATACCTTTATTTCCTTTTTTTATAATTCCACACGTGTTTTTTACTGGAATTTTCCGACTGAAAATTTGTATCCATCATTCCGAAACATGGTTTCAGGATTATATTGTTTTTGTATGTATAACTGAACAATTAAAGATGAAACAGTGAAAATTGCTTAAACAAGAGCAGTACCTTTCTGGTCTTCTATGTTTATATATTGTCCTGTTAAGTATTTTGTATTTACATAAATAAATAAACAAGGAAACTGAAAACCTTATATTAGCTAGCTATGTACCTCGGTTAGGAATCTTATTTATTACTCGTTGTATCATGACGGCTATAATGGGAACATGGGTAAGCAGAGATCACGCAAAAATGTAATAGTATAAAATGCCTAAAGTCCACCTCGTGCATGAATTGTTAAAATAACTTTGTAATTGCTATGGCAACAATTTTCAGTGAACTTCACCAAGTTTGAAACTATCTAAATGCCATATTGACAAATAGTCCTTTTTGCTTTAAGGCATGCTAGTAACTATAGTTCGGTTCAAACTTAATGGCGGCTCGGAAGTTAGCTGCGAGTGACGGTCTGCGCAGGAATAACGCTTTAAATTTTATGGCGATTCGGAACATCTAATGTAAAGCTGCTCAGACAACGATTTTAGGTATCAACAGGGCGCAGATGACGCATTGTTTTGTCTGTATAATGCGCAGACCGTCACTTGCAGCTAACTTCCGAGCCGCCATTAAGTTTGAACCGAACTATACCATGAATTAATTGACAGCGATAGATATAACGTTTGACCAAAATATAAAGTTTTAGATCTTGGCTTAAGACTGCGTTTCTATCGGAGATGAGCAAGGATATGTAGCGAGGGATGTGTCTGGCACTAACCAATCACATAGCTAGAATAGCTCAAACTGTGAAAAAGAAGCGATATTATTGGTTAATTTCACACACATCCCTCGCTACGCTTCCTTGCTCATCTCTGTTGGAAACGCAACCTACGAGCGAGGGAATCGCGGTGATATTATCGTCCTTGCCACGTTTTTCTATACACTTTTTTTTGGGCTGTCTCCACGAGCGAGAGAATCACGGCAATATTATCGTCCTTGCCACGTTCTTCTATACACTCTCTTTTGGGCCGTCTCCACGAGCGAGAGAATCGCGGCGATATTATCGTCCTTGCCACGTTTTTCTATACACTCTCTTTTGGGCCGTCTCCACGAGCGAGAGAATCGCGGCGATATTATCGTCCTTGCCACGTTTTTCTATACACTCTCTTTTGGGCCGTCTCCACGAGCGAGAGAATCGCGGCGATATTTTCGTATAGAAATACGTTGAATAGGCCTAGGCCTTAGGCTCGCTTTTGCCTAGCTTCCATTCAAGATTCTAGGTACTAATCAACTCAATACCTTTTCATTCAAAAGCACAGTTACTAATTTGATTAATTTCTCAAAGGCCTAGCCCCAGTAATTTCCAATTTAATCATAACGACTCCAAAGTCCAATTTTCCAGTTTCTTCAATTCCATTTAAAGTTCTCATTCTCATAACTGATCTTTTAACATTTCTCTAATTTTCCTACTGTTCCGGTAAACACTCCAGTTTGCTATTTGTCTGACAAGTAATTTACACTGATTTTGTGTAATGAAAGGAAAAGTGACTTTGTGAGTATAATTTTAAAGCATATTTTGCTTTGTCTAAAGTGAATCCCCATTGATGAATTCTTGGCCCCATCTGTGTCGTGCAATTAACAATGCTAAGTCGTGGGGGTTATTCTTGAAGTTATGAGATAAAATAAATACTGTGTTATGAAAAATGTCGATTTGAGTTATAGTCATCGCTATCATCATTGCCGGCCGTTAGGCCTCCCCTAAGCGTCGCATGTGTTCTTCATAATTTGTGGTAGTATTTCTGTTAAATTACAGTGAAATCGAATCTCGATATTGTTTTAGTTACAGAACAAAAAACTAACGCTTACCTACATTGCAATAAAGGCATATATTTCCGATTTGTCTTTACATAATATTTTTGACACATACTTAGGCATAAAAACGAAGACGTTACGAGGACTTTTATTAATTACTGACTACGTAAGAAAATGAAATTAATTTTAATGAATTACTACAAGTAATACTGACGGTTTATTCATACCTTAACAAAAACCTTAATTCACTAAACCTATTCTAAATTCCGTCAACTACACAATGCAATATCTTTCAACCATTCGATAAAACGCCACCGGATGACCGGATACATTATCGAGTCCCGCCTCCATAGGGTCCCAAGAAGTAACGCCTGTACAATAGTGCGTAATTTTTCGATCCATTTGCTCCTCCGGCCATTGTTGTTCCGAACTGCAATTAGGAGACACAAGGGGGAACCTAATGCTTCTCTGATCTTCTATTAATAATTATTATTCTCCTTATTACTTACGGTTTGTTACCATACTCTTGTTTTGGTTATGAAATCACTGTTGGTCTTTTTCGCGCAATTTACAGGGCAAGGGTCTTTTGGCGTTTGCGTGACATTGACAGAACGGCGTTTTTCGTTAAAAAATCTGAAAGTGTTACATGAAATTTTATCGATAAATTAACATGGAGGGAGTCAGTAAAGGAGATTTGTAGTTAGTTTGGCCTCATGTCCCAAAAGATCCATGTAAAACAGCTCTACTCGATAATTTTCCGTTCGGCAAGTTCTCGAACGGTTTTGAGAATAGAACCCGCCATTTTTTGGCAAAATAATGGTTTGTTTGTTGTCAGTCTTATTTTGAAAGGGTTTTAAAATATTTTGAGTGGAAGTTAAGTGGTACTTAACTTTCCAGAAATAGACAGATTCGGAAAGCTTTAAATGATTTCCTTTAAAAACTGTCAAAATATTTTAGAAAGCCGTTGCTTTTTTTGAGTTGTCCTTCCTGACAACGGATCTTAACATTAAGCGCAGTTTCTCATCAAGAATTTTTACAAAACGGAAGCCTACTTTTCATAATAGGCTTGTGTCCTGAAAAAATCTAATTAGTCCGTCAGTTAGATTATCAAAAAATATTTGACACGTATTTTTTCTTTTGTTACGTAAACCAAAATTGACGAAGATACGACGCTTTTAAAATTCTCAATACGTCACGCCGTGCTATAATTTTTAGTGCGTTGTGACGTCTCGAGCGCACTTTCGAGTTTTGATGCGTTTTATCTTTGTCAATATTCATTGATTTACAAAAACAAAAAATACGTGTCCATTATTTTCCAATACTCTAACTGACGGACTAAATAGATTTGCAATTTATTGATGGTGGAAACTAGCCTATTGGGAATAAATATGTAAGTAAAAGAACAAGAAAATTATGTCAAATTGCCCGTGAAAGTACTCACAAAACTTTAAAACAGCCCTCTTTGCTCCATAAAACACATTCTGACAAATATTACGAGCGATCCGATGCGGTATGTCAGTATGAATAAAGATAGACCCCATATCTCATTCCTTAAGACATTTTACTTATGACGGTAGTTGTAAATTTGGTATTCAACGACCCCACTACCTCCAAAGTAAATTGAACTCTGCATCTCTGTCTTAAAGTCAATTTTTGTGTGACGGTTTTAGGTAATAAATTGGAATTAATACCTATGGTTATATCTCCAATATCTCAGATTTTGAAAAGTGGTTCAATGATTTTCAATGTTTTAGCCTGTTTTATGGTATTTGTGCGTTCTGCTTCGATGAGATAACAGGGTTACGTCCTTCCCTGTATCCTGTGATTCTGTAAATTCTGTAATCCTTCTCGTTTATTAAGGATTTTCTTGCTTTAAGGGACTGATTGTCGCTCATTATCGAGTTAATTCAAGCTCACTCTGCCTAGTTAAGGTTTTTTGCGAATACAAACGATTTTATCGTCGTAAATCTCTTTGAGGTAACCTTGGGTATTATTAAAATATCCGTGTTTTCAAATTCTAGATTTTTTCATCGTTTCTGACTAAGGTAATCTTAATTGTGATCTGCAAAAGTAATTATAGGTTTATCCTAATTTCCTTTATAGTCGTTAGGTAGTCAGTGGCCCAAAAAGACTGACAACCAGTCTAACCAAGGGTATTGTATTACCCAGTACTAACTGGGTTGTGAAGGTGAAATAGACAGTTGCTCCATGTAAAATACAAGTATTCAGCTGCATCCAACCGGATGCAGCTGAATACTTGTATTTTAGAGACTGGAAGCCGACCCCAACATAGTTGGGAAAAGGCTAGGCAGATGATGACTACAAAGGCCTTTTCTTTAGCACTATCTAATCAATCACGATTCACGGTCGTATCATCATCATTGATTCGGCCGGAAGACGACTGCTTCTAGACATATTCTTCGCCCAAGTCCCAATAGTAGAGAGCAGCAGTGGCCTAGTGGCGGCGGCCCCGACTTACGAACAGTAAGTCGTGGGTTGGAATCCAGACAGGTGCATTACTTTGTGTAATTTATTTCATCACCACTGCTCTCAAAACGGTGAAGGAAAACATCCTGAGGAAGAATTTCCTAGAACCAAAAAAATCGAAGACAACCCGCACTGCACCCGCACCACATCTATACTAATATTATAAAGAGGTAACATTTGTTTGTAGGTTTGTAAGTTTGTAAGTTTGTATGTAGGGGGTAATTTCCGGAAGTAATGAACCGATTTCAAAAATTCTTTCACCATTAGAAAGCTACATTCACCCTGAGTAACATGGGCTATATTTTATTCCCGTACTCCCACGGGAACGGGAACTACGCGGGTGAAACCGCGGGACGTCCGCTAGTAATAAATAAATAACAGGGTCATGCTCAAAATTTTAGATACCGTTTAGTCGTCTCGTTGGTTGAGTAGTCTGGACTGATAAATATGAGGTTCCTGAGTACGATTTCCGGGTTGGCCAAAGTTTTATCGGGTTGGCCACGGACTCTGGATTTGTGCCCGGTTGATGGCAATAGGCTCGACCCCTATTACATAGGACTGAAAACTCTGCCTATCCCTTCAGGAATTACAGGCGTGATGTTATGATTGTTAAGTCGCATCCTGTCTTAAAATCATAAAGATCTATTTATTGTAGCAACAGATTATTTATTTATTTATTATTTATTTAGTACAGTATTTAAAACCATTAACACTAAATTAAATACCAAATCCTTTTACTCGGTCTTCTCGCAGAACCACAAACATTCCAACATTATCGTCTTCCATTCATCAGCAAACAAGTCCAATCCAGGATTGGTCTCCACGAGATACTTCTTATCAGAACATTTTCATTCGAGGGGTCATCCACCTTTTGAAGATTTCCCGAGAACTAAATAAACCATGACTAATAGTATAATAATTAATAACGTTACCTACTTAGCTTTCAGAAGACAAACAGCCAACTCCGCTGTCATATAACATCAAAAACTTAGTTCGCGCTAGTTTCCTATTTGAGTTATAAATTCTCTGCTGATCCCCAATTGGTCTGTTTATTGGGTTTGAAACCTGATCTATTGGGGTTTTATTTGTTTAGCTTATGTAATACTTTTGTTGGGAATCGGAAAGTTTTGTTTTTGTGTTTTTATGTAAGTCAGTACGTCATTGCGAGGCGTTGTTCCAGACTAGGAATTGCTCCTGTATCGTTGATGTGTTTTTAGTCGTTTTTAGTTTGTGTGTTTGCATTTTTTAGTCCAATCAATAGATTTTTTGTAAATCGTAAAAAAACACTCATTTCGCACTATTCGGCCCGCAAGGACTGACGTAACAACCACTTTGTAGTGCAAGCTGATTAGAACTTTATTCTAACAGTATTTCAAACGAAGTTTGAACCACAACAAATAGAGTTGCTAATTTAGCTGCTATAGTCGCCTTAATGTTTCACTAAAATTTTCTCATTACAGAATATCATCGTCTACCTAGCCTTTTCCCAACTTTGTTGGGGTTGGCTTCCAGTCTAACCGGATGCTGAATACCAGTATTTTACATGGAGCGACTGCCTATCTGACCTCCACAACCCAGTTATGGAATATGTATGTTAGGTTTTTTAAAACCCTGTATTTTACATTCAGGTCAGCCATTTAAAATTTTACACGTATTTTTGAACTGTCAACCGAGTCGGTTAGTTAGTTAAAAAGTTAAAACTAGTTACCATATCCAAAGCTCAACCCGCTCTCATCAAATTTCAAAACACATCCTCAATTGGGGTAAGTTGGGGTAAGGTCAATAACCCCTTTTTACCCCTAACCTACCTGAAACTAAGAAGAGATACATTAAAGTGTGTTTGTTTGAGACTAAACAAATATGACTAAAAGCCGTGTGTCAATAGTTACTATAGGGAAATGCGTTTCAACCGCGTATTTGATTGTTTTGGATTGCTAGTGGATGTTAAAAAGTTGGTAGAGGGAAATAAAGAGAGGAGGAGGATATTTCGTGACTGCTGACCATTATGTCCAGGGTTCGATTCCTGGCTGAGGAAAATTGTTATTGAGTTTTTCCATCATATCGCAGTAGCAGCCACGGAGTCGACTAATGTCTGAGGCAGAACACCTTGCGCCTCCGTAGACCTGAGAATGGGCAGCAGCGTTTTCTGTTAGTCTTTCATCACTGCGATCTCCAATCAGCCTGCCAAGCGTGGAGATTACGGCAAATTCCTCCCATCATGGGAGAGGCTTGTGTCCAGCTGTGGACGTTATGGGCTGTTGTTGTAGTAGTGTAGTAGCCACGGAGTCTGGATTTGTGCCCGGTTGATGGTATTAGGCTTGCCCCCTATTACATGGGACTTAAACATAACTGGTGAAATGTGGGTGTACTGTTTGGTACACCTCTGCCTAACCCTTCCGGGATTACAGGCGTGATGTTATCTTATGTAGTAAGAATGAGGGAATTGTGTTTTTTGGAGTATTTGTTAGTGGGATAGTGTAAGCAAGAGCCCCGAGATACTGATTAACTGTTTAGTTCAAAACTACTGTTATTTGCACCTGAATAAGAATTATTTTCTAATTCTGGGTAAGATTAACATTCATACATCATTCAAAATAGGTCAAACAGTTTTTGGTTTGAAACGAAGTCTATTGTAAAGAGTACACACAGTTCACCAACGTCTTAAAGTTTTAATTAATTTTAACAGCATTATGGGCCCTTTTTTTCGGATGGAAAATCATCAAATGACACCTTCCGCTCTGGGCGGAGCAGGAGGGAGTGTCAGACTTTTACTGACTAAAACCCATCCATGTTCCTTCATCGCCCTTCGTGTTCCGGGGCCACGGTATCTCTTTTTAACAGTCCCACATCTCCGGCAGGTATCGGACCTTGCGGACCCCTTCCTTTTCGTTCTTTTTGCTGACACCTCTTTGAGACTAGGTACAGAAAGAAATATCTGTGTAAGTCAGCAGCTGTTTTTTACACCCAAATTTTGAATTTCGCAAAATTCTGTGTGTTCCTCAGACAAAAATTAACCCACATCAATATTATAACAAACCCACATTTCTATTCTCTCAAACCAAAAAACACCTCGCAATCTTTTCTATCTAATATAATATTCGCAACTCCATAACATAACGCAAGAATCAAATATAAGAAAAAAAACAGTTGGCGAAAAGAACGAACGAATTCGTATGCGTACTTCGTAGGCTCTCGGGAGCATTCGGGTGTTTCCGTAGCCTTAGGGGATAGAGGGGGGGTTTGGCGTGGGAGGTTATCCAATCCACCAATATTGTATTGTTTCATATCAGTGATTGGATAGGTATGACTTTTTGTTTTGATATTTAGAAAAAAACCTAGTTATCCTATACTTAGTTTTTAATTAATTATGTAATTAAATAAGATTTTATATTTTCCTGTTCTAAAACAATACTACACTAATGCCTGTTACGCAATTCCGAAATAAAAGCTTGCTTTTGAAATTTCAACTCTAGGTGCAGTGCTGAGAGTTCCAAATCCATTAACATTTTGGCCTTTATTTAGTCGTTGCTTAGTTTTAGTGAAAACAGACATAGCACGTTCATTACCGATTGTCGGAACACAATTACTGATAACATAATTCTATCCTGTTGTGTTAGATATGGCTGTACTCTATTAATAAAATGTTCAAATATATTTAAAAAAACCTGATGCTCATGGCTGGTTTGTGATTTTTTTTAGTCCTGCGTTAGTGCTAGGCTTCCCATAATCTACCTGGAGCGTGCCCTCAGCTTTTTCGGTCATATTAGGGATTCGCCTAGGCATTATCTAGAAAGACTTATAATAGGGAAAATTACAAAAAAATCTAATTAGTCCGTCAGATAGATTTAAAAAAAAATTTGGACACAAATATTCTTTTTTAATGAACATCCAGGCACTTTAGTCAATCATTCACTCAAGCAAAGCGTCTGATACCTGTAATTGAACCAAAGAAACAGTACACTTGAGTAATAATGTAATAATCTACGGTTAAACTTAGCTTTTACTCCGATGCACATAACCAAAATTGCCACACGAATGCTCATTTAAACGCACCTCTAAACCAATTCAAGTTTCTTATCTAGATTCCGAGAAACACAACTCGCTGTCAACATGTCGCCGCGATATCTCTCGTTCGTGCAAATTGTACAAAATGTAAGCCCTAATTGAACGCGACTTATCTGGAAATGTTGGCACTGAAAGACTTATAAGTTCTGCATTTAGAAGTGAGTGGTTGGCTAATTCATTATTAAGGAGGGTACACATTCAAATTATAAGAAATTTCTAGCATAATACATTAAATAACCATTATATTATAACCATGGAAATCATCGACACGAAGAAGTAAGAAAAATCAGTGGTCCAGACCAAAACTTCAATACCTACTTGACCCAAATGTATGGAACAGCTTATTTTTTTTGCGATTTCGATGTTGGTCCCATGGAGAAAGATGTTCCGGTTGATGGTCTGAATCACATCCAGAAATATGACCACAACTTTCTGGTACACACTGTATTTGTTTTTAAGAAACACCCTATAGTACGAGATCCGGCTGCAGAATTAGTGCGTTCATCGAGTACTATTATTTATTCTGCGGTTTACAGGCACTAATGGATATTAAATCAAACATATTGTTCAAAGGTTGGAATAAGATTAAATTAAAAATTTCGAATAAAATAACATACAAAACAGTCATTACATTTCACTGAAGTTGCCAAACTCGTAATGGCCAAATTCTGGGTAGACTCCAATGTAGATTGCCATCAACACTAATCAGAATGAGTACTGCGACTGATCAAAGGTAAAAACCCTACCAAAGTTCCTAATACCAAACTCCTGTAAAATCTGCTAATAAAGGTATTATGAAAATAATCTCATTAAGCCAAAAGCTGACAGAAAATGTTTTTGCCGATACATTGATGATTTAATTATTAAAATCACGAGCTCAAATCCGCATTAATAGCCAGGAGGGGGGGGGGGGGATAAATTATAAACCCATGGTTTAACGAGTTTAGGGTTCCGTGGGATAAATAAATTACGAGTGTGATTTTTATACATCAGTCTCATCAATTTGGAAACCTTTTTGATCCAATCATGTTTTTCAAAAGATATACCTATTTATATATGTTACATAATAAAGTGTAATCTCTCCATCAACCTATATTATTGTTCAGGTGTTGAGAATCTGAATTGACGCCATTTAACCCTTAATTCGTCGCGTAGGGTGTTACACATCCCAGCGCATTTTAAATTCTGAATATTGAGCACTGAAGTTCCCGTTAGCTTCACACAAAGTATCGAGCATAATCGTGATTTTGTATGTTTTTCGTATTTAATTTATATGATCGGGGTATCACGCACCCCACGTGACCTTTTACGTAACTTTTTTCGCGCGACCAACTAGTGCACCGTATACCTTGCTGACTGGCTTATTCATGCCACGACATTAAACAGTACTAGAAAAAAAAAATGTTTATTTCAATCACAGATCACCTAACCACCACCGAAAATTTAGCAACAGTGCCCTATTGTCAAGTAATTACTACGGAACCAATTTTTGTATTTTTTTTATCCGTCACAGCCTTCGTATTTACTTATTTAGTGTTATTTTTGTTGCACTTATATCGCGATTAAAAATAATTGTGGTGCGTGCTAGACCGTACCAGACTGAGGGGCTGAATAGAGGGGGTTGTTTGAAGGGTGGCTGTTTGAGAGAAAGTGAGTGTTTTTGAGTGTATTAGTGCAAGTGCGTGGTGTGAGGACAGGTCTGTAAATGAAAAAAAAAATGCTTTACAGGGTGCGCGAAGAATCTTTTGGTTCTTCGTCTTAGGAGCCGCCTCCACGAGCGAGAGAATCGCGGCGATTTGACGTATTTCTATACGAAAATATCGCCGCGATTTTCTCGCTCGTGGAGCCGGCCAAAGGAGAGTGTATAGAAAAACGTGGCAAGGACGATAATATCGCAGCGATTCTCTCGCTCCTGGAGACGGCCCAAAAGAGAGTAGTGTATAGAAAAACGTGGCAAGGACGATAATATCGCAGCGATTCTCTCGCTCCTGGAGACGGCCCAAAAGAGAGTAGTGTATAGAAAAACGTGGCAAGGACGATAATATCGCAGCGATTCTCTCGCTCCTGGAGACGGCCCAAAAGAGAGTAGTGTATAGAAAAACGTGGCAAGGACGATAATATCGCAGCGATTCTCTCGCTCCTGGAGACGGCCCAAAAGAGAGTGTATAGAAAAACGTCGCAAGGACGATAATATCGCAGCGATTCAATCGCTCCTGGAGACGGCCCAAAAGAGAGTATAGAAAAACGTGGCAAGGACGATAATATCGCAGCGATTCAATCGCTCCTGGAGACGGCCCAAAAGAGAGTATAGAAAAACGTGGCAAGGACGATAATATCGCAGCGATTCTCTCGCTCGTGGAGGCTGCTCCTTAGCGAGTCGATCAAAATTGAGACGACCCTGAATTATTGGAAAATATAATCTTATTTTGAAATCCGTTACGTTAAGAAGTGGTCCTCCTCATTGTACTTAAAGCTTTTAATAAAGTAATCATCACGTTTGTTCAAGGCGGGACGGAGATAACATAAAATCACGCCTATAATCTCCGAAGGGTTACGCAGAGGTATACACATGTAATAGGGGGCAAGCCTATTGCCATCTACCGGTCACGAATCCAGTCTCGGTGGAAATTCTGGTGGAAAAACCCAATAACACTTTGCCCAACCTGGGAATGGAGTCTAGGACTTTATGGTCAACAGTCGCGCTTCCGACCACTTGAGTAACGAGGCAAACAAATAATAGATGCCACCATCATCTGCTTAGCCTTTTCCCAACTATGTTGGGGTCGGCTTCCAGTCTAACCGGATGCAGCTGAATACCAGTATTTACATGAAGCGACTGCCCATCTGACCTCCACAACCCAGTTAGTACCGGGTAATACGATACCCCTTGGTAAGACTGGTTGTCAGACTTTTTGGGCCTCTGACTACGTAACGACTGTCAAAGATCTACAAATGACAGCCGGGACCAACTGCTTAACGTGCTTTCCGAGACACGGAGGAAACTTGGTATGTAATGGGTGGTCACCCATCCATAGACCAACCTAGGCAAGCACGGCTTAACCTAACGGTTGACCCGAGCGGCTGTTATTACTTAGCCACGAGCTCTTTAAAGAATAGATGCCACCAACAAACTTAAAATCTTATCGAGTAGGTTAATTATCATACATTTTCAGTGACACACATTCACAGTACCTATTACATCTACATGTGCCTGAAAACCCCATTTAATATATATCCGACCTTTTGACTCCACTCACCTTGACCTTTCACCCTTCATTCACCGAAATGCTTCTTATTTTTCAAGTAATAAGGTTTATTTTCGACTGGTGTATAAAAAGGATGTTCGAGATTCGAATTTCAATACCAATATCAGAAAGTTATTGAAGAACTGTCAGGTATTGGATTCAATTTGTTTTTTTTTTTTTATATTGGGATGGCAAAGAAAACGCGGAAACGACGGAATGGCTCATAGGTTTAAGAATCGACTTTTTAAGTGCGGGATTGCAGGTTCAAAATCCGGGGAAGTAGGAACCTAATTATGTGCTTTAATTATTAAAAACAATACCAATGTTAAGGAGAGGGGTTTTTCAAACCCATATTACACAAGTTATGTTACCTAGTCCAGTGTTGGGAATTTCAAGGGCTTATATCCATCAATCGGGTGCATTCACGTTGCGACTAAAAAACTAATTCAAAACCTCGCCAATAACTTACTTTTTAACCGACTTCAAAAAAGGCGGAGGTTATATGTTCGTGTGTATGTATTTTTTTTTTTTTTTTTATGTATGTTACCTGATTTCTCTCCCATTTGTAGACCGATTTTCAAAATTCTTTTTTCGTTTGATAGAGTACACTCCTGAGGTGGTCCCATTTTAATTTGGTGAAGATCTGATGCTGACCTTCGGAGATATACAATGGAACTCTTCAAAAAGAGACGGCAAATCTGTTGTGATAGCTCCAATCGGTTGGATGTTCATTGTTTATACAATATCATGACGGAACATCACGCCTGTATGCTCTGAGGGGGTACGCAGAAGTGTACAATTTACCTGATTTCTCTCCCATTTGTGGACCGATTCTCAAAATTCTTTTTTTATTTGAAAAAGTATACTCCTGAGGTGGTCCCATTTTAATTTGGTGAAGATCTGATGCTGATCTTCGGAGATATACAATAGAACTCTTCAAAAAGGGACGGCAAATCTGTTGTGATAGCTCCAATCGGTTGGATGTTCATTGTTTATACAATATCATGACGGAACATCACGCCTGTATGCTCTGAGGGGGTACGCAGAAGTGTACAATTTACCTGATTTCTCTCCCATTTGTGGACCGATTTTCAAAATTATTTTTTTACTTGAAAGAGTATACTCCTGAGGTGGTCCCATTTTAATTTGGTGAAGATCTGATGCTGATCTTCGGAGATATACAATGGAACTCTTCAAAAATAGACGGCAAATCTGTTGTGATAGCTCCAATCGGTTGGATGTTCATTGTTTAAACAACATCATGACGTAACATTACACCTGTTTGCTCTGAGGGGTACATAGATGTGTACAGTACACCCAGATTTCGACAGTTATGGCATGTTATGTTCCATTTATTGGGGATAAGCCTATTACCATGACATGTATTGTTAACCATGTACAATGAATGCATAGCAAATATTTGTAAGTATAGGATATTACAACTAAAAATGGAAAAATAAAATAAAACTTTTTTGCCAAAAATAAAACCGACTTCAAAAAAAACAACAAACAAAAAAAACAAAATGAAAAGGCCAAAAAAATACACTAAAAGAAAAACAAAAAAAAACACTAAAACAAAACCACAAAAAAGTGAAAAATAACTTTAGCTTCAGAAGCCGGTGAGAAAAACACCAAATCAATCAAAGGTCAAGTTTTAGAAGTCGGTGACAAAAACACTAAATCAATTAAACAAGGTCACCGACTTCTGAAGCTTGACCTTTGATTGATTTGGTGTTTTTCTCACCGGCTTCTGAAGCTAAAGTTATTTTTCACTTTTTTGTGGTTTTGTTTTAGTGTTTTTTTTTGTTTTTCTTTTAGTGTATTTTTTTGGCCTTTTCATTTTGTTTTTTTTGTTTGTTGTTTTTTTTGAAGTCGGTTTTATTTTTGGCAAAAAAGTTTTATTTTATGTTATGTGCTTTCTAAGTTGCAAACACAGTATCTAACTAAGTCAATGACAAAACTGAATGAAGAAATGTGGAAATCTGAAATGAAATAATCTGAAATCACCAACAAGCAAAACTTTCATTGTAATTGGAAGCTTCGAGCATCACTATCACTACTACACTACTACAACAGCCCATAACGTCCACTGCTGAACATAAGCCTCTCCCATGATGGGAGGAATTTGCCGTAATCTCCACGCTTGGCAGGCGGATTGGAGATCGCAGTGATGAAAGACTAACAGAAAACGCTGCTGCCCATTCTCTGGTCTACGGAGGCGCAAGGTGTTCTGCCTCAGACATTAGTCGCCTTATACGACACCCGTGAGTGTAATGGGTTGGTTCTATTCTACTCTGCCGGATACCACACGGTTAACTATCACTACATATTATAAAACAAAGTCGCCCGCCGCGTCTGCCCCTATGTATGCTTAGATCTTTAAAACTACGCAACGGATTTTGATGCGGGTTTTTTTAATAGATAGAGTGATTAAAGAGGAAGGTTTTAGTATACTAATATTATAAAGAGGAAAACTTTGTTTGTTTGTAATGAATAGGCTCAAAAACTACTGGACCGATTTAAAAAATTCTTTCACTATTAGAAAGCTACATTCACTTTGAGTAACATAGGCTATATTTTATCCCCGTACTACCACGGGAACGGGAACTACGCGGGTGAAACCGCGGGACGTCCGCTAGTAGTATATAATTTGCGGGCGGGCGAAGCCGCGGGCATCAGCTAGTAAAAAATAATCCAGAACCTAACTAATAACTAACCTTTCTTATAAGCTTTCTAAGTTGCAAATACAGTACCTAACACAACATCACGCCTGTACGAAGAAGTATTAGGCAGAGGTGTACTTAGTAGTACACCCACATTTCGTTAGTTATGTTTAAGTCCTATTTAATAAGGGACAAGCCTATTGCCGCCTACTACTACCTAAGTGCTAAAAACTGAAGTAAAATAACATGTCACGACATTTTTTTTTCTCGAACAAGCAAAACTTTCAAACAAATAGGTAGTTACAACAAGCATGTCTTCCAAACTACAACATGATTACTCCTACCACAAAACATAATCCTATCTAAACGCACTTTTTATGGCCCCACTCAACCGTCCCACACTTCGTGCGTTTAATTCTCCTATTTTATTACAGCGAGTGCTTCATTCCGCTCACTCATTCGTTCATTCTGCTCACTCACTCGATCTCAATCATGAAAGAGAATCGTGTCGCTGCGCTGCAGTTTCTTTTAAAGGTGGTTTGAGTTTTATTGACTCCTCTAAGCCTTATTGGATTTAATTAAAAGATGATGTTCATGTTTTATTCAAGAGTCACACAGATGTTTATTTTATCAGGTTAACTATACCTAGGTGTTTTTTTTACGCCAAATCGCACCTGGGGCGTGTCGAAAATAAAACTAGTCGTAAGCATTTGTTAAAATCAAAATCCATACATTTATTTCAAGTAGGCCAGTTACCAGCAATTTAGAATTATCGAAACAAAGATGGAAATTAAATGTAGCTACAGTCCCAGTCACAAGACATAAAAACTGTGAAAGTACTGTAGTTGCCCATTCCCTAGCGTAGATCTCTATGGAGAAGAACGGGCAAGAAACTCCATGGACACTCTTTTAAATCAGAATATTTTTACAAAACCTGGTACATTATGTGAGAACAATGTAGCAAGATGTGCACGTTAAAAGTGTCAATAGTAAAAAAAAAAAAAAACAATTCAAAAATAAAATTGGTAATTCAAATAAGCCGTGGCAACCAAGAGCAAGAGCTGACCAGTCCCAACTGACAGCGCTCGTTCACGAACATAACGCATTTTGACGCGTTATTTTGCTTATTGATGTATTTGCGGGACAATGAAAGGATGAGTGATGATTTAATTGCTGTTCGTTTGTCATCTCATGTCTTTCATCAGCTCTTGGTGCTCCACAGCTTGGTAAAGGCCTTTCATCATCATGTTTCACTTTTCTTGACCTCCTTTTTTTTTCTTCTTCTTGTTTTTCTTTTCTCGCTTCTGTGGTCGGTTTCGTGGGCATGTTCTATGAAACGTAGATCAGGTACTTACAATCTTCCTTCTCTTAAATGGGGTAGATGCCACACCAATCAATTAAGATACTTTTTAAGAGCTGTCATAACGCGGTTCTCTCATAGATTTTGTATGGCAATAGGCAACTGTGACGTCACTGTTTAATCAACTCAATTACTCAACTATTTATTGATTTCAAAGCAACTAAAAATCGAATTTGGAAATTAATAGAAAATAAATCGGCTTTTCAGGCCCAAAATAAAGTTAGAGATTGGTGTCTTGGAATTATTGTTTTATGGTGTCATGATCTACCCTTTCAGACGATCCTTATTCGGCACAGATACCAAAAAAAACATCTTCAAACCTGCATCAACAGATACTGTTTCCGTCAAATCAATCTTGAAATCATTCAGTTTTGAACAGGGTACCCAATAAATTAATTAACCTTTAACATAAATCGCTGATTCCCTAGCCCGACCCAACCCTCCAACGCCGCGGGCAGTTCATTCTTCGACGTTGCTCACTTTCTTGCCCCACATAGAACTGTTTGCTGAACACACATGGTGAGTTTTTGCACCTTTTTTGCCCACTGTACCCGCGACACTAGTTTTTGTACCACACTGCTCAGATACGGGCAAATTGAGACGTACGCTTTGTAAGGTTAATTTGAGTTTGTTCGGTGTTGAGTTACTTGTTATTATTTGTTCTGTTTTTATCTATGAGACTGTATTATAAATTGTTACACAAAATCAGAGCTTGACAGTTAGAATCTGAGAATAAGAAGCTTATTTGGATTAGTTTCTGTCAAAGAAATTCAAATATTTACGAGCGTAGTCCAATACTTATAACTATTTAGTGCTAAATCGGTCTGACTAGTGTCATACGCTTGTCAAGTGCATTCGCGTGTTAAAATAAAATAAAATGTACGGGATCATAATTTTTGTATAAAATATTCCTAATGTCCGCACTATAAGTCTTAAATCTCTTTGGTTTCTGTAGTTTCTTTCATTCTCTATTATCTGATTCAAAAACATTTTTTCTTTGATAAAAATTCCAAATAGGAATTTAGGCCGTTCAGCTACCCCGAGACAATCACATCAGAAAGTGAAGGGGAAAGAAGGAATAAAGTGACATGTCTTAGGTTAAGATTTGCCTCTCGTTAAAAATATTTGAGTTTTTGACAAGTCAAGCTTCGCTTTAGTATGAGGCTAGTTTCCACTATCAATAAATTACAAATCTATTTAGTCCGTCAGAGTAATAGAAAATAATGGACACGATTTTTTTGTTTTTGTCAATCAATGAATATTGACAAAGATAAAACGCATCAAAACTCAAGAGTGGGGGCTCGTGACGTCACAACGCACAAAAAATTATAGCACGGCGTGACGTATTGAGAATTTTAAAAGCGTCGTGTCTTCGTCAATTTTGGTTTACGTAACAAAAGAAAAAAATACGTGTCAAATATTTTTTGATAATCTAACTGACACAAGCTTATTACAATAAGTAACCTTAAACTACCAAAAACACAGTAAATCAACCGCTTTTACAAAATACGTTAAAGAGAAGTCGTTTCCAAGAACTTTGACTCCAAACCTTGCGTGGGCAGACCGCGTTTGTACCATGTTCAGATAACTTAAACTAAGTGTAACTTGATTTTTAGTTTTATTGTCATGTTGCACGATTATCTGGCTTGTAAAGTCTGGGATTTTAGTCTATTTACTACTATTGCAGCTACTTCTGTCACTAAATAGCAGTGATATCTGCTGTATTCTGATTTTAAGGATATGAATGGTGGGCTGGTGCTTTAATTTTTTGTATTTTATATGTAAAATAAGTATGTGTGCGTGTGGTGTGTGTGTGTATGTGTGTGTGTGTGTGTATGTATGTGTGTGTTTTTTAGTGTAAACAAAAAGTATCTATGTAGTATATCAACTAACTGGTGTCCACGACACAAGCTTCGTTGCTTAGTGTGGCATTAGATGGCGCTGTGTGTAATGTCCAGCAATATTTATTTTGATATTTTTCATTTTATTGCTAGCCCATATTGTCCCACTGATGGGCAAAGTCCTGCCTCAATTCCTTACAACAGCTTGTGTAGGTACTTATCTAAAGCAGTAGTAGTAACTAAGTATATCTAATTAAAACAATAAATAATTCTTAGCACTTAGGATCTTAGTTTTTTATAAAATTACTGATTATTTTTTTATTTTTTTCAGGTAAATAATATGTCACGATATCCTTCTTTCTACATTTAGTGACACTGGACATATTAGTTTTAAGTAATTCGGTAAGTTATTTTAATAGTTTTCATTTTATATAACAGCAAGAATAAATTCTTGGCCATCGTCAAATTCTTCTCTATTTGATTCGTCCCAAAAAGCGTAGGGATCAGAAAAGGACAATAATTCATTCATGCGAATATTCCATTACAAAGCTACTTTAAAATAGCAATAGTGGATTAACAATAATACTATAATACCATCTGTAAGTATTACTTTGCACCAAGTCATATCTCTCGGAAACAACACATTTAATCAAAAATCGCTCCATAGCCCCCATATTACATATCAAAATAACAATAAGTTAAAATGAAAAATGGCAACATTCATACATATACACGTCACTAAACACAATTTAGGGGAAACTGGGCCAATATAGGACACAACGCTCACTCGACTAAAGTAATAAATCAATAAGACGATATTAAATAAAATTCTCCACCGTATATCATAGGGCGTTCGCATTGTGTACAAAAACGACCATTTTGTCTTGGCATGTCTGTTCTTAGTCACACAGAATACGTTGCAAGTGAAAGTTGTAGGCCTATGAGGTCTTGTTATGTTTGGCGGTCTATCTGTCAAAGACTAACGCTTATTTCATGCGGGAACTTATTGCTCTTATTAGGCTTCGATTGTAAACGATTTAGCACGGTTATTTATTGGTTTGATAGTTCATTTTATGTTCTATTATTATGTGCTTAGTTTTATTGAATGTTCAGGAGAAATTTTTATATCATTACACCGTTAGGAAAAGAAAATAGTCAAAAAATAAATATGAAACAGTTTATTTTGTAAATAACATTGTAATATCTATGAATACTTTTCATCTAAAATACAATACAAACATAATAGGTTTGCTTCGTATCTTCACATATTTTTACATAACCAAAATAAACATTTTCCCGAACACAAAATACTAAAAATATTTTTACAATTCCGAGCAATATCTAAGACGACATAAATAAACAAGTTGACGAATCGACATCTCAACATGTTTGCCAACCGTTTTCGGTCAACAAACAAAATTTGCTCCCGATTTTAAGTAATAGAAGCAATATATGTAATCTCGATCTTTTGAGAAAAGGTGGGAAAATTTGGCCCTATTGAGGGCTTCCCGACCTAATACGACGACAAAGGGACACGCTTGTAACCCAATATTGTTGTAAAGGCGTGCTATTTATCAAGTGTTCCGTTTTGACCCGACCTCCCTTAAAGATTTGTGATATACAATACACAACTCATTTGGCTTATTGGGAGTTCTATTCACTATTTTATTGAAGATGTGTCAATAAAATGAAATGAATATACCAAGGTTCTCTTCATCTGTAAAGATGAAGCTTGAATCTGGATTTAAAACTAGATTATTTTAGATTAGCCAGATTTTATCAAGATTTATGAATAAATGAATGTATCTGTATTCAAGTATCCATGACTCAAAAGTTGTTAGTAAAACTTACGACAATGTTAATAAGCACTGATCAAACACACAGCACAACAAATAATGGTCGATCACTGCTGCGACAAACCATGAGTAATTGCACAGCAGCGACCCACATAAACACAGTCCAGCGACTGGCAATCATGCTTAAGATACTGTTGGTGCTGCCCCACACCCTGCGTACCAGGGAGGCGCCTTTTAGGCATTGTAGCGTAAAAACAATCCACATGCGCATCTACGAACATCCCCGACGCACTACAGAAGCGGGGCAGCCCCACCAGCATCCTAAACGCGTTATTATACTGGACTCGGAGAGCACTGTACGATCTTTGCGTACACCTAGCCCACAGGCTGCACGTGTAAAAATAAGTACAGTACGCTCGAAAGAGCGTGATCTTGACTGGAAGTGAGCAGCGTGCAAACCTGCGAGCGAACATGTTCGCTCTAACCGACAATGCCCTCCGCTCACGTTCGTTTATGCTTGACTATATTTCTGAAATAAAATTTTGATTCTATGCGAATTTTTTTAACACTTACTAGGCTTGCGATTGTCCACAACTCACCTGATGTGAACCGGTGATGCAGGTTCGAGTTTTGAATAATAATATATATTCGTATCTACTTATAACAATTAGCTAGAGCCTAAATGTATAATCCAAAAAAAAACCTAAATGAGCCTAATGTATATGTAGTATATCTGGTGTCCACGACACAAGCCTCGTTGCTTAGTGTGGCACTAGATGGCGCTGTGTGTAATGTCCAGCGATATTTATTTTTAATCAGCCTATAAAGTTCCCAGTGCTGGGACACAGGCCTCTTCTCTATGAGAGGGAGTGGTCTGTAATCTACCACGCGGGCCAGTGCGGGTTGGTAGATGTCACATGTCTTCAATTTTTTGGTTCTAGTACAAGCTGGTTTCTTCACAATGTTTCCTTCACCTTTTTAAACCTAGCTATGGACAACAGTTAAATTAAATCTAAATACATGGTAGTCTAAAATAGGTGCACACTTTATTTTAATTACTCTTCATAATATTACAACACAAACAGCAATTAGGATGACTATAACATAATGCCCTTGACCCAGCAGAGCTCAATGGACGGTAATAGGAGCGTGGGTAGGGTTATTAGGGCCTAATATCAGAAATCCGGTCTTGGAGGATGAAAAATCCTGATTTTCGACAACAAAAGTCCGGTCTAGCCTAAAGTTTACCTACGATCAAACAAAAAACTGAAAATTTTATTCAAAGTTACAAAAAAAAAACAATAAATCATGTTCAGTAATCAAAAGTTAAACGTAAAAGTGTTTATTATATTTTTGATTACTAAAAATAGCTTTTAAAATTTGGTTTTGACGGCAAAAATTGATTAAAGAATTGCTCACAACTATAATCTTTCCAGTAATACTTCGTAAGTACGATGGCTCTAATGGGCTCCACTGATAGTCTGTTTCTTTCTTTCGTCCGGCATGAGTCGAAAAATCCGGTCTGGCACAAAATCCGGGCGAAGTCCGGTATTGGCATTAAAAATCCGTTCAAGACCGGATTTATCCGGTCAGATGGTAACCCTAATAGTGGGGCGCCCAACTGCGCGATGGATCGCCGATATTAGGACAAAACGATATTAGGTCAATATATTATTATTATGTATGGAGACCAACTTTTTGGTGTTAGTTCGGAGTTTGACCTTCGTTTTCTTTCAAAGTGAGGCCATCGAACAGGGAATATGCACGTAATTTTTTCTTCACTTAAATCAATAAAATACAGTACTTACTATCAACCCAAGAAACGTATTAAAAGTTAAGTTCAACTACTGCTTGTCGCACAAAAATAATATTAAACTCCTGCAATTTTCGACGACAGTTCAACGTCCGTAGCTGTCGCGGCCATGATGTGACGTCATTATCCACAATCTGCCTTGTTTACATCTTTTTTTTTGGCCTTAATAAAATAATTCTACTAATTGTATGTGCTTTATTCAAGTAAAAATTGTTATAACAATATTATATGTTATATTTTTTTTGTGAATCTTTAAGTACTTTTCAAATAAAAGTGTTTTTTTGACACAAAGAACTTTGACGTCAATACCGGCGTTATCGAGGACAATGCGTTTTGAGAGTGCGTTCCGTTTCACCAAAAACATGCTACATAAAACAATAAATTGTAAAATCAGTGATGTATTAGAAACTTAAACAAGTGTGCCACAATGTTTTTATGCGCACAATACAAGGCATTTTTCATAAATAAATAAAGTTTTGTATTTCATGCATATTCCCTGTTGTGTGTTGCATCTTAAGGATCATCTATAATTTCATACACTTAACATAACGACCTTCATTTCGCTATGTGTAACATCCATGTAATAAGGTCTAGCTTACAAACCATTAGGTACCTGTGATGAAATTACTTGGCCCGTTCCGGGAATCAAATCTAGGACCTTTGTAAGAAATACCATATACTATAACTACATTATTACATCTATTTCTCACTTAATGAATTAAACAAACAAAGAATGAAGCCTGAGAGAAGAATTCAATGCTGTTGCGTTGAACTTGGAGAAAACGCAATTAAATCAAATCATTACATATTAATTAACACACCTGACGGAACAACAGCCTACTGCCAAGTTTTCACATAGCTGACCTTCTTTTTGCTTCATTGTCGCGTTTCTCTGGAAGGATGCCAGGATACTTATTCTTTAAGAATTTGTCATTAACATAAAAATAAGGATCATTAGTTTAATTTCTTAATCTTTGAAACCAACTAACTATTCTTTCTTTATCGTGTGGTTCCTAACTAGTGTTGCCAGGTCAGATTGGATTAAAATCGGGGCAGATGGTAAAATAAATCGTGATAGGGTTGTAAATCGGGACAAACAAAAAAAAACTTATTTTATCAAATTCGCAGCGCAGAGGATGCCCGCGAAGTTTTCTAAACACGTGACACATTAGGCGAATTGATTTATCGGGATATTTAGCGTCCCGATCAGGTGCAAATCGGGACGCGTCCTCAAACCCCTGAAAATCGGGACGTCCCGAGCAAATCGGGACACCTGGCAACACTATTCCTAACCCGGTGTCACAGTTTTTATGCCGCCCCCATGGGCGGCATGCCTAAGAGATATTTCTTGACGAGGACCATTCCTCGTCAAGAAATATCTCTTAGGCATGCTGGTTTTCTTCACGATGTTTTCTTTCACCGAAGCAAGTGTTAATTTATACAATATCCATACATAAATAGAAACACATTCACACCATTTTTCCATGATGGTGCCTGGGGAAAAACCATATGCAAAGCTATTGATTTTACAATGACTCAACTACAAAAGTTGCTCGTGTCTGGCGTAACGGTGTTAATTGTTGTTGATGTTATTCAAAATAGTTTGTAACATAATGTTTTTGAATAATAAACGATAAAAAAACATGGTAAATTTTCATTGTTAAAATTGTTTTCGACGTAGCCACAGTCAGCCGATTTCTCATTAACACTTTTACAGAAATGATCTATATAATTGTCAGCATACATAATAAAGGGTGGAAGGGGGGACATCGACGCACCATCTGTTACCCTGTATTCAGTTCATCATTCCGAACCGCCCCACCATAGAAATTTTCCATCAGTTCATTATAGTAGGCACATTGCATGCAGAACGTATGGCCGATGGGGCCGAAAAGTTCTGGAGTTGCAACCGCGAACCAGAAGACGTTGCGTTGGAAGGCCTCCCACTGTAATATATGCGTGTATCCGAACGTAACACAAGTACAGACGTTTGTAAATGACAGTTCAACTAATAACTAATTTGGTACAGACTGTATAGTTTTTAGAATAATGATCTGAGTAACATGGTGGCGTCACTTGCCAACTGACAGATCACCATTGTACAACTGTGACTAAGAGCTCTGTAATAAACCTAATTCATAATATTAATATATGGTGTGTTCCGGAACACTTGATGTTTTATTTGTAAGAATACTACGTGGCGCAGCCGATTGTGAACATACGTGCATTAATGAGTGGAGAAGAAAACAAGGACTTGGGACTAAATGTCGGGCGTCGAGTACAGAATGCCGGCCCCATTGGATTTGGAAAACATCGATGAAGCATACGCAAAATGGAAACGTTTCCTTACAACTAAGTTCTTAGGTGGACCGATGACCTGGTGAAGGTTGCGGGGATCCGCTGGATGCGAGACGCACGGGACTGGTCAATGTGGCAACACCTGGGGCAGGCCTATGTCCAGCAGTGGACGTCTTTTGACTGAAATGAAGATTATAGTGGTTGAGGATTCCGATATTCTCCGATTACTGTGAATTACACTGTCGAGCCTATTGTCCACCGACTGAAATACGACGAACGACATCGGTCTGTCTCCCTCCCACCTTTTCAGAGAGAAGATAATTTAATTTGCAAACTTAATAAAAGCTTGGAAGTCTATTAAAATAAAACGTCACCGAGCAATGTTTGGTCCGTTCTTATGTCAGCGATGTTCCAATTACGTTTCGTGAAGTGGTTCCAGGAGTAAATTGGTTTTTGATTCTTTTTGACGGAAATAATAAGTTTTAATTGTTCTAGTTCCTACTGAGACGAACTCGACGACTGAAAAGTTTTAAGTCGTAATTTGTGACATTTATTTCATCACCGCAGACGGTGAAGGTAAATATCGTGAGCACACAGACAGGACACAGACAGGCATGTCCTAAAAACCAATAATTTGAAGACCTCACAAAGAAGAGTCCTGTTGTCTTCGATACAAGCCTGATTAAATATGCTTATGCTAATGAGCCTTAGGAAAGTTTTTTTTAAATCTATGCTATGACTATCTATGACTATGCCACCAAAGAAAATGTGGATGAACTTACCTACGCACATCCATGGTTTCACGGTCCTGAGTTCTTGAGACTTGAGACAGCTCAATGGCCTGAAAATAAATTCACGAAGGCACACTATGACGATGTTGAGCTAAAGAAAGCAACTTTGACCGTCATTACTCCGTTACAGGATCTTTCCATTCCTGATGCCAAAAGGTTTTCCTCATGGATGCGCTTACTTCGCACTACAGCCACGCTATTGGCTGCTTTAGAAAAATGGAAAGGGAGAGACGTAACAGTCAACGCTATACAAATGGATAAGGCGGAAATATTGGTACTGAGGCAAGCGCAAAAGGAATCTTTTCCTGAAGAGCTGAGTTGCTTAAATGATCAAAAACCTTTACCAAAAAAGAGTAAGATTTTGTCACTCACACCGTACATGGACCATGATGGTATTTTACGTGTTCAAGGCCGGATTGACGCTGCAGAAAGTGTTACTTTAGAGTACAAGAGGCCTGCCATACTTGACGGACGCAATTATGTCTCCAAGCTTATAATAATGCACTATCATGTTCGAGCTGCGCATGCTAATAATGAGACAGTTATAAAATGAACTAAGACAAAGATTTTGGATCGTTCACCTACGACCTTCAGTGCGAAATGTAGCATCGAAATGCCTTGTCTGTCGTATAAGGAAAGCGACACCTGTAGCACCGAGACAAGGAAACTTACCTGCTGGTAGAGTCGCGCACCACTGTAGACCATTTTCTCACTGCGGTCTTGACCTTTTTGGACCAATAGAAGTTACAGTTGGAAGAAGACGTGAGAAAAGGTACGGCGTAATTTTTACATGTATGACAGTAAGGGCCATACATCTAGAAGTTGTGCATTCACTATCCACTGATAGTTTATTAATGGCTCTACGACGAATGGCATCGCGACGAGGTTGGCCTAGCGACTTATATTCCGATAACGGAACTAATTTACGCGGAGCCGACGCTGAGCTTCAGAAGCTACAGAATGAGGCCGCCAACGAAAGAGTAAGGTGGCACTTTAATCCACCTCTAAGCCCACATATGGGAGGTGCTTGGGAGAGGTTGATACGAAGCGTGAAGTCAACTCTGAAAGTCATCCTGAAAGAAAGAGCACCACGAGACGAAACGCTTTTGACATTACTTTGCGAAGTTGAAGCAATAGGTAACAGCCGTCCTCTGACACACGTGTCCGTCAGCTCCACAGACGATGTAGCCCTGACACCATTCCATTTTTTATTGGGAACTTCATCCAACCTTCCCATTGATGCAACTGAGAAAACAGACTTATGTTCACGAAAACAGTGGCGTGTGGCACAAAGGCTCGCTGACATGTTTTGGTCGAGATGGCTCAAAGAAGTTTTACCGTCTCTACTGCCACGAACTATGAGGTCGTTTAGCGACGAAGATCAACTTAAGGTTGGAGATGTAGTCTTAGTGATCGACCCGACTTCTGAGAGGAGCTACTGGCCTCGCGGTGTTATAGAAGCCGTGTACCCTGGCGCCGATGGCCGGGTGCGGGTCGTCGATGTGCGGACCTCGCGCGGCACGCTGCGCCGCCGCACTGCTCTGCGTCTGGTGCGCCTGCCCTCACACCCGAGGGGGGAAGAGTGTTGAATATAAAAAGTGTGATTGTCTTTGTCTTTTTTCTCTATGTCATTGTTTTTTTGCTCTGTAAAAATGTCATGCTAATACTATGTGCTAATACACCAGTTTATTTTAAAATATATTTCTTTTAATCCTCGAAACCTAAGCCAGCATCTCTCAATCAGTAACACATATGCTTTTCAAGGCACTACTTAATACATAGAGTTCATAAAGGGTGTAAAACACCTCTTATCGAAGCCGAAAGGTATTTGTTCTCCTCGTCATTGCGATCATTTTTTTGTTCTACACCATACCTGGGAACCTTCTAGTTACGGAGATATTGGGGGTCAAAGTTCCAACTTTTTGACAAGTTTTTTTTTTTAAATACAAGTTTTTAATGTAAGATTTTTACTTTAAACACCTCCATGACCCCCGTACTATTCAATCCATTCATCAGCACAATGTTTTGAGTGCGTTACATTGAGTTCTACCACAAAACATGATTTTTCACCCCAACAAAAAAAAGTCGATTCCCAGCAATATTTTTTGCGTAATGTTACTTAGTCTGATGTACAGAATGCTTGGTTGACGGCTTCGTGATGAGGTCTTTTACACCCTAGTCTTAGAGTGAATCCCGGTAAGGTTAGACATAAGTTTACCTATTAGCCATTAGTACACCCACATTTCGCCAGTCTCATGTAATAGGGGTTGAGCCTATTGCCATCAACCGCCAACAAATCAAGCCTCCGTTGCTGCCAGTATCACTTGACCCAACCTGGGAATCGAACCCAGCACCTCATGCTCAGTAGCGTACGACCAGCACTAGACCAAACAAGTGAAATTTACATAATTTACCACGTATTTGTAAACCTACGAAAACCTTCATCATTCATAACAGATTTAGAAATTTTCGTGACTTGACATTTGCTTATTCTTGTAGTGTCTGGGTTTTTCAATCTAAAAGATTCCAAAATCCAAAAAAACGCTTGGTACGCCTAATAACTTTTCTTTCTTGGAATCCGAATTCGCACAAAAAACTCACACTTACTATCTAGACACTCACACACATACACTTATGTAAAACTTGCTTTTGACCGCGGCTTTGCTCGTGTTAATTTAGAATTTGACAATCAATTAAGTATGTATTTACAAACAAAAAGTATCTATGTAGTATATCAACAATCTGGTGTCGACACAAGCCTCGTTGCTTAGTGTGGAACTAGATGGTGCTGTGTGTAATGTCAAGCGATATTTATTTATTTTATTTTATTCGGGTTGTACTCTGCTTGTAATAATATAATTCAAGCATGATTCGAAACACACGTGGTGCTATCTGTTATCATAAAATCGTTATTGTTGTTTTACCCGGGAACAGTACTCTTTTTCGGGATGAAAGGTACCCATGTCCGTTTCTGTATATCTGACAATGTAGTATCGAAGACACTCCCGCCTGATCACCACTAAGCTAATTTTTGCTTGCATTCGCAACAGAAACGCTCACTAGCCCGCCCCGTTGACTTTGTTTAGAAATAATTAATGAAAAGATACCGATCGGCCGAGCTCACTGACAACGCACGCCAAACGAGAGTTATTGTTGTATTGCGCGCTAAAAGTTGACGCCAAATAGGCTTAAATTTTAAGGGGCGTGGCTCGGCGCCTCCGCATACAACAACAACAACAGCCCATAACGTCCACTGCTGGACATAAGCCTCTCCCATGATGGGAGGAATTTGCCGTAATCTCCACGCTTGGTAGGCGGATTGGAGATCGCAGTGATGAAGGACTAACAGAAAACGCTGCTGCCCATTCTCTGGTCCACGGGGGCGCAAGGTGTTCTGCCTCAGACATTAGTCGCCTTATACGACACCCGTGAGTGTAATGGGATGGCGCCTTCGCATGATTTAGGCGAAATAATTTAACTGATCAGGCGGAAAAGACCACAACTGTACATGCAAAATTTCAGGAAGATCGGTTCAGTGGTTTAAGCGTGAACATGTAACAGACAAACAAGCTAACTTTCGCATTTATAATATTAGTTAGGATTACACACACAGACGTGTGTAACTTTACACACACACGTGTAGAAGTTTACACACATACACAATCAAAGATGTGTCTCACAAAAGTGGAAGACACCCGCTGGTCTGTTACAAGATTTATTAGAAATTCTGTTAGAGGGCGTGAACTATGTGGCGCTAAGAAGTCAGCGATTCTTTATCTTTTTTTATTAGGTAGTGTAGTTTTTTTAGTTGTACGAGTGTTTACGGTAAAAGATAATAACGTATGAGTATCGTGATGGTTCGGAGTAGGTCATGCGTCGAGAACGAATGCTTGACTTTTTAGTACTCCAACCTACATTTTTCCTTTAGAACTTTTTGATCAGTATTAGAAACAGCATCAGTTGGCATAAAAAAATGTTTTGTGTAAACTGGGCACTTTCTTGCTAACTGTACATTTTTCGAAAATCTATAAATGGGGGGGGGGGGGGGATATAAATTTCACGAAAAAATATGGATAGTCTCCTAATACCATTTTGTGGCTGCAACGGTTAGGGTGGCTCCCAAAAAAAAAAAAAACAACCCAAATAAAAGACACAAATTGGGTCAATGGTGTGATGGTGTGACTACGGATCAGGTTAAAAAATTAACCATAGTCACACAGGTGTGGCAATTTGGTGTGCCTTGAGTGAGGCAGACTTTTGGGCCACTGACTACCTGTAACGACTGTCAAAGATCTAAAAATGACAGCTGGGACCAAAGGTTTTACTTGTTGTAACGAATAGGCAGATCTATCTTTTTGGTTTAGGTGTGGCAATTTGGTGTGCCTTGAGTGAGGCAGACTTTTGGGCCACTGACTACCTGTAACGACTGTCAAAGATCTAAAAATGACAGCTGGGACCAAAGGTTTTACTTGTTGTAACGAATAGGCAGATCTATCTTTTTGGTTTATTACTATAGTAATTCCTCCCAGATCATGTCCATTCTACACGTGATTTAATAGATATATCTACAGCAGATGTTGAATTTAATTTATTGCACTATCTCGGTAATGTGTTCCATTTCACAAGACGTCGGATCCTAAGCGGAAGAATTCTATTTAACGATGGAGGTTCTAGTTCTAGGAATATGCCTTACTAGCGGATGTCACGCGGTTTCACCCGCGTAGTTCCCGTTCCCGTGGGAGTACGGGGATAAAATATAGCCTATGTTACTCGCTGATAATGTAGCTATCCATTGATGAAAGAATTTTTCAAATTGGTCGAGGCGTTTTTAAGTTTATTCGTTACATACAATTTTTTTTTTCTCTTTATAATATGAAATATAGACTAGCACTTCGGCCGCGACTTCGACCGCAAAAAATGTGATAATATGTTTGATATAATTATAATTTATAGCCCATTATCACTTATAAAGAATGTAGCTTTCTGCAGTGAAAGAATTTTTAGAATTGGACCATTTGTTCCGGAGATTACCCACATACAAACTTACAAACATAACTTTTTATGATTCTAGTGTAGATAAACAGTGCTTTTTGTAGTTAAAAATAGAGTGGTTATTTTCTGTTACAGAGATTTTTGAAAGCAGTGGCTCCATTATAAATTCTTGCATTAAGCTGCATCGGGTTAGACTGGAAGCCGACCTCAACATAGTTGGGAACAAGCTAGGCAATAATGATGAAAGAGAATTTTGAAACGTTTTTTGGGTAGCGCCATCAAAGCTCATGTAAATTTTCATAGCAGACATTAAAATCGTGATCCTTCAATGTAGAAATCAAATAAATTCTAAATACCTTAACTTCCTCAAAATCAAATGTACTTAAACTACTTTTATAACCTATCTCTACAATTTATATCTCCTACCCACGTACAGTCAGCTGTAAATATTAATGTACAATTAGACCTCCCGGTACACTCAGTTGCATATTCATACCGACTATTTAGTTTGTAATAACTCTTGTTACATCGATGTTAGAATCGTGCGTCAGTAATTTAATGTCGAACGGATTTATGTTCACTTCATTCATTCATTCGTTCAATCGGTCTTTGGTTAATTTATATTTCCTTGTGTGGTCTTGTTGTGGAACTGTTGATGGTTTGTTACAAATATAAACTAGTTGAATTTACTATTGGGTTAAGTTAGGTAAGTTAGGATTTGTCTGGAAAACAAGATTAAAACTTATAAACATAAAATTACGCTTGTGTATTTTCTGAGGTATGGACGATTTGTTTCCATATTATTTATTTATTTATTTAACACTTCAAGCACAAATTACTATATGTATCTGTGTGTATCTGTGTCTGTGTGTTTCTGTATCTCTATCGGTATGTGTTTATGTCTTCCTCTTCGTTGTGTCGATAGAGATAGGTGTAGCCTATTGTCATCAACAGGGCACAACAATCCAAACCCCACAAAAACACTTTGCCCGACTTGGAATGGGAATCGAACCTAGGATCTCCGTTCAGCAGTGCTTCCCTTAGATCAAGGAGACAGTAATATAATCATATGAATGCTAAAGGGCCGCCTCCATGAGCGAGAGAATCGCGGCGATATTATCGTCCTTGCCACGTTTTTCTATACACTCTCATCTGGGCCGTCTCCACGAGCGAGAGAATCGCGGCGATATTATCGTCCTTGCCACGGTTTTCTATACACTCTCATTTGTGCCGTCTCCACGAGCGAGAGAATTGCGGCGATAGTGTCGTCCTTGCAACGTTTTTCTATACACTCTAATTTGGGCCGTCTCCACGAGCGAGAGAATCGCGGCGAATTTAAAAAAAAAAAAAAAAAAAAAAACATTTATTTCAGGTCATTGACCCATATTAGAAACCAACACATAAACAACATTTTTGTCCATTTTAGGCTGCTGATTGAATAATAAGCAATAAAAAAAAATAAAAATAATAATAATAAAGTGAATTGTCAAATCAATTAATGTCAATGGCACAATACAATATTAAATTAAATACAAATTAAATAAAACAATGAATTAAAATAACGAATATAAGTTGATGTCAGAACCAAAAAATAAAATAAAATGACATGAGAGCTGTATAAAACGACAAATCAAACACCAGCAATATGCCTGCTACAACAATGCCCAACGTAGGGGCAATCCAGTCGCTGAGCAATCATCGCCAGGACCGTGTTGGAGCTAGCCCGCACCCTGCGCACCAAGGACGCGCACCGCTTGCGCATGGTGGCGTGGAAACAGTCGGTGCGCGCCTCCGCAAACATGCCCGAGGCGCTGCAGAAACGGGGTAGCCTCAACACTGCCCTGAACGCGTTGTTGTATTGGACACGAAGGGCACTGTAAGCAGCTTGTGAGTAAGATGCCCATAGGCTGCACGTGTATAAGGAGGTGCAGAAAGCTTTGAAAAGCGTGATTTTAACCTGATCTGAACAACGTGCAAACCTACGGGCTATCATATTTGCTCTCTTAGACAGTGCCCTCCGCTCCCTCTCAATATCGACATGGTCTTTCAGATCGGCTGTTACCCAGTGCCCCAAGTATTTAAATTGATCCACCCGTTCCAACGGTACACCATTCAAACGAATAGGTGGTACTTGCTCTGGGCATTTGGCGCCTCCCTGAAATACCATGAATTGGCTTTTCGCGACATTATAACTAAGACCATGGCTGCCCGCATAGTCCTCACAGATATTCAGCAGCTTGCGTAATCCACAAACCGACGCGCTCAGCAGCACCATGTCATCTGCATAACTCAGATTGTTTACACAAACATCATCAACATGGCAGCCTACATGCCGACTACTGAGCGCGACGACGAGTGCATCCATGTAGAGATTGAAAAGTGTGGGAGAAGTCAACCCACCTTGTCTCACCCCACATTCAAGCCTGTAGCCTGATATTATCGTCCTTGCCACGTTTTTCTATACACTCTCATTTGTGCCGTCTCCACGAGCGAGAGAATTGCGGCGATAGTATCGTCCTTGCAACGTTTTTCTATACACTCTAATTTGGGCCGTCTCCACGAGCGAGAGAATCGCGGCGATATTTTCGTATAGAAATACGTTGAATCGCCGCGATTCTCTCGCTCGTGGAAGCGGCCCCTAAGAAAACAGGCATGATTTAGTTTATTATGCAAATGCATAAGAAAACAAAGATCCAAGTCCTTTCAAGCATCTAACTACTAGAAATAAAGATTCTATACTGCTGAGAAAATGATATTTTCCTAAATTATGTATGTTGAATAGTGTGGCCCGGCGTTACTTCCACAAACATTGCTACAATTGTAACCCAATCATAATTAATTCCATGATTTATATGGTTCAAAGGGACTCCTCGTGCTATTGTTGGGACCCGGGATCCGTTTGGTCCGGGATCCTTTTTGGCCTGAAGGTCGGTATTAAAACAATTAGGAACGTTTACGTTTGAAATTGAGGTGTAATGTTTTGAGAGTATTTGAGTGGGATGTGTATTTAATAGTAGGTAGTTTGTATCGATTTCGAATAGTTTAAGCCAATTAGAGAGAAATTTCATACTTCCAGATTAGTTATAAAGGAATCTGCTCACAACACCGTATCATAATCTTGACTGTGCCAGGGGAATAATCTCTAAGTCCGTCAACGAAGATACGGGGCTCGTGCGAAAGTAGCTTTATATTTTGAAATGAACCTACTCCCCAATAGTTTCCGATTTATAAGTTTTGAAAACACATCGGGAGCAAGGAAAGATGACCAATCCAGTTGTCATTCATTTTTAGTTCGATCACTTAACGAATCTTATGTCCGTAAATGATACGGAGTAAGAAACGCCCGTAACTTCGGTCGAAACCACTGGTTTCGTGCATAGAGAGTAGACCCCCAGGAACGTGTCACCGAATAACACCATCGCATGCCATGCACGGAGCTACAACAATAGGCTAGTTTCCACCATAAATAAATTTAAATCTATTTAGTCCGTCAGTTTAGAGTCATCATCATCATCTGCCTAGCCTTTTCCCAACTATGTTGGGGTCGACTTCCAGTTTTACCGGATGCAGCTGAATACCAGTATTTTACATGGAGCGACTGCCTATCTGACCTCCACAACCCAGTTAGTACCGGGTAATACGATACCCCTTGGTAAGACTCGTGACGTCACAACACACTAAAAATTATATATAGCACGGCGTGACGTATTGAGAATTTTAAAAGCGTCGTATCTTCGTCAATTTTGGTCTACGTAACAAAAGAAAAAATACGTGTCAAATAGTTTTTGAAAATCTAACTGACGGACTAATTAGATTTTTTCAGGACACAAGCCTATTGTCGGTGGTAATATTTCGCCGGTGATACGCTCTGCGCATGGCACGCGACGGTGTTGGTCGGTGACGGAACGGTCTAATGGGCGAAGCCAGGGCCAAAAGCTAGTAGTATCTAGGATATTAATGAAGAAATGTCTGTTACAGAGAATAAACTAGGCTTAATTTAATTCCCACGCTTGCTCTCTGCGTATTTACGATTTTCAACTGCTATGTCGTAACTTCTGAGTAATCTTACGATACTTGGTCGATCTTAAATCAGTGTTACCTCAGACCAAGATTCTCTGTTTTTATTACCTAAAGAAGCAAATCATTGCACACCTTTAGCACCTCCAAATTTACTGTGACGTCTTCTTAGCGTACCCTCGGCAATCCTAATAGGCTTGTCAACTGAAAAAATCGAATTAGTCCGTCAGTTAGATTATCAAAAAATATTTGACACGTATTTTTTCTTTTGTTACGTAGACCAAAATTAACGAAGATACGACGCTTTTAAAATTCTCAATACGTCACGCCGTGCTATATATAATTTTTAGTGTGTTGTGACGTCACGAGTCTTACCAAGGTTGCAAGGTGGTGTGCGAAGATATGACGCTTTTAAAATTCTCAATACGTCACGCCGCGTGCCGTGCTATACATTTTAGTGCATTGTGATTGTGACGTCACGAGTGACTCGCGAGTTTTTATGCGTTTTATCTTTGTCAATGTTCATTGATTCACAAAAACAACAAAATACGTGTCCATTATTGTCCAATACTCTAACTGACGGACTAAATAGATTTGCAATTTATTGATGGTGGAAACTAGCCTATTGTGTCGGCCCAGAACTGACTGTTAGCCTGCATTACCCCACTACCTCTCCCCATGATTTCCAGATCTTTCTATCCAGAGCTAATGTGGACCACTGATCTTTGACTTGCTAAGTTTTCGTAGCTCATCCCGCCACCTTCTACGAGGTCAGCCACGTCAGCTGAAAACGTAATCAACAAAAAAAGCTCGAACACAATCCACGAAGATAAATGCGAAATCCATGCCCTTATCAGTTTAATGCTTAAACCCTGTTTTAAACCAATGCGATAAGACAGCGATAACACACACTTTAGCTCTTGTAGCGATGAGATTATCTCAATTTATTGTAACCTTATCTTGAAAGAATAAACTTAAATAATAACGTTTTATCTTTGAGATCAGAAGAAGGAAAAAAAACGTATAAGTAATGAAGTTTCTTTATGTATGTTAAATATCGTAGGTAAATATTGTTCTGGGGATGTTGGCGGTGCTATAAATAGCTTGCTTTTTTGTGTTTTTTTCTGCTATATGATGTTTATTTTGCAAGTAGGTTTTTACAAACACTTTTACACGTCATTTTTTAAAAACTAGATGGGGCCGGTGTTTCGTACCTGACTACTCTGAGAAGAAACAGCCGAAACAAACTCAGAGGTCATAGTCTCTTTTGAAGTCCAGACATAATCTTGCTCAATTCACATGAGGACCATGCAGATTAGTGTCTGAGATGGTCTTTTGAAGAAAGAACCATACAGATTTGAGTAGACCTGTCCAGTCAGTGCAAGCATATGTTGTTCGTTCATTCTTTGTAGGGATTCCCCTCTCCGACGCCAAGCGCGCGGATTTGCAAATACCGTAACCGCTCACATGCAAAAATTTTTGCAAGTTTTCAAAACATTTTCTGCCCGTTCCGATAAAAACACCTGTAGCTCAAAAACTACAAGTCCTAGAGCAATTACAAAAATACTGTTGTCAAGCTGATTAGATAAGGAATCTACTTATCTAGAAATCAAAATGAAATACTTTAATTATATACTCCAAGTCATAATGTATAGCAAAAAATAGTTACAAAAACTGATATTTCGCTAGAAATATCAGTTTTCTCTTAGTTTTTTATCCATTTTAACATTAAAGAAATAAACTAGACTATATTTCCTTTCCAACAAGACCACAATCTCATTTATAGCTCAATAGCATCATATCTAAATATACTTATGAAACTAGATACTCACTGTTTGTTTACATCTGGGAACTAATTTTTGGCAGCCGGTGTTGGATGAAAAAACACACAAACCCACATGTTTTTTGGTGTAGATAGTTGAACAATCTAATCACCTCACTAATTAAGCACTGCTTTTCCCATTTCACACACGTTTTAGTCACTAAATCACGTATTTCTTCACACAACACAATCACTATAGGTACATATAATAACTACTTTTTCACGGGCGAAATATTGCAACTTCGAGATTCCAAAACGAATTTACGTTGACAAAATAATGAAGCACGGTTCTCAAGGATAATTTTGATATATAATAGTATCAGCTACCATTAAAAATACCAGAGTTATCAACGACATTTGCTGCGAAGGGAAATTCGAGTGTTCACCGTCTGTCAAATGAAAGTTTTTTTTTTTTTCGGCAAATTGTCTATGGAGTAGTGTTGCGATGTTCGATTTTATTATTGAGGAATTTAGTAACGAATTGAACACAGAGGTATAAGCTCTAGAGGAGACAGTTTTAGACGGTTTTTAATGCAGTTTTTTGGGAGGCGGGTGCGCGTAGTAATATCGTGACAGATAGCGTTTATGTATAGGACAGCGATATACAATGTGTGACAGATAGCGCCGGAGTGGGTAGATGGAATAATATACTATGGTATTTTAAATGTAATAGTTTTGGGTATAAGAGTAGAGGAAGACCAAAGAAACGATGGATGGAAGTGTGAAAGATGATGTGGCTAAAAAGGAGGTGTCTGATGAGATGACGGGTAGTAGAGAAGTCGGTATGGAAGAAGAAGACATTGATAAATTGGTATAAGGGCAGGTGAATGGAGTTTTGGTGGTACACAATCTTTACACTTAAAGTACTTACGGGATAATAACCGTGGTTTTCTTTATTTATGAGCTCCCGATATTTCGACGATGTTGCAAGCATCATGATCGCGGGAATACACAATCATACACAATCTTTAGTCTGGGAGTCAGAGTCGCACTTGACCGGTTGTCATGATTGTTTAGCAAAGTAAAAAAACCGGCCAAGTGCGACTCGGAATCGCGCACGAAGGGTTCCGTACCATTATCTATACATTAGACAAAACGGCAAAAAAATCACGTTTGTTGTATGGGAGCCACCCTTAAATATTAATTTTATTCTGTTTTTAGTATTTGTTGTTATAGCAATGTATATAAAATTTCAACTGTCTAGCTGTCACGGTTCATGAGATACAGCCTGGTGACAGACAGACGGACAGACGGACAGACAGCGAAGTCTTAGTATTAGGGTTCCGTACCCAAAGGGTAAAAACGGAACCCTATTACTAAGACTTCGCTGTCTGTCCGTCTGTCCGTCTGTCTGTCACCAGGCTGTATCTCATGAACCGTGACAGCTAGACAGTTGAAATTTTCACAGATGATGTATTTCTGTTGCCGCTTTAACAACAAATACTAAAAACAGAATTAAATCAATATTTAAGCGGGGCTCCCATACAACAAACGTGATTTTTTTTCAGTTTTGTCTAATGTTTTTAAATAATGGTACGGAACCCTTCGTGCGCGAGTCCGACTCGCACTTGGCCGGATTTTACCCTTTGGGTACGGAACCCTAAAAAAAGATTGAAATTGCTTCGTAGGTCTTGTGGTCGGAAGCGCTACTGTACTGTATTCCTGGGTCTTACTCTCGGGTTGGGCAAAGTGGTCTGGTATCTGGTTCTTTGCAACTTACAAATTATGGAAACTATAAATTAATCTTCATCAGCCTAAAATGTTCCCACTGCTGGGACATGGCCTCCTCTCAATGAGAGGGAATGGGCTAAAATCAACCACGCGGGCTCAGTGCGGATTGGTAGATGTCACATGTCTTCGAATTTTTGGTTCTAGGACATGCCGGTTTCCTCACGATGTTTTCCTTCACCGTTTTGAGAGCAGTGGTGATGAAATAAATTACACAAAGTAATGCGCTTGTCTGGGTTCGAACCCACGACTTACACCACGGCCACCGCTGCTCTCCTAGATAAATAAAAAAACCGGCCAAGTGCGAGTCGGACTCGCACACGAAGGGTTCCGTACCATTGACTATATTTAGTATTTGTTGTTATAGCGGCAACAGAAATACATCATCTGTGAAAATTTCAACTGTCTAGCTGTCACGGTTCATGAGATACAGCCTGGTGACAGACAGACGGAAAGACGGACAGACGGACAGACAGACGGACAGACAGCGAAGTCTTAGTAATAGGGTTCCGTTTTTACCCTTTGGGTACGGAACCCTAACAAGTCAAAATATTCACTCCTTCCAAGTTTTAAGGACATTATTTTAGTAGCCAAACATTTTCCGTTAAACAATATCAGATCATCACGGAATCACAATATCAATAAATATTTTAACAATAAAACTAAAGAACCAGACCTCACGCATAGTGATTTATTTTAATTAATGGACAATAACAATAATTGCCTGACAGTAGATTTGTTTCATGCAAATCAATCGGGACTTATTAGCATAGTAGAGAGGATGGTAGGGATGTGACAGTGTCGATGTTAGATTTCGATAAAAAATATATTTGTTACGTAACAAAAACATGTCAAATAGGAGTGAAAAGAAATTATAAGGAGCTCGTGGCTAAATAATAACAGCCGCTCGGATCAGTCTTCAGGTTAAGCCGTGCTTGCCTAGGTTGGTCTGTGGTTGGGTGACCACCCATAACATACCGAGTTTTCTCCGTGCCTCGGAAAGCACGTTAAGCAGTTGGTCCCGGCTGTCATTTGTAGATCTTTGACAGTCGTTACAGGTAGTCCGTGGCCCGAAAGTCTGACAACCAGTCCTAATATTACCTAGTACTAACTGGGTTGTGGAGGTCAGATAGGCAGTCGCTCCATGTAAAATATTGGTATTCAGCTGCATCCGGTTAGACTGGAAGCCGAACCCAACATAGTTGAGAAAAGGCTAGGCAGATTATGAAAAACATATCAAATAGATTTAAAGAAATTATGATTGACGGATCACCAATCTGTCAATCATAATCTCAAAAAGTAAATAACTTGTTGATGTTAATAAGTAGACGGGAAAAAACTGTCTAATCTTTTTGATGATATTCTTCCTATATACGGCCTCTTCTATTATTTTCCGGATACAAAAATAAACAGCTAAGGAACTTATACTTCAAAGAAGATAAGAAAATCTTCATCCTTACTTACCTACTGTTGAATTTTCATAACTCCATAAAACGGTATATTTTCGTAGAAGATAATCGTTTATCGTAGACAATTTTATATGAGAAAGAAAATGTAGTCATCAGTAGAAAAATAAATAATATAATTAGTTACCCACTTTTACTCAAATGAAGTTTCGAGTCGCTGTTATATACAGCTATATTAATTAGTACATAAATGACATTAATTAATAATAGTGAGTAAATCAACCATGAGCGGTTGACATGTATAATTAACTAAATTAATTTGTTATTAAAATTAATTAATCTTAACATATTAATCACGCAGTGTAACTATAGACACAGAATGGATACGTACAGAATGTCAGCTACACACACACATCAAGAAAAGTTTGTGATCACTTTGAAAAATCGAAATCTTTTTTGTAACGGTAGATTATATTATGATTTCTTCGTCTTTTCAGATTCTTTATTTAAAAATATAGAATAAGAATATAAAACAACAAAACAAAACAAATTTTTTTTCTTGATAAACTTCAATTTAAAAAATGATATCACAGTACGTTAACCTTACACCGACAAATGGACATGTATGTGTATGGACACTAGCGGTTGACCAATTTTTACCCTTATAACTTTTGGAATATGATTGAAATTATCGTGATGAATGATTCGTCAAACTATATGAAACAAATGACATTCGGGAACTCGGGACCTCGTGAGGAGTTGTTCTCGCTATACGTGAAGAGTGTTTTATTTGCGCATTGTTTTGTATGCGACTATAAAACTTTATAAACCATCTATTTTGTGCTATAGTACCAAAATCTATCTTTTTGACCGACCTCTAGAAAAGGAGAAAGTAAATATTTTCCACCAGAACTTAAAAAAATAAATAAACGCAGTTAATTATTTGGTAATTAACTGTCATTTTAGCAATTAATAATGTGGTCTCTATGTGGTAAAGTTATTTTGTTTCTGAATTTTGTGGCAGTCCAGTTTGGTTACATCCTTTCATGGATATTTTAACACTAGCTGACCCACGCAACTTCGTCTGCGTCACATAAAAGAGAAACAGCTCACAAAAGGAATACATTTTTCCCCGTTTTTGCAATATGTTTCATTTATGTTATATAGCCTATAGCCTTCCTCGATAAATGGACTACCCAACACTGAAAGAATCATTCAAATCGGACCAGTAGTTCCAGAGATTAGCGCGTTCAAACAAACAAACAAACACTGCAGCTTTATAATATTAGTATAGATTAAACTAAAACATGCAACTAATAGGTAAAAGCAAAATTGTAATATTGAAGCAATATGGCCATGGTTTTTTAGCCCAATTTCAGGCTAAATGGGTCAAGAGAGGACATCAAAAAACAATAAACAGAAACATTTCCAACGTTTTTAGTACTACATTTTTAATTTTACTTTTGAATAGACGAATAATTATATTTACGGAACCCGAGTCCGTCCGTATGTTAACACCCCACTTTAATTTGAATGTCAAATTCCCGCATAATTTTAAAACTGCTTGAAAATTTTTGCATATTTTTATATGCGTAACGCGTATATCCCCAAAACTGATTTTTTTTGTTCCGTGTTCGCAAAACCTTTTCGGTTTAATTGAATAAAATATACTGGGCCTCTCGACTTAACACGTTTTGGCACTTTTTGTTTATTTTTTAAACAATTTTAATTAAAAAACGCTTCTCTGTAGGTCCCAACCGGGAGGTCCTTTAGTGAGCAAACTGCCTACAATTTGGTCCTCGTGAATTTATTCAATTATTTTCGTTATATGAAACAATAAATTATAGCTTACGTGTACTAAACTGACTGATTTTGATTTGTACTAAAAATAGCTTTCTTCGTCATTATAAAATAAAACCTATTATAAATGATTACTTTTGTATCCATATACATTCCAATAAAAATAAACAATATTTTCGGACCATCTTATTTCGACATCGAAATAATATCAGCAAAATTGATCAATTCACAAAAAATATCGACATCGATAAAAATAGTTTCTACTTATGAATATTTATCGATCACTTATTAAAATACAATCGACAGATGTATCCCAGCTCAAGAAATAAGAAGTCGAAGCAACTCTCATATTTCATTGCCTTTTTTATTTTATTTTATATGAAAATTATTATGTTTTTAAAAAAGTGGTTTTTCCATTGTGACATTTGAGTATAAAATTGATTGCAGTATAACTTATTGACAGGTTTTTTTTTTTTTATAATGGCGATTGATTTTTTTTTTCTTTACTAAGTTATTATGGAGTTACTATGGAAAGACGGATGTGAATTTATTTTGTGTTAAGACTGATCATCAGTGGTGATAACATGCTCTTTAAAAGATTGAGTTTAGCATTTTTCTAACAAATTAATGTGTTTGATGGGAGTATTAATTTTTTGTAGAAATCAAACGCCATTGGAATTTTTGCTTGCCATGATCTTGGTTGGCTTCCAGTCTAACCGGATGCAGCTGAACACCAGTATTTTACATGGTGGGACTGCCTATCTGACCTACACAACCCAGTTAGTATTTTTTCGTACTTTTACGTTGTTACAAATTTTTGCTTGCCATATTTATGGTCGGTTTTATTGTAGGCATAATAAGTACCCGTATTAATATCTCTGAAAACCAAATGAAGTTGATCGCTGAACAAATTTTAGGAATCCATTCATAAAACAAAATCAATTGAATTTTAAATAGTTGCAAATAACAAGCAATTAACACAACTTTCAAAACCAATAATCTTGATATTTCAAGAAAACTACACTCAAACGAAAAAAACTCCATGCCATCAATAACGAATACCATAATAATACAGGTCACTGACCCCTCCTACGCAATAGAAAGCCATAATCCATGGCTTTTAATGTCCCATAAACTATGTCTAATATTAATTACAGTACTCAGTATTAATGGCATGTGATTAGAAAAATAACAATACGGGGAATTGTTTTGGTATTGTCGTGTTGGTATTTTTGGTGGCATAACTATCTTTTGTTTTGGGTTTATTTTTATTTGATAGGGCATCATTATCTTATTGAGGAGCTCGTGGCTAAATAGTAACAGCCGCTCGGGTCGATCGTTAGGTTAAGCCGTGCTTGCCTAGGTTGGTCTGTGGATGGGTGACCGCCCATTACATACCGAGTTTCCTCCGTGCCTCGGAAAGACACTTCTACACTACTACTTTACTATGGCGACAGAACTTAAAAAAAACGCGTTCCCTATTTATTGAACACTGCCTGCTGATCAGACAAGAAGGTAATAAAGTAAAATTTGCGCGTAAACTTAAAAAATACTTGTTAGATTCTATGTAAGTGTACATGTTAAGTATATATAGGTTTTAGATGTAGCTGATATTAAGTTTATTATGAAAGACTCAACGATCTCACAGTTAAACTGCGGAAGCAGTTTTGTGGGGCATTGTAATTAGTCTATTGTACTGTTCTTGATCTGTTTGTTTTAGCTGTAAGTCTCCCATGTTATTTAAATAAATAAATAATAAATAAATAGTGTTAAGGATTTTTTAAGAGAAAAATAAATATAATAATAAATCAATCAATCAATCAATCAACCACGTTATGCCGTTGGTCCCGGCTGTCATTTGTAGATGACAGTCGTTAGGTAGTCAGAGGCCCAAAAAGTCTAGTAACTAGTATTACCAAGGGGTATCGTATTACCCAGTACTAACTGGGCTGTTGAGGTCAGATAGTTTGTCGCTCCATGTAAAATACTGGTATTCAGCTGCATCCGGTAAAACTGGAAGCCGACCCCATCATAGTTGGGAAAAGGCTAGGCGGATGAGGGCATCATTATCTTATTATAGAGAGTGACAATCAAAACTTACACTAAGTGAAAGATCTTGGATGATTTTTGTATGCAGCCTGGCTGGCCTAACTTCCGCCGCGAAAGATACAAAATGTTCTAAAGTCACGTTATCATGTTTTAAAGTTACGTTTCCGAGATATGAGCTATCGAAGTTAAGGCCCTTCTAACCCTAAAATTAGCAACTCTATTTGTGGTGGTTAAAACTTCGTCTGAAATACTGTTAGAATAAAGTCTTAATCAGCTTGCACTACAAAGCGGTTGTTACGTCAGTCACTGCGGCCGAATAGTGCGAAATGAGTGATGTTTTGCGATTTCAAAAAATCTATTGATTGGACTAAAAACATAAAACACATAAGACCTGCTTTATAGTTAGTTAAGTTGTATGCAAAGCATTTGAATACCAGCGGTTTATTGTTCTATTTGGAGGTATCTTTGGATTTTTTTTCTATAGAGGAAAGTTTATGGAATCGTGTTTTCGTCACACATAAGAGTTAGCATTAATCCTCAACTTTACCATATATTTATTTCAAAATTAATGCTGCCGTATTTTAGGCGTAACGGAGGATCATGCTAAGCCATTTGATAAATATATAGCCCTTAAGAGTCATTAATGAATCTCCACCTGAGCAGGCTTTCCTTGCTGCGGCCAACATGGGTCCAGAGTCTATTTAAAGACTTCCAGGTCAGCCATGGCACTCATGTCCCAGGTGGGAGATTTTCAGCAGGTAGAACGAATGGGATTGGTAAGGATGCACTACTTCGCCACAGCTTTAGTCTTTCCGTGGAGTGCTCGTCACTAAGAGGGGTGACACACTTTAGATTTTTTTGCTTTATAATCCCGGAATGAAGATTCGTATGACAATAACTCATGATAAGCGTAACTACAGCCTACACCCAGAGGCCTAAATCAAGAACTAGTTTCAACTATGATCTAACCTGTTTTTTTAGCCGACCGTTGAACTAGTTTTCGCCCACGGCATAGACGGCAGATTTTAAAATTCGTCGTAACAATGGGTCCTAATAAAATATTTTGTTGCCGCAGATTTTAAAATTCACAGAAACAATGGATTCAATAAAATATTTTGTTGGCACCAAATATTCTTGTTATTTAAAGCAGTGATAACAGTCAACTAATATAAAATTGTCTGATATACATAATGCATAAACTCACGCAATATTCTCATGGGGGCAGACAGGAGCTACAGAACGCCATCTGCTACGGTCCTTACAAAAGAAAGAAAAAAGAAAGCAAGAAAGAAAACATATTTATAGCATAGTCCTCTTGCTTCGACCTCTTTCATACATACACTTACGACGACCATGGAGCCCATGAAGGTATGGTAATATTAAAAGTTCATCATTAAATTAGACCATTAAATAAAACAGCACTGAAATTTTTGGCACCGCGAGTCACATGCCGCAGAATGGTGAAGTGTGAAACCACATTTAGTTTAATTATTTCCATTCAAAACATAATGATAAATCATTGTTTTACACCATTTTATAACAAAATTGAAACAAATACACGCGTTCTCTAAAAGTCTATAAAACACGCCAGTTATTTTGAGGAAACCAGCATGCCTGAGAGATATGTCTCGACGGCATGTAAAGCCAAGTCAGAGCCAGAGACCCATGGCTGGCATGAAAATTCTGACACTAGGTTAGGTACTAACCGCACGATAAATAAATAAAGAAGAAAATTACGCCAGTTATGGGCGAGCCTACTGGTAATAATTACTGAGAATTCCTTAAGAGCCTATACTACCTCAGATTAGCAACTCTATTTGTGGTGTTTCAAACTTCGTTTGTAATACTGTTAGAATAAAGTTCTAATCAGCTTGCACTACAATGCGGTTGTAACGTCAGTCACTGCGACCGAATAGTGCGAAATGAGTGGTTTTTATTCTTTATAAAATCAAATTTTCGTCTAAATAAAAAATTAAGTCAACACGATGTTAGATAATATTGTTACCTATCTATTAGGCTAAAAATCATCATTAACTTCCGTAGGGTTTCAGAGATCCAACACAAAATAAGTGCAAAACGAGTTTTTTTTGTATTTTTTTTCTATCGTGATTTTTTTATCCAATCGTGTTTTCGCTTCAACAGATTTAATGATTATAAGTCCAAGTTTAATGGTGTCCAAATAGCGAACTCTTAGGTCTTATAGATACCGAGATCTAGATCGCCCAATATTACCAAAACAGCAAATACAGGCTCTTAAAGGAAAATGTGATTGTTTACCAAAACCCAGGTCCTCACAGTCAGTGTTCACACTTGCAACTACTAGACCAACGGGTTCAGTCACAGTATGCAACATAAAACTTTGATTTAAGGGCTATATATCCCTCAAATGGCTTAGCATTATCCTCCGTTACGCCTAAAATACTGCAGCATTAATTTTGAAATAAATATATGGTAAAGTTGAGGAAAAATGCTAGGTACTATGTGTGACGAAAACACGATTCCATAAACTTTTCTCGATAGAAAAAAAATCCAAAGTTACCTCCAAATCGAACAACAAAACCGCTGGTATTCAAAAAGTACTTCAAATTAGAACATGAAACTTTGCATACTAACTGAACTAGTAGTCTGGTAAATGAATGATTGTGGTTGGAAAAGTTGAAAGCAGAAAATGTGACTTATGAACTTTGTTTGGACTAGTTAGAAGATAAACATATTAAAAGTCCTGACCCCTCCGAGGTGAGCCCGAGGGGGGGGGGGGAGCAAAGAAGGTCCCGTTTTTTGGTTTTTTGCTTATATCTCGAAAACGATGTGTCGTATAAAATTGTGTTGTACTACATAATAAAACCTCATAAAATTTTCTTCAACTTTGCTTTTCAAATTTTTTATCTATCTCTTATCGTTGAATTGGTATGAGCTCCGAAAAACGATCAATTTTTTAAAATTTGTCCTACAATCTGTCCCGTTCGTTGTTTTTGGTTTATATCTCGAAAACGGTGTGTCGCACGAATATTTGTTGTACTACACAATGAAATCTGATAAAATTCTCTACAACTTGGCAATTTTTTTTTTTTACTTTTTTTTTTTTAATATTGGAGATAGATAAAAAGTGTGACAAACAAAGTTGTAGAGAATTTTATGAGGTTTTATTATGTAGTACAACAAAATTTTATACGACGCATCGTTTTCGAGATATAAGCAAAAAACCAAAAAACGGGACCTTCTTTGCCCCCCCCCCCTCGGGCTCACCTCGGAGGGGTCAGGACTTTTAATATGTTTATCTTCTAACTAGTCCAAACGAAGTTCATAAGTCACATTTTCTGCTTTCGACTTTTCCAACCACACCCCCCTTTTGAGCACTCATTTACCAGACTATAGTTATAAAGCAGGTCTTATGTGTTTTATTTTTTTAGTCCAATCAATAGATTTTTTGTAAATCGCAAAAAACCACTCATTTCGCACTATTCGGCCGCAGTGACTGACATAACAACCGCTTTGTAGTGCAAGCTGATTAGAACTTTATTCTAACAGGATTTCAAACGAAGTTTGAACCACCACAAATAGGGTTGGAAATTTGAGGGTTAGAAGGGCCTTAACATCATTATACAACATGTCATACGATTTTGTACCACCTTAAATCGTAGGACTAGTGGGAAAACAAAACCCACTAGTTCTACCGTAGAACTGTGTAGTAGTACTAGTGGGAATGATCCATCGTCTGCCTAGCCTTTTCTCAACTATGTTGGGGTTGGCTTCCAGCCTCATTAGATGCAGCTAAATACCAGTATTTTACATGGAGCGACTCACAACCCAGTTAGTACTGGGTAATACGATATCCATGATAAAACTCGTTATCAGGCTTTCAGGCCCCGCGCAGGGCACGCCACTATAGTGGCGATAAGTCCCTTCTTTGAGAAGTGGCTTGAGAGACGCCACGGCGTCCTCACCTTCCGCCTGACGCAGGTCCTCACCGGACACGGAGTGTTCGGGAGGTTCCTGCACCGAATCGGGCGGGAGGAAACGCCCGGGTGTTTCCATTGCGAGGATCGACCGGAGGACACGGTGGAGCACACGGTGGAGGTGTGTCCCGCGTGGGCGGAGCACCGCCGTGTCCTCGAAGCGGCGATTGGCGGCGGCGACCTCTCGCGTCCGGCCCTGGTGCAAGCCATGGTCCGGAGCGAGACGGAATGGGACGCCGTCACCTCCTTCTGCGAAGCAGTAATGCTAGAGAAGGAGGTGGCGGAACGTGAGAGGGAGAGAACCTCTCAACGTCCCCGCCGCCGCGGGAGACGCCCCGGGCGTCGGGGGCCACCACCACGTGGCCCCCGGCCACCGTAGGCGCGGGCCTGTGGACGGTGGGCTATGGGCTAGCTCGCCGTCCGTCCGTCTCATGACGACAGGCTGTGTCGACGGCGCGTTCGTTTTCCACGCGCGCCTCAAAGAGAGTCAGCAAAAGGGAAGGGGTCCGTAGGGACCGATGCCTGCCGGGGTTGCGGGACTGTTCGAAAGAGATATCGTGGCCCCGGAACACAAAGGGCGATGAAGGAACATGGATGGGTTTTAGTCAGTAAAAGTCTGACACTCCCTCCTGCTCCGCCCAGAGCGGGAGGAGTTATTTGATTATTTCCCATCCGAAAACAAAAAAAAAAAAAAGGCTTTCAGGCCACTGACTACCTGTAACGCCTGTCAAAGATCTACAAATGGCAGCCGGGACCAACGACTTAATGTGCACGGAGGAAACTCGGTGTGTAATGGCTGGTCACCCATCCACGGACCAACCTAGGCAAGCGCGGCTTAAGCTGAAGATCGACCCGAGCACCTGTTATTATTTAGCCACGAGATCCCCAATACAACATCCATTATACAACATGTATAATACCACAAATAAGTGCCGCATTTATCAATATCTTCACAGCAAGCACACGAAGTCTTAGATTAGTTGTGACGAGGCGACGTCGAGTCAATTCTGTCCAATCACAGCGCTTACACCGTTTGAGGCCTACAGAGTGGTGCTCAAAGATCTTGAATAAATTGTTGGTGATTTGTTTAGTACTGTTGCACTTATTTGTGGCCTTTTAAAACAACGCGCAAAGTTCCTATTGACTTATCTGTCAAGTTACATACATACATTGTATTAACTATAGTTGGTGCCAGTTAAGATGAGAATAGTGGTCATTGACCCAACTACATTTATTAAACTTCTTAACTATGAAAACCAAAAATAAGCCTGTTCAAGTTTTGAATCGTCATCTATCGTGATCTTCAACATTTTTTGTTATGAAAAACGGTACATGGTTTATTTGTTTTGGTTCGTAAGAAGAGATAAGATATTAGGGAAAGGGCAATGACCGCTATTCTCATCTTAACTAGCACCAACTATAACGCCTTTTTACTATGGGGGTAGGCAGAGATCCTAGATCGCCACCTGCTATGATTTTACATACTTCTTTCACCTCGTCCACGTTAATTATTATAGAAATCTTCTATTTATCGTATGGTTAGTGCCTAACCTAGTGTCAAAGTTTTCATACCACCCATGGGCCTCTCCCTGACTTCACATGCCGTCGAGACATATCTCTCAGACATGCTAGTTTCCTCACGATCACGATGTTTTCCTTCACCGAAGCAAGTGATCATTATACAATAACCATATGAATCCGGACAATCAGTGGTGTGTTTCTTGGGTTCGAACTTGAGACCTATGACTTGACAGTCCAAGTTCACATCATTAGGCTATCACTGCTTATAGAAACCTGACAAGTCATTTCTTAAAAAAGTTTTAAGTGGACTCTGACTTCCATTCTTGCTGCTTAGCCAATATTTTTACCAACATGAGTTATTCTTAAATATAAGTCGTTTCTATGGACGTTCTACTACAACAGCCCATAACGTCCACTGCTGGACATAAGCCTCTCCCATGATGGGAGGAATTTGCCGTAATCTCCACGCTTGGCAGGCGGATTGGAGATCGCAGTGATGAAAGACTAACAGAAAACGCTGCTGCCCATTCTCTGGTCTACGGAGGCGCAAGGTGTTCTGCCTCAGATATTAGTCGCCTTATACGACACCCGTGAGTGTAATGGGTTGGTTCTATTCTATTCTGCCGGATACCACACGGCTAATGACGGACGTTCTCTAACTAATAAATAGATCCTCTTTAAAATTCGGTTACCGACGACGACGTTAGTAAACCTATTTGTTATCAACAAAGACACTCAATTTTGTGAATTGTAATGTAGATCAAGACTCTTTGATAATACCTATCTATACACATGACATTGTACTACAATGAATAAATAAGTACATACCTTTATTTACTTATTCGTCGTAAGCTATGCTCCAGTTAACATGGCCTATATACATACACAATCCATCAATCGTCTCAGTATTTATTGAATTCTATTGAGGGTACGGGTACGTGGTGATTAATCTAGGTTCGTTAGCGTTTAAGTAGATCTTTGTACGTAAAGATTTATGAATTCTAGAGCTTACGGGAAGTTAGCTGATGTTATAAGGCTTACTTAGGCTACTATTATTTCACGGGAGACGCCCCGGGCGTCGGGGGCCACCGTAGGCGCGGGCCTGTGGACGGTGGGCTATGGGCTAGCTCGCCGTCCGTCCGTCTTATGACGAAAGGCCTTGTCGACGGCGCAGGAGTGTTCCACGCGCGCCTCAAAGAGAGTCAGCAAAAGGAAGGGGTCCGCAAGGACCGATGCCTGCCGGGATTGCGGGACTATTCGAAAGAGATACCGTGGTCCCGGAACACAAAGGACGATGAAGGAACATGGATGGGTTTTAGTCAGTAAAAGGCTGACACTCCCTCCTACTCCACCCATGATTTCCCATCCAAAAAAAAAGGCTACTATTATTTTACCCATGGAATTGTTAACAAATCCTATTCAAAAGAAGAACGACGAAGGTCGTGGGCACATTATAAAACTTTGACATCCACAACAAGACGACCAATTGCCAAGCGCATTCTGTCGCATCAATTCAACAATTGTCACTTACGACTCCTATTGGCTGAGCGACGGTTTTATGAGCAGTCGATTGATTTGAATCGTTGTCCTTATCATTTCCGATTGATCGAGGTTGATTGATTGTCGTTTGTTCGTTTTTGAACGTTTGTTAGAAGTGATATTATAAGCTGAATTTGTAGATTTAATGTACAAAAAAGAAAAACTGCAATAGAAAAATATAAAAAATGCTTAGATGGATATATATAAAAAACTTGGAAAATCTTATGCTTTGCGTGTCGATGGCAATCTAAATTGTGTCGGTCTAGAACTGAACCACTAGTTTCGCACCCTCAGTAGCAACCATCAGTTCCTGTAGTGAACAAACAACAGGACACTCAGGACATGATATTCAGTGCCCCATCTTTTGTGGAACAGCATCACAATTACACTCCAGGGCAGAGTCATTTATAAATTTCCACCAGGTTTTTCTTGCTGCGGCAATCCTGGGTCCGGAGTCTATTTAAAGACTTCCACTAGGATAATAAACTGGTTGGTCCTAACAATCTGGTTGACAGAGTTTCAATAAAGGAGCCAGCTTTTCTTTGTTTTGATTCAGGAAACAAAACAATATTAAGTATCACTTAACTCTAACTTGATCGCAAAACATCAAAGCTTACGAATACTTACGATAACTTATCCTCAAAATCCCAGTTCCCTTAAACTTAAAACTATAGACCATATCTCAACTTAGACATTTTCCTCTAACTTAAAACACTTAAGTTAAAGTTTCCTTCATCTTAAAGTGTCAACATCTTTAGAAGGGCGTTTTAAGCGCTTAGTTATTAACTTAAACTTGGTTAAGTAGAAGTAAGTAATAACTTAACTAAGTTGCTGTTATCGGGTGTTGTCAGAGGCGATTATTTTATGGTAAAGCTTTTGTAAGTCTGTTAAGGGTTAAAAGGTGGTAGATATGGACTTTTAGGCAGTATATCTGACCGCTAAAGTTAATGGAGGAAATGGTTTCCTGATCACATTTGTCAAACTCAAACTCAAAGCATTTATTTCAATTAGACCCATAGACTTAGTATATACTGCCGTATACACGAACTGACAGCTCGATAAAGCGTGACCAATTTTGATTTGTCAGTGTGTGAGTTAGTTAGCGATGTACCTTTTACTTTGGAGGACTATCGATAAGTGGTTGAAGTTCGACCCTTGGAGGAAGATGTTCCATAGACTGCCTTTGTCCAGATTATAATTTTTACATTATATTAAAAATCCAACTACAACAAATTAGCCAAAATTTTATTAAAAATCACTCAATACTGACCTTTAAACAGAAAAATCTTATTTAACTGGTTCCTTACAGTTTAATTTCCTAAATTATTAAGTTTACATTCATGTTTAAGTCGAATGTCAAAGTAAATTTCTATAATGTGTTCCATTATTGAATATCTACGACCACTTAAAATATCTTGGTCCAAATTTTGGCTCTCCAAACTCGAAAATAAGCCGAAATTATCTTCTAATATATTATAAGAAGTACAGCTTGGCAAATTGTAGATTTCCCAATGCCTTGACTGATTTTATTATTTTCACGAATAAAATTTTCAATCTGTAAACAAAGTTGTATCACGTCTTTGGATTCCAACCAACGCGCCCAATGATTCTCAACCATTTTCCTACAATTATAGTATCTAGAGGGAATCTGTTGTACAAATTATACAAAACAATTAGTTTATGTATTTCCAGAAACAGAGGGATTGATGGACGAACTTGTAAATGTGGGCCGAGGCGAAGCCGAGGCACACATACGTAAGTCCATCAATGCCTGGTTGTGGTCAAGGCTTATAAAGTACCTTTCTCAAATAATGCTTGGAAATTATTACAATTATTTTTCAAAATCAATGATGCACACAAACAACAATAATTTTTCTCGCGTTGAAGAGTTCACTTGTTTTTTTTTTTGCATTATATCGCTATCTATTTGCAAGCCAATTCGAAATTTAAATGAAACCTTTGATTAAGTTACCTCCTTGGTTGCCATGTTTTAGAGTAAAAGATCGTTCCGTTTTTAAATAACACGACAGATATGAGTTTACTAATGTAATTTATTTGGCCGGTAAACACGACAGATATGGATTTTTAAACAACTTTTGCCGGCCGCTGGGCGCATGTATCTGGCCAGTTCCTACAGCAATTTCGATTTCTCTCGAAGAAGGTGTCAAAATATTGCACAAATTTCCAAGCATGTTTGAGAAAATAAGTTTTAATGTACGTATGTTGCACCGACCGAATGGTTTTTACCCGCAGATAAATAATGAAAAAGCGAATCCTTTAATTTAATTCCAAGATAATCATTTCTCTAATTACATAGAATAAAAGAATACTTTATGTAGCTACTAGTATGCCACAAACTTACTTAATTATTAACCTAACAGGTGTACAGTACCTCCACTTCAAACATTAATTTACACAGAATATTTAATTATGAATTCCCAACGCTCATTCAATGGAAACCAAATGAATTTTAACATAGCACAGATTAAAATTCATCTCAATTAAATATCAAACAACATGATTTTCATATGAATTTATCATTATGATATTGTTTGTGATATTTCACGCAATAGTTATTTTCCGAACGTTAAATTCTAATAAGCATAGCATTTTGTTTTCATTTTGTTTTCTAAATATAATATTAAACAAATTAAAATTATAATATAGGCAAACTCTGAATTCCTTTCGAAATTCAAAGTAACCTTTATAAAATAAGATGGCGACGACGACGTCACAATAATTTTTCCCCGTTTGACCGTCACCTAAGCACCCCATTACTAAGTTTTCTTTCCCAAAAATGGGCGGAACCGCGCTATAACGGTAGTTTCCATAACGAGGTCAGTCAAGTTCTAGGGCCTTCGAACAAAGTTCTGAAGCAAATTTACGAGTCTTCCAAGTCCTCAGATAAATTGGATTATTGTCAACTAAATGTAGAATGTCGCTGAGTTTTGGTGGTTCAAGGTGAAGACGAAAGCGGGTGGAAAATGTTGGATAGAAACGTCAATACGTAGATTTCAATGGGCTTAAGGCTGCGTTTCCACCAGAGATGAGCGAGGATGCGTAGCGAGGGATGTGTGTGAAACTAACCAATTATGTCGCTTCTTTTTCACAGCTTGAGGTATTCTAGCTATGTGATTGGTTAGTTCCACACACATCCCTCGCTACGCATCCTCGCTCATCTCTGGTGGAAACGCAGCCTTAGACGGGGTCGGCGAAAACACCTGTATCATTACAGGTGATAATTATAGCATAATACAAATAACATCACGCCTGTAATCCCCGAAGGGTTAACCAGAGATGTGCCTAATAGTACACCCATGTTTCACCAGTTGATTAGGTATAGCCCACTACAGTCATACAAATTAAAATATTTTGGTTCCATAACAGTTCTTACATTGCTGAATTACTAAGCATATTTAAAAATGAATAAACTTTTTGTTTGCTCTTTTGCAGCACATTCAGGAATGTACCGAAAATAACATTTCCGGGTGTCCCATGCTAGAATGAAAGGTTATGGATAAAATAAAACCCTTGTTCGCTTTAGGACAAATTCGCTTAGCGACAGATTTGCTTTACGGCAGAATCGGTCAAGCATATAAAACTCTTTTTGTTTCTGTCAATATCGTGTTAATGGTCACTTATAATTATGTCATGGTATTGGCTATTATGACGTTGTCTTAAGTAGGTACTCCGATTTTTTTTTTCAGGCCGAACAGAAAATAAATAAGTTTGTATCGTAAGATAAATAGCATTATTGTTTTACTAGCTGACGTCCCGCGGTTTCACCCGCGTAGTTCCCGTTCCCGTGGGACTACGGGAATAAAATATAGCCTATAGCACTCACGAATAATGTAGCTTTCTACCAGTGAAACAATTTTTAAAATTTGTTCATTACTTCCGGAGATTACCCCCTACATACAAACTTACAAACAAATGTTACCTTTTTATAATATTAGTATAGATTAATAAGTACTGCAGTGAACTACTCGATATAGATAATGGACTTCACTGTACTTCTGCTGTAAAGCGAATCTGTCCTAAAGCGAACAAGGAAAATAAAATACATACACATGAGAAATGCTAATGTCAATCAATTGGGTTTTTACCCATGGAATGTCTATTATAGGTGGCAGAAGTTTCTAGGTTGAGCTTACCCCTTTCCCATCAAAATTCCTCTAAGCCTATCCTTTGCACCAAAAAAGATTAAAGCTATGCTTAAGACTTGTACCACACTCAACAAGAGATTTTGATCCGGAGGCATCTCGAGCAATCTTTATGGGATTTGGGACTAATCTCCTTTAGAAGTAACAACCGTTACCGATCCCATAGTAGAGCGATCAAATGTTATTGTGTATGTGTGATTGTTTAATTTAACCGCGGTTAAACCGATGTTGTTACGCGTGGCCAAGTTACCGTTCTGAAATTGGGTTAGGTTTTGGGAAATGGGATGTTAGGTGTGTTTTGTTGTTATTAGGTGCCTAATAATAACATAACATCACGCCTGTAATCAAGAACGGTTAGGCAGAGGTGTATCTAATAGTACAATAGTAATAGGGGGCGAGCCTATTGCCATCATCTGGGCTCAAATCCAGACTCCTTGGCTGCTACTGAGAATATTCATTATTGAAAAACCCAATAACACTTTGCCCGACCCGGGACTCGAACTCAGAACCTCATGCTCAACAGCCGCGCTTGCAGCCACAAGACCAACGGCAATAAGACTTAATTACGAAATCGGATAAAATGGTTAGCATCAAAGTAATCTTTTTTCCCTTATTTTCCCAGCCGTGCCCAAATGGGCACGGTGCATTGTTATTTTAATTATGTCTGTAATTGCGGGTATTGAAGTGCTACGGTTTTTTTCCAAGCAAAAAAAAATGTCATTAATTCATTCAAAATTAAACTTTTATCCAACGTATAAAAATAATAAGAAACAATAACAAAAATAAAAGTACGAGTAAAAATGCAAATCATTCTATGTTCATTCGTTAAAAGCTCACACTGTGTAATTAGATTAAGTGAGTGAATGAATGAACGGGTCGAATCGGCAAGTCATTCATTTGTTCGAACGATTTATTAATAAAAATTGTTCTTTGTTCTGCATTTTAAAGAGACGTGATTTTTTTTTATTTTTTTTTTAACATTAATTTTACTTTAGTTTGTTAACGAATGAAATGCATTAGATAACTCGTTATTGTAACTATGCACGTTATTATTTCTGCAAAAGAAAAATGCAACCGTACAATTATAACACAGAAACTAGGGGTTGGGTTCTAGTCAAACCTAATGTAGCTGAATATCACTATTTTACACGGAGCGACAGCCTATCTGACCTCCACAACCCAGTTAGTACAGGGTAATACTGTACACCTTGGTAAGACTGTATGTATTGGGTGGTCACCCATCCACAGACCAACCTAGGCAAGCCCGGCTTATTCTGAAGATTGATCTGCTCGTTATTATTTAGCCAAGAGCTCCTAGAAGTTCCTAGGTAATGTTTATTGGTGATGAGGTAATTTTATTGGTGTTTTAGGGATGTTTTTTTTATCATCCTGATATAACAAGAATCATTTAAATAGATTGCTTGAGGTTATACTGGCTTGTTGCCAAAGGCCAGTCCGACGTAGAGATCGGTCATATTATCCTACGGGATTATACTATAGAGATAGACCGTGGTCTATCATTCTGCCAAATTGAATCAAAATTCGTTCATGCGTTATGGCAGCAGAGGGCATGAAAATCCAACTAAAAGTGAGAGAGGTAATTTGAAAAGAAAATTTGTCTTTCGTTATTAACTCTCATTCCAAAAAAAGTTTTTTTTTTCTTTTTGAGATACCGCTTTTGGCTTATGATGGTGGCATTGTTGTCTAAAACAGAATTTAACGAAATAAATTCTTAAAATACGTTGCAATTGGGATGTTGACTGACTAAAAAAATATGATACTGTTAAGATAAAACGTGTCAAAGATCATGAGTGGGGCTTCTAACGTCACATTTGAGTAAAAAATGTACTCAAAATGTACTCAAATGTGACGTCACACGAGTCACTGTATCGTCTTCATTTTTTGTTAACGTGAAACAAGAAAAATATGTGTCCAATATTTTTTGGAAATCTATCTGACGGACTAATTAGATTTTTTTGTCATCTACCCTATTTGTATGCGTACAAATTCGCGTTTAAAAGATAGTTCTTAGAACAATCGATTATAAAAACCTTCCATCTCACCATTAAAATCGAATAACTTAACCAATTAAATCAAAGTACGAACCTACTTTTAACCCTTCCACTGCTATAGGCCGTCATCAACATTTCCTGCTATATTACATCAGGCCGCTTCAGGCCGCATTTGGGCCTATTTAGATAACATAACGTTTATTTTGCGTCGGTTATTGCGTGTTACGTGTGTGTATTGGCATGGGTGAATTTAGACTAAAATTTTGGACCTGGAATGTTGGTTTTGTAAAATATGTTGTTGTCGGCAATGATATATAAACTAAAGATACGTTGTCCGCACTCTAAAATGACAACATGAAATGAAGCCAATTGGCCACATCGCGCTTAGTTACGCACCAACCTGTCGCGCGACGCTACGTTTGTTTATAATTTAATAAATCCTGTGACGTGACTGAAGATGTATATTTATCTCCCTCTCGCAACAGGCATCCCGCCGTTCGGTGTCATATTTTCTTTCTCTTTCTTCACGCTTATAAGTAGTTCTAGTATTTTCGCCATTTTGAAGCGCCGCGATGTTGGTTCATGACGTGTCTATATATAATACGTCATTGGTTGTCGGTTAGTTTGATAGGAAACTAATGATTATCCAATAACCTTTTAATATAACAACCGTTAGTTTTCCCTAAGCAAATAAAAATAAACGCGGTTGAAATAGGCTAAGGTTAAAGTGTGTACTGGTTTTCAGTTGCATTCGGGCAGCAAGCCGACCAACATAGTTAGGTAAAGGCTAGGCAGATTGATTTGGAATAGTCATCATCCTTTCAGCCGAAAGTCGGTCACTGCTGGACATAAGTCACCCCCAATTGTCGCCACATTGACCGGTCCCGTGCGACTCGCATCGAGCACATCCCCGCAACCTTCACCAGGTCATCGGTAATTTTCTCTAATAATACAAGTAAACAGCATAGTTCAACAAAAGAGCAGTAGTAGAGTAGCATAATCAAGGAAGATATCACTAGACTTCTAAAAAGCGACACAAGAACTTCTAATGAGGTTAAAAATCAAGCTTGTTATGAAAAAATAGGCCTCATTTTTCGAAATAGGTCGTGAAAAGGTCAGGTAATCAGGTTCTTTTCTGTACTTGGTTTTAACAAAGAAAAACTAAGGTATTTGTGTTGTTAGACTAAAATCCTATTGTATTATTATTGTAGACGGTTTTATTTTCCATTTATTGCTGATTCACCTTGTGTACATAATAAGTTATTTTGAGGTTTGTTTGTTGTTGTTTGTATGAAAATAAAAAACCGGCCAAGTGCGAGTCGGACTCGCGCACGAAGGGTTCCGTACCAATTATTATAAAAAAATCACGTTTGTTGTATGGGAGCCCCCCTTAAATATTAATTTTATTCTGTTTTTAGTATTTGTTGTTATAGCGGCAACAGAAATACATCATCTGTGAAAATTTCAACTGTCTAGCTGTCACGGTTCATGAGATACAGCCTGGTGACAGACAGACGGACAGACGGACAGACAGCGAAGTCTTAGTAATAGGGTTCCGTTTTTACCCTTTGGGTACGGAACCCTAAAAATGTCTTTGCCAAGTTTTTCGTACAAACTATTGTTTGGAGGTTCCTTTTAGGCGTTTTCCTGTGTCAGGAAACTCCACTCTTCCATAACTTAAATTAATATTTGCAAACTTGTTTTTACTCGTAATTGTCCGGTCCATTGAATGTTTATTTTACAAAAACCGGCCAAGTGCGAGTCGGACTCGCGCACGAAGGGTTCCGTACCAACTATTATAAAAAAATCACGTTTGTTGTATGGGAGCCCCCCTTAAATATTAATTTTATTCTGTTTTTAGTATTTGTTGTTATAGCGGCAACAGAAATACATCATCTGTGAAAATTTCAACTGTCTAGCTGTCACGGTTCATGAGATACAGCCTGGTGACAGACAGACGGACAGACGGACAGACAGCCAAGTCTTAGTAATAGGGTTCCGTTTTTACCCTTTGGGTACGGAACCCTAAAAAGGGTAAGTACTTTTTTCTTTCTTTATCGTTGGTTAGTGCCTAACCTGGTGTCAGAGTTTTTATGCCGCCCATAGGCCCTCTGACTTGGCTTTACATCATCATCGGCCTAGCCTTTTCCCAACTATGTTGGGGTCAGCTTCCAGTTTTACCGGATGCAACGGAATACTAGTATTTTACATGGAGCGACTGCCTATCTGACCTCCACAACCCAGTTAGTACCGGGTCATACGATACCCCTTGGTAAGACTGGTTGTCAGACTTTTTGGGCCTCTGACTACCTCTGACTGTCAAAGATCTACAAATGACAGCCGGCACCAACGGCTTAACGTGCTTTCCGAGGCACGGAGGAAACTCGGTATGTAATGGGTGGTCACCCATCCACAGACCAACCTAGGTAAGCACAACTTAACCTAACGATCGGCCCTAGCGGCTGTTATTATTTAGCCACGAGCTCCTCCTCTGACTTGACTTTACATGTCGCAAGAAATATCTCTCAGGCATGCTGGTTTCCTCACGATGTTTTCCTTCACCCAAGGAAGTGATAACACGACAACAATTTACAATACGCACAAAAATCCGAAAAATCAGAGGTGCTTGATAGAATCAACCCAAAATATCTGAATTGATGTACAAAATTAACTAAATCGTCCCGAGAATTGTATAAGCAGCCTCTAATTTAAGGCTCAAGGCTGCCCAAAGGTCTCAACTTCCTCGAATTTGTGTATAAAACTTTGCTATTTAAATAACCCACCACTGTGACTAACTGAACCAGCACTCATTAATGTTGTTTGCAAAAAGCAATAAGAAAACAACGCAATACGTACAAACTCCGAACTCGAAAACTTAATTAAACTGTTATCGCGACTCAAGGCGGGGTCTTGAGGACCCCGGTGGGGTTAAAAGCCGGATGGCCGAAATAACCGGGCTATTTAACACTGTCTCCGACAGTCGCAATCTTCAGTGAAAAAGCTTCAGTTTAATTTGTGCTAATATTGTATGTCATCAGTGTAACTGACGGGGTCTGAGAGACCCCCATTTGTGTTTCGACGCGCGTGGTTTTTTGTGCGGCAATTTAGGGTTGGATGTTTATGCTGCGTAAGCTCGGGTGTGTATCTAATTTTTTTTTAAATAAATGCATGGGTTTTTTCTCCCTTGGTAATTGGCGGAATTGTGTGAAAACACCTACGGCGGTATTATCTTTTCTATTCACGTTGATTGCTGTACCGAACGGTATGTACATTGTGATTCTATCTGGCAGAAATATGTTTAGGTAGGTATTAGGGACTGTTTCGGCAAATATGTATTCAACAAATAGTGTCTAGGGAAGATAAATAGCATCGTTCTATTTGTTAATTTATTTATGGTTTTCACTACAGCCGTAGTTAGCCGTGTGGTATCCGGCAGAGTAGAATAGAACCAACCCATTACACTCACGGGTGTCGTATAAGGCGACTAATGTCTGAGGCAGAACACCTTGCGCCTCCGTAGACCTGAGAATGGGCAGCAGCGTTTTCTGTTAGTCATTCATCACTGCGATCTCCAATCCGCCTGCCAAGCGTGGAGATTACGGCAAATTCCTCCCATCATGGGAGAGGCTTATGTCCAGCAGTGGACGTTATGGGCTGTTGTTGTTGTTTCGCTACAATAACGGAAAAAGATGCTAGTGGCTAAATAATAACAGCCAGGTTAAGCGGCGCTTGCCTAGGTTGGTTCGTGAATAGGTGACCGCCCATTACATACAGAGTTTCCTCCGTGCCTCGGAAAACACGTTAGGTAAGCCGTTGGTCTCGGCTGTCATTTGTAGATCTTTGACAGTTTTTACAGGTAGTCAGTGGCCCGAAAGTGTGATAACCAGTCTTACCAAGGGGTATCGTATAACCCAGTACTAACTGGGTTGTGGAGGTCAGATAGACAGTTATTCCATGTAAAATACTGGTATTCAGCTGCATCCGGTTAGACTGGAATACGACTCCAACATGGTTGGGAAAAAGGCTAGGCAGATGATGATTTGGATGAAATTTGGTACATAGATAGTTTATAACCAGGATTAACACATAGGATACTTTCTATCCCATGGGGTGGGGCAATTACCAAACTCCACGCGGGCGAACCCGCGGGCATAAGCTAGTCTACACTAATATTATAAAGACTAAGATTTGTATTTTTGTGTGTGTGTATGTTTGTAATGAATAAACTCAAAAACTACTCGACCGATTTTAAAAATTCTTTCACCATTAGAAAGCCACGTTTTTACTGAGTAACATAGGCTGTATTTTATCCCCGTACTCCCACGGGAACGGGAACTACGCGGGTGAAACCGCGTGACGTCCGTTAGTCATTTATATTTTTCAAACAACCTCATTAGTAAGGCAAACAATTATTTTATTCCACTCTCATTAAATAATGCCCGCTTTAAACGTGACCTTTCGCCATATTTTCCCTACATCCCAGCAAAGGAAATAAAACTAATTTTACATACTTAACACACAAACCAGGGTAAGTGGGAAAAATGCCATTAAAGTCTTTTCAAGCTTACATACCTGTGGGCCTAGCACAAACGCGCGGAGTAAACGTAACTTTGAACGTTTTTAAAAATTGATAGTGCTTGATTCACACGTCTCTTTGATATTAAATTCAGGTAACAAAAGACCCATATCATATATACCGTACAGACTAACATACATATTTATATAAACCACAAAAACCTGATTAAACTATTGAACACGAAGAGACGGCGTCATGTTGCGCTGCGTGGTGTCGCGTAGCCTACCGCGGAATCGCCGATACACGACACCCTTCGGCCAAAACTCTTTCTTGAGGAAGGTCTCAATATGATGAGTCAGAACTCGCAGCACGAACGACTTAAAATTAGTGTTGTGGCGCGACTCCAACTTCTCGACCCTCAAGGTCCAGCTGGTCTTCGCTCGGACATAATCCACGGTCTCCTCAACCTTCGTGGTGTGATTTAGCCGGGACACATAGAGCTGCGTCGTTGGTATCGCCGGACGCAGCGTATTGGGTCCTGCCAGCGCGGTCCCGCACTGGTTCCGACTAGGAGGCTTCTTCCTCTTCTTCCTCTCCACCTTCACGAAACCATCCTTATCACACGTGGCCGTTGCTGGGCCATGCTGTTTCGAACCCCTGTTGGCATGTAACGTAGGATTCCTATCTAACGCTATAATCGCCAATACACTTGGAGCTAGCGTGTTGATACTGTTGTGCCTTCTCTACACGAGAAGAAACCTTTACCCAACTGTGGGACAGTAACAGGCTGGTATTTTTAAACCTAGGATACCTTGTTATTTCTAGTATAGTAATTCTTTGTGTGTTTGTGCTAGGGTCTCGAGTCTTCAAGCTTTGTACAGACCGCTTACAAATGAATTTTGTTTTATGTGCCGCAAAAACTGTGTTAAACAAAAGTGGATGTTTTTAAATAAATGTTCTGCTTAAGTTTTCTGTTGTTTTGCGGCCATCTTGGAATGTAGTCAGGGAGTTGGAGCGCTTAATTTTAAGTGGACTATTTAGAATTGCAATCAGAAAGTTTACGTAGGAACATAACATCATGCCTGTAATCATCGCAGGGTTAGGCAGTGGTGTGCTTATTAGTACCTACACCCACATTTAATAGAAGGTGAGCCTATTGCCATCAACAGGGCAAGGACCCAGGCTCCAAGTACTGCTATTGAAAAATTCCTAATAGTAACACCCAATAACACTTGGCCGGACCAGCAGGCCTATTACCTACGTATCTTTCTGATATCCAGTGACTATCAAGCTTCGGTTGTACACCGAACTTTGATGACAACCGAGAATGTCATAATATTGGTATTACGTCGCACTGAGTGGATATCACTTTACGGTGACTAACAGCCCGGGTACGGTGTAACGTCTTTCACGAAAGCCACTTCAATTTGTTGTCCACTAAGCCTACATAATCGAAATAATTTAAGTATCGATACGAAAGCGTCTGTCAAAATGGCTTACGGTGACTATCAGCCACGATGACAACCTATGACGTCACATTTGATCGCGACTGGTTGCGCGACTTTTGACAGTTAATTGATGGACATTGAGCCCCGTTACTATCATTTCGAGCTGTCAACAGAGCTGCCTAATAGCCCTACTGGGAATCGAACACAGGACCCTATACTCAACAGTGTCGCGCTTTCGGCCACTTGACCAGCGATACATAGTTACTACATCTTTAATTAAATAGCTAATTCCAACTATAAACATTTAATAAAGTTACTCATATTTCAAATAATTTTGCTAATGAAGTAATTCTATCTCTGCTTCTATGAAACTGAATAAATGTAGAGCAATTTTGTAATCTATTACTTAAATAGCGAGGTGCTTCAATTATTAAGGGGGGGGGGGGGGGGGGGGGTTAATTAAAATATTTTGGGTAGTGCTTCTAGGGCGAAAACAAAGTAACGCAAAAGTTGAAGGAGCGTTTGCGGGCAATCTGACGCATGAACGGTCATTGAATCGAACAAAGACCCTACCGATTCCTGGCTTAAGGGTGCACAAGTCGACGGCTTGAACTCGTTGGCGGGCGTGGCTAAAATGCATGTTATTTAGTAAAGTTTTTAATTTATTTAGTTTTCATTTGCCATTTGAGGCATGTTAGACCCTTAACGTGAGCCAATCTTCGGGCAAAAGTTAGTATACTATATTTTATGGCGGCAACGCGACGCAGGACTTGCGTTGCGGGTCCCGCACGGTATCGTTGCGTTTTCACAAAACAAGCTCATTTTACAACCACATCTCCCGGCCTAAACTGAGAGTAGCTCATGAAAGTTTATGTTTTAATGCTATAAAAATGTTCCTTATGTAAATTCTTATTTCGCTGTTATACCATTTCGTCTTAGCTGTAATTTTTTCGCGGATTTGCGTACCCCTAATGTAATGCAATCTGTGCCTTCGTTTACGTAATGATTATTATGAAAATTCTACGGTTATAAGCTTGGTTATATATGAGGTTTACTTATAAGCTGATTCTTCGTAGGCTGATGGAAGTCGCTTCGTAAGGAATGCTGGATTTTAGGTAGTCTTAATCTGATTAGAGAAAGAATTATGATACTGCTTTAACCGCTGTTGCAAGTATCGGGAGCTCAACGAAATGAACAATCACGGAAGATATTCCAGTGGCAAATGTGTATAGGTACTAAGTTTAGAATATAATAATGAATGAGTTCTCAATTCTATCGATTGAGCAGAATAGTTTGACATAGACTGCAGACTACAGGGATTTGTGTCCAAAAAAACACTTTTTTGCAATTTGCAGGTCAATGTCGGGTTTTATGTTGATTAAAATATGATTCGTGGCCGTAAGAAATATGACAGTACAGAGTTATTATCATTAAAGTCATCAATACAACCATCTAAGTTTATTGAATCCCTTTAAATTACTCTAACATGAAATAGTCCTACTAATTGCAAGAAACGTAAGAAAATTTGAGTTTCGATCATCAGTATCATCATCATTAACATCATCATTATCATCATCATTATCATCATCATTATCATCACCATTATCATCATCGTCATCATCATCGTATCAGCTCAGAATCACCCACTGCTGGGTATAGGCCTCCCCTTTTTTCTGCCACAGTTCCCGGTTCTGTTCGTCGCTTATCCAGGTGTTTCCCGCGACTTTGACGATATCGTCGACCCAACGAGCTTAAGGACGGCCCTGGTTTCTTTGGCCAAACATTGTCCACCACTCGGTCAAAGCCTTGCTCCATCAGCCATCTCCGCGTCTAGCCAGATGTATGTACATAGCCAAAAGAAAATATATGTAGCTCTTTTAGGTTCTCACGGCAAGCCCGCAGATGTTTTATTGCAGGTTATTTTGTTCCTTGGCTATGCAAGGATGAATTATTTTGAATTGTATTTTTTTTTGTTTGTGTGTTTTTGCTGTGGACACTTTTACCGTGCACATCTTGCTACATTGTTCTCACATAATATACCATCTCAATGTGAATGATGTAACCAAGATTTTGTAACAATATTCTGATTTAAAAGAGTGTCCAACTGTCCATGGAGTTTCTTGCCCGTTCTTCTCCATAGAGATCTACGCTAGAGAATGGGCAACTACAATACTTTCACAGTTTTTATGTCTTGTGACTGGGACTGTAGCTACATTTAATTTTCATCTTTGTTTCGACAATTCAAAAGTGCCTGTAACTGGCTTACTTGAAATAAATGCTTTGATTTTGATTTTATAACAATAGTTTATTGAAGGGCCTTGCCAAATTTGCTTATTGTTTTATATTAGCTTTAAGAACTTTGAGTTTACTTTAACTTTAACTTTCGAGTAATATCCGTGAGATTTTTGTTGAGATGCTTTTGTATAATATGTTTAACTGTGCTGTTTTTATTGTGTTACCTAGCTGTAAAAACCTTTGTACAGTTTCAGTGTGTCACGTGCCGCTCCGACCGTATCCCAAGTTTTCAATAAATTGCTCAAATGTAAAATTACTCAGTAACTTTTCATCTCCGGGTTCGGTCGGTCGGCATTCATGCTCCTTGTAATTTATTTTAATAAACTTACTCCATCACCAAGTAAATCAAGTACTTATTTTGCGATTCCCATAACGCCGACACTAGCACGACCTACGTGCGCGAAATATATATGTAGAAACAATATTTACCACGATTGATTTCTCATATTTTCATTCACAACAAGAAACATTTTCTATTGACATTGAAGATGTCAGTCACAAATACATATTTATTTTCCGGAACAAAACAATTGATTTTCCTTATCGTCTCTCTTATACATCTGAGAGTACCAAATCGAGATATCGTCAACCTTTTTTAAGAAGTCGTTCGGGTTCCGGATAAAGGACTAATCAGTTCTTTTAGCCACTTCTATCGTGCCACAGGGATGTAGAGAGGCTTGAAGAGGCATTTATGTCAATTTTGAAAGAAGTTATATTAATGAGGGATTTTCTTTTTAGCTCTTGCCTAGTCGCTGGATAGATGGCGCTGAATTTAGTACGATAATACAAGGAACGAAACTTAAAAAAACTGATTTTAACAAAGCGCGAAAAAACTAGGTTATATTCAGAAGGTTAAGCAAACGAAAGTGTCAGTCATCGAGCGTATGTGACGTGACGCAATGTTTTTTTTTTCAAGCGTTTTGGCTTTGGCACCAACTATCGTAGTCAGTTCAACGCCATCTATAGAGTTCTTGGAAACTTAAGTTTTTTTTAATACCTCAAAAAGAAAACCTCTCATTAGAAAGTAGTTTGCCAATGTTTTTACGTTTTATCGATTGTCGGTTAATGTTTGTTTTTACTATGACCAAATTTTAAATAAACTACGGGTCTGTTTGATTGTTTTGTCATAGGCTCTAGTCTCTGTCTAATTTAGCTGTGATGAACTGTGGCGTCTATTAAATACAGCTGCCAGATGTATCAATATTTTTTTACTAAACACCTAAAATACTACGGATTGTCTATCATTATATCGACTAATTGACTAAGTATCTATCTAATGGTTACAAAGACTAAAGTTTCCTCGTCTATTGTAAAAGCTACATCAAAAATTGCCGTTACTTAAAAGCTATTTTCTTTGCTTATTTTTGTTTATTTCAAACTTGTGTCACAATACAATAGACATGTCTCGAGTATAGTCCAGCATTATTAGCCTGTTCCCACTACTGGGACACAGCCGTTTTATCTCCGAAAGGGGTTGTAGTATGGCTGTGTCTGTCTAATCACCGTCACTTCCAGTCACCCCAAACCAATAAGTCTTTAAACCAGGGGGTTTACTTGGCAGGCAACATAAAAATCTTGGCAAAAAACTCCGCAAATAAATCACGCTGCCCTCCCAAGCCCTGATGAGGGAAAGAGAAGGAAGATTAATGATGTTTTGTCTCGAGCTCTTTTAGATTTACGTGTAATTAATTTTAGATATGCTTTCTTTGGAGTTCGATGGTCGGCTAAGTGCTTTTTGGAAGGGGGAGTTGTTGTGTTTCATTTTTTTTTTTTGTACGTATTTTCTGACGGCAGTTGAAGCTGTTTTGTACATAGTAGTGCAGTGATAGATTTTTAATTGAAATTGATTTTACATTTATAATACACTAGCGGGCATCATGCGGTTTCACCCGCGTAGTTCCCGTTCCCGTAGGATAGGGATAGCATTAAAGCATTCTAGTTTCTGCCTATATGCAAGCTTTGTATACTGCTGTTGCTTCGGCTACGTTGATACTGACACTGTTACCCGGAGTCATCCCACTGCTGGGCCAAGGTCCCCCCTATGACTTCCAGTTGTTTCGATCCAGGGCTAATGTCGACAACTGGTTGTTGATTGAAAATAACAGTGGCCAAAATAGTCAATTTCTGGAGCCCTGACATAGCCAGAAGTTGTCGCGGCAGACTTCATAGAAGATGGTGGGAAGAGCTGGACAAACCCAACGTTCAAACATATTGTAGACTAACATTCATACATACATCGGCTTATCAACTGAAAAAATCTAATTGGTCCGTCAGTTAGATTATCATAAAATAATTGACCCGTATTTTTTTTTTGTTACGTAAACCAAAATTGACGAAGATACGACGCTTTTAAAATTCTCAATACGTCACGCCGGTGCATTGTGATTGTGACGTCACGAGCCCCCGAGTCTCGAGTTTTGATGCGTGACATCTTTGTCAATATTCATTGATTTACAAAAACAAAAAATACGTGTCCATTATTTTCAAATACTCTGACGGACTAAATAGATTTCCAATTTATTGATAGTGGAAACGTGGAAACTAGCCTGTTTTGTTTTCGTAGAATGTGATTGGTTTTTAATCATTAATTATATCAGTAAACAGTTCCATCGTTATTTGACATCGAAGATTATAATTTCGGAAAAATATCATCCCGAGAGTTTATTTTTGACCAAAATCATCTTACTTTATTTTCCCTAATAAAAAAGTCGAGTTTCCACAATTTCCGGAGTTTTCCTACAACTTTCCTGTAAAAATAAATTAACATGCTTAGATTGGATTGTCAAGGAGTCCATTGAAAGTCCGACTTTCCGACTTATTCTAATTTGGAAGCCCGAAGTTTTTTCTGAGCTTGTTAATAAAACAACATTTACTCTGCGTATATTTTTCCGCATACTTTGCAAACTCAAATTAGACTAAAATTAAGTTGTCTAATTATTTACGTGATCATTAATACAGAGATACTATTTACAGATATGTAGGTCAACGTTGTTAATCGAACAGATATAAAAAATGAATTTAATTTAAAGTATGTTGTGTATTTTAATGTTAACAGTAAAATACACAACATACTATGAATTAAATTCATTTTTATATCTTTTCGATTAACAACGTTGACCTACCTTAAAATACACAACATACTATGAATTAAATTCATTTTTTATATCTTTTCGATTAACAACGTTGACCTACATTAAAATACTCAACATACTATGAATTAAATTATTTTTTTATATCTGTTCGACTAACAACGTTGATCTTCTAGAGAATTTTTATTCTTCATCAACAGAATTTTATTCCGGAAGGTTGTACGACTTAGGTTCGATTCCCGGGTCGGGCAAAGTGTTATTGAGTTTTTCCATCTAGAATTTCTAAGTAGCAGCCACGGAGAACGGATTATTGCGCGGTTGATGGCAATAGGCTCGCCCCCTATTACATGGGACTTAAACGTAACTGGCTCAATGGGGGTGTACTATATATGTATTAGGTACACCTCTGCCTAACGCATGGGGAATTGCAAGCGCGTTTTTTGTTAACAAATAAAATTCGATGAAAATTTTATTTGACAGCTCTTCTTTAAGAGGAACTTGTTGTGTAATGAAAGATAAGTCTAGTTGACAACTGTTTTAATCATAATTAAACATAGACAATCCACAACACCTTCCCCTTAAATAAGATAAAATAATGATAAAAAACCGGCCAAGTGCGATTATCAAAAAACGGCAAAAAAATCACGTTTATTGTATGGGAGCCCCCCTTAAATATTAATTTTATTCTATTTTTAGTATTTGTTGTTATAGCGGCAACAGAAATACATCATCTGTGAAAATTTCAACTGTCTAGCTGTCACGGTTCATGAGATACAGCCTGGTGACAGACAGACGGACAGACGGACAGACGGACAGACGGACAGACGGACAGACGGACAGACGGCCAGACGGACAGACGGACAGACAGCGAAGTCTTAGTAATAGGGTTCCGTTTTTACCCTTTGGGTACGGAACCCTAAAAACGAACTTAAAATACATTAATTCCAGTTAAATAAAATACAATAATAAACCAACTTAAAATAAATCATTAGTTCTACATTATAAATAAGTAAGCATACAAATTGTTAAGTCTTACTCCGGGTATGAGGTGGCGAGTAAGATGACGAAACATTTATTTTAGTGCTTGGCACATAGTCATCATCCTCATCATCCCCCGAAAAATACTCATCCCTATCAGACAACATATTATTATCTGTAGGATCCTTTACAGATCTTATCAAATGACGACGATTACGACGATAAATACCTTTTTTGTTTCTAACAATATAAGACCGTGGAGTCGGCGCTTTTCCTATAATTTTACCACGACTTCTTTTATTTGTTTTTCCTAACATTATAACTTCGTCGCCCACATTCAACTCAGGTAGCAGTTTGCAATGCTGATCATACAAACTTTTATTTTTTATTTGTTTTTCCATTATTTTTTTATGTTGTAAGTTCATAGTACCACAATTTGTTTGTTTTAATAAATCTGAATGGACTGGTAATCTACAATTTAAACGCCGGCCCATCATTAACTGTGCAGGAGAATTCAAATCTTCCCGCGGTGTATTCCTGTAACTTAGCAGATTTAAATAAAAATCGGTTTTACTGTCTATTGTTTTTTTCAATATATTTTTAATGGTTTGAACTGCCCTTTCGCTCTTACCATTAGACTGCGCATAATACGGATTCAAAAAAAAAAAAAAAAGTTTCAAACACTTCAAACCCCTCAGATCCGATTAAATTTATCATTAAGCTGGCTTGAATATCAGTTTCCTCTTTTTGCACCCCCGATGCTTTTAAAAATAACATAAATTGCGACCTCCAACGCCGCCATGCGTCAGCCCGACTGACGGAGCTGCCCTCTAAACATAATTCAGTTGGTGGTCGCGCGTGTTCCATAGCGCTCTATAACCGTCCCTGACGATTTTAAAGTCTAAAACGTACCTTTATTACCGACTTAAACGATTTAAATCGAATAAATATCCCACCGCTGTCACCATGTTGTGTAATGAAAGATAAGTCTAGTTGACAACTGTTTTAATCATAATTAAACATAGACAATCCACAACAGAACTACATGAGCTAAACGCAAGTTTTTTAATGCTAAAAAGCATATGATCCACTGCAATAAACAAAACCAGAAACGTATATGATATTCTCCAGGATATATGCTAGTATGATAGTGTTTTGAAAACATAATAGGTACAACAAATTCTACTCGATAAAAAAAAACACGAACTTATCTCTAAAAAAATCTTTTAACGAGTAAAAACCATACTAAAATACATGCGATCATTCTGATTGTTTGGCAAATAATTCTACAAGCAACATTAATAGCGTGATACTGTTTAATTTTTTTAGTCCAATCAATAGATTTTTTGTAAATCGCAAAAAAAAAAAACACTTATTTCGCACTATTCGGCCCGCAGCGACTGACGTAACAACCACTTTGTAGTGCAAAATGATTAGAACTTTATTCTTACAGTATTTCAAGCGAAGTTTGATCCACCACAAACAGAGTTGTTAATTTAGCTCCTGTAGTCGCCTAAAGTTACTTTTACTCCCGAATTCTCAAACAGCACTGTATAGTGTCGTTTGATCACGTTTTTAAGTTTAGCACACACTTTAAAATGACAGAAACAGTATGTATCAGACGTCGATAATGAAGATTCGGCTCCCGATTTAGGCAAAACAACAGTTAACCTTCCAAACATCGTGTTCATTTAACGAAGGTGGTAGAAAAACTATTTCGTGTTCCTACCAAATAGACGTAGGGTTAACTATCTGGTCGTTAAGGACTGTTGTACATTGAGAGCAAAACAATCGTTTGAAAATTTTTATGTTGAGGATTGGTATATGAATTTTTAACTGATTCTCGGATTTACGTATATTTTTTGGTGAGATCCTACATGTTTTTGTTTTAATTGTCTCCTTGCGTTATACCAAAACCCTGTGTTGACGATGCCAAGTCCTCTAGGTTTCCCTAAAAATGTTATTATTAGATTTCTCTTATTAAAATCATTTGTAGGCAACCCTAAAATTAGTTACCATTAGGCATGAATCATTTCAAGTATTTAAACTTTAAAGTAAACTGTAAAGTTTAAGTCAAAGAAAGTTTTGTCATTATCAATCAGGGCTAGTATTATTAATAATAAATAAATAAATATCGCTGGACCTTACATACAGCGCATCTAGTGCCACACTAAGCAACGAAGCTTGTGTCGTGGACACCAGATAGTTGATATACTAGTTACTTTTTGTTTGTAAATACATACAAAAAGAAAGAAATAATAATATAATGTAAATTAGATTCCTCATGAGTCTTCTTGAGTGATGAGTGTGATGACCGCGAATCGTAAGGTGGGTCAGGCTCGGTCAAGCGACGATTTTCGCAGGGTGGCTGGTAGCAACTGGATCTGAGAATCGAGTTGAGTGGCGTGCGATTGAGGAGGATTATGTCCAACAGTGGACTGCTGTAAGCTGATGATGATGAGAGTCCTCATGTTTACTTTTCTTCTCTCATAGATTTTAATAAAAATCCACAAACATTCAGTAGGAAAGCTCTACTTACCAAAACTCTCAAAACATAACAAAATGCTAATAGCAACCGTTGTACACTCAACCCGTTCGAAGCAGGCGTGCCAAGATTGAGGTTTGCAATTCTATCGGTGATCGGTAACCCTAAATTACGGTACGGAACCCATTATCGTGTTCCGTTTGTACGCTGCCGATTGATATTGGAGGGTTAGAGGCATTTGTGTTCGCTAACATGGCTAATAAAGTATGTTTATGGTAAATTTGGGGGTAGGCTGGTCCGAGAGACCGACCGGAGTTGGGGGTTGAAGGTGCTGTGCGGGTGTTGGTGTGTCCCTGCCTTTAATTTGGCGAGACTGACGATGTCTTAGTAGGTATATTTAGGGCGAATTATTAACCATTGAACTGAACTTTTTGATTGAACCAAATGTGTTAAGACGAGCGCCAATCCCGCCCTGACAAACTAGTTTAGTGGGTGTATAAAATGTACGAAATATTTGGTCCTGAATATTTTTTTTTATTATTAAACGCAATTAAATTAACGACCACATCAATGGGAAATCCGCTATTTTTACGTTGTTTTCTTAAGGTGAATGCTCCAACCAGTCCGCGAAATTCAAATTTTCTTACGTTTTTTGCAATTTTCAGGCCAGTGTTAAGTTGTATGTTAATTAAAATATTGTTCGCGGTTGTAAGACGTATGTAGTTACAAAATTATAATCATCAAAATCATCAAAACAACCCTCTAACTTCATATAAGTCGAGGAACGATTTTTTCAAGGTCAAAGTCATTGCTAGACCTTTATGAACTTGGAGGGTTGTATTGATGATTTTGATGATTATAATTCTGTAACTACATACGTCTTACAATCGCGAACAATATTTTAATCAACATACAACCTAGCACTGGTCGGCAAATTGCAAAAAACGTAAGAAAATTTGAATTTCGCGGGCTACCCTGACGCTTTCACCTTAAATTAGAACAACAGTTATGAATGGAGATAAAGACAGACTCGTTGAATGACTGGTGTAGTGGATGCAAGCGCTGCTACTAAACTTCAGTCCTGAATTCGTAACCCAGGTCTGAAAGTATTATATATACTATATAACTGCTATATATGCTATATACTATACTATATAACTGCTATATTATATATTATATAACTGCTTCAAAAAAAGTTTCAAGTGCCCTTCGCATAATGGCAAGGGTTTCTCGCTCGGGCATAAGGAATACACACAGCTCAGAGGCCAAGTTTTTTCGCGATAGTTTTTGTACGAAAAAATCTTTTGAATCCTACAAAAACCCTTGTCATAATTAATATACAATGGGTTAGTAACATACTCATCATAGTTGTTAAAAATATTGTTAAGTACTAACCGAGTCTTTGCTATTTCATGAAATGTTTTCGTTACCAACTTTAAAAAATTAAAATGTAACCCGCACCTACACAACCTTACTTTTTACTAATTTAAATATCTGTTTTTGTTTCAGGTATGTTTCAATACAACGCACTGTTTTACCGAGTCTTCGAAAACTATAGACTTATTAAGTAAAGTAAGTTTAATTTATATGTTACCTAAATAACTCGTAAACTGCTTGTATGTAGGACGGGTGATTAATTATTTACCACTAAGCCATTTATCATCTTAAATACCGATCTACTAAACAGCATTATTCTCAATTAATTCACTACTGAAGCCAACTACTAAAGCCATTGAATCAGTAAATCAATATTATTGAAATCTATAACTGGCTTATTAAATTCATTGACATGTGGTAACGAATTTCTCAGATGTATGACTGGTTGTTGGCAATAGGCTTGCCCCTTATTAAATTGGAATAAAACATAACTGGCAAACGTTGTTGTGGTAGCTACATCTACCTAACACTTCAGAGATTACAGTCGTGAAGTTATGTTTATGACGAAATAGATAGGCCTCCAAGCTGGCCTATTTTAAACATTGATGGACCTGTGCTCGTAATTATAAGGTTCAAATATCATCACACAGCAAAAAAAAAACGGATAAGAGCCATAGTTGGTGCCAGTTGAGAATAGCGGTCATTGACCCCACCTACATTTATTAAACTTTTTAACTTTGAAAACCAAAAATAAGCCTGTTCAAGTCTGGAATCGTCATCTATCGTGATCTTTAACATTTTTTGTAATGAAAAACGATACATAAAACGATACATGGTTTATTTGTTTTAGTTCGTACGAAGAGATATTAGGGAAAGGGCAATGACCGCTATTCTCATCTTAAGTGGCACCAACCATAGTCGGGCTCACACAATTAAGGTTGCGAACCGTTTCGCAAGGTGCTCGGTGTAAATTGCTGTATCGCTCGTAACTGACACTCCAAATATGTCTAAAAATCTAAATTTTTTGGTCTATACCTGATGATTTGGAAATATGTACTAAGTCCGTCGTTGCATTGATCTTAAAAATCTTGCTCAAGAAAGATTATAAAGGTATCGATTTTGGTTTGTTCGGAACCTCGAAGCTTTAGAAAAGGGTAGACGACAAAGAAAAACAAATCAGTCCATCAGTTAGATTATCAAAAAATATTTGACCCGTGTTTGTCCTTTTGTTACGTAAACCAAAATTGACGAAGATATGGCGCTTTTGAAATTCTCAATACGTCACGCCTTGGTATAATTTTTTGCTAGTTCTGACGTCACGAGCGGGGGACTCCCGAGTTTTGATGCGTTTTGTCTTTGTCAATATTCGCTGATTTACGAAAACAAAAAAATACGTGTCCATTAATTTCCAATACTCTAACTGACGGACTAAATAGATTTGCAATTTTTTGATACTGTCGTAATGCCTGATGTCCAAAAAAAAACTACAGTTCATTCACCCCTAGCCGTCCATTATAACTAACTTACAACGGAGACCCGAAGTATCTTCCCGAATCGTACAAGACATAGGTACCGTAAACAGGGCCCGTCAAAGCCTTTCAAATCAGGCCTCGGCAGTGCTCCCGACCCTTACGCACGAATTGCTGAAGACCCTCCAGCTAGTGATGTGCGCTGTCCCGGGATTGGTCCTGGACTTAATGGGTTAATTTGGGTAGGCAGAAGTTGGGTGGATAAGTTGGTTAGCGGGTTGTGGAAATGATTAGGTAGTGTTGTGTATGGGATGTTAAGCTTGATTCATGTGTTCGTTATTTTTAAAATTATTTACATTCATAATAGCAAAGACGACACCAGATTGAAGCCTGAAATAATTAAATAAGAAATGATAGTGCTTGCCCGTTTCACTACCGTCGCATGGGCGTAAGGTGAAAAATGTATTCACTCACACGTTTTGCACGTTTTGCACTGTTTTTTGACTCAAGTGCAGAGTTTGTGAAATTAGGGCTTGTAGAGTCAGGGCGTGTAGAGTTATTAGCTGGGCTCTACATGAGATCTGATAACTTTTTGACAGTGCCAGCCACTCTCTCGTCTTGTCTTGGCAACATTTGAAATATAAATGTTTTTGATGGGTATATCTTTCTAAAAAAATCTCATCGACCCCCGCAAAAAATCCCGTACCACTCCCCTCACTAGCTCACCTTTCCCCATCCAATACACCAGCACTATTCCTCTGATCGGGAGGGCTTGGAGTGCCCTCAACACGTCTGAGGAGGTTCGCATTGTGTCAAATGTAACACATGTAGCATCTTCAGGGTTACAAATGGGCACTCTTGGCGATATTGTTCATGGTACACTTGTTTTTCGGCTGTGTATTGCAATTTTGTATGTTGGGTAGCAGATTTTTTTGTATAGTAATAGACTTGTATATACAGTCTTGGTGTGAAAACTATGACCAATTGGCCATACAGAAAATTATGGCGTAGACAGAGTGATATACAATCAGCAATATCGACGATCAATTAATGCAATTGTAGAAATGTCAAACGCTTGGGAAGCGTATCATCCCTCTTCTAATTGCTTTTGTTCATTATGCGGTACTGTGATTGTGTACAAAATATATTAAGACAAAAATTACGTAGGTATATTATAATTATCAATGGAAGGCTAGTTTCCACCATCAATAAATTGCAAATCTATTTAGTCCGTCAAGAATTTGAAAAATCAATCAAGTATTTGAAAATAATGGACACCTATTTTTTGTTTTTGTAAATCAACGAATATTGACAAAGATAAAACGCATCAAAACTCGGCCGTGGGGGGCTCGTGAGTCGTGACGACAGTTTTAAAAGGGTCGTATCTTCGTCAATTTTGGTTTACGTAACAAGATAAAAAATACGTGTCCAATATTTTTTAGTAATCTATCTGACGGACTAATTAGATTTTTTTAGTCCTCTACCCTATTGTCAAATTGCAAGATTAATGTGATTACGTTAAAAAAATATTATTTCCGGAAGATAATTGCAATTAACACAATATAATTTTACAGCATTTACTGAACCATACTGTACTTCACATTGTGAAAAGATAAGCTTATCAAGCAACTTTTGTTACAATGCTGACTACCCAGGATGCACCGGATGCACTTACCCATGCACTTAAGTACCATCAACTCGTGATATCTCTTGCAATTTGCACCCTATTCGAGGGTGTGTTTCCCCGTATGAGATACACTAGTATTCTGCTAGTGATTAACACATCTTTACAGATTTTTGACAGAGAATTCTAAATTATTTTATTTAGGGATCAGACTAGAGAGCAGCAGTGGCCCAGTGGTATATAGCGGCCCCGACTTACGAAAAGTAAGTCGTGGGTTCGAACCCAGGCAGGCAAATTACTTTGTGTAATTTATTATCACCACTACCCTCAAAACGGTGAAGGAAAACATCGTGTGGAAACCGGCATGTCCTAGAACCAAAAAATTCGAAGACATGTGCCATCTACCAATCCGCACTGGGCCCGCGTGGTGGATTATAGCCCATTCCCTTTCATAGAGAGGAGGCCTGTGTCCCAGCACTGGGAACATTAATAGGCTGATGATGATGATGAGGGATCAGACTTGGAACACCACCACCACCTTCTTGGAACTTGATCCTGGGTTCGATTCCCGGGTCAGGCAAAGAGATATTGGGTTTTTCAGGAATTTCTCAGTAGCAGCCACGGAGTCTAGAATTGCGCCCTGTTGATGGCAATAGGCTCGCCCCCTATTACATGGGACTTAATTTAATTGGCTAATTGTAGCTGCTATTAGTTACACCTCTGCCTAACCCTTAGGGGATTTCAGGCGTGATGTTATGATATGCGAACTTAGAACCTTGACATAAACAGCCACACTCCGTACCATCGTCCCATGAGAACTTTTCAATTAAATTAATTTGAACACCACTCATTTCTGTTATCTACGCCCATATCGAGGTTAAGCATGTTATCAAAAGCTTATCTTCCATTGCATATCGTTAAATGATAATAGAAAAGCATTTATAACACTATGGACCATTATCAACAGGTCTAAGGCTATATGAAGGCCATCCGATCACTACATAAACTAATTTGTTAATGTTTTAAAAGGTTTGAAATTGATTTTGGGCTGATTTTTATCTTTCCTTTATCGTTTGTTTCGATCAAGAGAATTATGCAGTGGCAAAATCTATAATATGCATCTCTGTTTTGAATGACTTATACCATAAATATAATAGAATAGAACCAACCCATTACACTCACGGGTGTCGTATAAGGCGACTAATGTCTGAGGCAGAACACATTGCGCCTCCGTAGACCAGAGAATGGGCAGCAGCGTTTTCTGTTAGTCTGTCATCACTGCGATCTCCAATCCGCCTGCCAAGCGTGGAGATTACGGCAAATTCCTCCCATCATGGGAGAGGCTTATGTCCAGCAGTGGACGTTATGGGCTGTTGTAGTGTAGTGTAGTAGTAGTATACCATAAATTGCTCCTATTTGTTTTATCAATGAAAGGTCTGGTCTGCTCTATAGTCATGCAATCTAGGCAGGTGAAATCATAAAAGTAATACCTGTTAGTCATCATGATTCTCTTACCCTTATCCCAATTCATTTGTGGTAGGAGCTATCTTCCTCATCAGACACCTTCTTTATTGCCATAATTATCATCCTTTACACAGTCCATCCATCTCCAAATTCCACAAGTGCTATTATTTGTAGTGCGAATTGCAAAGCCTCGTCACGAATAGAGATGGAAATTGCATTGGCATGTTAGCAACTGTAGTGATACACTTGCTCACTGTATATTGTTATGGAATAAATATATTGCAAGCTGGAATTAGGCAAAGAAAATGTTAATTTGATAATATTTACAACCACATTTTCTAAAAAAATATGGATTTCATTCTTAAGCATTTTGCTTGGAACCTAATACTTATAGACCTACAGTCAAAATAGTAAGCCAAGTCAGTCTGACTCATCCCAATACAACTTGACTCAGATCAACAGAACATTTGCCACTATTCGAACGATCCAAAAACTGTCTATTAACACTACATAAATCACGCTGCTCCGCCTACTCTAACGATCGTTAAACTAAACTAAAGTATTGAATTAATCTGACGCTAGAAACACAAGAGTAGATAATAAGTCAGAGGCAAAACTTAAAAAAAAACGGGAGGAACATAAGATGTGTTTTGGTCTTAAAAATAATAAAATATTTGTTAAAATCATCATCATCGTTTCAGTCCAGGATCATCGAATACTGTGGTGGAAGAGGCTCCTGGCTCAGCAATAACAGGGTTACGCAAAGCTTGCCGATGTCTATCCGTGGATGGGTGACCTTTCATTCCATAACGTAATCCCGCCATGTCTTTGAAAGCACTTTAATCTGTTGGTACCGGCTGTTGGTACTGGCTATCTGTAAAGCTTTCAGAGTCCGTAAAGGTAGTCAGAACCCTGAAAGTTTGACAACCAGTCTTGTCAAGTCTTGTCTTGTCTTGTCGTGTTATGCTGTAAGTGGCTTGTGGAAGTTAGACAGGTCGTTTTACGTGAAATGCTGGTATTCAGCTGCAACCGATTAGACTGGAAATCGACCCTAACACCATTGGGAAATGATGATAATTGACTTCATTTTTTGCTAAAACGCAGTTGGTTATAACCTCCGTCTCTGCCCACTTACTTACTCTATGTTATATTCAACAAAGGAGGTATTCGCACTTCTCAAAAAAGAGGCACGCGATACTAACATTACTCTGTAGTGTGTAGATTAGATCGAAGATTGTATTTCTGAGAAAATGCTTATTGTTTCACCTGCACTTTGAAGTTTGTTATTATTGGTTTAAGACTATCGTCTACCGAGCGCTCGTCCATACAAAAAGAGAAAACGTTTTCCTACCCCTAAATGTTATCCTATCTCAATGATTTTTTAGAATGCTTCTGACACAGTAAAAAACTAGGTTTATAGGTTTTCTTTTTTTCAAAATTTATAATAGTTTGAAAGTTACAGGCGCCTAAGAGTTACTATTTTTATGACAAAATCTTCATTGAAGTAAAACCTTTTTATTTTAAAAACAAAGAAGCTTTAGAAAAAAAGCAAACCCTAGAAACCTAGAATATAATATGCTGAAACGATTGACACCAGAATCTAAGAGATTGGTCGTGATTTAGTATGTGAAAAACGTTTTCTCCCGAGAGACAAATTTCATATAAAAAATACTTACAGTCAGTCGCGAGCTGCAACGCTCTCTATCGCACGATCGGGGGTCGGGTAGGTGTCGCGAGCGATAGCATGAGTTTTTCTAAATACCTATTTTTTAAAGTGGCAGCCGCTATACTATCCTCTTAAGGAGAATTGTGAAAATAGTGAAAATGTAAAAGTTCTTTGGTGATTGCTTACAAGGAAGTATTGAGGCAATTATTACTTGAAAAGATTTCGTGTACTGGATACTTCTTCGTAGAAACTTTTATTATACAGGCTGTAAACAACCTCATCACGAAGCCGTCAACCAAGCATTCTGTACATCAAACTAAGTAACCTTACGCAAAAATTTGTGCTAGGAAACGACTTTTTTTTGGGGGTGAAAAATCATGTCTTGGGGACTGTGAACTCAATGTAACAAACACACTGACAACATTGTGCTGATGGATATATTGAATAGTACGGGGGTCATGGAGGTGTTTAAAAATCTTACAATAAAAATTAGTATTTTAAAAAAAAGAAACTGGTGAAAAAGTTGGCACTTTGACCCCCAATATTTCCGCAACTAGAAGTTTCTCAGGTATGATGTAGAACAAAAAAAATGATCGCAATGACGAGGAGAACAAGAAGTGTGTTTGCTTTACTAAAATGAAAATCGTATCAAATCGAAATTTATGAAAACCCTGAATCAATTACGGTTTTCGGCAATGCCTAAAGTTAACGACTACCAATAAGGAACTATTGAAAAAGATAACATGCTGTACCGATTTTTATTGTACCGACGTAAATTGGAATAAAGACAGGATTTTGCCGATATCCCAATTAAATAATAATAAAATCAATCCGTAGTCTCTCTGAGGAAAATGTAGAGTGTGAATGTAGATGGCTATAAGAGTAGAGGAAGACCAAAGATACGATGGATGTACTGTGTGAAGGATGATATGGCAAGAAAGGCTGTGTCTGATGAGATGACGAGTAATAGAGAAGTGTGGAAGAAGAAGATGCTGCGCCGACCACAAATTAATTGAGATAAGGTTCAGAAGAATGATGAAAGGTCTCTTTAGCCACAACCCGATCAAAATCAGTCATCATCTGCCTAGCCTTTTCCCAACTATGTTGGGTCGGCTTCCAGTTTTACCGGATGCAGCTGAATACCTGTATTTTACATGGAGCGACTGCCTATCTGACCTCCACAACCCAGTTTATAGTACTGGGTAATACGATACCCTTTGGTAAGACTGGTTGTCAGACTTTTTGGGCCTCTGACTACCCAACGACTGTCAAAGATCTACACATAACAGCCGGGACCAACGGCTTAACGTGCTTTCCGAGGCACGGAGCCATCAACCGGTCACCCATCCACAGACCAACCTAGGCAAGCACGGCTTAACCTAACGATCGACCCGAGCGGCTGTTATTATTCAAGCGCTGTTATTATTATTTGAGCTCCTCGACTAACAAAAAAAATCCATTCAAAAATCCATTCCAAACCACACCACAAGTTAAAATCGAACTAAAAAACCGCTGTCAAAGCATTCCCTTTTACAACTATAAACCCCAAAAAAGTCTCTGTTTCAACAAATTACTCTGCACAATTGCTGGTGTACACCGAAAATAGGCGGTTGACGTGTGGCGACCGCGACATTTGCGACTATAAATCGCATAGTCGCACAGTCGCGCTCCGTCGTTCATTATTTATACGAATCTGTCGTTTTATTTATTGCCGCTCTTTGTTTTGTGTTTGTTTGAAGATGAGGATTGATATGTCTAAGCAATGTGACGTGTTGATTCATAAGGTTTTTTGGACTGTCTATGAATTTTTGATCATAGCTTAATTAGTCTTTATTGTTTCCCACTGCTGGGACTACACAGCCTCCGCTCTGAGGAGTGGGCCGGATGTCACAAATATCTTCGATTTTTTGGCAATAATTTATTTCCTTGTCTCAAAGAATTTCAAATCAAATATTTGTGGTATACTAGAACTAAAAAACCCGACTACTTAAAACTCACACTTTAATTAAAACGGGGCTTACAAATTACAATCGACTCCTCCTATTGTACATAATTGTTTAGTAGGAAAACATGCTACTTACCGGTTTATTTATGATGCCACTAAGTGGGGCCTGGTGACCTGTAATACAGGTTTTTTTAAGACTTACTTCAGGCACCAGCTCTCACAATGTGAATTTGTATAGTTCTAAACTAATATGTCTTGCAAAACCATTGTGAGAGAAAATATATAAACTTATTATTATTATTATTGTTGAAGTCCGTTCAAATGTAGCTTATGTTACCCGGGCCATAATAACGAATCGATTAAAACCTTTTTTTCATCAAAATCGGAATAACAGTTTAGGCGCTATGGAGGAACATACGTAAATACAAACAAACATACACAGACTGCTTAAAAATCATAACCATTTCTTTTAGCTTCGTCGCAGTCGGGTAATAACTGATTGATTGATATCAACTGTTCTACCCTTTTGAAGAATACCTACAAGCGAGATGTATAATACTAGCGGACGTCACGCGGTTTCACCCGCGTAGTTCCCGTTCCCGTGGGAGTACGGGAATAAAATATAGCCTATGTTACTCAGGGTGAATGTAGCTTTCTATTGGTGAAAGAATTTTTGAAATCGGCGCAGTAGTTTTTGATATACATACAAAAATACAAATCTTTCCTCTTTATAATATTAGTGTATATGTAGATTGCAGTGTATTTTCAATCACCCCAATATCAATTCAACAATTACATCTTCAAGAGACATGCTTACTTTAGTTCCAGCTCATCTATCGAAGCGGAAGCTACCGTCTTCGGCAAACCGCACTCGATCTGTTATGCGGAACCCTATTCACGTTTCATTGAGTTCCGTACAGTTAAACTAATAGTATCTAAATATATTGGACAGGGTTTAGAACGTGTATTTAGTAAGAGTTTAGCAATGTCTTTAAGTAGATAATTTATAGGTAATACTTTACTGTATTGTTTTGGAGGAGCTCGTGGCTAATTAATAACAGCCGTTAGGGTTGATCTTCTGGTTAAGCCACGCTCGCCTGGGTTGGTCTGTGGATGGGTGACCACCCATTACTTACCGATTTCTTCCGTGCCACGGAAGGCATGTTAACCCGTTGGTCCTGGCTCTCATTTGTAGATCTTTGACAGTCGTTACAGGTAGTCAGTGTCCCGAAAGTCTGACAGTCTTACCAAGAAGTATCGCATTGCCCAGTACTGTTTTGTGGAAGTCAGATAGGCAGTCGCTTAATGTAAAATGCTGGTATTTAGCTGCATCCGGAGTCTGGCAGCCGACCTCAATATATTTAGGAAATGGTGATCTTACTGTATTGTTTTTTTGTATAAACAAGAATGCTTACTACACTCACATTTTGCCTACAGACTGCCTATTGTTGAGCACATAATCCAGAAGTCTGCTTACTGATAATTTCCTTATGGAAACACTTAATTACCCTCTGTAGGCCGAGGAATCGAACCATGGATCTAAATCTTCTTCTATTGTATTGATGTGAGCCTATCTGATGCCTTGGCAAAAATACAAAACTATTTTATATTTTGAAGACTTCAACTACTCAATGCTTTTCAATCAATCAGCTCAGCGTATCACAGTCCACTGCTAGACATAGGGCTCTCCGAAGATGTGAAAGAAAGAAAGAAAAAGCATTTATTAGCCCGCACAGGACAAAACACAAATAAAAATGGTTAAATTAACAGTACTTACAACTAATAAAAATTAAAAAGTAAACAAAGAGAAAAAAAAAAAAAAAACATGAAATGAAATTGGTCCTGTACGAGGCCAAAAGGCCCCTATCTCAGCATGGCACCCTGCACCCTGTTCTTCTCCTTTCGCACTCAGCATGACCCAGCTACCTTTTGAAAGGTCATTGGCTCAACGCTGTCTTCATCATCATTTATTTGTGGTGGGCGCAGCATGTCTTCATATTCCATACTTCTCTAGTACTCGACATCTCTGTAGTCACCTCGTTTCTACCCATATCATCCTTCACACACTCCACCCATCGTATCTTTGGTCTTCCTCTACGCTTATAGCCATCTGCATTCACAGTTTTTTCCTCAATCCTATCAATCCCAAAATAACATTGAAGAAGTATGAAACATTCTTACAAAAATATTTCTAAACATTATTTAACACATTTCCGTATTGAGTATGAAAACATAATTATTTTCGTTTTATCTGACCTTTTTCAAGGCATTATACCCATATTTTTCTAAGAAAATATTTTTAGACACTTTGATCCATGATTTCTGGAACCCCATTCAATGTTTTTTGTCAAATCAAATGTCCGGGTTTGGTGGGTGTATTTTGGTAAACCAAGCTTACTGATAAATTACATGAATGGCGTCTTAAATCACAAAAGGCTTCCTACTACGATACTACTGCGTTACATCATACTTCGGTCGCCACGGTTACGAGAGTTACCTTCTACGCACTAACTTACAAAAGGTCAGATCTGACCTTTTTGAAGAAGATAACCAGTAAGGTTGGTAAAGGTCAGTGTATCTCCTTCAAGGGTATCCTATACCGGTGTTTGTACCTAAATACGTCTTTTGTTGATGTGAAACATGTACAAAGCGGGTAAAACCAAAAAATGGCGTGGCGACGCATACCTAGTCGACGCGTCGCCAAGTGTCAAGTTGTCAACCCGGCCCGAACATTATCCACCTGTTGAAGCTGCATAAGATCTACATATTCGCCACGGTTTACAACAAGCCAGCTGGTCCCGAGGCACAGCGCTGGGTTACAATCTCGTGACTTCGAGTTCGATCCCAGCATAAGGATTTTCTTTTTGTGAATCGTGTCTATTTGTTTTTATTTTTTAAATAATTTTGATATTTCACATCTGCCAGGCGGCTCACTTTATTTTTGATGATGTCCTTTTATTCGAACTATCAATTTGACCAAACTAAAGTATGACTGCCTCATTGTCTAGTGGTTGCAAGCGCTGAGCATGCGGTCCTGGGTTCAATTCCCAGGTCGGGAAAGGTTTTATTGGGTTTTTCCATCAGGAATTTCTCAGTAGCAGCCACGGAGTCTGGATTTGCACCCGGTTGATGGTAATAGGCCTCTAATACATGGGACTTAAACATAACTGGCGAAATGTGGGTGTTATATTAGGTACACCTCTGCCTAACTCTTCGGGGATTACAGGCGTGATGTTATATTATGATGTTATGTAAAGTCTGCCTAGCTTCAGGTGAGGTTCTAGTCTGACCGGATGCAGCAGAATACCAATGTTTAAAATAGGGCGACTACATATCTGACCTCTACAACACAAACCGATTTCTTAAAAAATTTTGGTCACAACAAACTTCAATATTTTCCCCACAATCCGAAAATATATTTCCCAACAAAACTGCACCGATTACAAAGCTATACGTTATTTTTATATATTTTTCACACCATTCGGAAAAGCGAGTTTATTCGATACAAATGTGCTCTATAAGTTAAAAGCACAATAACAAGTAGTACCCCGTTCTTTATTTACGAGAAAACCCGATACGAACTAGTGTACGGATATTTTTATTTATTTTAAAGGCGTGAATAATGTTCGCCGTATCAGCACGTGAAACTGGGCTAGTGGTGGGAATGAGTTTCGTTTCTGTAAAGAACTTTGAGAAAAGAAAGAAAGAATGAAGTTTTTCTGTCGCCAGCATTGTTGAGGTGTATATTTATTTTGACGTGACAACGTCTTATAAATTGGTTTGCCGGGTGACACTTCAAGAAACTGCGTTACGCTCCGCTCACGTTATGCGCTCACAATGAGAGCGAGTGAGAGGCACGCGTCCCTTCCACTCGGGCATGGTTAGCCCGCCTAAGAGCGAGAGAGACAGACATAAAAAGTTTATTTTACCACTCAAAGTCGTTGTCACGTAAAACTTTCGCCCGTATACCGACTTTACAGGCAACCAATTTTTTTTTGCATTGATGTAGTTGCAGGTATGATTTGTTGGCAATTCGTTTTATTATGGACGTATAAATATGGTTCGTAGCCAATACTGTGATTCGTGTAGTTATATTTACGTATTCTTCTTCTTAGCGTATCGATGGCAAATGTTTATTAAATATGTTTGGCCCAAAATTCAGCTATGCGAACACGGCTCGCTGATGCAGTCATAAGGTCGTCAAATGTGCAGGTGTCAGGGCATGCGGCGCAAGATGGAAGATGGGCCATTGTCTGTGGAGACACGCCGCATACACATTTGAGGTCTGAGCCGTCCATAAACCCCCATTTGAGGAGATTGTCTTTGCTACGGCCGACCTGGGTTCAAAGTCTATTCAGAGATTTCCAAGTCAGCCACGGCAAAGCATTCCCAGGTGGAAGGCTTTCAGACGGCTCGATGAAGCCGTCACGTTTACGTATTACGGATCATGATATACAGCATACAGCCCGCTGACTGCGGACGTACAGTGTGGACACTTCCAAATCTTTCGATCTAGGGCGCATGTGGACCGCTGCTGGTCGTTGGTTCTGTACACCTCGTCCCGCCATCTCCTGCGAGTTCTACCGCGTCGCCTTCTGGTATGACTTAATTTTTTACAACAGTGTGACTGTTTTGTCCTCTGTGCACTATTGAAACAAAACTAGCGGCACTGTCAGCAGAAATCATCATTAGCCTATTAATGTTTCCACTGCTGGGACACGGCCCCTCTCTATAAGAGGGAATGGTCTATAATCCACCACGCGGGCCCAGTGCGGATTGGTAGATGTCACATGTCTTCAAATTTTTGATTCTAGGACATGCCGGTTTCCTCACGATGTTTTCCTTCACCGTGAATTCTAGACCTTTTTTTTAAATTCCAGTTTTCCCCCTCGGGGGCACTTTCAGGGGGGATTTGTGGAATAAGTGTTTAAGTGTTCCCCACTAAGGGGGAATATCAGGGGGGGATTCTAGACTCATCTTTTTAGATTCCACTTTTCCCTCTTAGGGGGATTTCAGGAATAAGCCGTTTTGAGAGCAGTGGTTTTGAAATAAATTACACAAAGTAATGCGGCTGTCTCTCCGGGTTCTCTATTGTATTACCTAACTTTTTTATTCATAATTTAAAGTGCCATAACTTTTTTTGTCCTAATCATCATTTGTCCGAATGATAACTTACCCGAACCTAATATCACATAATATCACATGCCATAAAATTGAAATCCCTAAATACAATATGCCCTAAACCCGTTTGTCATATATATTATAATCAATAATATACAAAATACATAAAACCGTTTTCAATAATGGTTATAAATCCTAAATTCAAAAAAAAAAAAATGTTTTGATCTTAATAATATTTTTAAAACAAACCGGTATGTTCCCAGACGTTCCCAAAAGGGGACAGAACATTGTGTTTTTAAGTATGTCTGTAATTACGGGTCACTAAAGGTTAAGTATTACTTAGCTTTTGCTATGCTATGAACTTCTCTCAACACAACACATTTTTATACAATTTTGCTCTTATGAAATTTGTAAGAATTAAAAAGTAGAACCATCATATCGCAGAAAGATCACAGTTAGAATCTTCTAGCATACATTTGATATCGGTAGTCACTAAAATGCAGAAAATCAATCAATCAAACCGATCATTATAAAACAGTTGAGTATGAACATAATCATGTGGATTTTATTTTTCCCTGTATGCAAACATGCAAACAAACATGCAGCAAGCATGCAGCAAGCATTCAGCAAGCATGCAACAAGCTTGCAACAACCATGCAGCATGCAAGCAAGCATACAGTATGCAAGCAAGCATGCAGCATGCAAGCGAGCAAGCAAGCAACATGCAGCAGGCATGGTTTCTGTCACGGCTCCGGCACTGCGGGGCTCCGGCGGCCCCACGCGAGCTTATCGTCGCAGATGTGTTTAACGCTCACCACCGCAGCTTCGGCTTGCTGGCCGGCTAAGCCGGCCAGCCTCAGCAGCGGCGGCGAGTGTTACAACCACCTGCTCCTCAACTCGCGGGCCGCCTCGCCCTTCCGCGCCTACGCGATTTTAAATTACACTCTAGGGGTAGGGCAGACAAGACTGCGTGAAGTCGGATTTACAGCGATTCGTTTCTGTCACTAAAACCTAATTTTTAGCAAATGTTTTAGGACCAAAAATTTCATTATACTTTTATGAACATTCGGAATAATACACATTATGTAATAAAATGCTTATGACATTTGACTTTATGGCATGTAAAATTAGAAGATTCAATTATTATAGTATTCGGTATTATGACAAAACAGTTTTAGAAATAAATATAATTATGTAAAACAAAATTTCGGGATTTTAATCATTATGGTTACTGAAGTTTATAGCAAACGTTTTATGGATAATGATTTTCGGACAAAAATTTTTAGGAGAATTAAGGGAGTACCGTCTCTCCGTGATATGTCAAAAACAGACCCCCGTAAAATCGGAACAAAACAAGAACATCACTAGTTGTAAATTGCTTACCAATGTTTCAGACCGAAGCGATATTTGTTACGACCTGTTAAACCGTATTCTGAAGGTTTGGCTGCGGTGCCCCGGGTTTCAGTCATGAAGGTTGATAATTAGAGGTTGTATAACGGTTGCTTATTGTTATTGGGTTAGCAGAGATGTTTGTAAACAGTAGCCTAAATGATTTTATGCGACATGTTACGTTGGTGGTCATATTTTGTGAAGGCTTTAAGATTTAGACCCATGATCTTGAAAATCTTAACATATTGCCAACCAATCTGACCTTTTTTGTGAGGCATTATATCTACCTATCTAACTAATAAGAAAAAGGAGGATCGTACTAGTAAGAAAAAAAAACAAAAAACCCATTGAACCAATTAGCAAGTTTACGGTTACCGCGCAATTCCTAACGTATCTCATTCACTACACTATTGACAGTGTCGAGAGAACAATAAAGCTCGCCATTCAGCATGCGACAAACTTTCGAAAGTGGGACTGTCGCATATCGCACGCCTTTTGTTTATAGTATCGTTCTGGTGTGAATTATTGTTATGTTATGCCTTTAATGGGGTATTATTTTGTATTGATGGAACTGTGTAGCTGTTTATTTGGGTCTGATAAATGGTACGGACTATTGAGGATGTTGACAGTTTTAAAATGGAGTGTTTAAGGCTGGGGTATCTGCTAAATTAGCAACTCTATTTGTGGTGGTTCAAACTTCGTTTGAAATACTGTTAAAATAAAGTTCTAATCAGCTTGCACTACAAAGTGGTTGTCACGTCAGTAACTGCGGGCCGAATAGTGCGAAATGAGTGGTTTTTATTTAATTGTAGCCTAATAAATCGTTAGATCAAAATGCCAATTGTACACTTTGTGAAGAAAAAAATGACAAATATTTGTGTGAAAAAAAATAGTAAAACTTAATGCCGTTTAGGAGTAGTTACGAAATTTCAAAGAAAAATGCTTCACTTTCAATATTTTTTTCGAATAGTAATAATAATAAAACCGGCCAAGAGCGTGTCGGGCCACGCTCAGTGTAGGGTTCCGTAGTTTCCCGTCCGTCACAATAAGTGTTCCCACTTATGAGTTTAAAGGTGGGTATCTATTATGTAAAAATACTTGCATATACGAATATACTACAAACTTAGTACAGAAATTATTTTGTACAACTTTTAGTATTTTTTGTACAAAAACTGGTATTTCCATCAAGTTCAAAATAATTTTCCTAGAAAGTCCTTATAAAGTTCTACTTTTCAGATTTTTTTCATATTTTCTAAACTTATGGTTCAAAAGTTAGAGGGGGGGGGACACATTGTTTTTTACTTTTGGAGCGATTATTTCAGAAATTATTGCCATTATCAAAAAATGATTTTAGGAAACCCCTATTCATTTTTAAATACCTTTCCAACAATATATCACACGTTAGGGTTGAAATAAAAAAAAAAAATCACTTCCCACTTTACATATAGGGGGGCTACCCTAATAAAACATTTTTTTCCAAATTTTATTTTACCACTTTGTCGGCGTGATTGATATACATATTGGTACCAAATTTCAGCTTTCTAGTGCTAACGGTCACAGAGATTAAGCGAGGACGGACAGACGGACGGACAGACATGGCGAAACTATAAGGGTTCCTAGTTGACTACGGAACCCTTAAAATAGAATTATTTCAATTGTACCAAATAAAGAATAGAGTCTAACAAGCAACTTTTTTTTTTTTGCACATTTATATTGACTCATGAAAGAGGAGTTACATGGAGGAAACCTCTGGTTAGCAGATACCACCCCATTAAAGAAGAATTTACCAATTTAAGTGTTTGTGTGAAGCGAGATACTACATACTGCTTGGTGGTTCTTGTGTTCGCTCCTGCTTAGCTTAAAGTGCTGGGTTCAATTACTATTAAGTTAGGCAAAGTGTTACTTGTTATTCCTTGAACTTTTCAGCAATATACCGCGCCCGGTTAATGGCAATAGGCTCGCCCCAAAATACACGTGACACATAAACGTAACTTGTGAAATGTGAGAGTACTAAAGGCTTTGCCTAACCCTTCGAAGAAATACAGGCGTAATGTTTTATTTATTTATTTATTTAGGAAAAACAAACAGTAACATATTACAGGTTTCTAATAAGGATTACATACTAAACTATTATAAATATGCTACCCACTACGTTTTCCACAGATTACTATAAATAATTATACAACTAGAGAGACTGTAAACTGTTTATGAAGTAAACTAAAATAACAGTTATTATAATAAGTTTTACAATAAGCAATACGCGATGCACAATATACAAAAAGTTACAATTAGTTGGCACACAATACATATTATACACTTATATATACACTTATATAGACACACATTACATCACAATGGTCGACTGCCGATCCTTAAGAATTGTACGGATTTGCTTCCTGAATACGTTTTTACTGAGGAAAAGTATGTCGATTACGCTAAACTCATTATTGTAAGTCTCAACCAAGCGATGAAGGGGTGCGCGCGAGCCAGCGTTAGATTTACAACAGCTAGTAGCAAACAAGTGCCTTGTGCGCACCTCGCGTACATGTACTGTTCGAGGAACAAGGTAACATAGATTCTTTACCAAATCAGGACAATCAAATTTATTGCGGCATACATTAAACAGAGTCATGACATCAAGGAGCATTCGTCTTGACTGCAAGGTTAGGATATCGTATTTCCTAAGAAGTAAGTGGTATGAGCCTTTTTTCCGAAAACATCTGTAGTTTATAGCACGAAGGTATTTGCGTTGTACCAGCTCCAAAGTATCATTATATTTTTTGTATAGAGGGTTCCATATCGATACTGCAAACTCTAGCTGTGGCCTAATTATGGACTTGTATAAATGCAGAAAAGTGGAGGGGCGACGAAAATCCGTAGATGCTCTCATTACGAAACCGAACATTTGGTAAGCCTTACTAACTATTTTATCTATATGAACATCTAGATGGAGCTTTGAATCCAGCTGAACCCCAAGGTCACGGAGAGAAGTAACTCTGTCTATAATTGTATTAGCAAGGTAGTAGTTAAATTCAGTCTTATTTTTCTTTTTGGTGAACGATATAACGTGACACTTTGGAAGACTGAGATAAAGCTTATTGGAAACACAATAGTTTGAGAAACGGTCCAGATCTTCCTGGAAATCAATACAATCTTGTTTGTTTGAAATTTTTTTATAAACCTTTAAATCATCTGCATAAAGAAGAAATTTAGAATTATGAAAACAGAATTTAATGTCATTTATAAATAAAACAAATAACAATGGACCCAGAATAGAACCTTGAGGGACACCAGACGTGACCGGAATAGAGCCGGACTCGAAGCCATCAATCACTACTTTCTGAGTTCTGTTAGTTATATAATTATGATACAAACCACCGCAAAAGGTCCCCTCTGATTCCGTTATAAGCAATTTTACTCAGTAATAGTTCATGATCAATTTTATCAAATGCTTTTTGAAAATCAGTATAAACTGCATCAACCTGCTGTCTATCATCAATACTTTCAAAGAGATGGGATGTGAAAATAAGCAGATTGCTAATACAAGATCTGTCCTTAACAAAACCATGCTGTTCATTTATCAGCACACTGTGAATGGCTGGATATACCTCGTTATGTACAAGCCTCTCAAAGAGTTTGGAGAAAGCAGGTAGTACGGAGATAGGTCGATAAGTCGCTACATCATGCTTGGATCCACTTTTGTGAACTGGCACAATATTTGCATGTTTCCAAACATCCGGAAAGACACCGCAAGATAAACATTTATTAAAAACGATAAATAAGGGATAGCAAAGTGTATCACACGTATTTTTTAGAAAAACTGATGGAATCCCATCCGGACCTGGACCCTTAGATGGATCGAGAGATTTTAATTCTTTACGTATAGCATCAAGAGAAAGATGCAGCTTACACAGGTTGACATCATTGTCAGCACTGATAGTGGGTGGTATCCAGGAATTAACATCAAAAGTTGTAGGCTCGTATACCGAGTGGAAGAATGTAGCAAATAAGTTGCAGGTAGTGATGGGATCATTGGATGAGATTTGATTGAAGTGAACCGTTGATGGGATTTTATTTGTGTTTTTACGGCTGGCAACATATGTCCAAAAGGTCTTAATATTGGTAGCAACACTGTCCTCAACAGCTTGGATATAGTTATCGTAGCATCGGTCAGCTACTTTTTTAAATCTTGTTCTGTTGATGGAGAATACCTCATAGAAACATAAAACAAATGAAAATGATGATGAATGATGATGTTTTGTCATAAAAACAAATGAAAGTAATTGAAAAATCTACTAAAACAATCTTGATACTTGCTAGTCCATCAGCGGGATCAATGATTCACACTTCTAATATTGCACTCCTGAATTTATTTAACGTCGTCTAATTTTTCGTCAAAATTCTATAGTTAGATGAGTGTAACAAAGAACGCCATAGTTGCGATTTTATCCATTTAAAAAATAAATCGCAGAGATTAATCGTCTCACGAACAGCAGACCTCACCTCAAGAAGACTCGTAAGACTCAGGTAGAATGCTCCACGTTCCCACTTCAGCTATAATCCGATCTTTCAAGTACGCAGCCACTGGACCGTATAAGTTTCAGTCGCTGAAAATTCTCCAAGATATTCTTTGTATTTTCCTTCAGGAGTTCAATTAGAAGTCGATTTTTAATGAAGATGTAACAGTCTTTGTGTGTGGGATATTGTGTTGTGTGTCTTTTGTTTTCCAATTATCTTTGTTTTTCCATTGAAACCTTTTTTGTACCTGGCATCTGGTAGTTAGTGTGATTTTTTAATTGAGGCAATTGTTATCACAAAGGTAATTGCAGCCATTTGTACGATACTACTAAAAAAAATCGCTGTTACGGACAAAACTGTAATACCTACATGGTCAAAATGGATGGAACAGCAGTGAAAAATTTCTAAATTGGGATGGTCCGTAATGATATAGGTATTGAATACGTGGTAACCTTTTGTGCGTCGATAATTCCACCCCGTATGTAACTCTATAAAACCGGCCAAGTGCGAGTCGGACTCGCACACGAAGGGTTCCGTACCATTGACTATATTTAGTATTTGTTGTTATAGCGGCAACAGAAATACATCATCTGTGAAAATTTCAACTGTCTAGCTTTCACGGTTCATGAGATACGAGACAGATAGACAGACGGACAGACAGCGAAGTCTTAGTAATAGGGTTCCGTTTTTACCCTTTGGGTACGGAACCCTAAAAAGCAAGACCCTTTTTAGGGTTCCGAGACTGTGTTTTTAATAGAGAACGTAGTAACCAGTTGTAATACCTTTACCTCTTCCAGCGAATTTGGAAATATAACCACACGTGGTAATGTCTTGTTAAAGAAGGAACCAATACCAGTATACTCGAAAAATCATGTAGATAAGATATGATCATTTATTGCGAAACACATGGTATACATAGTATATACTTTAACCAGTGCGATCTAGCGCCTTTCAAGAGCTCAAAGGGATAAGTCCTTTGATAGATACACGGCAGGTACTCGTATTTGCAGCTTCGTGGAAGTCAATTTCCTTATTTGAAATGTATGATCGAGGCTCTTTTTTTTCTGATGAGAAATCATCAAACGACTCCTCCTGCTCCGGGCGGAGCAGGAGGGAGTGTCAGAGTTTTACTGACTAAAACCCATCCATGTTCCTTCATCGCCCTTTGTGTTCCGGGGCCACGGTATCTCTTTCGAACAGTTACGCAGCCCCGGCAGGCATCGGTCCTTGCGGACCCCTTCCTTTTGCTGACTCTCTTTGAGGCGCGCGTGGAACACGAACGCGTCGTCGAAACGGCCTGTCGTCATGAGACGGACGGACGGCGAGCTAGCCCATAGCTCTCCGTCCACAGGACCGCGCCTACGGTCGCCAGGGGCCAGGTGGTGGCCCCCGTGATCGAGGCTCTCAATCAGACATTAAACCACTCTTGCACTCATACCCGGTTTTAAACTTAATGTTGTAGTCCGGAAACCTTTTAACTCATCACCTGCCTAGCTCTTTCTCTGCTTTGTTGGGGTCGGCTTCCAGTTTAACCGGATCCAGCGGAATACCAGTATTTTGACGGAGCGACTGCCTATTTGGACTCCAGTACTAGGTAACATGGTACTATCGAGGACACTCCCGCCTGACCACCACTAAGCTCATTTTTGCTTGCTCTCGCAAGACTCGCAACATAAAAAGGCTCTCTAGCCCCGTTGACTTGTGTAGAAAAAATTAATGAAAAGATACCGAATCGGCCGAGCGCACTGACGACGCATGCCAAACGAGAGTTATTGTTATTTTGCGCGACAAAGTTGACGCTTTCCTAATAGGCCCAAACTTTAAGGGGGCGTGGCTCGGCGCCTCCGCATGTTTAAGCGAAAAAAATTTAAAATGGTCAGGCGGAAAAGAACCCCATAGTACCTCTTGTTGTCATACTTTCGGTCTTCGGACTATCCTTAACGACTGTCAAAGATCTGCTAGTGACAGTATCAAAGATCTACTAATGACAGTCGGCTCCAACGCCTTAAGATGGGTATCGAGGCAAGCAGTCGAGGTTGTTACTAGTACACCTAATTTCTTTACCTTATGGTTAGTGCCTCGGTGTCGAGAGTTTTTAAGCCTCCCATGGGCCTCTGACTTGGCTTTACATGCCGTCATGAAATATCTCTCAGGCATGCTGGTTTCCTCACGATGTTTTCCTTTATCGAAGCAAGTCATAATCTATACATATAATAAAAGAGTAACGAAAGAAAATCTGTACATTGAAAATTTTCGAGAAAAAATAAGTGGCTTTTGTGAGAAAAACGTAACTGATGACAAAAAGTGACTTTTTAGAATTTTTGTCTGTTTGTCTGTGTGTATGGTACGACTTTACGCCAAAACTACTGGATAGATTGAATTGAAATTCAGCAAAAATGTTCTTTGTAAACCAAGGAAGGCTTTAGGCTACATATTATCACGCCGTATGTTATGGGAGGTAAGCCATATTGATTTTAAAAGCTTTTTGTTCGTAATTGAATGCACAAAATGACATGTTATAAGCTATATTATGTGACGCAGAGAAAATTGCGCGGGTCAGCTAGTTATACAATACGCACATGATTCCGAAACATCTTGGGTTCGAACTCGAGACCTATGAATTGGCGGTCACACTATTAGACTATCATTGCTATACCAAATTTTAATGTGGCAGACAGTAACTCATTTAGTAGTGTTGAGGATGAGGTCTGTTCCCGGGTGATGAAATGAATCTATCGTTATGGTTTCACATCTATATTGAATAATTTTGGATTTGTACAGAGTTTTGGGTTACACCGCCATGGCCATGGCGGGGGGTCTGTACTGGATGATGGATGCGAGGTGAAAAGGAATGATTCGATACAATGCAAGCCTTTTTATAGCCGCTGTGAATGAACAGAATGACTGAATGACTGTATGATGCTGAAGAATGAACGTAGCAGCGCCAGGCGAGCGTGGTGGCCAGTGGACGAACTAGGCGGAGCTGATGTCCACCCAGCTGCAGAGGTCGGGCCGCTGCGCTCACGCACCGAGTGCCATCTCGAGAGTCATCTTGTGGATAGGTGGCGCTAGCAGTAGGCGTGAACAAGTAGGTACCATAAAATACCTTCATATATACATTCCTATCTCAGTTGCCCCAAGGGTGGTTAGCGTAGTTACAGTCTATTATAAATTGTGTACCCAACCATGAAATATGCAAGAGAACAACGGTTTGCTAAAGCATTTAATTTTGTATTTTCACCTTTGCAAATAAACGTTTCGTATTTTCATTAACAGACAATGTATGTAGTACCTTAAATACTATGATGTATATTGTTGAAATGTTGAATATATTTATGTTGTAGAATACAAATGATGGATAATATGCTTACTGCATTGTAGTATTGTAGGGTTGCTAGAATTTATGAAATTTGCAAGTGAATTTCGGTTTTATTCAGTTTTAGTAGTTTGTTTTAAATATTTTATAAGTGTAATATTAATTTAGTATATTATATATAGTATATTCTTTAGGTTAAGCCGTGCTTGCCTAGGTTGGTCTGTGGATATGACCACCCTTACATACCGAGTTTCCTCCGTGCCTCGGAAAAAACGTTAAGCTGTTGGTCCCGGCTGTCACTTGTAGATCTTTGATAGTCGTTACAGGTAGTCAGTGGCCCAAAAAGTCTGACAACCAGTCAAACCAAGGGGTATCGTATTACCCGGTACTAACTGGGTTGTGGAGGTCAGATAAGCAGTCGCTCCATGTAAAATACTGGTGTTCAGCTGCATCCGGTTAGACTGGAAGCCGACCCCAAAATAGTTGGGAAAAGGCTAGGCAGATGATGATGAATATTAATTTAGTAAGCAAGTGTGTTTTATTTTCCTCTTGAATCGGCAAACCAAATTTTTTTTTCCAAACCGTATGTTTTTTCGCAACTTATTTCGCATAACTTGCATTTTTTTCTCATAAATATGAATAGAAAAACTGCCATATTATTTTTAGTCTGGCAATCAGCACGTAGCCTGTTACTATCACGTTAGCAACCCTGTCTAAGCGTACCTATACCTACCCACATTTCATGAACTCACTGAGGAGAGTTTCAACGAAAGTTGCAAGCATTGTCGAATTTTATGCTTAATTTAACACAAGCCATACTTCACACGAGTGCAGGTTCGTGAAAAATGTCTGTGCATTCGAGAATAGGGATAGAGTAATGGAGAAATTGGTTCAGAAGGACCACCATATTGCCTTAGGCTTTACATGCCGTCAAGAAATATCTCTCAGGTTGCTGGTTTCCAGACGATGTTTTCCTTCAACGAAGCAAGTGATAATAGGCTTGTGTCCTGAAAAAATCTAATTAGTCCGTCAGTTAGATTATCAAAAAATATTTGACACGTATTTTTTCTTTTGTTATGTAAACCATTATTGACGAAGATACGACGCTTTTAAAATCCTGCTTTGGAAGTGATAATGCAATACGCACATGAATCCGAAAAATTAGAGATGCGCATCTTTGGTTCGAACTTGTGATCTATGACTTGGTAGTCCGACGGTAGTTTAGACTACAGAATCTTACTACTTTAGCATGGGGCAGCCTTAGCCTTATCATACTAGCGGATTGCGAGCAGATTCAAAGCCGAGCGGGCGCGAATAGCAGCATGAAAATGCACTCAATTGTCAACGTTAGGCTGCAAAGCCTAGCGTTGAAAATTGAGTTTGCGTTGCGCAGCGAATGCGCAGCGAATTGATGCGCAGCAAATTCAACTCAGCACTTTAAATAAAGAACGAAGTCATTTTAAATTGCTCATAAGGTCAGTATAAAATTTCTCAATGGTTGTCTTTTAAAATATGGGATTTTTTTTAAATATTACGGTATATTATTATTTTATTATCACTTTTTTAAATATAAGATTCACAGACAACTATTGCAAATTTTTACTGAGACCTGCTTTCAATTTTTTTTCCTTTATCAAAATTGTACTGAGTAGTTTTTCTGAATTCTCTTTGAAGTGACAGAGACAAGCTAAAACATGTCTCTGTGAATACTTTACTACTGTGTCTAGTAGAAACGTGTAAGTTTGAACATGGCGGTATATTTCGCTTTAAAGACAGAAAAAGAGTCGCTTTATACCTTGACGGCTTTGCCTATAAATCAGCTGTTGACATTTTGACTAACTCAGCACGTTTGGCCGCAGAGTTTTTCAATGTTAAAGGTGAATATTTCTATCCTAGATATTATCGAATGGGTTCTTCTTGACGTCACTGAAATCTGGACTCCAAGTTGCTACTGAGAAAGGAGAATAGCGAGATTGCATGTAATTCGGGACCCAGTGATATGGGTAGCGTAGCTTAGAACATCGGTGGCCCAGTGGTGGCGGCCCCGACTTACGAACAGTAAGTCGTGGGTTCGAACCCAGACAGGCGCATTACTTTGTGTAATTAATTCATCATCACTGCTCTCAAAACGGTGAAGGAACACATCGTGAGGAAACCGGCGTGTCCTAGAACCAAAAATTCAAAGACATGTGACATCTACCAATCCGCACTGGGCCCGCATGGTGGATTATAGCCCATACGCAAAATATAGTTAATGAACGACTTAAGACTAACAAAAAAGCAAATGGAAAGAAGGATATAGAAGTTGGGAGAAAAAAGAAATGAAAGGCAGAAGATTATGACATAACATAAGGCATGGACTTATTGGTTATTATTTAGTAGTAGAATGGCATAAAATCGCATTTATCCGTATTCCACGAAGCCATTGCACGCAAACAAACAATGGAATTCATTATCCACAGATGAATTTGGCTCTGACGTTTTATTTCTTAGTTGTACTTGTAAGAAGGTATTTATGTCAAACGTTGCGTTCAGAAACTGCACGATGACTTATTTTTATATAAATTAAAATCATTGGTAACTTTTAATTCCCATCGCCTAGTAACTAATATAAACTAGACCGTGAACGGCGCTCCGTTGATTTTTAAATTACGTGGGTCCAACCTCGCCATTCTCCTTTAACTGAACCAGAGTATCGAACCCAGGATCCCATGCAACTTTTCAGTCACCGGCGCCACTTTCAGACTTCCTCTTATGTACTCGTTCCTTATTTCATCCATTTGCGATACACACATCCCCCTTAGCATTTTCATCTCAGCCACATGCAATCACCTTTCATGCCGCTGCTGTTTTTTTGCTTTTGTGGCCCAACATTCTGATCCGTACAAGACAGTAGGGCATTGGCATGCCCTAGCTGTGCAGACAACAAATTTAGGCATCAACGGGGCGCAGATGATGCATCGTTTTGTCTGTACAATGCGCAGACCGTCACTTGCAGCTAACTTCCGAGCCGCCATTAAGTTTGAACCGAACACATATTATCTTGATCATCAAGATAGATATCGCAGCCGTAGAGTACTTTAAACGCATTCTAATTAAAATAACAAGTAACTATGCAAATGTAGAGGTATCCCAAAAAGTTTAGACTTTTTGCGACCAGCCACCGTGCAATGTAGCATAGAAAGTTCATTTTCACGCGACCAGTGAAGCGGGTAAACTGAAAATGCTGGAATATTCAGCCCAATGATTAATACCTAAGCAAACTTTGAGAGGGGTCACATGAAATGCAGTAATACTGAAACAGAAGTGACTGAAGTGCCATGAATATTTGAGGTGGGGACAAAGAGACGTGGAATTTCCTAGTTTTCGGTCCGAGACCATGAAGTAATAGGTACAGAAGTGCAAGTCCTAAACAGAAAAAAATCCGGCCAAGTGCAACTCGGACTCACACTCGCGTATGAAGGGTTTCCTTCCTTACCATCGTAGTAGAAGAGCCCCTTTTAATTATTAATGTATTTTCATACTGACGGCAACAGAAATACACATCCTGTGAAAATTTCAACTGTATACCTATTACGGATCATGAGATACAGCCTGCTAACAGACTGATGGACGGACAGCGGAGGCTTAGTGATAGGGTCCCGTTGGTTACTCTTAACTTCAGGTACGAAACCCAAAAAATACACGAACACATAGACACGGTTCACGTACGACTGTCATTTGTTTTAGAACTCTGTGCCCACGAAGAGGTCTATGCATGGAGTTTTTGTGCGTGAGCGAATCAGAAATGAAAAGAGATTCACAGAATAACCAAGGTAAACGACATAATACGAATGATTGGTAAACTTAAGCCACGGGGCAGGGCACATTGCTCACAGAATGGATGGCTGTCGGGGTCGAAAGGTTATGGAAATGGCAGTCGCGTATCGTAAAGTTCAGAGTTGGAAGTCCTCCCATACGGTGGATCATTGACCTTGAGAATCCAGATCCGGATGCCGGAGGCTCTGGAACGATCGATATAATGACCCATGAGAGGCCTATGTCCTTCAGTAGAACTCTTTCGGATGAAATGATTATGAAGATGTTGTTTTCACGCATTGTAAAGTCTTCGCACTCACCACAGACGCGCCGACTCAACTCACAGAAGCAATATGAGCTTTATATCGGGGAACTTACGGTAGAATGTTCAACAACGTCGGTGTCGAGTCTGTCTAATTTGGAAAGACCTGTATGGAGCTGGTCTTCTGTATCTATCTGTTTTATGCCAAGAGTGTTTGACTGGAAACGTGTACATACATAAATTATAGCGGCTTGAATTGAAATCGTTTGCAAAATGAGATGTTTGGAGGGCTTTAGTGGGTGGAATGATGTTGTGTTTAGGTGTTATATCTTGAAAGTTTGACCTTGGCTTTCACACTGTTATTTTAAACATCAATTGACACCTTATTTCACCAGTCAGTCTTACCTTACGAATATTTTATAACTGACTTGTGGACGTCATCATATACGTCAGATATGCATCGGCTCCATGTAATACTAGCCAGTATTTTACATTCGGTTAGACTGGAAGCCGTCCCAGCAAAGTTTTGGAAATGGCTATTAAGGTGATGTGGAACAGTGGAATAGAATAGAATAGAATACTCTTTATTATGTACAGCATAAAAATTACAGATACAAATGTAGAACATTTTACAAGGGGTGACACAATGGGCGGTCTTATCGCTAAAAGCGAAACATGTGAGCTTGTGGTTATCATCTGCCTAGCCTTTTCCAAACTTTGTTGGGGTCGGCTTCCAGTCTAACCGGATGCAGCTGAGTACCAGTATTTTACATGGAGCGACTGCCTATCTGACCTCCACAACCCAGCAAGCAAGCGAGTAAGTGCGTGCAAGTGAGCTTGTGGTTAATGGACTGGAATCTCCTTAAATTTTAACCAGAAATCAACTAGTGGACATTCTTCTTAACATTCACGGTAACAACGGTTTAGATATCGCCGTGTAGTACCTATAGGTAAAATATTATTTGCAGACAAAAAAAAATGTTTTTATTTTCTTTGATTGCCAAAGCTAAGGTATACAAAAACATAACATACATTATGTATCCAATAACCTAAATTTTGCCAGTTACGTGTAAGTCCCATGTCGTAGGGTGCGAACCTATTTCAATATTAAAAACTTGTATACTAAGCCTATCAAGTCATATAATATGTTATTGTTATATTATTGTGGTGAAAAATAAATATTATTATTATTATTCCGTTTATTCACTTACATCCTTATCTATTTACATTTTTAAGTATTTCTTAAAATAAAACGATACAAAAAAAAACACTTAAAAATATAAAAAAATAGTAGTCCGCCGGTGTCGGGAGCAGGGTCCAAGCCACCGGTGGTTAGGGCTGCAGAGACAGGAACTTCCTCACAATGCGAGCCGTATCGAGGAGTACTGCCTTCTGAATCAGGCCCTTGATCCAACCGCCTAAAGAGAGCTTCGATAGATGGTCATCGAAGCTCTTGGCTATAAGGCCATTGGCCGTCACGACAATCGGCACAATGATAACCGAGTTCATATTCCACATGCCGCGAACCTCGTGTGCCAAGTCGAGATATTTTATTTGTTTTTCTTTCTCAGCTTTCACGAGGTTCTCGTCATGCGGAATGGTAACATCGATTATCATTACGCGGCGCGCTGATCGGTCCACCATCACTATGTCAGGCTTATTGGCGACAATAGTCCTGTCAGTAATGATGGACCGATCCCAGTACAGCGTGACATGGTCATTTTCGAGAACTGGGTCGGGCACATACTTGTAGTACGGTACCTCAGATTCCACAAGTTTATATTTCAAGGCAAGTTGCTGGTGTATAATCCTGGCTACTTGGTTATGCCTGTGCAAGTACTCGCCGTTAGCCAGACGAGAACAACCAGAAATAATATGTCTGATGGACTCACCCGGAAGGTGGCATGCCCGACACACGTCAACCGTCCCGTCCTTCATAATATATTTCCGGTAGTTGTTCGTCAACATAACTTCGTCCATAATTGCACAGACAAAACCTTCAGTTTCCCCAAAGAGGTCGCCGAAACGTAACCAGGACACGGACGCTATAAAATCTACATCGGGCCCATGAAGAGCCCGGTAGAAGCGCCCGTGAAGCTCTTTGCCTTGCCATACTTCCTTGCGGTCATCGGTGGTAAGTACCTCAGGTCTGTGCCAGTTCTCTTTAGCCATGGACAGCGGGGTGAGTCCCTTGTCCACTGCGACCACATCTCGGTGCATACCCACCTCGGCTTTAAAAAAATATTCTCTGAGACTGCACACCTCGCGGTTGTGGAGGGTCTTCGCGTTTAAAAAGCCTCGACCTCCGCACTTCCGCGGGATGTACAGTCTCATAACCGAAGATCGTGGGTGATGCATCCGGCTTTCGGTCAGCAGTGTACGAACTCTTCTATCCAGGGCGTCGAGTTCGGTCTGAGTCCATTTGAGTATGCCGAAAGAGTACATTAAAACCGGCATGACCCAACCATTGAAGGCGCGCACCTTGTTCCCGCCTGAAAGAAGGCTATTTAATACCTTTCTCAGGCGACCGAAGAAGCGCTCCCTCAATGATTGCTTCATGTCAGTTACATTAATGCCTAACGCTTCCGACATACCCAAATACTTATAGGTTTCGGATGAAGAAAGAGATTTCAGGTGTATGGAGTCCGAGAGTTGAAGTCCCTCGGACTCCATAATCTCCCCTCGCTTTACATACATGACTGCACATTTGTCCACACCAAATTCCATCCTGATGGCGCTACTAAAAGTTTCAGTTACTTTCAGTAGCTCCATCAGTCGTAATTTGTTGGGGGCAAAGAGTTTCAGATCATCCATGTAAAGCAGGTGAGATATAACCTGACCATCCTTCCTCAACCGGCAGCCTAGGCCTGAATTCTCCAGCAATGCGCTTAGAGGATTCAGGGCTAAACAGAACCAAAGTGGACTCAGACTGTCGCCCTGGAATATTCCCCGCTTAATCCATACAGGCTCATCGCTCCCCTGGATCTGTCGACATCCTGGATATCGAAGGACCGTCTTCCATTGCCCCATACATGACTCAAGAAAGGTGCGTAGAGTTGTATCTACTTTGTACAACTCCAGCACCCTCATGAGCCACGTATGTGGCACCGAGTCATAGGCCTTCTTATAATCTATCCAACATGTCGACAGATCTTTGCGAGAACGACGAACCTGTTGGCTAATGGCCATGTCGATGAGGAGTAGCTCCTTAGTACCGCGAGACCCATTCCTACATCCATTCTGAGAGGCTGACATAATGGAGTTTTTGTCAATGTGTGTATTAATTTTCACTCTCAGAATGGATGTAAGAAGCTTGTAGATCGTCGACAAACACGTGATCGGTCTATAATTTTTGGGTTCCGCGGGACTACCTGACTTATGGAGCAGGTGGGTAACGCCTGTTGTTAAAAACTGTGGAAGGGACCCGGACTCTAAGGATGACTGGAATTGCGATGCCAGGCAAGTGTGTGAACTACTAAACCATTTGAGCCAGAAGTTGTGCAGTCCGTCCGGTCCCGGGGATTTCCAATTTGGTAACGGACGAACTGCTCTGGCTACATCTAAAGGTGTTATAAAAATTGGCTCCATTTCTGGGATAGGTTTACACACTCGCTCGACATCACGCATCCAGTCAGCCTCAGTATGACAAACGGGTACCGACCAGATGCTGCGCCAGAAAGAACTCGTGGCGGCATCATCCGGGCGGCACACGTCTGTCATATTTTGCTCGGGTCGCTCCCAAGCTCTGTATACCCACCTCTCATCGCTCTGGAACATGCGATTCTGTGAATACCGATCAACCCGCCGCTTATACCTCCGAATACGGTTCGCCCATGCATAAACTTTCTGCTTCAGGAAGTCGATGCGCTCTGTGGCACGGGACATGTATTCTTGAGGACTGATTTCAGTCCCCGAGAATGCCCGCCTCACAAAGCGCATCACTCGTGGTCGTGTATTGCCCTCCCTGAAGCAGTATAGTTTGCCGATGAGTACCCTGGCCCCGTCGATACGGCGCTCGATCCTGCGCTGCCAGGCTGGTACAGCTGGTTTTGGTCGAGTAGCTACGTCACAATTTGGGAACTTGACATTAGCTATACGACATGCCGCAACAGCCCCACAGAACAGGATCGAGTGTGTATCAACGAGGTTCTCGCTACTTTCGAATATATTCTTGAGTTGCGAGTCCAAGGCACACACCAGCGCCCTATTTTTCTTATGCATGGGTAACCGTGGTAATCGGGGCCTAAGTTCGGTAGGAGTGGACCGATATTCATGAAGCGCATTCTCCAGAGCGCTCCTCAATCGGTCGTTGCACTGGCTACTTACCGTGGCAACCCCATCATCCTCCTCTACAACAGCAGGGTTCAACCGCGGTGGTGTTGCGTCAATAGCTGACACTTGCACCGCGGTTTGTGTCGGAGTTATTATTATTATTATTATAATCAACCGGGCGCAAATCCAGACTCCGTGGCTGCTACTGAATTCCTTATAGAAAAACCCAATAACACTTTGCCCAACCTGGGAATCGAACCTAGGACCCATCCTCAGCAGTCGCGCTTGCAACTACTAGACCAACGAGGCAGTCATATAAAAACTACACGTGAAAATCTTCTTCTTCCTAAACTTAACCAATTCAGCATCGTCTGCACTTTAATTCCAGTTTATCCTGACTTCAAAATCCCTACATTCAAGCTATTTTCCCCCCCCCCCCACCCCCCAAAAGAAGCAACTTACAATACCACAATTTCGACTTTAAACTTTATAATAGAAAATATTCAAAGTTGAAGCAACAATAGAAAGATTTAAAGAAAACTACAGTCAGTTGGTGCCAAGTCGAGTTGTCAGTATTTACACTTAACCGCGCTCGTCGTCGCGCCGCCCGGCCGGCGGACGGAGTATGAATAGTAATTCTTTGTCGCGAATGCAGTTGAGGGTTGGCTTTATGGGGGTGAGAAGAAGGATTGGTGGTTCTTGAGATGGATAACTTTTTTGGACAGTTGGTGTCAAACAAATTGGAGAAAAAACATAAAGAGCAGATTTTTAGGCAAGGTTGAAAAATTCGTCGCTTTGTTCACAAAAATTGCAGTATATCTCTAAATATGGCTAAGAGTCTAAAATACCTATGCTTAACAAGGCGTCTTTGGATTGATTCCGATAATCCAATTCAAATCGAAGTTAATGAATCTTGCTTTGTGGAGGAACTTGACTATCAACAGAGTAGATTTTTGCAATATTCTACTCCACTGTTCCAAACCACTAAATCCCATCCTAAATTTTAAGTTCTACCAAACTGAGAGACCTTTTCAAAAGAATAGTACAAACTAAAGCACAAGTATACGAAACCAATCGTATTCTATTAAAACACACGGAAAACTAGCAAACGAAACTCAATAATCTACCAATAGATACAATCCATATAAAAATTGGCGTTGATAACAGCACCAGTATAAAGGTATGAAGCATGTTATCTAGTAGATCTAATGAGAAGCTCACAATGAGCTTGTGTTGTGTTGCAACCTCCATTACTGGGCGTATCGAATTCACTTCTTAGATTGAGATGTGGGAGGTAAATGGAGGTGGCATTTTGAATTAGTGGTTTGAGTTTGTAGTTCAGGTTTATGTATCGTGAGAACTTGTACAGGTTTTAAGCTTGCTATGTAAAGAACAGGCACAATAAACAGAGTCAACTATTAAAAGCCGCTTTTATCTCACAAAATATTTTTCTTCGCATATTCTGCCCCCACTCTTAGTAATGGACAAATGCCTCCCAAAGTCCTTCCAGGAATTCTCGAACCAGCTCTATAATTGCTGCCAGTTAAGATCGCAATAGCGGTCATTGCCCTGTCCCTAAAATTATCTCTTCTTACGACCCAAAACAAATGAAGCATGTGTCGTTTTTCAATAGAAAAAAAATCGAAGATCATGATAGATTGATACGATTAATGACACGATAATAAGATTGAGACGATTCAAGACTTAAACAGGCTTATTTTTGGATTTCAAGGCTAAGAACTTTAATAAATGTAGGTAGGTCAATGAACGATATTGCGATCTTCACTGGCAGCAAATATAGTGGTATGCACTATTGAATCTATCTGACGTTAAGTGTCAAACTTGACACATTTTGAATTGTCAGTTCTGCAAACCATAGCAGAATTTTTTTAAATGGTCAGACTGTCAACTATTGGCTTTATTAAAAGTCGTCTCGTCGCCTCATAAATTCACAAAAAAATTTACCCAGAAATAATTATATCCTTCTTTTTTTTATAACAATATGGGCCTGCTCTTGACCTCGATCACGCCTGATGGAAAGCGATGGATGAGATCTATGATGGGACGAGCGTGCCCAGAAGATGCCTGTTCACTCTTGCTTTGAAGGCAACTTGATCTTCTTTGTGTTCACTAAATACCGCATCCACGACCAGCTGCCCAGTCTTCCCTCCACGCGAATACCCATTAAGGTGCACCTTTTGATGTGCTTAGCCCCATTGAGTAAGATCGTGATAAACTCTGATTGAATCTACGATACCATATCACATTGTTCTCTTTTATAATTAGTTTTGTATCAGTGTTGAAAAATTATACGAATTATTAAAGTTGCGTGGCGATAGTCAGGTGCGCAGTGGATCAGTGGTAACGGCTTCGAAGTACTTGTCCTAGGTTCGATTCCAAAAAGGCACAGTGCTTTGTGTTACTTATTTCATCACCATTGATATTCAAACCTTTTGGTACTCAAAAAAATTCTTCTTCTTCAACCCTTGGCCACACAATGCTGAGTGTAGGTCTCTCCCAAACTAAATCTTTCCAGTTTTGGCAGATAATAATCATAATTTTATCATAAGTCAAATCAGCCTCTATAGTTTCCACTGCAGGGCCACATTACACCACACGCGGGCCCAGTGCGGGTTGGTAGATGGCACATACCTTAACATTTTTGGTTCTGCATTTTTGGTTGCTTCTTCTTCTTCGTCGTGTCGAAGATTCCCCTTATTAAAATTAAACTAGTTTGGTTTGTTCGGGTGACACACAGATGAGGCTAGTAGGTAGTAAATAAATAATATTATTCTATTAAATAGGCATTTTTAAGTGTGTAATAAATAAATAATATACAATGAATATTTTTTGTAACAGCGGATAACACAATTATATTAGTAATAATAAACACGAAGACACCTGCTAAATAAATAAGTACTTATACGAAAACGAAACAGTTTATTGACATGACGCACTTCGATGCAGCATCGACCTATGCATTTTTACAATTGCAATACCGCAATGACATTTCAGTAAGAGTAAAACTACTGCCCAGTTAATATCTCTCAGACATCCTGATATCCTCACGATGTTTCCTTCACCGAAGCAAGTGATAATTATACAATACGGACATGAATCAGAAAAATTAGAGGTACCTACGTGTCTTGGGTAGGAACTAGAGACCTATGACGGCAGTGTGACGGACACACCACTAGGCTATCACTGCTATAACGTGAACTTTAAGGCGATAGAAAAGCTATCAAAACAATCAACAATCGTCAGCCAACACTGAAACCCATATTTTCATCACAACATCAATCTAATACGCAAATAACCATCTCTACTATAACGATTGTGCCCTAATTATATTGTGTATGATAGAGCAAATCCCAGTGGTTCGTCACAATATACTCTATTTTCTGATGGTTATTATGTACCGCGCAGCAGTGAGATTGGACCGGCCAATTGCCTGTGTAGAGTGGCTATGAGTACTGGGGATTATTATGGGTTAATTTTAGTAAGCAATCAAAATTTTGTTATTTGTTTATTGTTATTAAAGCTGTATGTAGGACAGGGAGAACCCGAAAATTCATTAAGTTTGGAAATATTGACAGAAACCGAAGAAGTGTGCAAAGCCGTGATGCAGACTATTATCTTTAGATAACAGTAATAAATAACTCAATCAAATATGTTTTAGTTCAACCATATACTTATCGTTGCGTGAAAAAACCATCTTAATAAACAAAGATTAAAAAAATAGATAATTAATTGCCAGACTTCCGTGTAACCTAAGTGAACATGTGACACTACTCAAAAAAGCATGATAAGATACAAAAAAAAAATTGAACTTTAAAAAAAATATCTGAACATTTTGAGAAACAGCCCTCAAAATTTTCCTTCATTTTGGGGACGAACAGTCACCAAAGTTCTCCTTAATTTTTTGAAACAACTCAAAAATACAGCCCAAAAGAACACCTGAAACTATCCTACTCTATTCCTAACCAATGGTCACCTCTACGTACAGTCACGCGCGGCGCGGTCACGGCTCCGCTTCATTACCGCGATGTTATTTTCAATCATAACTATAAACAGGTATTGTTCACCTAACTGTACTTTGAGTTCGGACGCACTTGCGATTGCGATTGAACTGCGCCTGAACTGTCGTTTATTGTTGAAGAAGTTAGAGCGGGCGCACGTTTGTGGATTGTTTTTTTTTTTTGTATGTGACATAAGATATCAAATACTCCTTCTTACATAAATCATTGATGGTGTAGTTAGTAATTATTTGACGAAACATAGATGCAGTCTGGCCAGGCCGTTCCAGGTCATAACAATAGAGATTTTGGTACTTATAAGTCTTAGTGACATAATTAATGATTTATTTTTATTTTCCAAGCACGATACGATAAACAGGTTGATTGCTAATTTTATGGTTGCAGGAAGTGAATACCCATAATTTATTTTCTGATTTCTCCATTACAGCAAGTTAAGTTCCAAACTGAGAAGTAACATGCTTAATTATAGTAAAAACATTTTAAAAACAAACTTTTAAATACTTAACGGTGGGACGCCATTTGTTATTTTTGTTCTGAGGGCATAAAGAATAACTAGTCTGCTGTCTCTGCGAGCCCGCCATGGATATTGGATTTAGAATGAGATCACTTAGCTACCCATACATTGTCATCAAAACTAAATGTGTATGCAAAATTTCAGCTCAATCGATTGGGAAAACTGTTTCAAAATTCAGTTGCAAGATTTGACCTAAACATACAAACATTGCAAATAAAATAAAGGCTTGTAAAAATAAAGCTACACACAACAAACGCGGTCAAGACCAATCGTGAGCGCGCGCCTCATCTTAAAATGGTAGCAAATAACGGGGTTTTTGATTAGACATACCATCGCTGATCTATTTTACCTACTGTGCTCGGAATGAACATGATTTGTGGAGCTATTTCGTGCTCGTGATAAGGAAAGTCAAGAGGTTAAGCTATGGTTCATGAGGTTTTGATGTGGATGGGGAAATAATAGTGTCTCTCCTCTGGCTTTAGAAATGTAACAAAATCAAAGCATTCATTTTAAGTAGGCCAGTTACAGGCACTTTTGAATTGTCGAAACAAAGATGAAAATTAAATGCAGCTGCAGTCCCAGTCACAAGACATAAGAACTGTGAAAGTACTGTAGTTGTTATCTCTATGGAGAAAATCTCAAAATATTGTTACAAAATCTTTGTTACATCATTCATGTTGAGATGGTATATTATGTGAGAACAATATAGCAAGAAGTGCACGTTAAAAGTGTTCACAGTAAAAACAAAACAAAAAAAAAACAATTCAAAAACCAAAATAATTCATTCAAATAACTTTTTATAAGCAGTAGTTTTAAATATCAAAGCCAATGAAAGTATATCTATCTATACTAATATTATAAAGAGGAAATATTTGTATTTTTGTGTGTATGTTTGTAATGTATAAACTCAAAAACTACTGCGCCGATTTCTCGTACTCCCACGAACTACGCGGGTGAAACCGCGGGACGTCAACTAACTAGTCAAAGATAAAGAAGAGTTAAGAAAAGAAGACAAGATATCAAAGTCTATTGCTAGACATTGCCCCCCCCCCCCCCCCCCCCAAGCTACGCCACAATAACCTGTCCTTAGAGATCCATCCAGAAGTTCATGTACGTTGGTCCATCTCACATTTTAAGGACGTTGTATGTCTCCTTACTGCGCTTGTCGATACAATAAAAAGTCTTCACTCCATAAATCGTTTGCTCCACCAGTTCTTGCGGCCTTGCTTGTTCTTCGTCAAAAATATGCTTGCAAGCAATCATTCAAAAACTTCACTTTTTTAGGTATTTTTGCCAGTCCCTTTTTATTCTGGTTTTTGGTATTTTTTCATAATTTTTGTCACCTTTGCTGAATATAAAAGTGTTTCGAAACAGTATCTCATGGTGAGTTTTTAACACTGCCGGGGCTGCGGGACAGTTCCAAAGAGATACCGTGGCTCGGAACACAAAGGGCGATGAAGGAACATGGATGGGTTTTAGTCAGTAAAAGTCTGACACTCCCTCCTGCTCCGTCACACACCGAAAAAAAAAATTGTGAAGTTTTAATAAAACGATAGTCTGTTTAGACAGACTATCGTTCTATCGTTTTATCGTTCGGTATCTGTACACAGTCTTGACTGAGTCTGCCTATATAGGTATAGCCTTAAAATCTGCCTCTTAAAATTATATCATGCAAACTGCCGCTCAAAAATATAACCTCAATCCTAACAAAGCTCCTCATTGCAACCCACCATCTTGAATACCCTCACGTTAACAAGAAATACTGCAATACTAAATACCTCCAGTACAAATCTAGAATTTATATTCTTAAACGTTATTCTCCGTGTTTTATAGTTAAATACCAGGTACAATTGTAGCGAGAGTGCACCTAAGCCGGGAAGAAATCACGCTTTACCTACGTGCTTTACGATGGTTGAGTTGTGGAGCGGTTTTGGTGATGAGCGGAGCGGGTAAGGAATATATATTTTAATGAAGAGAAAAAATCAAGACTTAGTTTAGCTTGTCGATGGGAAATTGGGTGTTTGGCTATGAGTTTGCCATATTTGCTGCATCGTTTATTATGCGCACAGCCAAGAAGTAGAATTATTAACGAGGAGCTGCCTGAGGCTAAATAATAACAGCCGCTCGGGTTGATCTTTAGGTTAAGCCGTGCTTGCCTAGGTTGGTCTGTGGATGGGAAACCACTCATTACATACCGGGTTTCCTTCGTGCCTCGGAAAGCCGTTGGTCCCGGCTGTCATTTGCAGACCTTTGACAGTCGTTACAGGTAGTCAGTGACACAAAAAGTCTGACAACCAGTCTTACCAAGAGGTATCGTATTACCTAGTACTAACTGGGTTGTGGTGGTCAGATAGACAGTCGCTCCAAATAAAATACAGGTATTCAGCTGCATCCGGTTAGACTGGAAGCCGACCCCAACATAGTTGGTTACCCTAACAAGGCTAGGCAGATGATGACAGCCAAGGAGTATTAGTATTCCCTGCCTGCGTCGGTGTTTCCAAGTTCATAAGACCCCAAATGACCGCAATCTATTTAAGTTGCGAGTTAATAAGCTTCTTTTGGGTTAGCTTGTTCCAACAGTTACCTCACCTCTGTCCTTTTTTTTTGTTTTCGGATGGGAAATCATCAAACGACTCCTCCCGCTCTGGGCGGAGCAGGAGGGAGTGTCAGACTTTTACTGACTAAAACCCATCCATGTTCCTTCATCGCCCTTTGTGTTCCGGGGCCACGGTATCTCTTTCGAACAGTCCCGCAACCCCGGCAGGACCTCATCTCTGTTCTCAGGACTAGATTGAGGTCAAGATTAGGCCCATTAAAAAAAAAATCTTTAGGGACTGTCTATCAGTTCCTGAACGTGTGGGCAACAGCCGATAAACTGAATTAAGTATTTTCAAGTCAAGATTCGGACCTACTTATTGGTCTCCTACAATATATCAGTTGGGAATAGTTTAGGTTGGGAATAGTTTTTTAGAGCCCTAAAATACGTTTGTTACCTAAAATAATAAATAATCTATCAATGGAATTGACAATCATGGATTACTACAACTGATTCAAAGCTAGTCGGCTAGACTCCGCTGTTTTACAATTTACTTGGTTAAAAATGTATTATTATTTTAGTGACTGTCGTACAGTAAATTAGTAACTTAAGGGCCTATACTACCTCAAATGGCTTAGCATGATCCTCAGTTACGCCTAAAATACTGCAGCATTAATTTTGAAATAAATATATGGTAAAGTTGCGTATTAATGTTAAGTCTTATGTTTGGCGAAAACACGATTCCATAAAATTTTCTCGATAGAAAAATTCCCTAAGTTACCTCTAAACTGAACAATAAACCGCTGGCAATCATAAAATACTTCTAAAACTTACTACTAACTTAAACTATAAAGCAGGTCTTATGTTATTTATTTGTTTAGTCCAATCAATAAATTTTTGTAAATCGCAAAAAAAACCACTCATTTCGCACTATTCGGCCCGCAGTGACTGACGTAACAATCACTTTGTAGTGCAAGCTGAATAAAACTTTATTCTAACAGTATTTCAAACGAAGTTTGAACCACTAAAAATAGAGTTGCTAATTTTACGGTTAGACATTTTTCTTTGGTATATTTTTTTATTATAACCAGTATTTGGAGCACACTTTGAATAAGGCTGGTTTAGGCAAATGATGATGATGATGATGATGACAATTTTCCTCCTACCAAAATGACGCAAAAAGTCACAAAGATCAAGTAAATTGAAAAAACGTCAACCATCTTCGCAATCCAGCCCACAGCAGGAAATGAAGTTTTCAATGTTCACTCCATTCTCCAATCTGCCTGGCAACGTGGCTTTTAGCAGTCGACCAGACACAGACGTCTCTAAAGTTGGACCGCAGCATCCGGGCTGTGGTATTCACATCCAGTCTCTCCCGAAGATAATGGTATAGAGTCTATAGAGCATGTAATGTTGTGATAGGTGTAACAGATGTGAGGTATAGGGGAACGCCCCCCCACTAGCAGTTTCGGCTTCACCAATTTTGATTTTTTCATGGATATTGAATTTGGGATGCAAGAGAACCGTGTTTGATCGCAAAGGTGTTCTGAGCGTGGGGTCCTTTGTGTTCAATTACTGGGTTTGACAATGCGCTACTGAGGTCTTCTAGATTTTTTTATTATCAACTCTGATTGTCTGGAATGATTCCTAGTTAGTTCTGCAAAAAGGCTCGGCCTTTAACTACGTTGCGCGTCTGCAGACCCCTTCCGGGAATCCTAGCATGATGTTATGCTATCGCTCGCATTTTGGAAACGATATTATCTTTATCAAAGCAAGAGCGAAAAGCCATCTTTTGGGGACCATCGTAGACCTCATTCGTGGCTTTCTGTCAAGCGTGATTTAGTAGAAGAACCTTCCCATCATCGTGAGCTTACAGCAGTCCACTGCTGGACATCGGCCTCACCAATCGCGCGCCAATCAACTCGATTGTCGGCCAATCTCAAACAGCTACTACCAGCCACGCTGCGAAGATCGTCATTCCATGCCTATCCATCCAATCTTTAAACATCATCATCTGCTTAACTTTTTCACAACTACGTTGGGGTCAGTTCCCTGCCTAACCAGATGCAGCAGAATACCAGTATTTAACACGGAGCTACTGCCTATCTGACCTCTACTACCCAGTTGGTAACTTAGTACTGGATATAGTATAGTACTCCATGGTAAGAGTGGTTGTCAGACTTTTGGGCCACTAACTACCTGTAACGACTGTCAAAGATCATAACAACTGACGTGCTGCCTGAGGCACGGGGGAAACTCTGTAAGGAATACGGTCACCCATCCACGGAACAACCTCCACAAGCGCAGCTTAACCTAAAGGTTGACCTCAGGGGCTGTTATTATTTAGCCACGAGCTCATCCAGTCCCATCCAACCTATAAACGTTAAAAAAATATTCGCTACCCGCTCCTCTCATGCACTCCTTATCACAACACGACGTCTCCAAGTTTCTGTGTCTGCTTGTTTACCTCCAGCATAAGCCGAGACGCTCAAAGATGCTCCAGTTTAACACAAAACTTGAATTTCAGTCATTCACAGTTTGTTACGTGAGTATGTGTTTTCTGTTTTAGTAGGACAGGTGGGGAAACAGATGAAGTACAGTTGGTGTTGGTCAAGACTGTATGGAGTTCAGTGTAGGGCAGTAACCGCTATTCTCATCTTAAGTGGCACCAACTTTAGCAAATAAGCGTAGATTATTAAGTTACCGCTTTTTGGCTTACGGGAGTATGTTTGTACATAACCCATCGTTACGATGCTGCGTGTATTAGAGAAGATTTGATAACGTGGATGTAGCAAAAAAATTTTTAATTCTTCTCCTATCTTGGGGAAGTCGCTTCGCTGTTTGGAAGTCTACCTCCACACAGTTGCAAAAAGGCTAGGCAGATGTAATAGGGCGCGAGCCTATTGCCATCAATCGTGCACAAATCGTTTCCGTGGCTGTCACTGAGGAATTCCTGATGGAAATCCCAATTACACTTTTCCCGACCTGAGAATCAAACCTAGGACCTCATGCTGAGAAGTCTCGCTTGTAACCACTAGGTCTACGATGCAGTCATTGTTCAATATCATGATTATTCATTTCATTTCATAATAATAATGGAACTGTATGTAAGTTACCAGAACTCTCCTTTTTAACAAAAAATCTTCAAAGAAATACATAGATTCAATTATGATATATTTTTAATGAATAAACGTCCTGAGGCGCGTTTGATTAGTGAAGGAAAACGCTTTGATATTGTAGACTTAAAAAAATCTACAGATTTTTTGATAGGCTACTCCAATCTACGTTGTTTTTGTATTTTTTTAGGCTGGAGGCGTTTAAGCACTGAATATTTTATACCTAAGTAGTAGACAGATATAGATATCCATCTATCTATGAATCATTTGAAGTTATTAATTATTTGTAGGTGTCTGAACCCAGCCCAATCCAATTACTGGGTAAGAACAATATCGATATTCTAATTTTAGACCTATTTCCAGATTTTCTCGCATTCTGTGTAGATATTATATTAAACTCTAAACAATTTAAATTATGCTCAGAATCAGGACTTGTCAAACTTCAAAACGTGTCAAACCTTACAAGTTTGCTCTAGAAAAATCAAGAAAAACATTGAGATGTATTTTGTCACAAGAATCACAACTGATATTAAGGTGATATGTTGAAAAAGGTGTGTTTTTCTATTTCGTGTAACTTGTTGAGTATGTGGAATACGGATTTAACATTTTGGTATATGCTTTTTGACTCTTTGGTCTATCATCGTGTAAAAGGAATAGGTACACGATTAAATAAATTTTTCTCGATACAAAAAGATTGCAAAGTTATATCTAATTTTTTACTTTTTTCGATATTCAATGGAATTTACTTTAAAACATAGATAATTATTGTATCAAAGTTTACTCAAAGTAGTTTTAAATTTAATTCTTTATTTTGTTAAAAAAAGAGTAAATTCGTTTTGGCACATACGTCGTTTTACTCTGAGCGCACGCACATTATAGCCATCTCTCTTCTTTTGCGTTGCAAAAGTAATTGCATCACTTTCGCTCGCTTAGTAGAGCAGTCGCCCGGTGCGAGGTATCGATGTAGGCCCTATATTTTGTGAAAATAAACGTATATTCTGATTATGATAATAGGATTTTTATTGAGCATATTTTTAACTTTTTTTTTGTTGAGATTTCGTATGCATATAAAAAAATCAGTGATAGCCTGGTGGTGTGACCGTCGAACTGCCAAGTCATAGGTCTCAAGTTCGAACCCAAGACACGCACCTCAGATTTTTCGGATTCATGTGCGTATTGTATAATTATCACTTGCTTCAGTGAAGAAAAACATCGTGAGGAAACCAGCTTGCCTGAGAGATATTACTCGACGGCATGTAAAGCCGAGTCATAAAACCATGGGCGGCATAAAAACTCTGACATCAGGTTAGGCACACACGATAGAACAAGAAAGAAAATGCATATTTCGTCTTTTTCTAGATGGTTTGATAATGTATTAATCCAATGCCTAGTAATCATGTAGCTAAATCGGATTAGTAGTTCCAAAAATACATCCAAACTTACAAACTACATCTATAAAGGTTGTAAAACACCTAAGGCACTTGTTCTCCCATCATTGCGAACATTTTTTTGCACTACACTATACCTGGGAACCGTCTAGTTACGGAGATATTGGGGGTCAATGTTCCAACTTCTAGACAAGCTTTTTTTAATACAAGTTTTTAATGTAAGATTTTTACTTTAAATGTTTACACCTACACGACCCCCGTACTATTCAATCCATCCATCAGCACAATGTTTGAAGTGCGTTACATTGAGTTCTACCACATAAAATGATTTAACCCAAAAAAAAAGACGTTTCCCAGCAATAATTTTTGCGTAAAATTACTTAGTTTGATGTACAGAATGCTTGGTTGACGGCTTCCTGATGAGGTCTTGTACACCCTCTATAATACTAGTGTAGATAAGCAAATTAAGCAAACATCCTATCTCCAAGTATCTTCCAATCTTTAACTCCCCACCCAGACTGTATTTCACAAAACACGTCCCATTATATCCTTCCAAAAAAAAACTTATAAAACAAATAATAGTTCATAATCTTGGGCCTACACTTTACCCTGCACGTTTGACAGGGGGCGTGGGTACCATAACTCAGCACCCTCCGCCCTGAACACGTGTTCGAAGATATATGACACAATATGGATACAGAAGATATAAATATATGATACTGTATGGATAGACGAGGTATAAATATCTTGGATGGGGAGATTATGGGAGGTGTTATTGGGATAGCGAAGAGAGGAAAGGTGGATATGATGATATTAGTTTTATGGTGATTATTGGGTCCTATTCAAAATTGTACGTAGTTTGAAGTAAGATTAAGAGTTTATTTGGTTGACCACGCTAATCTCAGAAAATGCTGCATCGAATTGAAAAAAAAAGATCGTACAACCTAGAAGTACTATGAGCTCGGACGAAATCTCACCACCACTACGACTCTTTTTGCTTGCAGCATTCGGCCGCTAATCAACCAATAGCATCGCAGCATCTGACCCCTTGTTTTTGTTAATGAAATAAAAAATAAATAAAAAAATACTTTATAAAAAAAAACATAAAAAAAATTAGACCAATAATTCTTCTTCTTCGTGTCGATGATTCGTTAAGGGTGGTAAACAGTGGAGATCGTGTGCAAGGGATTTTGTTTTAAAAATGAGCAGATTTCGTCCGAGCTCATGGTACATTTTTTTTATTAAAAATAACTAAAATTCATTTTGTTTTAGAAAAGAGATGCAATAAAACTATTTATTAGACTATACAATTTTTTTGTGGACATATTTTAACCATTTCTTTTTATACTTCGTTCCCTTCAGCGTTTCATTGGCTAGCGGTTTCTAAGTTTTGTTTTGATTAAATTTACTTCGCTGAATGCTCTTTCACAATCTGCACTAGAATAGGGCAAACATATCAAACTTAAAGCAAATTGAGCCCGTGTTTTATAATGTTCAAATTGTTTTTTGATGACGCCCCAAAACTCAATTTTATCTTAAATATTCGGAAAACTGCGCCATTCGTCATCTATTACCTGCATCATTTGAATGTCGTCGGGCTTTACTATTCTTGGAACAAGTATCAAAAGTGGCTGTAAGATATGTACTTTATTCCTGTAACTTCTGGAAGCAGCATTGGTAGGTTTAATACAGTCAATGAAATGTTGCCAGGTATACAAAAGTAGTGTATTTTCCGTACAATCTTGGTCTAGCGCTCGTACATGAGTAAAAATACCTAAAAAACGTAGAAGTACGATTAAAATCGTTTATACTACACCTGCTTGGAAAGTACCTTGATACTTTAACAATTTTACGGTAGAAAGTACGTCATTGCATATCGAACAAATATGCGGGGAGAAAACGCATCTGAGCGGGAGAGAAAAGTGTATGAAAATCCATTTCTTACGTGGTTTTTCTTTTTAATTTTGGGTAAGACTATGCGCCGGTAACCTAAATATCAAAAGCCAAAAAGTTTTTACAATGAGTTTTTATCTCCAAGTTCGCAAAATGACACTGGCCACTAGCTGTGTGTTGGATGGTGTCGGGCTGGCAGTGCGACCCTGCGGCGGCAGGATAAACAATTTGAAAAAAGAACATGTGAAAATTTCCAATTTGTGTGTTGTTTGAGGATTCAGTTTTCGTAGAAATTTCAATTAGTAAAGATTTCGTTTTTTATTTTCCTCGTAGGTGTAGTATAAAGCACTATGTATCACTCGAGAGAAAGTGCGATTCCCGATCTCGGGTGTTTTAAAGCCCTCGCCTACGGCTCGGGCTTCAAACGACACCCTCAACGGTAATCGGTCACTTTCTCCTCTCGGTGAACAATGTACTATTATCTGGCAGCCCTCGCGAAGCAAATGATGCTGTTGGGGTCGACTTCCATCACGCCTGTCATCCCCGAAGCAAGCAGAGGTGTACCTAATAACAAATCCACACCTCGCCAGTTACTGGACGTTTTTTATTTAACCACCATTTATGATAGTAAGAAAACTAAAGATACCTTTTAATTTCCAAAACCGTTACAACATTTTCCCCTCAAACAAAAATTTACCAAAAAATACAATCTCGTGAACAAAATCCTTTCTGAAACCGACACTATACGCAGTAATACTGCCCCTACACTGCAATCTTGCTGCAACACTCGCTTGCAGGCAATACTTTACTGGTATACTTTTAAAAATCCGCTCCCAAACCAATATCTATGAAGAAAATAAAAAAGAGAAGGGCAGGAAAAGTTTTTCGCCTCATTTTCCGCGTTTATCACAGTGTGCAGTCCAGTCAAGGCATAAACGAATTTGGTGCAGAGGAATTTGTTTTTTTTGCTAATTATTTTTGTTAGAGCATTTTTTAATGATTCAGTTTATTAAATAACGAACGCGAGGAGCTCGTGGCTAAATAGTAACAGCCGCTCGGGTCAATCTTTAGGTTAAGCCGTGCTTCCCTAGGTTGGTCTGTGGATGGGTGACCACTCTTACATACCGAGTTGCTTCCGTGCCTCGGAAAGCATGTTAAGCTGTTGGTCCCGGCTGTCATTTCTAGATCTTTCACAGTCGTTACAGGTAGTCAGTGGCCCAAAAAGTCTGACAACCAGGCTTACCAAGGGGTATCGTATTACCCAGTACTAACTGGGTTGTGGAGGTCAGATAGGCAGTCGCTCCATGTAAATAACTGTTATTCAGCTGCATCCGGTTAGACTGGAAGCCGACATAGTTGGGAAAAGGCTAGGCAGATGAGATGAACGCTTTGAGAATCTTTTTTCTGTGGGATTCTATCAGCGATTTTTTTTAGCCTGTCATGTGTGTCCCACTGCTGGGCAAAGGCCTCCCGTTCTCCTTCCAAACCGCTCGATCTTGTGCGATATCTGGCCATGATCGCCCCGCAAATAAGATCAAATCGTCACACCACCTTTGCCGCGGTTTTCCTCGACGGGGCGCTTTCCTCCGTCCGGCGTCCAGTGAGTGATGATCTTTGCCTATTTAAACTGATGAACTAGATGAGAGCAGCGGTGGCCCAGTGGTGGCGGCCCCGACTTACCAACAGTAAGTCGTGGGCTCGAACCCAGGCAGGCGCATTACTTTGTGTAATTTATTTCATCACCACTGCTCTCAAAACGGTGAAGGAAAACATCGTGAGGAAACCGGCATGTCCTAGAACCAAAAATTCGAAGACATGTGACATCTACCAATCCGCACTGGGCCCGCGTGTTGGATTATAGCCCATTCCCTCTTATTGAGAGGAGGCCTGTGTCCCAGCAGTGGGAACATTAATAGGCTGGTGATGAACTAGATACGAAAACATTCTGTTTTTTTTCTTAATGACTATTTTTTCGTATTGACTATTTTGCTATTAACATCAAGAAGACTCATTCTTGTTTTTTTTTATTTATTAGGTACCCGTGTTTTCACTATTTACCCTTGTGTAAATTTTACTGCTGAATCATTTTATCAAATTCTTTGTAAATATATTGATACGTTATATGCCTGCCATTATGTTGAACACGAAGTTCGCTAAACTATGATCTCTTGCCTCAAATTCAACATCCAATAATTTCCAAGCTTACATTCCTTCCTTACAAAATCACCCCCATTTCACCCCCATCTTACAAAAACACCCTCCTACAGTTATCACGTAACACCACTACTTTTGCAATAACGAAACGCGAATGAATCCGGACGGCAAACTTGTATGTAATGAAAAATGTTAGCCCGCCTTGTGTGATGAATGTCGTTAGGTTGGTGCTTGGTAGTTCAGGGGAACTTGCAATATCTTGATGTTGGTACACTTGTTACGTAGTGTTGTTATTTGAAAAAATTGGTTTCGAAATTTTGTGTCATCTTGTTTACGTGTCGATGAGCTCAAATAGGCTTGTGTACTGAAAAAATCTAATTAGTCCGTCAGATAGATTATCAAAAAATATTTGACCCGTATTTTTTATTTTGTTACGTAAACCAAAATTGACGAAGATACGACGCTTTTAATATTCTCAATACGTCACGCCGTGGTATAAGTTTTAGTGCGTTCTGACGTCACGAGCCCTCCACTCCCGAGTTTTGATGCGTTTTATCTTTGTCAGTATTCATTGATTTACAAAAAATACATTTCCATTATTTTACAATGCTCTAACTGACGGACTAAATAGATTTGCAATTATTTATATGGTGGAAACTAGCCACGTGGTGGTATTTACGTGGTGTTAGACCCGTATGTAGCCACCTGAACAGCTGTAATATTTGCTTCGATTAAATCCTGATAGGTGCAAATGGCTGCAGAGGGGTCCACACTGGCAATCTGACTGGGATGGATCGAGGATATCCCGTAGGTTGAGGGAATCATAGCTGCCGTCTTGTAGGTGCTAAATACAAGATTCTTTACAAAGGGGCGGCAAAAATTTAAATGTTATATATTTTCGGGAAAAAATCACTCTGCTTGACTCGAATTGTGTCGTACCGACCCGAACATAATGCAGTGCTGGTAGACAACGAACCGAATTTTTTGATCGACACGATCTATATGAAAGCCGACAATGTAAAAAAAAACTTAAACATCGCTCGCAGTATGGTCGCAAATTAACACAAAATATGGGAACGCTCTAAATATAGCCATGACACACGGGAATAATGTAGCTTCCCGTTACTGATTTTTTTTTTTAATTGAATCAGCAGTTCCGGAGATTTCCCCTACATTTAAACTCAAACAAATATCTCTTTATAATAACACTAGCTGACGTCCCGCGGTTTCACCCGCGTAGTTCCCGTTCCCGTGGGAGTACGGGAATAAAATATGGTCTATAGCACTCACGAATAATGTAGCATTCTACCAGTAAAACAATTTTTAAAATTGGTTCATTACTTCCGGAGATTACCCCCTACTACATACAAACTTACAAACAAATGTTACCTCTTTATAATATTATAGTATAGATAAGTAGTATAGATTTCTTTGGTTGGGCTTTGTTGTTAGCAAATCTGCGGGTGAAAACTAGTTCTTTTCAAAATACAAATTCTCATTTCGATCTAACCACACTCTTTCACGCTTCAAAACATCTTACTAAGAAATAAGTTACATTCTATACAATATTACTGAAATAGCTCCTACTCCCACCTACCTCCTGTTTGACGAAGCGTGATGTTATAACGAGACGCCGCGCGCGCGCGTCGCATTCAATACGATACGTTTATTAGGTTTGAAATTGAAATTGCAAAATATATCGTTGAAAGTTTATTTTTACATTGATGTTTTTTTTTTAGCCCGTGGCTAACTATAACAGCCACTCGGGTCGATCTTTCGGTTAAGCCGCGCTTGCCTAGGTTGATCCTTGGATGGGTGACCACTCATTTCATACCGAGTTTTCTCCGTGCCTCGAAAATCCGTTGGTCCTGGCTGTCATTTGTAGATCTTTGACAGTCGTTACAGGTAGTCAGTGGCCCGGAAGTCTGACAACCAGTCTTATCAAGACGCATCGTATTACCCAATACTAACAGGGTTATGGAGGTCAGATAGGCAGTCGCTCCATGTAAAATACTGGTATTCAGCGGCGTCCGATAAGACTGAAAGTTGACCCCAACATTGTTGGGAAAAGGCTAGGCAGGTTGTAGTTTGTATGTAATACTCGGCTAACATGTAACATTTGCTCATTTCAAAGCTTACTTCATAATACATTGCAACACAAATCCTTGCCCACTCACTCAAATGTCCAAGTATTGCAGCCATGAATGATGATCTTACGAACGACGTGCCGACACCTGACACTGATGTCAGAGTGTCAGATCGGAGTGTCAGATTGTGTCCGCCATGATGGAATATCGGGGCGATACGTGAATATATTAGCGTTCGCTACGAGCTTTATTTCCGTGCTCGAATTTCAAGCTAGGGGAGAAAATGGTAGATTTTTGAGGTTTTTTATAAGCGATTTTTGTTGAATTTGGTAGTTAGTAAGTTTTATAAGTCGAGTACGTCGTGGGTTTGAACCCAAGCAGGCATTTGTGGAGCTTATTGTTATCGCTACTGCTTTCAAAACGGTGAAGGAAAATATCGCCAGGAAAGCGGCTTGGCCTAGAAACAAAAAATCGAAGATGTGACGTCCGTCTACCAGCACTGGACCCGCATGTTGGATTATGTCTCGCTCCTTCTCGGAGGACACCTATGTCCCAGAAGTGGGAACATTATAGGCTCATTAATGATGATAATGGTTGTTCATTGTCTCATCTTCCTACTGTCCCAAGTTACTTGTGGTCGGCGCAACACGTTTTTTTCTTCCATTCTCCTCTGTCAACCGTCACGCAACCATGTACTCCTTTATCTTTCATACTCGTATCATTCCTCACACAATTCATCCTCAATAGATTCCTAAGTCGTTTATTTTCCGACGGTATGAAATGGAGTTTGCCGAATACTTTCAGTAGGTACTGCAGTATTAGGCACCACAAGTCACCCAAATATCTTTCATTGACTTGAATATGCCTTGGTGGCTGAGAGAATGTCATGCTCACTCAAATGTCTCGCTGATGGTGGCGGGTGTGTCGGGTCATTTAGTTCCCTTCAATATGGTTGATTTGAATGGCGCCGGTACATGTATGTTCGCCGGTATGTTCGTGAACGGGCGCTGTCAGTTGGGACTGGTCATCTCTTAGCTGCCACGGTTCATTTTAATTACTTTATTTTTAAATTGTTGATCTAATCTTTTACTCTGGAGTTCTGGACGCTCTTAATGTGCACGTCTTTTTACATCGTTCTCACATATATTGTGTATAATCTCAAAATTAATTATGTAACCAAGATTTTGTAACAACATTTTGATTTAAAAGAGTGTCCATGGAGTTTCTTGCCCGTTCTTCTCCATAGAGATCTACGCTAGGGAATGGGCAACTACAGTACTTTCTCATGCCTTGTGATTGTAGCTTTTTTTTGTATTTTTGACATTAAAAAGTGCCGTATTGGTCTAATTGAAATAAATGCTTTGAATTTGAGTTTGAATATTGATTTTATGAACAGTAACAACAAAAAAGCTTTACTCCACTGCACCATTACCGACCATCAAAACAAGAAGTGACTGGTCTGACCTCAAAAGACCTACTAACTACCAGCTGTTACTAGGTACCTATTATATACCTAACATTCCAGTTAGATGAACCATCAGCAGCAAGCACGATCGTAATTTTAAAGCAAATTATTTGCAAAGCATTTGATTGTTTACCGAAGTAACTTCGAAACTGTGTAGAAGCGAAATATATTGTTTCATTTTATCTCGCTGAATAGGCAGAGCTCTAAGTTATTACTTACTTGTTCTTACTAAAATTGTTAAGAGATTTTAATAGGTAGGTAGTCAAGAAAACCATCTTAATTGTTGGCAGCCTCCGCCCTTTTATACGATTGGGAGGAGCTCGTGGTTGAATAATAACAGCCGCTCGGGTCGATCTTCAGATAAAGCCGCGCTTGGCTAGGTTGATTTTTGGATGGGTGACCACCGATTACATACCGAGTTTCCTCCGTACCTCGGAAAACACGTTAAGCCGTTGGTCCCGGCTGTCATTTGTAGATCTTTGACAACAGGGAGAGTCAGTGGCCCGAAAGTCTTACCGTCTTAGCAAGGGGTATCGTATTACCCAGTACTAATTGGGTAGTGGAGGTCAGATAGGCAGTCGCTCCATGTAGAATACTGGTATTCTGCACCCGGTTAGACTTGAAGCCGACCAACAGAGTTGGGAAAAGGCTAGGCAGATGATTATGGTTGGAATAAATGACTTCACTCTTATTATGGGAGGCCTGAGTCCCACAAATGGAAACAGTTATATACATACTTTAAGTGCCTATCGGTAATATAATAGATATCGTAATATCATTGCTCACAGGTGCACTTACTAAATAGTCAATATTAATCACTTAATCATACACACCTACTACTGTTTAGTTAATTTGCCTAATCCCCGTCGTTATATACCTGTTTGAACTTCATTATATACTCGGTACAAACCGGACTATGACTAATTACAGACGAAGCCAACAAAGGATTGGTTGCCATGGCAACCAATAATTCCTTGCTACGTGAAGTACGGTTTGAAGATGGTTTCCAGTAACTAAGGATTTTACTAAGTACATAAATATTAATAGGTAAACATAATATCTCGCTTGTATTCAGTGTAGGAATAGGCAGAGGTGTTAGGGACCGCCTCCACGAGCGAGCGAATCGCGGCGATTCAACGTATTTCTATACGAAAATATCGCCGCGATTCTGGCTCGTGGAGACGGCCCAAAAGAGAGTGTATAGAAAAACATGCCAAGGACGATAATATCGCCGCGATTCTCTCGCTAGTGGAGGCGGCCCAAAAGGGAGTGTATAGAAAAACGTGCCAAGGGCGATAATATCGCCGCGATTCTCTCGCTCGTAGAGACGGCCCAAAAGAGAGTGTTTAGAAAAACGTGCCAAGGACGAAAATATCGCCGCGATTCTCTCGCTCGTGGAGACGGCCCAAAAGAGAGTGTATAGAAAAACGTGGCAAGTACGATAATATCGCCGCGATTCTCTCGCTCGTAGAGACGGCCCAAGAGAGAGTGTATAGAAAAACGTGCCAAGGACAATAATATCGCCGCGATTCTCTCGCTGGTGGAGGCGGCCCAAAAGAGAGTGTATAGAAAAACGTGCCAAGGACGATAATATCGCCGCGATTCTCTCACTCGTAGAGACGGCCCAAGAGAGAGTGTATAGAAAAACGTGCCAAGGCAATTATATCGCCGCGATTCTCTCGCTGGTGGAGGCGGCCCAAAAGAGAGTGTATAGAAAAACGTGCCAAGGACGATAATATCGCCGCGATTCTCTCGCTCGTGGAGGCGGCCCAAAAGAGAGTGTATAAAAAACGTGCCGAGGTCGATAATATCGCCGCGATTCTCTCACTCGTAGAGACGGCCCAAGAGAGAGTGTATAGAAAAACGTGCCAAGGCAATAATATCGCCGCGATTCTCTCGCTGGTGGAGGCGGCCCAAAAGAGAGTGTATAGAAAAACGTACCAAGGACGATAATATCGCCGCGATTCTCTCGCTCGTGGAGGCGGCCCAAAAGAGAGTGTATAAAAAACGTGCCGAGGTCGATAATATCGCCGCGATTCTCTCGCTCGTGGAGACAGCCCACAAGAGAGTGTATAGAAAAACGTGGCAAGGACGATAATACCGCCGCGATTCTCTCGCTCGTGGAGGCGACCCCTAACACCAACATTTCGGCAGTTATGTACCCATCTCGTGCACTATTAACCAGACACAAATTTCGTCATAATTATAATAATATTAATCGGCCTAGTGGTGTGACCGTTGGACTGACAAGTCATAGGTCTCAAGTTCGAACCCAAGACACGCATCTCTGATTTTTCGGATTCATGTGCGTATTGTATAATTATCACTTGCTTCGGTGAAGGAAAACATCTTGAGGAAACCAAAGATAGAGAACCAGCATGCCTGAGAGATATTTCTCGACGGTATGTGTTGCTAAGTCAGAGACCTATGGACGGCATTAAACTCTGACACCAGGTAACACGGGTTATACATTCGATCAAATTGAAATTAAATTAAATTAATTAAATTCGATTGTTTGTACATTCGTCACAAAGTTAATTCGTCACATTTTTGTAAACTCCATACATTGAAAGTATATTCGTCACATGCATAAAAACTATGTGTAAATTCGTCACAAGTCTTCATAGGTACATAATTTACTGGTAGCAAACAAAGTTATTGGTTTTTAGCGCTCGACTAACCACATGAAAACAAAAGAAGTCCATTCATAGATAAATTTGCCTATTATTGTCCACATGCAGTGCAAAGGCATCTCATTCTGAGAAGTATTATTCACCACCCTGTTTACTCAAGGTGGAAGTTTTCCTTCACCGATGTTAATGATATCCAAGATAAACTTCGAAATTACATATGAACTGAAATTAGCTCATCATCACAGTCTTTACTTATAGACTGTGTTTTTTGGCATCATAGGAAACGTTTCGTTGTCTCTTATTGAACCCTATTCGTGGCATGGTATACAACTCTCAAAATATTGTTTTACTAAAATCATCTGTAACACAAGGTTTTAAAAACCGCGATCATGGCGCTTGCAACAGCGTCCAAATTTCCCGATATTTGGACGCTGTTGCAAGCGCCATGATCGCTAGATCAAAATAATGAATAATCACGGGTAGTTATCCCGAAAATGACAATATAAGTTTAAATTCATCTTCATCTTTAAATTTTTGACAGATATTTAAGCTCTCCTCCTATCTCAAACCCTGCTTACTCCCTCAGTTCAGCGTGAACATAAAGCAGTAATATGAACCGTTAAAATCAGTGAGTGTGTACGTCTGGAGTCCACGTTATCTCGTAACAAATGATTATGGAATTTATGGAAGATGAACGACTGCGGTGCGGCTTACCGCGGGTAGGTGGGAGGTACGGTCCACAGAGACAGCTTGAAGGTGTTACAGAGAAAGTTTTAAAAAGATCGAAATAAAAAACTAGTCGACAAGCTAAAAGAAAAAAAAAATTGTGTCACTTTCATTTTAAATATCTTTATTTACCACTAGCTGACGTCCCGCGGTTTCACCCGCGTAGAACACGTTCCCGTGGGAGTACGGGAATAAAATATAGCCTATAGCACTCACGAACAATGTAGCTTTCTACCAGAGAAACAATTTTTAAAATTGGTTCATTACTTCCGGAGATTGCCGCCTACATACAAACTTACAAACAAATGTTACCTCTTTATATTGCGTTTTGGTATAAAACTGTCAGCTTAAAATGTTTTTTCTAAATAAATAAATAATATTAGTATAGATTAAAAAGAAAAACAATAACAAAATGCTCTTTCCCTAAACTACATTAAAACACTAAAATTAAGACACTTTATTGGGCTAGCACCAATGTGTGTCAATTAAAGTGTAAGTAAGGTTAAAGAAATAATTGCAAAAAAAAAACCATTATAGATTTAATCATTTGTTTTTTATTTTATTTTATGCAGAATAAACAGTTTTTCTTACTTTTCTTTGTTAATGACTTAAACATTAATTTAATCGAATTTAAAAGCATTTTCTCAGCAAAAAGACACATCACATCACTTAAAACAATACATACGCATCAAATATTGTAGATACTTAATCTCTCGTTAAAAATGCACCATAGTTTGAATACACAATATTATTTACATCACTGAAAATTTCCTTTTTTTTTATGAAGTATAAAACGTACTTTTTTATTTTTCTACTAACCCTCCTCTCAGCATAGAACGCGGAAATCCGTTGAAAACCCGACATGAACTCGCAGTCTTTGATACAAAAAGAAAAAAAAATATTTTTATGCGACGCCCCTTTCCTTCGCCTTCAGGATGGCTTTAAACCTATTTATCATCACGACCTCTCCTTTCGGGGGTAAAAAATTGACTGAATGGAGTGATGCGCTCGGAGTGATTCGGAATAATTCGGATATTTTTCCCAGTGTGGATTTGATAGGGTTAAGAAAGAAAAAAGTAAGTTGAGTTACTCCGTTGAAAGCATGTTGGTAACGTTGTTTTTTTTCGTGATTATGTTGTCTGTACTTTTGATTAGGTTACGGAGGTTTATGCGAGAATATGGGTAGATAAATGATTCTAATAATTCTTGGGATTTTGTACGTAATTGGGTTTTAGGTACCCGCCTGCACTGTATTAAAAATAATTGCAATATGATTTATGGATTTTCGTTTGTGTATTGAATTTGAAATTTTAAAGATTATGCTGTTGAGTATCATAGTACTAATAATGTTTTTTTTTTTTGTTTCAGGTAAAATATTTCATCTTTTTATCGTCAAAGTTCGGAAAGGGTAATGTAACAACTTATGGTATTAATTAAAATAGGCTCAGGCGTACTTTACTCAGGTAATAGATTGATTTATTAGAAAACAGCTTTTGTTTTGGAAAATCTCAAAAACTTGTAGTTTCTATTTATGTTGAGAAAAATGACGCGAGGAAATTTTTAGTAATGAAAGTGAATTACAGTTGGGGAAGACCTAAGAAACAATGGATGGACTGTGTGAAAAACAGAAATAGCTATAAGAATCTCATGAGAGAGATCTCAATTCATGGAAGAAGAAAACATACTGCCCAAACCCAAATAAATTAGGAGAAGGTCAAAGAAATGATGATCTCATCATCACAATTAGCCTATTAATGTTCCCACTGCTGGGATACAGGCCTCCTCTCTATGAGAGGGAATGGGATATAATCCACCACGCTCGCCCAGTGCGGATTGGTAGATGTCACATGTCTTCGAATTTTTTGGTTCTAGGACATGCCGGGTTTCCTCACGATGTTTTCCTTCACCGTTCTAATGATGATCTATATTGGTATTCATAATACCTTCAAATCTGAATTTAGACAAACTTGGCAATCTATAATCCAAAAGCAAAAATCTCAGCATCCCTAATTAAATATTATGAGATAGCATCCTATTTCGTCATGAACACAAAAATAAAATATACACCCCAACAAAAAACTAAGATCTCTTTTTCGTTTCACTTAAGATTCAAATTACGAAATATTTGTTGTTATAAAACGTATAAATAATTTTGTCTTCCTGTTAATGTCAGGTACCATCTTCTTTTGACAATAACATCTGGTTTTGATGTCTTATTAAAACCATTGGCATGCTATCTGGGGTTATGAAATACCCCGAACGGGTATCAAGTACCTCAAACGTTTCGGTTCGGTTGCGAGAGGGTTAATTAGTGGCATTGTTGGTTATAATCAATGATGCGGATTATCCTGAGTCAATAGTTGGATTAGTGTTATTAGTGTAACTTTGAGTTGTTAGCAAGATGTTTTGAAGTTGTACGTATATAGAATATGCCAAAAAGGGCGGCAGCACTTGAAGAAAAACTCCAACGACTTTAAATAGGTTTATTAACAATTTTGTTACATTACACACTTGCACAGCAATAACAAATTGGCAACAGACTATCTTAATAATTGTCAATTGTCTTCGACGTTCAGCACCAGAATTCCCTACTTGCCCGCTCGGGCTCCTGACCAAGATTCCTGCCGTTGGAGGGAAAATCCAGCGCCTTGATTGGCTCACGACTTTACGCCACGTCAGTCTCGTGATCCAATCAGAGAACCGCTTCATTCTCGCGCCAAACATTTTACAAATCAAATGATAGAAATATTGCCATTCTTACGGAATCAATGTTACCAGTTTACATAATAAAATATAAAGCATTTAATATTTTACATTTTAAACAAAATTATTTCTGAAAACATAGGAAATTGACTAGTAAAATCCGGAAACCTAACACGTAATAGTTTCGGATTTGATTTCAATTTGTAAAGAAATTCTTTGACTAAACACTGTTTTCTGCTTTCATAGTTTAAAACTAAACTTATATTGTCACTTACGGGATATCTTCCCTGATTATTCATTATTTTAAACTCCCTATATGCGACGCTGTTGCAAGCGCAAGCGTCGCATCGCAGGAAGAAAAAAAAATGGGCTTTCAAAATAAGCTAAGTTTTTCTTTGACGAAGTTTAAATAAACAAGACAGCTTTTTATTTCATAACATACAAGTTAAATTAACCCGTCATAAGGTTTTACGAATATGTAATTCTACATTTTTTAGAAACTTCATTTAATAATAATATAACAGACTGCTGTAAATAATTATTTAAACCGTATTTTTTCAGAGCAAAAAACAAAGACTTTAAATTTAAAATACACGGAAGTAGATGGATATTACGATAACATATAATAGATGGAATAGATTTAAACAAAAATATCTTATTAAAAAAATACTACGAACTAACCTAACCTAACATAGGTACAGTCACGAGCACTAATATGTATCATCATCATCATCATCATCATTTCAGCCGAAAGACGTCCACTACTGGACATAGGCCTCCCCCAAGAAGTGTCGCCATATTGACCGGTCCCGTGCGATTCGCATCCAGCGGATTCCCGCAACCTTCACCAGGTTATCGGTCCACTTAGTGAGAGGCCTTCCAACGCAATATGTAGGTATAATAATATGTATACACTTTCCTAAATATTAAAGCAATTTTCGCAAAAAATAACGATTGTAACTTGGAGACGTTTTTCCTAAAAATCATGAGTTCCAAAATACTATATTCGTAATAATAAATAATAATAATAAATAATAAAAACGTTTATTTCAATTACAATAGGCATTTCGATACACATTATTGGAGATCACCTTTTCAGCAAGGAATTGCTTGTATTAGGAGACTCCGCACTTCCACTTGTCATTTTTATGCAATTGAAATGTAGACAGTATAAACATGAAAGACTAAACAAAGATAAAAATTAAAATAAAATAAATGATAAATGGGTAGCTTAAAAATTATACAAAGAGCTCTGCAGATAAATAAATGAGCGTTATGTAGAAAAAGGCCAGATCGCGCGTGTACGTGTGGTATGTGTAACATGAGTGGGTGTGTAAGTGAGTGTGGGTGTGAGTGTGTAAGTGAGGTTGTGTGGTGTGTGAGATAATGAGCAATGCGTAATTTTAATCAGAACAGTAGGAGAAAAATCATTTTAAAAGTTATTAACTGTTTACATATTGGTTGCTCGTGCCCACAAAAAACACAATTCTATCAAACACTAAATTTTTTACCCAACAAAAAGCTTCTTCACTCACTATGACGTCACTGTCTAAAACAGATATTATCGGCGACAATGATAAGAGTTTTCAGGGGACTGTTTATTTGCCGTCAGGGGAAATAGGGCAAGGAGCAGGGGACGGATGTTACACCGAAGCGAGCGGATGATCCGGCGGAGGACGAATCTCCGCTTTGTTCTTCCTGTGTTTCTTGTGTTGTTGTTGCAATCTAGACGGCAAATAGTGAACTCAAAAACATAGACAGACGTGTACTGATACTACATTCTTATCCCGCCAGTTATATTTTAGCAAATAGCTGATAAATTATACTACACTTGTGAATTATACTGAAATATACCTACTGTTAAGTAAGTTTGGCTTGTGTTTTAGAAGTGCCTCAAGTGCGTTTAGAATATGCTTTAATTATCCTAGACCTTTAGAGAGAAAATAGAGAAAACGAATTTACCCACATATTATGAGACCTAGCTAGACCGATTTTTTCACCCCCGTATGGATCTATATTGCAACTTTCATCGAAATCATTAGTGCCGTTTCCGAGAATATGATTACAAATATTGCTCTCTTAATATTACAGGATTAAAGTCTGAATAAATAAATCAAACGTCGCCACATTGCTCGGTCCTGTGGTTTTCGTCTCTAAAAAAAAAATACTCAAAATATTACATGGTATTGTTTAGTCCTATCTGGCTCAGAAGTTTTCAATAGTCACATCAAACATTATTACATACTTAGTCACAAAAACAAGCTTTAAGTTTACTGAAAAACCTTCTTTTGCGTATACTATTTCAACTTTTACGTGTACCTACTACTTAACGATAAGTTCACTATTCTATGTTTGCCTACCCCTAGTTTAAGTTATTTTTGCATTTGCTTTGCTTTTATTTCCTAAAACTCTATATGCTATAAAATAAAATATTATTTTGTCACAATTATGCTACCATGAGTACAATGATACAATCACAGAGAACGAGGGACACTGGTCCACCGTAATACAGTCTATATTAGTACGGGGAGCAGAGTGACAACCAAAATAAGTATACCGACACGTAACAAACAAAAATTGTAACTACATCTACTGCTTATTTGTAACTTATTGAACTGTGCAAGGTTGTTATTTTGATTTAGCAAATAAAAGTTTTTATTTATTTATTAAAACTTTATGCACATAATGTACAAAGGCGGACTTAATGCCTTGGGCATTTTCTACAAGTCTACCTTAAGGTGATGCAGAGACAAAACAGTAGGTGCAAAGTACCGAAAATTTCCAAGAAAAAAAAACTATATAACTATAAATACATATATATACATACATACAAACAAAATATACAAAGTCAAGAGAGATTAAAATACAACGATGATGAAAAACAACTAATTAGTTATGAGACAAGTCTGCCAACTTCTTATTAGGTGTTCTCGAGCTTTTACTTTTTTCGAGGTTTTTTTTTCTTATTTATCAAAATTCCCACGTCGGTGTAACAGTCAGTCCGACGGATCGGACAGAAGTGGCCATGACAAAAGGAGAAAAACTTTGTTTTTCCACAAACGAATATCTAGAGTCTATTGATTTATTTTTCAAGCGTTCACACTATATTTTATCTTTGAAGATACCCGAATGTTTTCGTCATAAAAATAGAAAACATTATTTTATTTGACTTGAGTAAAGAAGTTTTCTTTTCGTAAATGTGTGATCGGGTCGCAACATTGAGTGAGTGCATCGATCTATGTCAGTAACAAAGATATTTTAATGGCTTTAAGTACCTATTGTTTCAAAGATTCTTATTATCCTCGTTTAAAAGCAATCAATATTAACTTAAGTGTATTTTTGACATATTTTGAAAGAAAGAAAGAAAGAAAACATATTGACATGTTTTTTTTTTTTTTTTTTTTAATTTTCTTTTCTTTTTTTTTGCATTAAGTAACAGAGACATTAATATTTTGTGTAGGTTTCTCTTTATCACAACTATATCTATATAACATCTCTAATCTATTCCTTATTTTTTTCGTATCCCAGTCCATAGTTTTGAAATCAAAACATCAACTGAATTCAATCTTTCTTATGTTTTTACTTCTTTAGTGGTATGTAAATGAGTTTTTCTTTTATCATCGCTACAGCCCAAAATTAACACATTAATCCGTCTTACTGTTTTGAATATGTACTTGGTATTTTACGATGAAAGTTTACTCAATAGAATGGAACTCAAAAATATTGACACGAAAACTTTTACAGGACAACAAGTCAATATTCCTGTACTAAAATCCAGTAGTTTTCTATCCTGTTTACCCCGATTATAGACCGTGAACACAGTGACTAACAAACAGGGTGTCAGATAACACTGCCATATCTCTCCATTTTCAGTCCAATGTAATTACTAATCCGACACATTTTTAGTCTTTAATTTCGGGGGTACAAAAGACCCCCATTTGCTGGTTGGCGTCCCGTGAAATTCAGATTTCAGTTTCGCCCTGTTACCTCGGCGTGTAACGGGTTAATGAACTGAGAGCTTAGCTGAATGTTAATTTATATTTTTTTATTTTATTTTTTAACTTTTTTATGAAGTTATAAATGGCCCTCAGAGCTGGCAGGGTTAAATGATATCTGTATTTCACTGAAAATTACGTTTGAGATTTAAAATATTTTTGAAATAATGAAGGGTTGAGGTTGGGTTTTAAAACTAGGTTTTGACCTAGCTAACCTACTTCGTGGTTTCCAGAAAATGCTAAAATATGGGAATCGCATTAAAAGGTTTTTTGTTTGTCTCTTTTTTTCTGCTAGAAAAACGTTTACTAGAAAAACGTACGTCAGAAAAAATCTGCACCTGTTTGGTAAAAGGGGTGACAGACATAATTACAGTACTAGAAATAGGGACCAACTAGTTCAGCCAGGTTTCAGACTCGCTAAAGTAGACTCATCTTTCATGGGGTACTGTTTGAGATGCTATAATAAAATTCCACAAAGTATTCTTGAACTGAATGAGACGAAATTTAAAACATGCATTAAACGCACACTATGTAAGCAAGCATATTACAAGTTGAGCGATTATATCGCTGATAAAAATGCTTGGCTCAATGCTGGTCCTGCTCCACATGGACAGGGGCGCATAAATTGATAGCATTAAATTGTATTGTTGGAGCTGCTGAAGATTGTACAACTATCTTTACATTGTATAGAATCAATCTCTTTAGTATTATATAAATGCATAGCCCATATTGTGTGAGTACTATGTACTAGAAAGCTATCATTCACTGGAAACCTACGTCTTTTCTTGACTTGAATGTGCCCTGGCGGTTTGGAGTATGTCATGCTCACTCTATTGTCTCGCTGATGGTGGCGCATGTGTCGGATCATTTAGTTCCCTTCAAAATGGTTGAGTTGAATGGTGCTGATCCATGCGTCATGTCCGTGAACGGGCGCTGTCAGTTGTGACTGGTCATCTCTTGGTTGCCATGGCTTATTTGAATGAATTATTTTGAATTGTATTTTTTTTTTTTGTTTGTGTGTTTTTGCTGTGGACACTTTTACCGTGCACATCTTGCTACATTGTTCTCACATAATATACCATCTCAACGTGAATGATGTAACCAAGATTTTGTAACAATATTCTGATTTAAAAGAGTGTCCATGGAGTTTCTTGCCCATTCTTCTCCATAGAGATCTACGCTAGGGAATGGGCAACTACAGTACTTTCACAGTTTTTATGTCTTGTGACTGGGACTGTAGCTACATTTAATTTTCATCTTTGTTTCGACAATTCAAAAGTGCCTGTAACTGGCTTACTTGAAATAAATGCTTTGATTTTGATTTTGATTTTGATTTTTATGTACGACATCAAAACTTGGGTGTATATATTAATGTGTTAGGTAATCGCTATTCGGCACTAGAAAATGAGTGTGAGAGAAAAGTGAATATTTAACCTTTTTTCTCTTGTCTAAGTCTCATCGAAATTCTACACATAGCATAATCAGCCTTTATCGTTCCCACTGCTGAGACACAGCCTCTGCATGAGTGGGAATTGGGTATAATCCACCACACGGGCCTAGTGCGGGTTGGTAGATGTCACATGTCTTCGATTTTTGGTTCTAGGACACGCCGGTTTCCTCACAATGTTCATCTTCACCGTTTTGACAGCAGTGGTGATGAAATAAATTACCTACACAAAGTAATGCCAGGCGCATTACTTTGTGTAGGTAATTTATTTCATCTGGGTTCGTAACCTGCACTGTTCGTAAATCGGGCCCGCCACCATTAGGCCACCGCTGCTAACTCACTCAAAATTCTACACATAGAAAACATTTATCATCTCAAAGAAAAAACAACACTATAAAATAGTTCCAGCAGAATCGAACAAAGAATCTAAAGATAACTCAATCGGGAATAGTCTAGAATTTATCACATCGATATAAATTCCGGCTAAGTACAGGAAAAACGCTAACTGTGTAGTTTTTAACGTGTCTTACAAAAAGATTCTATGTCCGGACACCTACCCATTGCTCTTACTAGTAAAGAGTAGGAATTTCTAGGAATTTTCTAGGAATTCCTACTAGGTTTGTGAAAGTTACAGGTGTATTTTAGTTTTCGCTCATCGCTTTAGTGTTTTTCTTTTGTAGTTTTTTTGTTAAAGTTTGGTGTTGAACTGCTGAATAGTTATATGGTTATTATAGTCTGCCCAGATAAGTAGGAATTAAAGGTCATTGCTCTTTCCTTAATTTCTCTGCGTAGGTACCCCGACAATACACTATGAATCGTGTTTTATTATTAGAAAAAGTCAAGGATCACGATAAAGGTAGTTTCGGGACAAGTTTATGTCATTATTTCTGTTTTCAGAATTATGATTTTGAATAAATGTATGCGGGTTAATGACCTTTATTTCCTACTTATCTGACGCAGACTATAGTGAGTTTTGTTTCTTCATTTCATGTATAATTTCGAGTGCTTTTTAATTTCACTCAAATCATTTTAGTGAATTAACTACGTTACAAAATTAATGATATTCGTGTTGGGTCGATATTCAAACACTACGTGATTTAAAAAAAATGATTTCAAGTTTTTATTTGGGTTTACATTGCGCATATTATGTTGTAATCATCATCTTCCTCCAGGGTCGGCGCAACACGTTTCTTCTTCCATTTTTCCCTGTCTGACGTCACGGCATCATTTACTCCTTTCTCTTTTATATCATTCCTCACACCTCTCATATTTATATCTTCTATCATCATTTTAGCCGAAAGACGTCCACTGCTGGACATAGGCCTCCCCCAAGTGTCGCCACATTGACCGGTCCCGTGCGACTCGCATCCAGCGGATTCCCGCAACCTTCACCAGGTCATCGGTCCACCTAGTGGGAGGTCTTCCAACGCAACGTCTTCCGGTTCGCGATCGCCACTCCAGAACTGTTCGGCCCCATCGGCCATCCGTTCTGCGAGCAATGTGCCCTACCCACTGCCACTTAAGTTTGGCAATTCTTCGGGCTACGTCGGTAACCTTGGTTCTCTTGCAGATGTCTTCATTTCTGATTTCAAAATCAAAATCAAAATCAAAATCAAAATCAAAATCAAAGCATTTATTTCAAGTAAGCCAGTTACAGGCACTTTTGAATTGTCGAAACAAAGATGAAAATTAAATGCTACAGTCCCAGTCACAAGACATAAAAACTGTGAAAGTACTGTAGTTGCCCATTCCCTAGCGTAGATCTCTATGGAGAAGAACGGGCAAGAAACTCCATGGACACTCTTTTAAATCAGAATATGGTTACAAAATCTTGGTTACATCACTCACGTTGAGATGGTATATTATGTGAGAACAATGTAGCAAGATGTGCACGGTAAAAGTGTCCACAGCAAAAACACACAAACGAAAAATACAATTCAAAATAATTCATTCAAATAAGCCATGGCAACCATAGATGACCAGTCACAACTGACAGCGCCCGTTCACGGATTCGATCGCGCAAGGAAACTCCGAGCATAGCCATAGCCCTCTCCATTGCCCTTTGGGTGACTTTAAGCCTTCTTCTTCTTCTATATCTTCTATATTAAGTTGTAATTGTAATACGATACTTGAAATATTAAATCACATTGTACACTAAAAAATAAAGGCAAGGATCACAATATAATCTGTCATCTTAACAAGCTTTTTATAAAATCTATAATATTTTCAATTTGTGAAGTGTCTCAGAATAATATTTCAAACTATTGAAAATGTCGTGAGCACAGTAAATCGTTTTGGTAATCGATTCTCGTGATCATCAAATACTCGATAAAAAGTCTATAAAAATGTATAAATTGTTACAGTACCTACAAATTTATCTTAAAAAGTTACTGAAAAGTTTGTGGATGATGTAAACGTGTTTGAATGATAGACAAAAACTCTGCTGTAGATGACCGTTCATTCACTATGTACGAACCAAAACAAATAAACCATGTATCGTTTTTCAATACAAAAAATGTTGAAGATCACGATAGATGACGATTCAAGACTTGAACAGGCTTATTTTTGGTTTCCAAAGTTAAGAAGTTTAATAAATTTAGGTGGGTCAATGACCGCTATTCTCATCTTAACTGGCACCAACTATAGTATTAGGTGCACATTGCATAACCATCATCTGCCTAGCCTTTTCCCAACTTTGTTGGGGTCGGCTTCCAGTCTAACCGGATGCAGCTGAATACCAGTATTTTACATGGAGCGACTGCCTATCTGACCTCCACAACCCGGTTAGTACCGGGTAATACGATACCCCTTGGTAAGACTGGTTGTCAGACTTTTTGGGCCTCTGACTACCTAACGACTGTCAAAGATCTCCAAATGACAGCCGGGACCAACGGCTTAACGTGCTTCATTGCATAACCAGTCTCCTAAAAAAATGACGTCACACCTATATGTAAAAGGTTATTTTTTTATGTTTTTTAGTATATGCTTGTCTCCCGGTAGGTCGTCGTAGGATAAATTCGGACCTGCAAGCGGGCGAAGCCGCGGTCAACAGCTAGAACATAACGTAAACATGTTTTGCACATATTGTTTTGTCGTTAGTTATCGATGCGAATGCGATGCTCCGGTTATTATCTAAAAAGAATTAACAATATTACACTTGCGATGAAAAACGCGCGGTTGAAACGCTTCGGGAGATGGTTACCCTTGTTACTAAGTTACTTTTTTTTTAACTTTTTCGACCTTAAATGACAACTAAGTACAACGATATTGTATTAAGAGCCTATAACTACCTCAAATTAGCAACTCTATTTGTGGTGGTTCAAACTTCGTTTGAAATACTGTTAGAATAACGTTTTAATCAGGTTGCACTACAAAGTGGTTGTTACGTCGGTCACTGCAGGCCGAATAGTGCGAAATGAGTAGGTTTTATTCTTTAACTATAAAATCAAATATTTCAAAAATCAAATTCGTCTTTTGGAAAAAATAAAAAACAAACCCAAGAGAAAAAAAAAGACCCAGAAGGAGATGGCGGGATGAGCTAGACTCTTTCGCAAAGGATTGGCCTACAATCACACTAGATCGCGAAATGTGGAAGGAGGGAAGGGAGCCCTGCAGTGGGACAATATAGGCTTATAATAATAATAATAAGGCCTGCTTTATAGTTAGTTCAGTTAGTATGCAAAGTTTCATGATCTAATTTGAAGTATCTTTTGAATACCAGCGGTTTATTGTTCGATTTGGAGGTAACTTTGGATTTTTTTTCTATAGAGAAAAGTTTATGGAATCGTGTTTCCGCCAAACATAAAACTTAACATTAATCCTCAACTTTATCATAAATGTATTTATTTCAAAATTAATGCTGCAGTATTTTAGGCGTAACGGAGGATCATGCTAAGCCATTTGAGGTAGTATAGACCCTTAAAGTGTGAGCCACATTCTTATAACATTGAATATTTTTTGTTATTAGTAGTCTTATCATATTGTAAAGCTAACCTACTGACTTGATAATAAATTTTGAATTCACACTTGCTTTTCGTAATTCGTAGATGTGCTCATTTTCATAATTAGGTGTTTAAATTAAAACTAAACTAAAAGGTTTCAAACTAAGTTCCCAACCATTATTTATAATGAGCGGTATAATTTTTAATATTCAAAGCCTTTATCTAATGGTGTCGACCATAAAGCTCAAAAATAAACGCCGAAAATATTATTTTATAAACTCTCGAGCGCTTTAGAGCGCAACTGTAAAACGACGTATGGTTTTGATTTATGCGAACGAACTTACGATGAAAAACAGCGTTAGCAGCACAGCTAAATTGTTATTGCTTTTTGCTGAATTAGCGGAAAAGCGCTTTCCGCTGGATGGTTTCACATGCCCCATTTTCTTACACAAATACAAACGGGCGAAGCACTGAAGTTTAAAAAACTCTTATTGTTATTGCTTTAGAGGTTATAATGGCTTGTTTCGGAGGTTGTGGGTGCAATTATTAGGCTTCAATAAATCTAGTTTTGAGACAATTTCGGATCGGAAACTTGGACAGATTTGGGAAGTGTTTAAGCTTTGGTCATGGTCTATGGAGGGTAGCGATACCGTATAACCAATATTGGTGACTAAGAAAATTGGTAAAGTGATTTTGTAGCTGAAGTTTGTAGATTGCCACTGATATACAATACCTATTATATTTTGCGTTAACACTGGTTTCAAGCGTGGAGTTTAATTGATTGAAGAGATTTTGGAGGTCAACGTTCCAACTTTTTCACAAGTGTTTTTCTTTAAGTAAGCTATAAATTTTTAATGTTATAATTTTACTTTAAATACCTCTTTGACCTTTGTACTATACAACGTTTTAAGTGTTACTGTGAGTCCTACCGTAAAGCGTGATTTTTCACCGAAAAAACGTCGTTTCCCAGCAATCATTTTTGCATAAAATCAAAATCAAAGCAATTATTTCAAGTAGGCCAGTAACAGGCACTTTTGAATTGTCGAAACAAAGATGAAAATTAAATGTAGCTACAGTCCCAGTCACAAGACATAAAAACTGTGAAAGTACTGTAGTTGCCCATTCCCTAGCGTAGATCTCTATGGAGAAGAACGGGCAAGAAACTCCATGGACACTCTCATAGGCCCAGCGCACACCGCTGGAGGCGCAGCGGAGAGCAATTGAAGACAACAATTTAATATAAACCTTAGCTTCCTTGATATACGGTCAATATAAGAATAAATTCGCACACGGTACTCGGAGCGCCCTCAAGCTACTACAAGAGCATGCGCGCGACCGTATATCAAGAAAGCTAAGGTTTATATTAAATTGTTGTCTTCAAATGCGCTCCGCTGCGCCTCCAGCGGTGTGCGCTGGGCCATAGAGTTACAAGACTTAAGTTAATGTACAGAATGCTTGTTTGCCGGCATCGTTAAGGGTGCGTTTACACCTCGTATAGGTAGATGCCATTAAAGTGAAACAAAACTTTAGTAAAACAACACCCTGCAACAATAACACCTAAAAATAAAGCCTAGAGCACAACCGACGTACAATAATATTGTTTGCAAGATAGATTGGCGATACAATAAGAGGGCGATTTCCCTCGGGACACAACGATACGGTATCGCAGCTGGAAATAAATGAATTTCGTCGATCGTGTGAACGTGGCCTTTTTATTTAGGTAACCTACTGTCAGGCGGGATGTGGGGTGTTGTTTTTTTTAAAGTGGTTTTTATTTAGTTAAATATTCACTTAGCAAGTGAATTCCCTCCCATAGAGAGGAGGCCTGTGTCCCAGCAGTGGGAACATTAATAGGCTGATGATGATGATGATGAAGTGAATATTTGCAACAACTAAATTCTGAAGAAACGGAGTTATTACTTAGCCTTGAACAGTAATTAGAATTGTGGTTCGAATTAGTTAAAATATTCTTAGATAATAATCATGCGCATGCACTTCAATCACACACACTCACACACATTCACCCTCGCATACTCACATCCACCAACACACGCACGCACCCACGTCACTCAAACTCCACATAAATCATCTACTAGTTCACACACACTCGTAAACACTTTTCATTCCCGTGCAGACCATTTGCTTATAATACTGTGGGTAATTTAAATTTTAAATATTGTAGCATCTAAGTTAGTTTTAAGTCAGTCAAAATTTTACTGAAAACCGAAATACAGGCACTGCCTAGTTTGGTTGTAGTGGCTACATCCACTTATAAGAAATTAATACTGCCTAACTATTTTTCTGTAATATTTTACAGAAAAAAAAAACGAAAAATAAAAAACTTGTAAAAATTAAAAAAATTTAAATGTATTTATTTATTTCATAGATATTTTTTGGTGATTTTTAGGGTTCCGTACCCAAAGGGTAAAAACGGAACCCTATTACTAAGACTACAGTTGAAATTTTCACAGATGATGTATTTCTGTTGCCGCTATAACAACAAATACTAAAAACAGAATAAAATTATTTCAAATAATGGTGCGGAACCCTTCGTGCGCGAGTCCGACTCGCACTTGGCCGGTTTTTTCTCTTTGGACAGAGCGATTATTTGGAATTGATAATAGTAAGCAATGACGAAAAATTTAGCCTGGCAAGCCTCTTAAAAGTAACTTATGGTATTTCAGTAAGTTTGTTTTAGAAGTATGGCCGCGTTGGTTAAACGATCGCAAGCGTAATGTAAATACTCCGTCTTTGGTTCGATTCCCATGGTCTGACAGTGTTATTGGGTTTATCTAACACTAGCCGACGTCACGCGGTTTCACCCACCTAGTGGGAGTACGGGGCTAAAAAATATAGCCTATGTTACTCGCTGATAATGTAGCTATCCATTTCTGAAAGAATTTTTCAAATCGGTCTAGTAGTTTTTAAGTTTATTCCTTACATACAAAAATCCAAAAATCCAAATCTTTCCTCTTTACAATATTAGCATAGATTGTTTTTTTTAACTCGTCTGGACTTACGACCTGTTGATAGCAATAGGATCATCCCCTTTTCCATGAGACTTAAATATAACTAGCGCAATTTGGTTATACTAAAGTTTCATCCTATCCCCTTGAGGATTATAGGCCTGATGTTATGTACATTTAAATATGTTAATTATGTAAATTAAGCAAGTTTTAACTACATGAAATCGATTTCTCTTAGCTCTTGATTTAGAAAATTGACCCAGTGATACGATCCTAGGTAGTCTAAGTGCCACCAACCATTCATCGTAAAACCCTATCTGTCGGCGACGAGACCCTATCTCGACACCAGGGTGCAAGTAGTGGCCGTACGTAAAGTGTAAACGCGAATTTTATAGTTGATTTGTTTAAAACTTGTGATATTAACGTAAAGTTTAGTTTAGGTAAATTCTCATTAGAATCATGCTAAAATCTCATTAGTTTTATGTTAATTTAGCGTCAAATTAATGCTAGACTCTAATAAGACTGATTAGAAAGGAAAATTTTAAGTTAAAAATTGTAAGTCAATACTAATTACGTAACTTGAAAACATGATTTTTTGTTTGATAAGATATAATGTTTAAATTAGTGTCAAAAGGTTGGTCTTAACTTAAAACCATTTTCTGTGAAAGAATTATGTAAATCGGTTCAGTAGTTTAGGAAATATAAGGAAAAATGTATAGTGAAAAATTTATACATTGCCAATTTAGCAGTTTATGTTCTAGGAAGTTTTTTATATGTTATATAAGGTGCAATATTATTGTTCTAGATTAAAGTAGACATAATAGGCTATGTAAAAAGGTATAATTTGTAAGGTTTATTTAATAAATAAATATAAATACGGGGTTCCAAAGGTCTCGGCTATAGCGAAAATAGACGCGAAATTAGAATCAAAAATCGCGGTTCTCGTTATGGGCGGACAGGGCCGTATATTAATCGGGGACGACGGCGAACGGTGGTCAGTCGCAGCCCAGCCACCGAGGAAGAAACAACTAGAAGGGGAACAAGCCGAAACCTAGGGAACTCCGAACATTAGGAAGAAAGAAAAATTGCGTTGTTATTCTACGGTTCCTGCCTACCCCTCTTCTCCCCGAGGTCCTGCTCTACTAGGTCGCTAGTACCCGACCATACCCTACGCATTCAGGGGTGCGTGGAGGCGTGCGCCACCAGCGAGTACTGCAAGGAGCGCCCGTCTACTATTGTGGGAGATTGTCCCAGGTTGACTGGACCCCAGGGTCTGGCCATCCGAAACAGTTGGTCCTCCGATCCGGATCCCTGCAAGAAGACTTCGTTCAAGATGCCGGTAACTAGGAAGCAGAAGGATGCCTCCTCACGCCCCGAGTCCCGTCCTTCCGATAGGGACGCGACAGATGAAAGGTCGGGGTCAGAAGGGGTCACATCAGCGTCCGCGTCATCGGGAACTACAGACACGAACACTTCTACGGGTACCACGACTACAGAGACTACCACAATGACTGAGAACACAGCTGCGACTGCGACCACGACTACAGCGGAGTCAAAGAAAAGTAAGGAAGACACCGCCCAGAAGGAGACGACCAATAAGATCCCAGAAGATGTCCCGGTTAAAGGGATTAGCGATTTAGACGTAACCTTGAAACCGACGGGGATCAGTAGTCGCGCCAGGTCTACGAAGACCACGAGTTCTTCAGCCAGAAGACGGGAGCTGGAAGCCAAGGAAGAATTGGCACGCCTGGAGCTGAAGCAAGCACAGGCTGCGGCAAACCTAGCTCGTGTTAGATTGGAATTGGCACAATGTGATGAAGAGGACTCCGTGGATGAAGACCAGGAAGACAGAACAGCACAGGTGCAGAACTGGATCGAGTCGTCTGCATTAGGCGAAGGCAGCAAAGAACAACCAGAGCTACGAGGCCAGCAGCCACCGGAATCCCAGAAAGTGAAGCCAGAAGAGAACTCCTCGACCAAAGGAGCTACAATCGAAATTCAAGCTTTAGCAACAGCATTTAAAGAAGCTTTCACCGCAAGAGGAGGACCAGTGGCACAGCCGAAGTACATTCACGAGTTACCCTACTTTGATGGCAACAGCAGCGAGTGGTTGGCCTTCAAAGTCGTCTATGAAGATACAGCACCAATGTTCAGCGAAATTCAAAACATGGCTCGACTAAGAAGAGCACTGAAGGCCAACGCAAGGGAAGCTATCAAAAGTCTGCTATACTCCGAAGCCTCTCCGTTAGAAGTGATGCAAGCCCTTAGAAGAAGATATGGAAGACCTGATGCGCTGGTGCTGGCTGAGCTGGATAAGGTCAAGGCACTACCGAAGATATCTGAAAATCCAAGGGACATATGTGTCTTCGCAAGTCAGATCAACAACAGCGTGGCATCAATCAAGGGGTTGAAGAAGCCTCAATACCTGCATTCACCTGAAATAGTGAAACAAATCATCGAGAAGATACCAACAATCCTCAAGTTCCGGTGGTACGACTTCACTGCGGCATCGGAAGAAGGCGAGTTCTCCGACCTGACATTGGTGTCCAAGTTCCTGAACATAGAAGCAGACAAGTGTGGAGCCTTTGCTACGTCCGAAGAGAAGAGCGGGTCCAGAAGAACCAATCGACAAGCAACGCACTCTACGAAAGAAAAGGATAACAAAGGAAGAAATTCAAGACAACAAGATAAAACTTGCCCTACATGTGAAGGTGAACACTTCCTCGTCGAGTGTCCGAAGTTCCAGAAGACGTCGGTGCAAGACCGCTGGGCAATAGTCAAGAAGAGTCACATCTGCTTCAAATGTCTACAAGGAAAACATCGCAAGGAGAGCTGCAGGAAGCCGCCGTGCAAGGAATGCAAAAGGTGGCATCATCACCTGATGCATGTGGAGCCGGAAGACAGGACCTCAGGGGAAAAAACGGAAGCACCACCAGAAGTAGCAACCGTCGCGGCATCAGTGAATGCAGTCAACAACGCAAGGGCATACCTGAAGATAGTTCCTGTTGAAGTCTTCGGGTCGAAAGGATCAAAGAAGATATTAGCCCTCATGGATGAAGGGTCAACAGTGTCACTTCTGGACGAGAAGGTGGCACAAGAAGTCGGCGCTCAGGGAGACAATGAAGAACTGGTAATCGAGACAGTAGGGGGCAGGCTGATAAGAAAGAAGAACTCTCAGATGCTGGACCTCACAGTCAAAGGGGTTCATCAGGGCAGCAAGAAGATCCTGAGAAGAGTTCGCACAATCGACGAATTGAAGCTTGCGCCACAGTTCCTAGACAAGAAAAGAATAGAAGAATGTCAACATTTAAAGAAGATCGCCGACTCTCTATATTATAAAGGGGAGTCACCTCAGCTACTCATCGGTCAAGACAACTGGGAGCTGATCGTGACACAAGAAGTAAGAAGAGGGAAACCAGGGGAACCAGTAGCTTCAAGAACGGGGCTTGGATGGGTGCTCCACGGGTCAGACGTCGGAGGCGTGAAGATAGTACACTTTCTTAACACGTGTCTACATATCAACACGCCAGAAGAAGAAATGCATCAAGCCATCAAGGATCACTTCGCGATCGAAGCTCTTGGTGTACAGCCAAGAAGACCTACCACAGACTCGGAAGGAAGAGCACTCACCATCCTGGAGAAGACCTGCAAGAGATTAGAAGATGGACGATTTGAAGCTGGACTTCTGTGGAGAAACGAAGACGAACAGATGCCGGAGAGCTACACGTCTGCAAGAAATCGACTGACTAACATAGAGAAGAAGATCGACAAAGAGCCTCAGTTGAAAACAGAATACAACAAACAGATCCAGCATCTAATCGACAGCAAGTATGCAGAAGAAGCACCAATTGGACAAGAAGACTCCAAGAAGAAATGGTACCTCCCTCACTTCTCCGTGGTACATCCATTAAAGAAGAAAATAAGGATCGTCTTCGACGCTGCAGCTAAGTCAAAAGGAAGAAGTCTCAACGACGCTCTGCTACCAGGTCCAGATCTACTGCAGTCACTCTTCGGGGTACTATTGCGGTTTCGACAAGGTCCATTAGCAGTGGCAGCCGACATCAAAGAAATGTTCCTGCAAGTTCGCATCAGGCCGGAAGATAGAGATAGCCTGAGGTTCCTGTGGCGCGGGGATCGTCGCGACGTGCTACCAAAGGAGTATAGGATGACATCAGTTATCTTCGGCGCAACTTCATCTCCAAGCACAGCAATATACGTGAAGAACCGAAACGCAGCGGACTACAAAGAAGAATATCCAGAAGCCGCAAGGGCCATCGAGCTGAACCACTACATGGACGACTACCTGCATAGTTTCCACTCAGAAGAAGACTTCAAGAAAATAACAGCGCAAGTGGACTTCATACACAAGAAGGCGGGCTTCGAACTCAGGGGCTGGGCTGCGAATCGACCAAAGTTACTACAAGGCGTGAAGACTGAAACAACAGAGAAAACAGAAGTAAACCTTGGTGAAAAAGAAGAGAAGACACTGGGGCTACGCTGGTTCACAGAAAGGGACTCCATCGGCTTCAGGGCGAACTTACGAAACACGCCTGAAGAAATAGCAAACGGTTTCAAGATACCTACGAAGAGAGAAGTCACCAGCGCAGTTATGTCAACCTTCGATCCGCTGGGGCTAGCATCACCAGTCCTCGTCCAAGGCAAGAAGCTGCTGCAGAACATATGGCGAAGCGGCGTCGGCTGGGATGAAGAAATAGAAAATAAGGAGTATGAAGATTGGAAAACTTACCTGGAGAAGATGAAGCTGCTCCAAAACCTGCAGGTTCCGAGGTGTCTGGCGCCACATCGCACCGAGGGGGAGCTGCATACGTTCACAGATGCTAGTGAAGCAGCATATGCAGCGGCTGTATATTGGAGGACAGAAGATCAAGATGGAACTTACCACGTCAGCTTAGTGGCGGCGAAAGTAAGAGTCACTCCACTGAAGCCAGTATCGATCCCGAGACTCGAGCTGCAAGCGGCCCTCCTGGGAAGCAGACTGGCACATTCTGTAGAAGAAGAAATGGACCTGAAGATAGCAAAGAAGACGTTTTGGACAGACTCCAGCATAGTACTTTCCTGGATCAAGACTGACCCAAGAACCTTCAAGACGTTCGTGGCTCACCGCTTGGCAGAAATAGAAGATCTCACCAAACCACAGGAATGGAGATGGGTGCCCACGGCGCAGAACCCTGCAGACGATGCGACGCGAGACGTGCCAGAACACTTCAGCTGCAATCACCGATGGTACGCTGGACCAGACTTCCTGAGGAAAGAAGAAGCACACTGGCCTGCGGCAAGAACCTTCAAAAGGGAAGCTACAGGTGAAGAAAAGACTATGGACATCGTAGCAACATCAAGAACCACGCATCCAACACCAGATCCTGAACGGTTCTCTTCATGGAAGAGACTCTGGCGAGCCACAGCGAGAGTACTGCAGTTCATACAACTCTGCAGAACAAGGGAAAAGGTCCACGCCAGCCGAGAAGATCCTGCCTGGAAACCAATGAAAGGAAAAAAGAAGAAGATGATTGAGAAGCAACATCGACCTTCAAAAACAACAGAAAGGAAGTACTTACCAATGGACACAGACCTGCTTCAACGAGCTGAAACTCTACTGTTACAACGAAGTCAAGAGGGAAGCTTCAAAGAAGACATCAAGAGTCTACAGCAAGGAAAACAGATAGAAGCCAGCAGCAAGTTGAAGAAACTCGACATAATACTCGAAGAGGGTCTCCTGCGCATGAAGGGCAGAATCGACGCAATAGAAGGCGTGACCAGAGACTACAAGCGACCCATCGTGCTCGACAGCAAGGACACAACTACGCGACTCATCATGAAAGACTTTCACTGTCGCTTCAATCACGGAAATCACGCGACAGTAATGAACGAGTTGAGACAACGCTTCTGGGTACTAGGGCTGAGATCGGCGATCAAGGCAGTTCAACATCAATGTCAGTGGTGCAAGATGAAGAAAGGAAAACCACAAGAGCTACCGACGGGCAACTTACCTATTGAAAGGTTGATGCACGGAAATCCTCCTTTTACGTGCACTGGAGTCGATTATTTCGGCCCCATGGTCATCACAGTAGCAAGGCGTCAAGAGAAGAGATGGGGTGCCCTGTTCACATGCCTAACAACACGGGCTGTGCACATTGAGCTCACTCCTTCACTCTCCACCGACAGCATGATCATGGCGCTTCGACGATTCGCTGCAAGAAGAGGGATGCCGAAGACAATCTATAGTGACAACGGGACCAACTTCGTCGGTGCCAACAAAGAGCTGCAAGAGACATCAGACATCACGAATCAAGAGGCTCTCACCTTAGAAGCAGAGAAAATTGGCGTGCAGTGGAAGTTCATCCCTCCTGGTGCACCTAACATGGGCGGTGCATGGGAGCGTTTGGTGCGATCAATTAAAACCGCACTAGACGCCACACTCAACGAGAAGCATCCACGAGAGGAGGTACTCCATACCCTCCTGCTTGAGGCCGAGCACATAGTCAACTCTCGGCCTCTCACTCACCTCTCCGAGAATCTTGAAGAAGAAGCACTTACTCCAAACCACTTCCTCATTGGGCGGTCCTGCGGCGCAACGAGAGTCGGCAGCTTCCAAGACGACGAGCTCGTGGGCAGACACACCTGGAAGACTACGCAGCGACTTGCCGATCACTTTTGGCAACGTTGGCTGCGAGAATACCTGCCTACGCTACTGCCGAGGAAGACGAAGGGAAGAACCTGCGCCACAGACCTGCAAGTGGGGGACGTCGTGCTTATCGTCGACCACAGCCTACCGCGATGCACCTGGCCGCGCGGCAGAATCCTGCAGGTGTATCCAGGACCAGATGGGCGAACGAGAATCGTCGACGTCGGTACGCGAGGAGGCGTGCTACGAAGACCCAGTTCGAGAGTGGTGCTGTTGGTGCCGGGAGTGTCGCCGAGCCTGGAGGATGGTGCGATGCACGAGGGGGAGACTGTCGGCGACGAGACCCTATCTCGACACCAGGGTGCAAGTAGTGGCCGTACGTAAAGTGTAAACGCGAATTTTATAGTTGATTTGTTTAAAACTTGTGATATTAACGTAAAGTTTAGTTTAGGTAAATTCTCATTAGAATCATGCTAAAATCTCATTAGTTTTATGTTAATTTAGCGTCAAATTAATGCTAGACTCTAATAAGACTGATTAGAAAGGAAAATTTTAAGTTAAAAATTGTAAGTCAATACTAATTACGTAACTTGAAAACATGATTTTTTGTTTGATAAGATATAATGTTTAAATTAGTGTCAAAAGGTTGGTCTTAACTTAAAACCATTTTCTGTGAAAGAATTATGTAAATCGGTTCAGTAGTTTAGGAAATATAAGGAAAAATGTATAGTGAAAAATTTATACATTGCCAATTTAGCAGTTTATGTTCTAGGAAGTTTTTTATATGTTATATAAGGTGCAATATTATTGTTCTAGATTAAAGTAGACATAATAGGCTATGTAAAAAGGTATAATTTGTAAGGTTTATTTAATAAATAAATATAAATACGGGGTTCCAAAGGTCTCGGCTATAGCGAAAATAGACGCGAAATTAGAATCAAAAATCGCGGTTCTCGTTATGGGCGGACAGGGCCGTATATTAATCGGGGACGACGGCGAACGGTGGTCAGTCGCAGCCCAGCCACCGAGGAAGAAACAACTAGAAGGGGAACAAGCCGAAACCTAGGGAACTCCGAACATTAGGAAGAAAGAAAAATTGCGTTGTTATTCTACGGTTCCTGCCTACCCCTCTTCTCCCCGAGGTCCTGCTCTACTAGGTCGCTAGTACCCGACCATACCCTACGCATTCAGGGGTGCGTGGAGGCGTGCGCCACCAGCGAGTACTGCAAGGAGCGCCCGTCTACTATTGTGGGAGATTGTCCCAGGTTGACTGGACCCCAGGGTCTGGCCATCCGAAACACTATCGAAAGATTATCCTCACTAAGTGAGGTACCTGCCTTTGTTAGACGTCAATATTTCATGTTACGATGTTACGGGAAGAGCAATTAATGCCACTTAGGCCAAACTCGCCAAAGCTAAGCCTTGTTCAGAATTTCCTGGGAACTGGAACTAGGATTACGGCAATTGGTAGGTTCTGCTGAATACCTACCGACTAGTAACCAATGGAGTATTGTTCAAATTTGCTCTATTTGCTATCCCTCCGCTGTATTATACACGTTCCTGAATGGAGAACGATTCAAACTGTAATACACCATTACTAAGCCTGAATTCCTGCTACGCTGGATATCGGTCGCGTACGTGTAGGTCGCGCGTACGTATGCATTGTGTTGTGTGACCCAACCACTACATGGAGTTACACAACCCAAAAATCCTTGCCAATGAGAAGCACTATTATAAAAGAATGGTTCGGGAAGCGATTGAGATCAAGAAGCAACATAATTTCAATCGCGAAGACGGCTTCAGACTCTTTTCCGCTTGGAATCCAGTGATAACTAAGTGTACTCGTCAAGTGAAATCATCTCAGTATGCGGACACTGTCAGTGTAGTGTGGTCCTAGTGTGAACCGGCCCGTATAAACATTTATGAAGATCAAGTGAGGGTAGTTGAATAAACACCTTCGCTTTGCTGTAGCGGTACCTCCAATACTTCAGTCTTCTCGTGACCACGGCTGGTGCAATCCGGTCGAAACGTCGGGCTTATATTAAAGGTAAAATTTGCGATAAATACCCGTTTCCATATGTTTTATGATACATTGTGTTCAATATAGCGCCATACTGTGACGCTGACGTTAGCGGCGCGTATGTTGCTACTGTATTTCTCGCTGACGTACGCGACCTACATCAGCGTAGCAGGATTTCAGGCCTTAGGGTTATTCCTTTGGAATTTCATTTATAAGTATCATTATACTGCTTTGGGTTTTGCCAAAGATTTAATGACCAGCCACCTGCCTGATGACAACCCTCCTTGGGAATGCTATTGTGCATTATCTTTATAATTATGGAAGAAGAAGACATGTTGCGCCGATGCCATATAAATTGGGATGATTGGCAGAAGAATGATGATGATTTCTTTGGAATTCAATTTTTACAAAAAAAAACTTATAGTCGAGTGCAATTAGACAAAAATACTCAAAAGGTGGAACGAAGTTTATAGTGGTCCGATTTTCATGGGACTTTTTTTATTGAGTTCCTGGAGGAGTGGAGAAGAAAGTAAAAAAAATATTTCGACTTTTTTTTTTTTTCGTTTATGAATAACTTCAAATTCGACGAATTCATATTGTAGCGTAATAGTGTGACCTACGTGCATCCATTAAATGCTAATTTAGTCTGTTTCTTTGTTCCTATAAAAAACCCTGAATCATCTTCATCACCTGCCTAGCCTTTTCCCAACTATGTTGCGGTCGGCTTCCAGTCTAACCGGATGCAGCTGTATACATGGAGCGACTGCCTATGTGACCTCCACAACCCAGTTAGTACTGGGTAAAACGATACCCCTTGATACGATCGGTTGTCAGAATTTGGGCCACTGACTATTAATGTATCCGTAGGTATGAAAACCCCTAGATTTGTAGTTGATTTATTTTTTTCGCAACCAAATACCCAGGGACTGGACACACTCATATAAAACTAAATTGTTCGTATTGGTATAGCACACGAAGGTAAGAGATTTAAAAATAGTCCAACCATCAAAGGTCACTCGTTTCATCAAGATTCCGATAAAAAAAAACCAACTCCGGTTTATTGTACAATTTCCTTTGCCTTACCTTTATCGAGTCCAATCATGGATATGTCAAAATGTCATAATAACGCGTCAAATTGACGCCAAATTGGGCGTTCGTTCACGTCAGTCGGCCATTGACGTTGGAACGCGTCAGGCGCCTATTGACGCTCCTCAAAGAGCTGAGGAAATAGGGGATATCCGGCTGTATGCTTTTGTGAAGGTTAGGCGATGGGGAATGAAGGATTTGGGGCATAAGGAAACTGTTATAGATTTTATGGGGTATAAAGGTCAAGAGTATTTTTTACACCTCTGCCCACTTTGTTTTTTTTTTACCCTAATCCTTTTTTTTTAATAAAAGTCACATCGGCTATCCGCCAGTAAGTCCTGCATAATCCATGTCTTTCTTTGGGCATTACGGGCGTGATGTGATGAGTATTGTACTTGCAATCGTTGTGCATTTCTAAAATCAATCAATCAATCAAGTTTATTTCTCACCACAATATACATAAATTATTTACATTGGTCAGATTCAATGATACACAATTCAGGTAAGTATATTGTGGGAGACTGGTGCCTAAGCTAGGCTCGTGGCCTGTGTTTCAGGACACCAGGATATACATAATTAGTAGAAATGAAAATGTAAAGGGGTGGGCCCTTTACATTTTCATTTCTACTAATTATGTACTAGGCGCGCTGACAGAATGTAAGGAATCATACACGACATTTTATAGTTTATAATTATATTATGCTTAGAAATCTAGGATAAGTATGCGAAACTAATGTTAATAGATGTGTAGTATGGGTGATTGTGTGGGTGTGTGAGTGCATGTGTGTGAGTGTGTGGTGTGTGAGAGTGCTTGATTATGTGTTCAGGTCATTATAAGGATATTTTCAGTATCATTATAGTTTAATTTTAGTAGCCAGTCAGTTAGCCTCTTTTTGCATTTATTCTTTGTAAGGCTAAAGATTTGTAGCACCTTATGTGGGTTATTGTATAAGTAGCCACCCAAATAGCAAAAGAAACGCCTAGCAAAGATAGTTTTGAGACGAATATGATGGCGCTCCACTGGGTCATATCGTCTTTTCCCTCTGGACAGTGTTGGATTATAAACCAAGAGAGTATGCTGTTTCAGTAGAATGTGCAATATAAACAGTTGACGCACTGTCAGGACTTCACTCTCTTTGTATAACCAGAGCTATTGCACTCCGTGTGTAGGCATGAGATAAATACCTACCGCTTCGCGCATATTGAATATGCAAGCTCTCTAGGGCTGTCGCGTTCCAGCCGTGCGTAACTGCGTACGTAAGCCGCGTTAATTTTTGACGCTCTTTTGACCTTGCGTCGTGTACCTACCTACTCGTACTTCGTGTTTGTTAACTGACTGATTTATTGATCATTAATCATTACTAGTGAAAATGACAAGCCGGATAAACTGTTGCTGTTAATAAATGTAGAAAAAAAATGTCTTTTCTATATAAATTTCACTGCTCCATGTCCATGCTTCCCATCAGAGTTTATTTTAAAATTGCCTATTTGTTAGATTTCGCATTTATGCTGCTATTAAATTTAATACTTAAGTAATCGTAATTTTAGAGAAGACTAGATATTTAGGAGACATTATAATAGAGTAAAACAATTGTAATTATTAAGTATAGTTTTAATTAACATTTAAATAATGATACATTAAAATACAAAAATGTTGGTAGTATTTTATTTTGAGTACTTGAGGCAACCCTACCGACTGACCATTAAGCAGTGAGACGCCGAATAAAATACGCTAACGCGTGGCGTCAAGGCACAATTTAGATCTTGCGGGCCCAGTTTAGGTATTTATAATGTCGGCTTTCTTCAAGATCAAAGGAGTGCAACTTCTGTGCGCTAGTACTATTATATATTCTGTGGTATAACTGTTCAGTGGGGTAGCGATACGGTCGAAAAGACGACACTTTCAGTATAGCTCTTTGGGTTCTTTCAATTTCTATTAGGGTAGTTTTTGAAGCTCCACCACAGGAGGTGATACAGTAGCATATTATAGATTGTGCAAGTGTATAAGTACACTAATTTCATAATATTTTTATCGAGTACATGTCTCAGCGTTTTGAACACATATATTAGTTTCCGTAATCTGTTACTAAGGGATGTGATCTTGAAATCTTAGGTTTTTATCGATTGTTATTCCCAGGTATTTCACATTCTCAGCCTTGGTGAGTGGTTCGCAGCTACAACTACGGGTGGGTGGATTTGTGCAAGAGTGAGCTACAATAGTATTAGGTAATGTTTGAGAGGATCCACTGTTTTTCATGGAGAACGCTATGTAATTGGTTTTGAATGTTAGAACGTGGATGATCCTGCGTTGTGGAGGTCAGATAGGCAGTCACTCCTAAAGTGTAAAACACAGTGTAAAACACTGGTATTCAGCTGCATCCTGTTAGACTGGAAGCTGATACCAGCATGGTTGGGAAGAGGCTAGGCAGATGATATTGCAGACCGTGGACGAAGCAATAGAGTAGTCCTTGGTTGTCACTGTGCCGTTGGCCTCATGGTCACACATGCGAGCGGGTCCTGAGTTCAATACCTGGGTTGAAAAATGCTTCTTTCAAGAATTCCTCAGTAACAGCTGCGAGCTTTAGAAAGCACGTCAAGTCGTTAGTCCAGCGCCTGATCTCTCTCCGGTCATCGGAATAGAGAGTGTACCTTTGTATAAACACACACTTGTGCTGAATAATTATACCCGACATAACCTTTGATGGCTTGTCTCCAATGAAACTGACTGCCATGAACGAATATCGGTCATGGCGTAACGTGAATGTATCTGAATGTAGGTATATAGGGTGTAAAAGACCTCATCACGAAGCCGGCAACCAAGCATTCTGTACATCAAACTAAGTAACTTTACGCAAAAATTATTGCTGGGAAACGACTTTTTTTTTTGGGGTGAAATATCATGTTTTGTGGTAGAACTCAATGCACTCAATAATAAAATAACGCACTCAAAACATTGTGCTGATGGATGGATTGAATAGTATGGGGGTTGTGGAGGTGTTTAAAGTCAAAATCTTACATTAAAAACTTATTGTATTTAAAAAAAAAAAAAAAAAATTGAAACTTTGACCCCCAATATCTCCGTAACTATAAGGTTCCCAGGTATGGTGTAGAACCAGGGTTGCGGGACTGTTCGAAAGAGATACCGTGGCCCCGGAACACAAAGGGCGATGAAGGAACATGAATGGCTTTTAGTCAGTAAAAGTCTGCACTCTCCTGCTCCGCCCAGAGCGGGAGGAGTCATTTGATGATTTCCCATCCGAAAAAAAAAAGGTATGGTGTAGAACAAAAAAATGATCGCAATGACGAGGAGAACAAGTGCCTTTCAGCTTACATGCGCTAGTCTTTTTTTTTTTTTTTCGTATGGGAAATCATCAAATGACTCCTCCCGCTCTGGGCGGAGCAGGAGGGAGTGTCAAACTTTTACTGACTAAAACCCATCAGGTTCCTTCATAGCCCTTTGTGTTCCGGGGCCACGGTATCTCTTTCGAACAGTCCCGCAACCCCATGCGCTACCGTCAATGTATTTGCGAACAACAAAATGTCAGCGTGCAAGATTCAAATCGTTTATAAAACGGAAGCTGTGCCTGAAAGCCTACTATCATGTTAATCACTATCTTGAAGATAAAAAAAGCTTGGGATTAAGCTGCTCCAATGAAATTTGCTCTGTGAATGTCGAAATTTCGAACTTCGCTTGTTTATTATTGATTCCTTTCTTTTATACACTCTGACATTGAATTTTTTTGACATGTATTTTATTATTTTTCTTTTATTTTTTTATGTGACTTTTACTGATTTGACATGAATACTTATTTTATTAAGTATTTTACTTTTTTATTTTATAATCATTGCGACATTTAATGATTTTTGTGATTTTTTTTTACTTTCATTCATTTGAAAATAATTTGTTATTAATTTTATTTGATTATTGTGAATGCGGGGACCATGTGGGTCACATTTTTATTTTTTTGTTTGTTTTTTTTCCCACAACTGTCTGGCAGTTTGAGTACTATAAGCGACCTTCCCAAATGTCCTTTCTTTGGTATTGTTCGTCGTTTCGATGAGCTCCTTGAGTTATAAGTCGAGCTACACGTTAACTGACAAATGCTGGCACTGACTGGACAGGTCCACTCAAATCTGTATGGTTCTTTCTTCAAAAGACCATCTCAGACACTAATCTGCATAGTCCTCATGTAAATTGAGCAAGATTGTCTGGACTTTAAAAGAGACTATGACCTCTGAGTTTGTTTCGGCTGTTTCTTCTCAGAGTAGTCAGGTACGAAACACCAGCCCCATCTAGTTTTAAAAAATGACGTGTAAAAGTGTTTGTAAAAACCTACTTGCAAAATAAACATCATTTATCATTTAAGAGGAAAAATACAGCATTATAATCGAATTTCCTGTACAATGTATCAAGAACCACCAACAATCATGCACCCTATAGAACCCTATTGCCCGATCCTATCATCCCTTTTTCCTTGATTACAAGTATTCACCTAATGTATCCCTTTATGATTCCACTATACGGAACCCTATCTCGAAGCGTGATATCTCGGCGGCTACAACACAGGTACAGACAGGCTCGTAGCTCGTAACCTAGTTAGCTGAGCCCGGCCTATTTTGCCGACTGTACACGTGACACTATCGTGCACGCCTCCCCGGATAAGTTATTGTGTTACGTATTTTTTTAGTTGGGTTAGTTTGTTTGTTTTTTTTTTGTTGTCCGTACAGATTTTTTGAATAATTACTTTTTGGTGGGGTGTTTATTTGAATGGTGAGAGTTTTGAATGTGAATGGATTTATGGATTTAAACTTAGGGCGATATTCAGCACTGTGAACGCGATCAGCACTTCTTCTAACCTGCGTTTAAGAGCTGTCAATGGCATATTTGCAATCAAAATTGACACTCTTAAAATGATCTTCACATAACACACACACACCACGCCACACACACACACACACACACACACACACACACATCACGCCTGTAATTCCAGACGGGTTAGGCAGAGGTGTATCTAATAGTACTCCTACATTTTACAGTTACAAATGTTTAAGTCCAATGTCCAATAGAGGGCGAGCCTATTGCCATCAGCCGGGCGTAAATCCAGACTCCTTGGATGCTATTGAAAAATTCCTGATGGAAATACCCAATAACACTTTGCCCGACCTGGGAATCGAACCCAGTACCTCATGCTCAGCAGTCGCGCTTTCGACCACTAGACCAACGAGGCAGTCCAAAACTCAAATATTTTTAAAACCATCCCTAACTCAAAAGATAACCCTCTTACTGCAGCAACATTTTTTACCCCGATCCTTTTTGCCCCACTTCGAAACTTAGAGGAATTTCCCTGATATATTCACGACCTAACCGTTTGAAACATGGTCCGAAACACCGTTATACTTATTTGAAACCCCGGCTTGCATGCCAGTAAGGCAGGGTTACAACCAACGCGTCCTCAACACACTAGTTTTTGGCGTTCCGCCAGACTATCTGGGATATGACCACACATACAAAATTTTGCGGGATTGTCGCCCGCCGCCGCCATGTTTTTTTCTTCTTCAACAAGCCTGAATTTATCTTCACGCTTTGCAGTTTTGGAGTTAACTGGAAACTGGTTGTTCTAAACGGATCCGGAGATCTTGACAATGATTTGTGGTGTTTTTGAGGAGTTGAATCCAGTTTTGGTTGAATTGAATCTAAATTTGGGTTGAGTTTTACCCAATTTTACTGAGAAATGGTGGATTATTTTGGTTTTATTTAGAGGACCTATAAATGTGATGGCGAAGTGACAGTACATTTGGCCTCGTACAGGACCAATTTCGTTTCTTTTTATTTTATTCTTTCTCTATGTTTAATTTTTATTGGTTGTACTGATAAGTTCACAATTCTATTTAATATGTATTGTCCTGTGCGGGTTAAAAAAAAATATTTTTCTTTTCTTTTACTTCTTCTATCTCTTTTTGTCTCTTCTCTCTTCTTTTATCTGATATCTTTTATCTCATCAGACGACATGTTTTTTCTGTGAATATTTCGCCAGCCATTTGGATGATTTGTTTTATTAATACTTTATAACTTAATCTGTGACTAGAAATTACCTTTGAAAGATGAATTTTAGCCAAAGTCACTTTAGTATAAGCCATCAATAGGCTTAGCCCAACTAAAAATTCAGGAAAAAATTATTGGAGTCTTCAGAAGAAGTCTTACAATTAGGTACATCTTACCTTTTCCAGAAATTACCTTGTATAACAGTTTTATCATTAAGTAGAATCCTATCTATACGATTTTATTAGAAGTAGGAATACAAACAACATTTCAAAACATTTTCAGTTCAGAAATTGAATGTTTTCTCACACATCCGAATCAACGAGCACATCGCCAAGTTTTGAACAAACCCGAAAACAAATATGTATGTATATTATGTACCAAAAACAATGTTTTATGTATTACAAGAGAAACAAACTTGAAGTATGCCACGATTTATTGAATAAACTTGAATTTATTGGCCGCTACTTTAAAACATAAGGGTGAAGTGATTTATTTGGATTATTTTAGATGTTACCCGTTGGATGCGGGCTGTCTTTGAAAGTCTATTTCTTATCCATTTTTATTTTGTGTTATACGCGATGATAACTGTTTTTTTTGTGTGTGCTAATTATGTGAAAAAGTGATCGTTGATAATTTTTGCATTTGTGAATCAGTGAAAGATGTGTCTTACTTAAGGGGGGCTCCCTGAATTTTCGGCATGCACACTAGCGCCACTTTAGTAAAAAAATCAGATCTCGTTAAACACAATTAATATAAAATCTGATCAACAAAATCAATCTTTTGGTCTTCTAAATTATTTACGTCTGCTTAACTCATTGAAACATAGCTCGCTGTCGTTACAGATACAAAATGGGAAAAAACGGCCGTTTTTAGCAATTTTTCTAACTGTAACTACAGTGAAGTATATTATAATGAATTAAATAGACGTCAATAATCTAGAACTCTCAGCATTGATTTTGTTGATCAGATTTTATATTAATTGTGTATTTAACGAGTTCTGATTTTTTTTACTAAAGTGGCGCTAGTGTGCACGCCGAAAATTCGGGGAGCCCCTTAATACTTTGTTTAATCGTACCTAAAAGTTAAAATATTATATACTTAAACCTATTCAGTTCTTCCTCCAGTTCTTAAAGCAGGACTTTTTCTTTTAGAACTAGGCTACTACAATGCCAAGATTTTTCATAAACCATCGTGTCTACGGATTATAGGCCCAGACAGTTAAAAAAAATCCACACACTTACGTTTTCTTGAAAGCGATTTTCATGGAAAGAATAATGCTTATCTCTTTTCTTCAAATTACAAAGATAACCAAAAGATACAATTTTAAACGTAATAAGAAAAACAAATTGTTTCTTGATTTGATTCAACAAAAAAAAGCATTTGAAAACACTGATCGTTATCAAAAAAATACCTTTACCAAACGTAATTGAAAACAAACAACCAATTTATTGCCGTTTTATCTTTTAACAGATCCTTGTATATGATTTTTAGAGAAACAAAAAAGAAAAAATATCGTCCATGTGAAACCACCATTACGGATCTTTTTTTAACCCGTCCGCGGCGACCGGGTGTTTTTGACATCCGCATGAGCCAACCGGGTACTGGTAACCTACATTTGTCATAGGGCTGTGTAGCTATCGGTCGCTTTTTTTAATTTTTTCGGCTGGCTTAGCGGTCAAAGAGAACATTCGCGTCCGATCGCGTTCCGCGGTTTTTGTTCAACGTAATTGGACAATTTCAGCGTGTTATAACGCATTTTTTGCGGTTTTTTTTTGTATCGCTGCGGGAATCCGGGATTGAATTTTTCGCTGTGATTTTTGTTAGGAAATTGTTTATTAATATTCTGTGTAATAGAGACTTTGTTGTGAGGTGTGTGTTAGCTTGTGTGTATGTTAGCTGTATGTCCCGTAAGTGACAGTAAAAATTTAGTTAAGTAGCTGTGAAACGTCAGACTGAGTTTTTCTGCATTTTTTAGTCACAATATTTTGTACCATGATTATTCTTTTAATCAAAGGACACAGTAAAGTTACGTATTATGCAAATAAGTTTGTTTGGTCTTCACCTGTCCACAAAAACAGATGTTGAATATTTTATACTCAAATTTATTTTATTCTTCAATCTACCCTCCAATAAATATGCATGTCGAGGGTGCGCATATTGAAATAATTTGAAAAAAAGCTAACCTTGAGAATGAATAGTGGGTACAGACATTAGAATATTTTGCATACGTATGCAAATTATTAAAATTACTTTTAGAATGGCTTTTCTGCAAAAGCATTAGGGGTTGCAGGATTTTCATAAAAAAAAAACTTGAAACACGAATTTTCTGGAAGGTAGGTCTAAATTCATAGCACTGATTTTTGGATATTTTTATACTGACCTTTTCGCAATTTCAGGGATCACTAATTATCTCTATGTGACGGGTTATTGTTCAATCAATTTTAAAACAAAAATATAATATTTAACAGCTCATTTAATTTACAAAGCCACGCGCAAAATGTTGATGCCGCAATTTATTAATTATGCAAGCAAACAGAATAAAATAAAAATTTCATGCCCCTACTTATAAAGAGACAAATATGTTAATAAACGTATTAACCCTTAAATGCTGGTGTAATTTTACGTAAAAGAGAAAAATAAAAAATATATTTTAAAATTTTCGTCGCTCTATTTGGTTTTCGCAAATAAAAAGAGTAATAAACAATCAATTTTGTTTCAACTCGGGGTAGAACGGACGCGTGTTATATTTTTAATAGTCCTTGTAATGTTGGAGATGTAAGACACGAGTGATAAGCGAGAAAATAAGGAAGTTATAATGTATTAAAAGAAGAGGTTCATCATCATTTCAGCCGAAAAACGTTGACTGCTGGACATAGGCCTCCCCCAAGTGTCGCCACATTGACCGGTCCCGTCATCCCGTGCGACTCGCATCCAGCGGATCCCCGCAACCTTCACCAGGTCATCGGTCTGCATTGCATGATTTGATTAAAAGAGATTAATGCTAGAAAGTTGACATAATTACAATAAGGACAGAAGTCATTAGAATCGAGCTCTCACCGTCTCAAACTGACATTTGACAAATTCTCTATCCACTACAAATGACAATTACACTTTTACTTTTCATAAAAAAATTACTTTGATAAAAAATGCAATCACGAGAAAGTGTCTTAGATGTTATACTGTATACGACACAAAAATATACCACAGCTCTCGTATCTTAAGGCCTTTCTAACCCTAAAATTGGCAACTCTATTTGTGGTGGTTCAAACTTCGTTTGAAATACTGTTAGAATAAAGTTCTAATCAGCTAACACTACAAAGCGATTGTCACGTCAGTCACTCACTGCAGCCGAATAGTGCGAAAAGAGTGGTTTTTTGCGATTTACAAAAAATATGTTGATTGGACTAAAAAAATAAAACACATATGACCTGCTTTATAGTTAGTTCAGTTAGTATGCAAAGATTGATGATCTAATTTGAAGTGCTCTTTGAATACCAGCGGTTTATTGTTCGATTTGGAGGAAGGAACTTTGGATTTTTTTTCTATCGAGAAAAGCTTATGAAATCGTGTTTTCGTCACACATAAGCAGTCATCATCATCATCAGCCTATTAATGTTCCCACTGCTGGGACACAGGCCTCCTCTCTATGAGAGGGAATGGGCTTTAATCCACCTCGCGGGCCCAGTTCTTCGAATTTTTGGTTCTAGGACATTTCCTCACGATGTTTTCCTTCACCGTTTTGAGAGCAGTGGTGATGAAATAAATTACACAAAGTAATGCGCCTGCCTGGGTTCGAACCCACGACTTATTGTTCGTAAGTCGGGGCCGCCACCACTGGGCCACCGCTGCTCTCCCATATACATAAGCAGTACCTAGCATTAATCCTCAACTTTACCATATATTTAATTGAAAATTAATGCTGCAGTATTTTAGGCGTAACGGAGGATCATGCTCAGTCTTTTGAGGCATTGTAGGCCTTAATGAAAAAAAATATAACTCTTGTCTTTAGTCGCGCAGTCAGAAAAAAATCGCTTTCATCTCATAACTTGCACAGTTTTTAATAGCGTATAATATAAATCGCTCTATTTGTCTCGCCCGGACAATCTGTGTCGGCTTATTAATACAGCTGGAGGCTCCAGGCGTTGCCTGTTGTTCGTTGTATCTCTGATTGCTTGTTGTTTCTTTGTGAATTGTTGTTGTCGATAGCTTCATTGCAGGGTTGATTTTACCTGAAACAAGAAAATAGTGAAGTTTGTTTGATAGCAATGAAAGTGTGAATGAAACTAGCTTTTGTTTACTATTTGAAATTGAGATTTTGAGTTGCTATAGTTAAGTAGGAAATGTTTAATTTTAGTTAGTAACGTATATCTTAATGTTTGTAAGGATTGTAGCTTGTAGCAAGCGTCATTCTAGAATTTCTGCCCAGAAAAAGAGAGTTAAGACGTCGTGAGTGAATTTATGAATAATACATAATTGTACTCACGCCCTCTTCACTCTCTAATTCTAAATTGTTTTCTGGCAAGTTAAAATATATATTTTAACGTGCATGAACACAAATGAGACTATCTACTTTTAAATAAATTTCAATTGCTATAAATACGACTATAATAATTCAAGTTAATAATAGCTGAATAAGGGCCTCACGATATATTTACAAAAGCACGTGTTTTACTTGAAATTTGCAGTATTTTACTTTAATAAAATATAGCCAATTTCAAGTAAAGCTCCTGCAATGAAATGAAAACCGTAACTTACATTAACGTAAATCGTGTTTAAATAAATAATGAAATAAAAACAATTACTTTAATTTTCCCGCAATTTCGTCTGTTGGTTTTGCATTGTATTGCTGTAGTATTTATTTTAAACTCGATCGTTGCTGGTGAAATGTAAAGCAAAATATTTAAAATATTCTGCCGTAATTTGTGAATGAAACGGATGTATTGGTTTAATTTTATTATGATAATTTTATTTATAAAATAAAAATGACGAATAAATTGATGTTTTTCATATCCTGATGGTGTGTCCGGAAACAAAATAGTAGAATAAATGTTTTTAGACGATATAAATCGTATAATATTGGCACTTGTAATACCATCCTTGCTTTTCCAGTGTCTGAAGTATCCGAAAGCAAAATAATTGTATGAGTTAGTATCTAATAAGTAGATCGTAAGTTAGTTTTAAATAGATCGTAAGTAATTTGTTTTCCTGCACTGGGCGATGTACAAAGCCCTTTAATCAAATAAAAAAAAAAAACAAAAACATTGAAAACTTCCAACTTCTCATTAATTGGCCAGAAAGGTGCAGCATCGAGAAAAGTGGAAGAAATGGGAAGCCTTTGCTCAACAGTGGGACAGTCAAGGCAAAAAAAAGACATTGGAAAATTTTGCAGTCGCATTTAAGGTTTGGGTTTTACAAAATGCTTTAAGACAAAATACAGACTTAAAAAATACCACTTGACAACTTTAAATTGTATTTTATTATTAACTAGCGAACGTCACGCGGTTTCACCTGCGTAGTGCGTAGTTCCCGTTCCCGTGGGAGTATGGGGACAAAATATAGCCTATGTTACTCAGGGTGAATGTAGCTTTCTAATGGTGCAAGAATTTTTGAAATCTGCGCAGTGGTTTTTGAATTTTTTCACAACACACACCCAAAAATGCATTTTTTTTTTCGACTATCAGCGATACGTCTACAATATTATTATATTCACCAGCCAATTAGAATTTAAACAATTACTTTAAACAGCATAATAACAAAGCACACAAACTCACAAACAAAAACAATTCTTTAACTTCGCAACGCGAAAAAGTACTTACACTAAAACGAAATTACACATTCTCCGCATAAAATTAAACCGTATTACGATGATTACGCATATGGCCGCAACGCAACGGGGCCGCAACTCCGCAACATGAAGTAAATTGACCCGCAAACCGCAACGGCTAACACTAGCGAGACTATTGTTGCGGCAATTAAGGCGCTGTCCCCCTAGCAAACGACCTTGAAAATTTAATTTTAAGGTGTATGCATATGATTAGCATTTTGTTTAAAAAAAGTTAGTAACTTTAAATTAGCTTAAGTAGGTACATAATTGTTGTTGTAGGTGTACCAAATAGTACACCCACATTTCGCCAGTTTCGTATAATAAGAGGCGAGTCCTATTGGAGGCCTATTGACATCAATGGACATTTTTGGGACCACTAGACCAACGAGGTAGTCCGAGATGTATCATTACATTTATTTATTTTATTTTGCCCCGGAAAAATATGGTTTGTGCATAAACCGCAACCAATGAAAATGACGGTTCTTAGCGACAGAAAAGGATAGGAGCATGGAAAAGTGCGACTCCGCTGCTTAATGAGGTTCTACCCTTAAGCTAGCTAGCACTTATCTTCGCTATTGCAAATTGCTTTCTTTGGGGACTGCGCCTTATTGCTGTGTTTGATTGGGATAGTTACTGGCGCTAGTAAAAGTTTGAGTGAGTGGTTTTATGGGCTCAGTGTTGATTTATAGATTAAGTGTTGGTACTGATTAGCTGGTTAAGGAAACATGGGACTTAGAAAATACCATTACCTGCTGGGTGTACGTAAAAAAGTTCATGCAGTCATTATGTGATTAAAATTAATCTGAGGTGCGATTTATAGAGCACCGCCAACATTTTCATAGTGATACGAGGAATCCTCAAACAACCACGGTACCAGTGGTATCTCCCATACTCTCGTGAGCTCAATAATGTTATAAGAATTCCGTACGTCTGAATAAAAATACAGAACCAGGATCATTCGTTTGTCTGTCTGTACGTCTGTGACAGCCAATTTACTTTGAATGTACTGGACTGCTTATTCTAGACCTGGATCTATTCCTACTTGCCAGTATGGAAACGAAATTACCCTCATTCATATCATAAATCAACATACAAACCAGACTTGCGTTATCAGAGACGAATTGGCACGTTACGCCACTATTTAGCGCCAACTACAATCACCATCCATTACTTGTCCGCCATATATTACGGCTAAAGTAGCACCCGGGCGAGTGGCTGGCGCGAGTACATCCGTAGAGCGCAACGGGACGTATGTTTTGTTCTCAACTTAAATTACGATGGTGTAATGAAGAATATGTTTACAGTTATTAAGTTTTGTTTTTGTTCGTGTTATTTATAAAGATTGATTTATTTGTGCGTCAGACTGCCAGTAAATTAGCAGTTGCAGCATCGTGGAAACTTCACTCTTAAATCTTTTGCTGGGGAGTTTGTTCGGCCACTTCTGCGCCTAGGCTAAAACACTAGCTACATAATTTTTAACCTTCAAAAAGTGCTAATTACCAGCCTAGTAGGAAAAAAGTACTTTTGATTTTCTACACAGTTTGGTTCTAAGTAAAGTAAACTAATAATGAAGTATTATTTTAGTTTAACTTTTTAGAACTATGTTAAAAACGAGAAGTCTGTAGTTTATAAACTACTACCTACTTAATCTTAAACAAAGGAAATGACTGATATCTGCCAAAACTAAACAAAGACAAATCAGTGCATCTCACTCCTATTAACTCCAACAAAGCCCATTCATCGCTCCGCATACATTAGCTCTAAACTACTGGCAGGCGAGTCACTGGCGCGAGTGCGTCAGTCCAGCGGGACTGCACGCTCGGCTGTCTACTTAAATTACTCTGTTATGCTCGACTCGCCCTTAACTGTGGGTTGCGAGCGTCCCGTGTGTAACTGCCTTTACTTGTGATTTTTATTTTTAAATAAACTAACTTTCACCTGCGGTTTCGGCCGAGTTAGGGTCGAAAGTTATCCCACGGAACGTAGTACCGAGATTAAATGTATCTCATGTCCTTAACATTAACCAGCGTAACCTTGGGATCTCAGGCTAGGTGGAGGGACGATTCTACAGGGTGGCTAATAGTAGCTGGATGGGAGTCTATGTCCAGCAGTGGACTGCTGTAGACTGATGATGACCTAATCCAGGACATTGTCTACCTGTGAGCCAAATTCTATGGAAATCTGTGCAGCTGTTAAGGTGTAAAAACGTAACACACAGACATATAGACAAGTTTTATTCGCTTCTAAAATATTAGTAAGGATAATACGCCGTCATACATCCTTCGGGCATAGAAATTAGGGCTGTCCATAATAGCTGTTTAACAGACGGCTATTAGCCGCAATTAGTAATGGTAGAGCCTATTTTGCTAAAGAATGCGAAAATTAGTAGCCCTAGAGCTTTCAACTTTCAAGGCTGGTGTTTTCTAGACGTTCCTTTATTTTTTTGCTTACAAAAATGAGTTTAATTGTAGGTTTTGCGCTGAGTGTAGAGATCTGGATCAATCAATCTATATTTGCTGTTCAATGCGGGTTGTACCTAGCTCTCAGCCCCCATTTTAGGGTTGATGATTAAGGAGCTCGTGGTTAAATAATAACAGCCTTCTCATCTTCAGGTTAACCCGCGCTTGCCTAGGTTAGGCCGTGGATGGGTGACCATCCAATAATATCGAGTATACTCCGTGCCTTGGAAAGGCGTTGGTCCCGGCTGTCATTTGTAGATCTTTGACAGTCGTTACAGTAGACAGTGCCCCGATATTTTGTCAATCAGTTTTGCCAAGGGGTATCGTAGTCATCATCATCCTATTAATGTTGCCCACTGCTGGGACACAGGCCTCCTCTCTATGAGATAAGATAAGATAAGATAAGATTTGTTTATTTCTGAGCATATGGTACATTAAGATCTTAATATTAGACAGTTTCACATATACTACCGTTGCCGGTGTAGAAATATTAAAATCAACTTACAAAGCTCTATGTCGTAACAATGCAAAGTCCCCATTAACATACATTTTATTAGTTGACATGAATTTTTGTTTTTATATACAATGTCAAGTTATAAAAACACAATTTTTATTTATAAATGAAATGTCAAAAATTACTAGTTATACAATGAATGTCAAATTTAGAATAAAAAATAAAAAGAAAACAACAATACGAGACAATGGGTGACAAAAATAATATCAAAATTTATAATTTAAAAATTCATTAACCGAATAAAAGCAGTTGTCTAAAAGCCAGGTAAATATTGCTTTCCTGAATTTATTAGTGGGCAGCACTCTGATACGTGGGGGTAATTTATTAAATATTTTAATCGCCATGCAATTGGAATTCCTGCTATATAAATGTAGTCTCTGGCTAGGTGCAAGTAATTTATTTGGGCTTCTGCTTTTCACTCTTTTAGAAATGTGTTCATATAACGGAAACATGTGTGAATACCTTTTAACAAACATACAAATCTCAAAAATATATAGGCAAGGAAGTGGAAGAATTTTTAGCGCTTTAAATAATGTCTTGCAATGGTCTAAATATTCTGCACCATACACAGCTCTGACACATTTTTTTTGTGCAATGAATGCTCTATTCACATCTACTCAATTTCCCCATATCACGAGGCCATAACGCAGTACTGATGCAATATAGCCATGATAAGCATTGAGGGCTATTTCTTTGCTAGGTATTTGTCTCAATTTTCGAAGAGCAAACACAAATTTGTCGAGTCGAGTGCAGACTTTTTCTACATGTTCTTTCTTATGTTCTCTTGTTGTTTTTTATGAGAGGGAATGGGCTATAATCCACCACGCGGGCCCATTGCGGATTGGTAGATGTCACATGTCTTCGAATTTGTTGGTTCTAGGACATGCCGGTTTCCTCACGAAGTTTTCCTTCACCGTTTTTGAGAGCAGTGGTGATGAAATAAATTACACAAAGTACTGCGCCTTTCTGGGTTCGAACCCACAACTTACTGTTCGGCCGCCACCACTGGGCCACCGCTGCTCTCCTTTCCTCTCTGTATCGTATTACCCAGTACTAACTGTGTTGTGGAGGTCATATAGGCAGCTGCATCCGCTTAGACTGGAAGCCGACCCCAACATAGTTGGGAAAAGGCTAGACATATGAATTTGATAACCGAAACGTTTGAGGTCGAAAATGTTCCCTTTTTACGCAGTCATAATAAATTACATGTAAGTAATAATATCTGTACTTTCAATAACTGTATTAACTGAAAGATTTTTTCAACTGAAAACAAACTTTTATAATGTAATTGTCTAAAGAATAAATTTCTTTGTGTTTCGTACCTAATTTGTGTTTGTGACATTTTTGTAAGTAGATAATTTGGATACGAAATTAAATTATGTACCTGAAGTAGTAGGTAACTCAAAGAGAGTCAGAAAAAGGAAGGGGTCCGCAAGGACCGATGCCTGCCGGGGTTGCGGGACTGTTCGAAATAGATACCGTAGCCCCGGAACACAAAGGGCGATGAAGGAACATGGATGGGTTTTAGTCAGTAAAAGTCTGACATTCTGCTCCGCCCAGAGCGGGAGGAGTCATTTGATGATTTCCCATCCGAAAAAAAAATAGTAGGTAATAGAAATGATAAAAGGCGATTTCATGTGCGCGGTGGTTCAATTGTTCGATTTCTCTCCCCACACATAAGAAGACCCTTTGATCCATTTCTTCAATGCGACTTACAGTATGTAGTATTGTTATAATTTTATAAGAATTTTGTTAATGCAGATGGCTATAAGAGTAGAGGAAGGCCAAAGAAACGATGGATAGACTGTGTGAAGGATGATATGGGTAGAAAGGAGGTGACTTCTGAAATGCCGATTAATAGAGATGTATGGGAGAAGATCTCCAAATATACGTATATTGGGATGAGGTAGGAGAACGGTGATGATGAATTATCTATACTAATATCATAAAGAGGTAACATTTGTTTGTAAGTTTGTATGTTGGGGGTAATCTCCGGAAATAATGAACCGATTTCAAAAATTCTTTCTTCATTAGAAAGCTACATTCACCCTGAGTAACATAGGCTATATTTTATCCCTACGCGGGTGAAACCGCGTGACGGCCGCTAGTATTCTATAATTATGTTCTACACCATACCAATTACAGCTCGTGGCTAAATAATAACAGCCACTCGGGTCGATCTTTAGGTTAAGCCGTGCTTGCCTAGGTTGGTCTGTGGATGGGTGGACCAATTACATACCGAGTTTCCTCCGGGTCTCGGAAAGAACGTTAAGCAGTTGGTCCCGGCTGTCATTTATAGATCTTTGACAGTCGTTACAGTAGACAGTGCCCCGATATTTTGTCAATCAGTTTTACCAAGGGGTATCGTATTACCCAGTACTAAGCCGGCTTGTGGAGGTCAGATAGGCAGTCGCTCTAAAATACTGGTTTTCAGCTGCATCCGTTTAGACTGGAAGCCGACCCCAACGTAGTTGGGAAAAGGCTAGGCAGATGACCATACCAATTACAGAAATTTTACATTGGGCGGTCCGAAAATACAATATCAATAAATTAGTAGCCAATCAATTCAATTCACCTAATTAAAGGAAAACTTACACTAAATGTAATGACGTCAGAATATAAAACCGAACTTTTACTTCATCTCAACAAAATCGAGTCTTTCATTAATCAAACTAATTATCTGTGTGGGTAATTTTCTTATTTACCTAGACATTTTCTGGAAACATTTAATTATGTACCTACCCACATTAAATTAAGGTTTCTCCTGAACCTGCTTGGAAATATTCCATTTAATTTCTACTTCAATAGGCTAGTTTCCACCATCAATAAATTGCAAATCTATTTAGTCCGTCAGTTAGAGTATTGGAAAATAATGGACACGATTTTTTTGTTTTCATAAATCTATGAATATTGACAAAGATAAACCGCATCAAATCTCGGGAGTGGGGGCTCGTGACGTTCAACGCACTAAAAATTATAGCACGGCGTGACGTATTGAGAATTTTAAAAGGATCGTATCTTCGTCAATTTTGTTCGACGTAACAAAAGAAAAAATACGTGTCAAATATTTTTTGAAAATCTAACTGACAGACTAATTAAATTTTTTCAGGACACAAGCAAGTATATCTTGGCAACGCTGAAACGTTATCGCAATATTTCTATTTAGTATTATAATATTATTGTTATTGCTGTAACAGAGAATATACGAAACAATGACTTATTCTAAGATGTTCTAAAGTGAAAACTAGAAGTCACGAAGTAGACAGAATAGCTGCGTAGCCATTTATGTTTATAGTTTCAAATTACACTAGGTATTTACTTAGCTCTCTAACTGGTATTTATTTAACTGAACCTAAAGAAACAAAACTGTTTAACAGAGCTGCGAGTTATCATCACTATCATTTCACTACTACAACAGCCCATAACGTCCGCTGCTGGACATAAGCCTCTCCCATGATGGGAGGAATTTGCCGTAATCTCCACGCTTGGCAGGCGGATTGGAGATCGCATTGATGAAAGACTAACAGAAAACGCTGCTGCCCATTCTCAGGTCTACGGAGGCGCAAGGTGTTCTGCCTCAGACATTAGTCGCCTTATACGACACCCGTGAGTGTAATGGGTTGGTTCTATTCTACTCTGCCGGATACCACACGACCATAATTTCACTACATATTATAAAACAAAGTCCCCCGCCGCGTCTGTCTGTCCCTATGTATGCTTAGATCTTTAAAACTACGCGGGGTTTTTTATTAGATAGAGTAATTCAAGAGGAAGATTTTAGTATATAATTTGCGGGTGGGCGAAGCCGCGGGCATCAGCTAGTAGATTATATTTAGGTTTCAACCCAGGTTGTCACTGAAAATTATGTCATCACCACTGCTCTCATGATGAAAGAAAAGTGTCAAAGCATTAGGACCAAAAATTCAAAGACATGAAGTGACATCTAAACAACTCGAAGACCTGCATGGTGCATTATAGCCCACTCTCACAGAATCCCAGTGTCCCAGCAGTGGGGAAAAAAACAGGATTCTTTACTCGCAGAATTTCCATTTGTTTTCTGAGTAAACCTTGAAAACCTTTTAAAAGATCATACTCGTACATTGTTCAGGGTTTTTCAACTCTTAATTCTACAATTAGATTTTCTCTTTCAACAATGCCATCTTTTACGGCAACATTATTACCGGTCCGGTGTTCCGACCGGCGTTATTGCCGTAACGGTCTAGTCTCTCAGTTAGTGCACCCGGGTCGGTCATTCTTAACCAGCTTGCGAGTCGTAAGTCACGGGTTGTATATCTCGTAGGGGTATAATGTAACCCATTGGCATAAGCAGGGTTAACACTGGATGGAGAATAAAAAAAAAATCTAACTAGCCTTTTCCCAACTATGTTGGGGTTCATTATAAAACGTATGTTATCTAGTATTTTCGTGATTTTTACCTTTAAGTGTACTCGTCAAGTGAAATAATCTCAGCATACGGACACTGTTAGTTTAGTGTAGTACTGGCCCTAATTAACGTTTATGAAGAACAAGTGAGGGTAGTTGAATAAACTCATTCACTTTGCTGTGGCGGTACCTCCAATACTTCAGTGTTCCCATGACCACGGCTGGTGCAATCCGGTCGAAACGTCGGGCTTATATTAAAGGTTAAATTCGCGAAAATACCCGTTTACATAAGTTTTATAATGTGTATGTTGGGGTCGACTTCCAGTCTAACCAGATGCAGCTGAATATCAGTATTTTACATGGAGCAACTGCCTATCTGACCTCCACAGACCAGTTAGTACTCCCATAATACTATACCAGACTGGTTATTAGACTTTCGGGCCACTGAAGCCGGGACCAACGGCTTAACGTGTTTTCCGAAGCACGGAAGAAACTCGTTATGTAATGGGTGGTCACTCATCCACGGATCAACCTCGGCAAGCCTGTAGATCGACCCGAGCGGCTGTTATTATTTAGCCATGAGTTCCTCATTATCATTTCGAGATATTTCGAGTTCTTTTTCCTCGGAGGTGCATTAACAGACAAAAGCGAATGACCTATTGTGCACCATACAAGTATAGTTTGTTTCGTTTGGGAATCGTGCCCCCGACCCACAGCGCAGAAGCTTAGCCATTACAACAACCATTCTGTATGATTAGTCTGTGTTTCTTTACACAGCCTCTTTACGTACAGAGAAATAATAAGTTCGTGTGGTAACCAAGGGCACATTGCTCGCAAAACGGATGGCCGATGGGGCCGAAAAGTTCTGGAGTGGCGACCGCGAACCGGAAGACGTTGCGTTGGAAGGCCTCCCACTAGGTGGACCGATGACCAGGTGAAGGTTGCGGGAATGCGCTGGATGCGTGTCGCACGGGACCGGTCAGTGGCGACACTTGGGGGAGGCCTATGTCCAGCAGTGGACGTCTTTCGGCTGTAATGATGATAATGGTAACCAAATCAATTAAATATAGTATGGATTTGTTCTAGTTTTATTCTTTTGACTTTGTTTAAAAAAAAATACTTTACGACCTTGGTTAGCTTACAATATAAGCTTAGTAAAGAATTTCTTACACGAGGAGGCATTTCCAATTGTAATTATTTCAGTACCTACTTAAATATTTAGGCGAAACGGCTTTAATAAGTTTATATAGACTTGCTGTGTTTTTTCTTTGGTATCGTTCTTTTAGGTACATTTTCTTTGTTATTAGGTCCATACTGTTTTAAAGACAAGTAAAGGCAGACTTCTGACAGTCTTCCTTACATGCAAGGTGTAAACGCACCCATCACGAAGCTGTCAACCAAGCATTCTGTACATCAAACTAAGTAGCTTTACGCAGAAATTTTTTTTGAGGTCTAAAATCACGTTTTACTCTAGAACCCCATATAACGCACTCAAACAATTGTGCTGATGGAAGAATTGAATAGTACAGGGGTCATGGAGGTATTTAAGGCGACTACGTGAGCTAAACGCGAGTTTTATAATGCAAAAAAGCATATTATGATTCACTGCAATAAACAAAACTAGAAAAATATATGATATTCTTCAGGATCTAAGCTCGTACGATAGTGTCTTGAAAACATAATACAAGTAACTTTATTCGATAGTCAAAAATGACGAACTTATCTCTAAAAATATATTTTCTCGAGTAAAAACCATACCAAAATACATGCGATCGTTCTGATTTTTGGCAAATAATTCTACAAGCAACATATTAGCATCAAAGTGTTTTACTTTTTTAGTTCAATCAATAGATTTTTTGTAAATCGCAAAAAAACACTCTTTTTACTTTTCCACTATTCGGCCCGCAGTGACTGACGTAACAACCACTTTGTAGTGCAAGCTGATTAGAACCTTATTCTAACAGTATTTCAAAGAAACTTGAACCACCACAAATATATAGGGTATAAAATAGGGTTGCTAATTTAGAAAGAAAGAAAGAAAAAATCTTTATTTATCGCACGGCCATGACATGCATAAAAAATTTAAAAACATAACAAACATTCATAGTATTGCTAAACGGAACAATAACAAAGAGTAAATTTAAAAATATAGGTAGTTGACAGCTTGCACGTCGTGAGTGCGATAAATAGGTTACCACTCAGCATGATGCTGTGCTATCGGGAGCCCACAGCACAGCGCTGGTTTTCAGTGGTCACCCGTGAAAAGAATAACGAGAAAGAAGAATTAGAGATTTTTGAAGAATTTAGCTCCTGTAATCGCCTTATAGTAAAGTTATAACATTAAAAACTTGTGTTTCCAAAAAAAGTTGGTTAGAACGTTGGCCTCCAATATCTCTGTAACTAGAAGGTTCCCAGGTATGTCCAAAAGAAAAAAAATCCGCAATGATGAAGAGAACAAGTGCCTTTCGATTTCGGTAAGAGTAGTTTTCCACCCATTAGGACCTTTCTGCTTTCCAGATTCCCTAAAAATAAATCCCACCTGCCTAATTAGAACCACCATATTTTTTTATCTTACCACATCAAACGTCTTCGTCTCCTTTTTCGCTTAGAAACCTTCATAGTTGCAAACTTCGCCGTACCCACACCCACGTACACACAATATCTTAATGCATAAAAAGCCAAGACGGGAATACAAATGGTACCATCAAGGTATAACTTCTGGGGGGTGGGTAGTAAAATAAAGGAGACAGGAGACCAGCGGTTGTATAAAAGTGAACATTTTTATGCTTCGGTACTGCAATTTGTTGTGCCAAAATGATGTTGGTTGTCATCGTGGAAAACTTTGTTGGTTTAGGGGCAATAGGTATATATACGTATGTACAAAGTTTTAATGGAAGACTGTGTGTTTTATGTATGTGGCCTTTTTGTTTTTCGGATGGGAAATCATCAAATGACTCTTAACGCTCTGGGCGGAGCAGGACGGAGTGTCAGACTTTTACTGACTAAAACCCATCCATGTTCCTTCATTGCCCTTTGTGTTCCGGGGCCACGGTATTTCTTTCGAACAGTCCCGCAACCCCGGCAGGCATCGGTCCTTACGGACCTCTTCCTTTTGCTGACTCTCTTTGAGGCGTGCGTAGAACACGAACGCGCCGACGACACGTCCTGTCGTCATAAGACGGACGGACGGCGAGCTAGCCCATAGCTCTCCGTCCACAGGCCCGCGCCTACGGTGGCCGGGCGCCACCATGTGGCCCCCGACGACGATCTATGGCCTTAGGGGAAGATGCAGCAAGTCCAAACGATTTGGTTTAAAAGAGTAACTATGAAGTGCCTTGCTTGATCTTCTTCATAGGAAACTTCGCTTAGGAATCAACACGTTTCTTTAGCTTTCGGGCTGACTCTTACGCAATTCAAAAATGTATAAAAATGATTTTACTCATTTCATTATCTTTCTAGCCTTTTCCCAACTATGCTGGGGTCGGCTTCCAGTCTAACCGGATGCAGCTGAATACCAGTATTTTACATGGAGCGACTGCCTACCTGACCTCCACAACCCAGTTAGTACTGGTACAAAAGATTCTCTAACATTGGCTGCAAAATTTATTTTCAAAACCATTTCGTGTGAGACGCCCTCAATACTTAGATGTCGTAAAAGAATGAATGAAGGGATATTACAAGTAGATGAAATTCACGGATTCTGTTTAGTTCTAATAAAACCAAAAAGCAATTACCAATCGTATTTACGAAATGCGGTAATTATAATAACTTTCTGAATGCCGGCCATTCAGCAGTTTACTACCTAATAACTTATAATGATAATGATTATATTCAAAAGCGCTTAAGATGAAATTGCAAGCCTACCTTCACTTTATACATTTCTCGGAGCTAGCCGTAAAAATAATTGCCTACAATTATAAGACTAGCTTCCGAGAACTTCTTTAAAATTAAACTGCAAATCTACAAATCTTCCTACTTTTTTATTGTTCACTAGCTTATGCCCGCGGTTTTGCCCGCGTGGAGGTCGATAATTGTCCCACGGGATCATACTCTCTTCTTCTTCTTATTCGGTACACTCTTGACAGCGCGGTCGTGATCGTTAAGTACTCGTAGCAGTATTGGAAGGGGCAGATGTGATGCACTTCACGACATTTCGCCACCGCTGCCTGCTAGAGGTCATCCTGCTGCATTCGTTAATTGAACCCCCAATGGCAGACTTGATCTGGTCAGTCCAACGCGTGGGTGACCTTCCTTGCGGTCTAGTGCCTTCTAAAGTAGAAGGCACTAGACCGCACGGAAGGTCAGAAGAAGGTCAGGCCCTTGGACGACAAGGCGTTCTATGGACTGATTGTCACGCCGGGAAACATGTCCGAAAAATGTCAGGATGCGAGATTGTACTATCGAGAACAGACGCTGCCTGATACCGAGTTTTTCAAGTATCGAGACGTTCGTGCGAAACTCGGTCCACGAAACCCCAAGCATTCTTCTCCAGCACCACATTTCCAGAGCATCTATTTTCTGCCTTTCCACATCTCGCAAGGTCCAGGTTTCAGCTGCGTAAAGAAATATGGGGAATATAAGCGTCCTCACGAGCCTGGTCTTCGTGGCTTTAGTTATGTTTCTATTCCTCCATATTTTCCGCAACCTGTCCATCGCTGTTCTTGTGGGATCATACTATCGAGATGAAAAGTATAATATGTGTTAATCCAGGTCATAAACTATCTGTGTGCTAAATTTCATCCAAATCCACTCAGTAGTTTTTGCGTTAAAGAATAACAAACATACACACATACAAACTTTCGCCTTTCATCATCTGCGTAGCCTTTTCCCAACTATGTTGGGGTCGGCTTCCAGTTTTACCAGATGCAGCTGAATACCAGTATTTTACATGGAGCGACTGCCTATCTGACCTCCACAACCCAGTTCGTACCGCGTAATACGATACCCCTTGGTAAGATTGGTTGTCAGACTTAATAGGCTTCTGATTACTTATCGACTGTCAAAGATCTACAAATGACAGCCGGGACCAACGGCTTAACGTGCTTTCCGAGGCACGGAGGAAACTCGGTATGTAATGGGTGGTCACCCATCCACAGACCAACCTAGGCAAACACGGCTTAACCTAACGATCGACCCGAGCGACTGTTATTATTTAGCCACGAGCTCCTCTAGAACAAACAAACTTTCACCTTTGTAATATTAAAATAGAAAAGTACCTTCCGCGAACTCTTTTAAAATTAAACTGCTAGACTACAAATCTTCCTACTATATTGTTAATTGCAGAATAGTTATAGGCCCTAAGATAATAACTATGTGATATTCATTACGTTCATGTTCTTTACGTAATCAGGGATAGGACTGTAACTTGGCATGTTTACGGCATTCATGTAATATTAGCTTGGGGTAAGGGCGGGTACAGACAACGCAACTTTTTTGTTACGCAAATACTACAAAAATGTGGTTGGAGAGAAATGACAATCGGTGTTTGATATCACACGCCTGTGATCCACGAAAGGTGGGGGCAGAAGTGTACCTAATGGCACACTATACCGTCACCGCTCCAACCCAGCAATTAACTTGCCATTCAAATTAGAGCATTAAATCGTGTGTCGTATAATATATTTTTTACATGGTGTAAACAACCTCATCACGAAACGGTCAACCAAGCATTCTGTACATCAAACTAAGTAACTTTACGCAAAAAATATTGCTGGGAAACTATTTTTTTTTTGGGGGTGAAAAATCATGTTTTTTGGTAGAACTCAATGTAACGCTCTTAAAACATTGTGCCGATGGATGGATTGAACAGTACGGGGGTCGTGAAGGTGTATGAAGTAAAAATCGTGCATTAAAAACTTTTATTAGAAAAAAACTTGTCAAAAAGTCGGAACTTTGACCCCCAATATCTCCGTAACTAGAAGGTTCCCAAGTATGGTGTAGAACAAAAAAAAATATCGCAATGACGGGGAGAACAAGTGCCTTTCGGCTTCGTTAAAAGGTGTTTTACACAATTTAGTGTTTATTTTTACCAGTACACGTAAAGCTTACAGTTTTCTAGACCTCTAAAGTTATTTCCGACTTCGTTTTGAATTATGCAACAATTCGGACTGTTATAATACCTGCCTGTGTACGAAGTACGATAACCACAAAACAGCAGTTCCACCTTAGATGTCTGTGGTGTCATGGACCACATGTGTGGTTGTGAACTGACAAAACAAGCGAAGATACCATAGACAGGCTGTGGTTACGTGTAGTTGATATCAACCATCCTGTGTCTAGAAATCCTGCAAGCCGAACCATTGAATTTCAATCCAGGGGCCGTGTTATGATGTAGAAGTATTCAGAAGCGCGAAAGTCTGACAACCTATCTTACCCAGAGTTATCTTGTTACACAGAAAATGACTTGTGGTGATCAGACAAGGAATCACTTCATGTAAAATACTGGTTAACTGCTTTCATGTAGAGTGCCATCACTCCTCTGAGTAAAATGTCTGAGATATACAAACAGACACACAGACAGATGGACAGGACGAATCTATAAGTGTTTTGATAACAACTAGAGTTCACAAGTTATTATAGCTTGTGACTATAGCATCGCTTTTTTTATTAATTTTTGACAATCAACGCATCGCACGAAGGGTTCCGTACCATTATCTATACATTAGACAAAACGGCAAAAAAATCACGTTTGTTGTATGGGAGCCCCCCTTAAATATTAATTTTATTCTGTTTTTAGTATTTGTTGTTATAGCGGCAACAGAAATACATCATCTGTGAAAATTTCAACTGTCTAGCTGTCACGGTTCATGAGATACAGCCTGGTGACAGACAGACGGACAGACGAGAGAGTCTTAGTAATAGGGTTCCGTTTTTACCCTTCGGGTACGGAACCCTAAAAATGCATTAACATTAAAATGGAAAAGGCTTGGCTAGGTTTTTTTTTTATAATAAGTTGTCTGTCTGAACAAACCTTTACGCTGTTTTAGTATATTTTCAGGCAATCTCTTACGGCACAACAGCGATATCAAAATTTCAGCGTTTCTGTACTGAAAGTCTTGGCAGTCATTTCCCAGTTGACTCTCGTTTTCAGCTGAATTTTAAAATGTTAGTTTTAATGGTTTTTTTAATGGATAATAGTATAGTTTTATAGTTTTACATTAATGTTCATAAAGTACATATTTAACATTCTTTTTGGGAATTCTTGCTGTTTGGGTTTGGGAAGTCTTATGGCTAGTCCTAGAGAAACAAGAGAGCAGCGGTGGCCTAGTGGTTGCGGCCCCGACTTACGAACAGTAAGTCGTGGGTTCGAACCCAGGCAGGCGCATTACTTTGTGTAATTTATTTCATCACCACTGCTCTTAAAACGTTGAAGGAAAACATCGTGAGGAAACCGGCATGTCATAGAACCAAAAATTCGAAGACATGTGACACTACCAATACGCACTGGGCCCGCGTAGTGGATTATGGCCCATTCCCTCTCATAGAGAGGAGGCCTGGGTCCCAGCCGTGGGAACATTAATAGGCTGATGATGATGAGAGATACAAAGTCGGTTCCAAGACATCGTAAAAGCATACCATAACTTCCACTCGATGACTTTTACTTCTTCGTAGTGTCGATGGTTCCCATATTGAATTTCAAAGAGTTTGCGTAGGGTTATTAGTTACCTACTAGTCCTAGTTGATTGTATAGAATGCTTTGTGAAATGACTGTTTACACCTTTTTTTTTTTTTTTTTTTCGGATGGGACATCATCAAATAACTCCTCGCGCTCTGGGCGGAGCAGGAGGGAGTGTCAGACTTTTACTGACTAAAACCCGTCCATGTTCCTTCATCGCCCTTTGTGTTCCGGGGCCGCGGTATCTCTTTCGAACAGTCCCGCAACCCCGGCAGGATGACTGTTTACACCTTCTAGAAGAAGAAGAACTGATGAAACATTCATCTTACTAATGCAATATAACTTTCTTACACAACAAGCAAGTAATAAAATTATTTATCCCAAACAACAAAATTACAAAGCACAGCAAATTCAATTTTTTTAATCGTCAAAATGGCTTCCGAATTTTTTTTCTCAAAATGGCGCCCGCCTCCAAATTAATGAGACATCTCACAATCCGATTTTAACAATGAATCTTATTTTTTCCCAATTACAGAGATTTTTGGCGCACAATGGAACAATAGTAATTAATATTAATTATTAACAGATTATCGCGTCTGTCGTATTTATCATGGTTTTGTTGGTACGGGTTTTTTTTAGATGAGTGGTATAGAAGAGTGATAGATTATATTATTTGTTTATCGAATGTTTCGTTGTATAATGATGAAATATTTTTTAGCAATTAAGTTATTTCGGATTGATAGTTGTGAGTTATGAAGCTATTGTCTGGGAGATAACCGGACTTATATTCAATATTATTATTGTTTTTATTTAGACTATAACTCTAGCCGTGTGGTATCCGGCAGAGTAGAATAGAACCAACCCATTACACTCACGGGTGTCGTATAAGGCGACCAATATCTGAGGCACCTGCCGGCAAGGTGTTCACCTTGCGCCTCCGTAGACCAGAGAATGGGCAGCAGCGTTTTCTGTTTGTCTTTCATCACTGCGATCTCCAATCCGCCTGCCAAGCGTGGAGATTACGGCAAATTCCTCCGCTCATGGGGGGGAGGCTTATGCCCAGCAGTGGACGTTATGGTCTGTTGTAGTGTAGTTGTAGTTAGACTATAAAAAAAAATATACGATGTATGAGAGATGGCGGGAAGAGCTGGACATTACCAACGACCAGTGGTCCACATTGGCCCTGGATCGAAGAATTTGGAAGTCATGGGGAGAGGCCTTTGCCCAGCAGTGGGATTACACAGGTTAACAGTAACGAGGATGTCTGAGATTTATTCCTTCTTTATCCACAAGTAAAAATAGCCGTTGGTACACAGAGGGTGAGTCTCTCATTGACCTTGAGCATTTCTACAAGTCTACCTTAGGATGACGACAAAGTTGAAGATTCTTCTTACGAATGATAGTTAATTAGTCAACATTTCGTTTTAGAAGAATTCTTCCAAAGATATAGGTAAAATACTTAATCTTCTTACTTCTAGATAAAACTCAAGTTTCAAGAACCGGCCAAGTGGGAGTCGGATTCGCGCCTGAAGGGTTCCGTACCATCGCAGTAGGGGAGTCCTTTCATTTAAATTTGTTTTTATTATTTGTTGTTATAGCGGCAACAAAAATACATCATCTGTGAATAATTCAACTGTCTAGCTATCACGGTTCATGAGATACAGCCTGATGACAGACAGACAGACGGACAGTGGAGTCGTAGTAATAGGTCCCATTTTTGCCTTTTGGGTACGGAACTCAAAAAAGAGACCATTTTATTTAGTTAAAAGTAGAGTTGATAAACAAGATAAGCTAAGTACACAGTGATTGGTGACTTTAGTAAGCTAAGTACACAGTGATTGGTGACTTTAGTAAGCTAAGTACACAGTGATTGGTGACTTTAGTATGTCCTAGAGCTTCCAATCGTCGGTGTTTTGGTCGATCCCAAATGTTAGTCTAGGTCCACGAAAAAACAGGCTTTGGTGATGTGTCCGTCATGATAGCGGGGTCACGGTGTATTTATTATTTTACTGGTATTTAACTTAATGTATTTTTATAATTAGATCTACCATTAAATTAGGGATATCAAAAAGCAGTGAAATCGTTTAACAGCAACTGAAAATTATGACTTTTTGTAATTGCGTTTGTTCCTATCACAATAAATAAATGTATAAAAAATTAAATAAATAGGTTCTTCGCATTCTGTTCTCTGTTTCAATGTGTCAAAAATACGACACTGATTGTAGCTGAGATAAAAGTGCAATTTGAATATGAATGTATTTTCAACCGACTTCCAAAAAGAGGAGGTTCTCAATACGACTGTATTTTTTTTTGTGTTTGTTACCTCAGAACTTTTGACGGGGTCAACCGATTTTGATTATTCTTTTTTTATTTGAAAGTTGGTGCTTCCCATGTGGTCACATTTCAATTTTGTGACGATCTGATGCTGATGTTCAGAGATATACAATGGAACTCTACAAAAATAGACCGCAAATCTGCAGTGATTGCTGGGATCGCTTGGATGTTTATTGTATATACAACATCATGACGTAACATCACCCCTGCATGCTATGAGGGGGTACGCAAATGTGTACAATACACCCAGATTTTGACAGTTTTTAGTTCCATTTATTATGGATAAGCCTATTTTACCATGACATGTATTGTTAACAATGTAAAATAAATTCATGGTAAATATTTGTTTGGGAACAACTAAAAATGTAAAAATAAAAATCTTTTTTGCAAAAAATAAAATCGATTTCAAATAACACAAAAAAGAGAAAAATAACTTTAGCTTCAGAAGTCAGTGGCAAAAAAAAACTGAATCAAAAAAATAAGTCAACGACTTCTGAAGTTTTTTGAAGTCGATTTAATTTTTTGCAAAAAAGTTTTTAATATAAAAGATTGACCGATTCGATATCATCAGATTTCAACTCGCCTTATCGCAAATACAGGCTACCAAATGGTAAGGTAAGGAAGAAAACGCGCCTTATAGATCATCACAAGTGAATTGAATAATCGACACAACATCAAACCTGCTTTTTTTTAACTTACTCTGGACCTCAATCTAGTCCTGAGGACAGAGATGAGGTCGAGAATGGAACGAGCTAACCCAAAAGAAGGCTATTAACTCGCGACTCTAATAGATTGAGATCATATGAACTTGGGAACACCGACGCAGGCAGGGAATTCCACTCCTTGACTGCGCTGTGCTTTCTTCCGGAAAATTACACACGATAAACAGGGGGTAAACAACCTCAACACGAAGCCGTCAACCAAGCATTCTGTACATCAAACTAAGTAACTTTACTCAAAAATTATTGCTGGGAAACGACTTTATTTTGGGGTGAAAAATCATGTTTTGTGGTAGAACTCAATGAAACGTATCCTCTATCAATGACGGGGAGAACAAGTGCCTTTCGGCTTCATTATGAGGTTTTTTACACCCTTTATTTATTTAATCACACATCATCTGCCTAGCCTTTTCCCAACTGTGTTGGGGTCGGCTATTTAATCAAACGCACAAAAAAAAAAAACAGAAACACCAACCTGGTCCCGCCATACTAACACACACAAAAATGGAGGCGGCTCAGAAAAACGTCGGATCACAGTCTGAATAATTCATTACTGGCTCAAGAAGCTATGAGGGGCGAAAGAAATGATAATAGAGACTTACCGACTACCTTTTGTCCCAAGGTTTGGGCCGACAAAACAACTCGGTAGGTATTTCAAGTATTTTTATCGGTACTTCCGATATGGGGTAAGTTATGAATAGATTTGGTTTTAGTAGGCTGTGAAGGTCGCAGGTATGTAGTAAAGGAATATACACGGTGTAAAAGACCTCATCACGAAGCCTTCAACCAAGCATTCTGTACATCAAAATAAGTAACTTTACGCAAAAATTATTGCTGACTTTTTTTTGGGGTGAAAAATCATGTTGTGTGTTAGAACTCAATGTAACACACTCAAAACATTGTGCGGATTGATGGATTGAATAGTACGGGGGTCGTGAAGGTGTTTAAAAATCTTGCATTAAAAACTTGTATTTAAAAAAAAAAACTTGTCAAAAAGTTGGAACTTTGACCCCCAATATCTCCGTAACTAGAAGGTTCCCAGGTATGTTGTAGAACAAAAAAATAATCGCAATGACGAGGAGAACAAGTTCCTTTCGGCTTCGTTAAGAGGTGTTTTACACCCTTTATGTATAGGTACTTATAAACCTGCTAGCATTGAACGTCACATAATATAAAATGGGACGAGCCAACCACACTATTCTTAAACCACTGCAACTCCTGAAAGCCAACATCAACAGTGGCGACCACCAGAAAAGCGCCGAAGCAATAAAGCTCAACGAAGTCCCAGAGTAACGATTTAACTGTCGTGGATCCCGCAACGAAGTTAATCAGAAAAGCGGAGGAGTAGGAAAAACATAATTTCCACTTCCCTCGATATCAGCAGGAGACTGAACGAAACAAGGCCTTTACATAAATTGTAACTTTTGTTTAATGCCTCTTCGGTCCTTGAAACATGAAAAAAAAAACGAGAACAAACATCCTATACAGTAATTTTATTTTATTTAACGAAAAGTAGGTTATACTACTTTTACAAAAAATTTAGGAATGACAGAAATGATTATATACAGTGGTAGTAATTATTATACACAGCCTGTCTCATTCTTAGTAAAAGTTGTGTCATAATGTCCCTATGTCTTTACCGTGTTCTAATAATAGATTTTGTCCTATTCAGTAACTTGAAGATATCGAGAAAAGTATATACCTACATAACTACACAAATCTGATATTAACCTCTTTCTACTCCACTGCCCATCACCAAAGGCTCATCCGCATTACCGACTATAGAAGTCTATATTCATGGCCATTGCTCGTCCACCGAAACATAAGTGGGCCAACCTAATAAACCAAATCACTCACTTCATTGACGGTCACTTTGCGAGCCGGCCATCCTGACCGTGGCCGGGATGGTAACATTCACCGAGACAGGTCAGACGAGAATTAATTGCGTTAGATCTGCAGACTGTACTAGATGGTATAAACATGGAATAAGGTACAGAAGGTTCAGAGAACGCACGCACACATGGACACGCTTCAGGGACAGCGAGTGCAAGCGTACTTGCAACTGTCTAATGATTCGCCGTTCGCGTCTGTTCCATATTCAAAATTCAGGTTTGTTCATTTGATGTCATTTTAATTAGTCGCTCAGTTCTGGGCCAACACGCTAAGAAGAAGATTTGAACTTCTGTAACATCCGCCAGAAACTGATAAAGATTAAATTAATTACAGAATGACTTACTGAATGACTTTCAGATAATTATGAAGGTATTTCAGTACCTACTCAGTTGCAATTATTATGTAACTAGCGGCTTCTCCCGGCTTCGCACGGGTGGACATTTATTTTCCTCTGATTCCTCCTCCCCTTATTTTTTCTAGTAATAAATATTGCTTATGACACTCAAAGTATTTTTTTTAGAAAACACCATTCTGTTTACATGTTAGTACTAAAGAATTGATGGATGGACTGCGTGAAAAGGTGATATGGCTATGAAAGGAGGACTTGAATAGACTACTCATAGGGAAATATGGAAAAAGAGGACATGCTGCGCCAATCCCAAATAAATTTCGATAAGGCAGAAGAATGATGATGTTGATTATGTTTAAAAACGAACATGCAAATGTAGAATGAGTGCATCTGTTTTCGCTTGTTGTATAGACCTGACATTCTGTATCTATTCTATTCTGTGGCAGGTATACATTTGGTCCCAAGGATCTCAGTTTCTGTATCACTTTGATATTCTCTCGAACCATTGGGTTAGTAATCGGTAAAGGGAAGAAATTGAACCGATTGCCTCTCTCTGTTTTAAGACTTTTTATTTACTTCTTTTTCCAATGCTTGAGTTTAAGTTAGCGATATGGTGCACAAAGGTGTTCCGTGACGCGAGGAATTCCGGGGGATTTTAAATCTTAGTTTTTTTTTTTAGTGTAGGGGTGAAAATGTTGCCGGGGTTGCGGGACTGTTCGAAAGAGATACCGTGGCCCCGGAACACAAAGAGCGATGAAGGAACATGGATGGGTTTTAGTCTGTAAAAGTCTGACACTCCCTCCTGCTCCGCCCAGAACGGGAGGAGTCATTTAATGATTTACCATCCGAAAAAAAAAAAGGGGTGAAAATGTAAAGAAACACATCTATTTCTCTGACAGGTTTTAGTTCAAACAATCTTGATTTCTGGATGATTTCGGAGGTGTTCTTGGGAATTTTGATATTCTTCTTCTTTTTTCTTTATTGTTAGTGCCTAACCTGGTGTCAGAGTTTTTATGCGGCCCATGGTCCTCTGACATGGCTTTACATGCCGTCGAGAAATATCTCTCAGGCATGCTGGTTTCCTCACGATGTTTTCCTTCACCGAAGCAATTGATAATTATACAGCAGACACATGAATCCGAAAAATCAGAGGTGCGTCTTGGGTTCGAACTTGAGACCTATGACTTGGCATTCCGACGCTCACACCACTAAGCTATCACTGCAATACTTTGTCATTTACTGAGTGCAAGATTTACAATTTAACATAGACAATCTAGTTAGATTATAAAGGGTGTAAAAAATCTCTTAACGAAGCCGAAAGGCACTTATTCTCCCCGTCATTGCGATCATTTCTCTGTTCTATAACATACCTGGGAACATTGAGTTCCTGGGAACCTTCTAGTTTCGGAGATATTGGGGATCAAAGTTCCAACTTTTTGACAAGTTTTTTAAATACAAGTTTTTATTGTAAGATTTTTACTTTAAACACCTCCACGACCCCCGTAGTGTTCAATCCATCCATCAGCACAATGTGTTGAGTGCGTTACATTGAGTTCTACCACAAAACATGATTTTTTACCCGCGGAAAAAAAGCCATTTCCCAGCAATAATTTTTGCGTAAAGTTCCTTACTTTGACATAATACTTGGTTGACGGGTTCGTAATGAGGTTGTTTACACCCTGCATGAAACAGATCCAGGACCAAGATGTTTGCTAACTGCGTGCCGTCAATTTTAATCTTTTTCTTTAACCAATAAGGCCGCAGGAGATACTTATGAAAAACAAAATAAAACGCAAGATTCTGTAAAATCTTAACCTACAATCATTTGGGTAAATGATGGGTCTACAATCCTTCAGGCTAACGCAACATTGTCACAGAAAATACCAAGCTACATGAACGAAACATTTCGCCTGTTTAGCCCCGAAGGGGTAGGCAGAGTTGTGCCTCATCTCTAGGACATCCACATTCCGCAAATTATTTTTAAAATCTCGTGTAGTAGGCGGTGAACCAGAAATCTCTAATCCAGTCCGTATACTAGATTTCTAGTTTTTCTGCTACTGATGGAAAAACCTATTAACAATACTGTCATTTGTTTTATAATTAAGAGTCAAAACATTTTATTTTATTTGTGCAAAATATTTTAGACATGTGTGTTTGCTTGTGTTTTCTTGCGTATGGCACTCGTGGGCTGCAGCTGAAAATCAGCGTCAAATGGTATACATTTACCGTGGCCCTGGAACACAAAGCGATGAACATGGATGGGTTTAGTCAATAAAAGTCTGACTCTCCCTCCTGCTCAGCCCAGAGCGAGAGGAGTCATTTAATGATTTCCCATCCGAACAAAAAGATGATACCAACCAACCAATGTATCATCAATAGATGATACATTGTGTTGCCGTCTGGCATTATGTTGAGACTGAGGCTCATTTGGCATTATTAGTTTTGTTTGTTTATTTATTTTGTATAATTTTCAATGCTAAATAAACACAAATTTCTTTCTTTCTAACACTGCCCACGCTGGGAATCGAACCAAGGACCAAAATACCAAATTATCTGCATCATATATACTGCCCGGTATACAACACAGAACCCCTACACCTCCATACACCTTTGACATTATGAGACACAAACAAAATGGCGGACCAGGTACATCCGTTACCCGAAAGCTAGTAGATTATAAAGCTAGGGTACACGGCGGTATGTAGGGGGAATGCGTCGAAATGCCAAGCCGACCTAATAGGGCACCTTCCTCCCCATCACACGGAGGGATATTAAAAAGGGTGCTAATGTTGGAGATGTGGGAAGATTTTTGGGAGGTTTGATGAGGTAGTTGGGATAAGTGGGTAATTTATTAATTTGCTGCTATGGTAGTTTTTAATGATTCAGCCGCTCGGGTCGATCGTTAGGTTAAGCCGTGCTTGCCTAGGTTGATCTGTGGATGGGTGACCACCCATTACATACCGAGTTTCCTCCGTGCCTCGGAAAGCACGTTAAGCAGTTGGTCCCGGCTGTCATTTGTAGATCTTTGACAGTCGTTACGTAGTCAGAGGCCTAAAAAGTCTGACAACCAGTCTTACCAAAGGGTATCATATTACCCGGTACTAACTGGGTTGTGGAGGTCAGATAGGCAGTCGCTCCATGTAAAATACTGGTATTCAGCTGCATCCGGTAAAACTGGAAGCCAACCCCAATATAGTTGGGAAAAGGCTAGGCAGATGATGTCAAGTCAAAAGAATTTTGGTCTGAACATGCCACTTTCTGCCGGTCAATGTGGCGACACTTGGGGGAGGCCTATTTCCAGCAGTGGACGGTTTTCGGCTGAAATGATGATGATGATAGGCAACCAAGATTTTTTATGATGTGAACTTAGTAGATTCAGAAATGCGTGGTCTACGAAGATGATATTAGTAGACGAAATTAATAACAGGCTCAACTCAACACATCAGGATTTGATTATTGATCGTTAAAATTCTCACAAGATTTTAAACCAGCTTTCTGTGGGCCAAACACGAACGCAGAGATAATAATCGAGAATACTAGTTTCCTAAGTTTTTTTACTGAGTTTTTAGACTTAATTCATTTTTATAGGTAATATTTATTGTGCTTGAAGCAAAAATGACAACTTAGGTGCAATAGGATAGTTTGTCCCAAGTCACGCACCTCTGATTTCGGGATTCATTTGCGTATTGTATAATTATCACTTGCTCCGGTAAAGGTAAAAATATCGTGAGGAAACCAGCATGCCTGGAGAGATATAAGCCAGAGGCCCGGGTGGCATAAAAACTATGACACCAGACAAGACAAGACAAGACATTTATTTGTAGAAACGAGTATACATACAAGATAATATGCAGGTTGTTCATAAACAAAAAGATCCATCATGGTCGGCCTATGGGGCATACAAATATTTACATAGGAAACAAAAGTCATTCAAACGAAGCTAAAAAGATAATTAAACCAGGCCACCGACCACCATCACCATAACCATCACCACCGCCCTACCATTGACCATTGACCACCAAACCCCATTGACCCATTGTCCATTGGTTGTGACCATTTTTACCAAGGTAAGAAGGCACTAACCTTACAATAAAGAAAAACATAGGATAGTTGTATTTTCGATTCTTGCTAGGACCTTCAATGCCAGCAATCAAAACATCTTGAAGCTAAATACTCAAATGGCTCATCCACGTTTCATAAATCCAAGTCATCTCCGAAGCACCCTAGTCAGTCGCTAGTAATAAACCGGTTCACTCGTCCAAAAAACAGACTTAACTATTCAAACATTCCGTTTTCATCCAAAAAAACTGCGCGAAAAACGAAGTATTTTCATTTGTATCTAATTTTCACATCAAAGGTTTTCGCTTGTTAGTAATTTCACCTGTTCAAGTAATCTTTTTGATTGTAATGCTGTTTGTACGCGAGGTAAATAAAGTTTCATTTTTCATGGATGCATGAATTTTTTCGTTTTTAATTGTTTTGGCTGCTTCGTTGGTCGAGGGATCGCAAGCGCGACTGTTGAGCGTGAGGTTCTAGGTTCAATTCCCGGGTCAGGTAGTGTTATAGGGTTTTTCCATTAGGAATTTTATCAGTGGCAGCCACTGAGTCTGGGATGGCGATATGTGGGTGTACCTACTATGATTGGGTACCTTCGCCTATCCCTTCGGGGTTTACAAGCGTGGTGCTATGTAATTGTTTTGGTGGTACCTAAGCTTACTAATTGAGAAATTAGGCCATCAGCTCGACCAACAAATACATGACAACTATTTTTTTTTGGGTAGCAATAAAACGAGTGACTGTAAATTACAATTTTAAGTGTCAAAATTAATTAATTTGGGTTATATAATTACTAAGTGAGCGACTGACTGTAAGTGACGAGAAATCAACAGAACTGTATCTTACAAACATTAATTTGAGTTACTTAAAATACAAAATGAGCAGCTTCATAATATTTGAGCGACTTAATATTTGTTTGAGTGTCAACGTTACGTCCTGCATTTTTTTCAATATTTGGCAAATATATTTTTTATACTGAGCGGCATTTTATCTTAAATGAAATGTTTCGAATACAAAAACCACTTTGAAAAATACACTAATGAGCTAATTAATTGTTGTTTAATGGTATTTGCAGAATTGTTTTTTTAGTTATTTTAGGACCTGCTACGATTCCATGACGCGCGCTCGCTTCGCTCGCATATTAAATAACACTCTTTGACTTCTGTCCCCGAAGTGCCGGGCCTCCGCAGGCCTCCTTCGTCGGTCTGACCTACGGCCCGGTGCCCATGCCGCCCATAAAAGAAATTCCGTAGTAAGATTTTATAATTTTATCCAGTCGTTCACTTAGTAATGTAGTCGCTCGGATAAAATTTTAATATATGAAATGGATTAATCACAATCCACTTTTTGTAAGCTCGTTCTGGATTTTATTATTAATCAATATTCGTCGTTAGTTTAGTTAATTTTTCACTTACTCAAATTCATACCCCTCAAGTTATTAATACAGTATGTCACCATCAGTCGCAAAGCTTTTTTTTAATCGCTCGTTTTATAATTCCCCTTTTTTATACATAATACCTTTTTTATTCAAAATAATCTTTGTTTCATAAATTAATGTAGGTAATACATAACAAAACAGTAACATTTTATTTGAAATATACACCTTAAAACCGGCCAAGTGCGAGTCGAACTCGCGCATAAAGGGTTCCGTACTGTCATACAATTTTTATTATTTGTCGTTATAGCGGCAACAGAAATATCTATTAGAGAATGGGATACGATTGCAGGAAGAAAATACTTATTTGTAGTGTAACAGAAAAATATATTTTTTCAGACTAATGTTATTAAGGTTGCTAGGACACACCAAGCAGTAAACAAGATGTAGTTTATATTCAACTTATAGGTTTGCAACCTCTAACACTGCCCTTTAAACTTATCTTGTAAACACACATCGGTAGCCAAACCTAACTCGTTTACAAAATACTTATGTTTCTCTACCGACAAAGCTTTAGTTAAGACATCCGCCGTCATTTTGGACGTTGGCATGTAATTTATTTTTACTGCACTATTGCTGACCGCCTCCCGGGCGAAATGATGACGTATGTCTATATGTTTTGACCTACCATGAAACATATTACTTTCAGTCAATTTTAAGGCCGACTGATTATCATTGAAAATAGTTATTTCAATGTTACTACCTATACATTCGTGCAAGAAAGTTTTTATAAACAGTGCTTCTTTACAAGCATCGGAGAGCGACATGTACTCCGCCTCAGTACTTGATAACGCAACGGTACGCTGTTTCTTACTTTCCCAACACGTAATAGAATTCCCAATTTTGAAAACATATCCCGTATAAGAACGTCTATCAATTTCATTAGAAGCCCAGTCTGCGTCAGCAAAACCCGTCACAAATAAGCCAGTTTTCTTATAGGTAATGCAGTAATCTACTGTACCTTTAAGATAACGCAACACACGTTTAGCTGCTTTCCAGTGGACATCGGAAAAACAGTTATTGAATTGGCTTAATATGCTTACAGCGTGACATATATCAGGGCGCGAACAGACCGCTACATACATAAGACAACCGATCAATTCTCGATACTCCAAACTGTCATCCTTTTCTTCAGCTTTATTCAATTTTTGGCACTGCATTGGAGTTTCAACAGATTTACAGTCTTGCATTTTGTATTTCTCTAATATCTTTTTAATATAGGCACTTTGATCTAGAGTGATCTTGCCATTCTCTTTCCTGATTCTTAATCCTAAAACTCTTTCTACAGGACCAAGATCTTTCATCACGAATTCTTTCATCAGCAATGATTTAGTTTTAGTTTTTTCCGCATTAAAATTACTAAAAATTACTAAATCATCAACATACAATGCGATAATCACAAACTTGTCGCCATTTCTCTTTATGTATACACATGGTTCAGAGACCAATCTCTTAAACTTGAGTTTGTTGACAAGAACATGATTGATCTTTTCATTCCATGATTTAGGCGCTTGTTTTAGACCATACACAGCTTTGCGTAGTCGATACACCTTATTATTGCCTCTACCTTTTTCAAAACCTTCTGGTATTTCCATGAAAATGGTTTCCTTTAAATCACCGTTTAGAAAGGCTGTTTTTACGTCCATGTGGTCAATATCCATGTCATACTCCACAGCCAAAGCTAGTAACATTCTTATGGTTTCGTATCTCACTACAGGTGAAAAAGTTTCAAAATAATCCACTCCATACTTTTGTGTAAATCCTTTTGCCACTAGACGTGCTTTGTATTGTAATAGTTCACCGTTAAGCCCTCTTTTCTTCTTAAATATCCATTTGGTCTTTATTGGCTTTGCACCTTTCGGCAAATCGGTTAAGGTAAAGCACTTATTGTCCAAAAAGGACTGATACTCGTCTTTCATAGCAGTTCGCCACTGCCTGGCTTCAGGACTATTCAACGCTTCTTCAACTGTTCTTGGATCATCACTGCCGCACGCTTCCCCCGTCAAAAAACTACACAGGAAGAAGTTTTCATCAGCTTCCACGTATTCTGCTCTCGAGTCATCTGTCTCAAATGAAACATCTGGAACATAAGTAGCATCTGAGTGATGATCCGTGACCAAGCTACTGGTCGAAGCCTCGCTATCATTAGCATCATCAGTAGTCACAGAAGTTTGTTCTGACTCTGTTCTATTCTCGGATACACAAGGAGTCTTAAGTTCTATAACCATATCTGATTCTAGTTTAGTGAAGTTCAGATGTTTGAGGAATTGATTCTCAATGAACTTAACATTTCTCGCTATTGTTAGCTTATAGCTCTCAACATCCAAGAATCTGTATCCTTTTGTGTTCTCACAATATCCCGCGAATATGTAAGGTTTAGATTTGCGATCCAGTTTATTACGATTATTTTGTACAGCATATGCTAAACAACCAAACACACGTAAGTTATCTAAGTTTACCTTATGTCCAGTGTAAATTTCTTCTGGAGTTGCACCTCTAACTGCCTTTGTAGGTGAGCGATTTTTAATGTACACCGCAGTGTTCGCAGCCTCAGCCCAAAACCGTTGATCCAAACCTGCTTCCAGAAGCATACAGCGCACCGCCTCCATAATCGTGCGGTTCGCGCGTTCGGCAACTGCATTTTGCTGTGGACAGTGAGGAACAGTAGTGTGATGCCGGATTCCACACTTACTCAAATACTGCTTAAATCTCGTATTGATGTACTCGCCACCATTGTCGCTTCTAAGGATTTTAATCTTTTTATTAGTCTCGTTCTCAACAAGAGCTTTAAAAATCAAAAAAACACTCAAAAACTTTGTCTTTTGATTCTATTGAATAACAAAATGTCTTCCTAGAAAAATCGTCAATAAATGTTAGCAAATATCTCGCACCGCCTATAGATTTCACTGGCATAGGGCCGCACACGTCCGTGTGAACCAGTCCTAACACCTCACTTGCACGTGAAAATGATTTCTTAGGGAAAGGTAAATTAGTAACCTTACCTTCAATACAAGCGATACATTGTTCGTATGTGGATACATCATAGTCGATACCAGCCGCCATACCACTCTTGAGTAGGTTCATGCTGCGACTATTCAGATGTCCAAGCCGACGATGCCATAAACCCTGAGATTGAACCTCTACCTGGGTACTCAAGGAGACGCTTACTGGCAAACTGTGTTCGTGCGAAACGGAATTTATAGACGCATCCCCGGTTTCTAATTTATAAAGACCGCATGCATCCCGTTTTGCTACAGCTACTACCTTTCCGTTTTCGTAAATTTTACAAAAAATCGATATAAATTTTACTTCAAAACATTTTTGTGTCAATATACTGACAGATAACAGGTTACATGACAAGTTCGGTATAAAAACTACATTACTGACAGTTATCCATTGGTTTTGTAAAAAGAGTTTCACATTACCACGACCCGATGTAAAAAGTTTTTCACCGTTCGCAACGCTTATTTCTTTTGGCGTATCACACACAAAATCATGTAAAATGTCTCTATTATTGGTCATGTGGCAAGTTGCACCACTATCGACGTACCACACATCTCGATCCAGCTTTACCGTCAGAGCCGACAACATAGTCGTCCTACCAGGAGTTTTCTGAACCTTCTCCTCCTCTTGGCAACTGGAACTAGATGGTTTATCCTTATGCGGAGCTTTCTGTCTGCAATCTTTAGCATAATGACCTAATTTTTTGCATCGAAAGCACTTGGGACGCTTCGAGATCGAAGTCGAAGTCGTTAGGGCATTCTGTTCCGTACCTTCTGCATCACCTCGTCTCTGTGCCTCCTGGAGTAGTTTAGTTTTCACCAGTTCACTTGAGAGAGAAAGGCTACTATGCTCTAACGTCATAATAAGTGGGTCAAATTGCTTGGGGAGCCCACTGAGCATTATTATAGCAACAAACTCGTCTTCCAGAGAAGCATTTATGTCTTGCAGTTGTTGGGCTGTATCTAGAATTTTTGTAACATACGCTTCCATATTCTCAAACTGCTCTAATTTTAAGCTAAATAGCATTCTAAGGAGACCTAATCTTCTACACAGACCTTTGTCCTCGAACGAATTCTGTATATTCTTCCAGGCGTCAAACGCAGTATTGCAGTTCCTGACAACGGAGTAAACAGATGGCTGAACACTAAGACAGATTCTTGCTAGCGCTTTTTCCTGTTTCTTCTTGTCTTCGCATTCTGGTTTGTTTTTCTTATCAACCTCGTTGACACATTCAAACAAGTCTTCATGAATAAGCAACATCTTCATTTGAAATTTCCAGGTGGTGTAATTATTTACTCCGGAGAGTTTTTCAATTGAGATAGATTGGTTACTCATTTTCGCGATTTCGTAATTATTACTTGATAATATAATTAATTATATCATACGCGTTCTGCTTCCTCACGCTCTGCTACCATATTAGAGAATGGGATACGATTGCAGGAAGAAAATACTTATTTGTAGTGTAACAGAAAAATATATTTTTTCAGACTAATGTTATTAAGGTTGCTAGGACACACCAAGCAGTAGACAAGATGTAGTTTATATTCAACTTATAGGTTTGCAACCTCTAACAATATCATCATCTGTGTCTACAGGATGACTTTTTTATCACTTTCCAAAAAAATAGGTATAATAGGTGAACGGTGTAGAAGCAAATGGCATACTTAGTTTTTTTTTTTCGCGAAAAAAAAATATCGAAAAAAAAAACGAAATTCATTTTTTTTTCAACATATATCTTTCTTTGTTCTAATACGAAAAGTTTACTTAAAATTTGTAGCGTTTTCGATGATGGGTCATTTTTTTTCTATGCTGTAGAAAAAAGAAAAAAAATCTAGGTATGCCATTAGCTTCTACTCCGTTCACCTATACCCATTTTTTTGGGAAGTGATAAAAAAGTCATCCGGTATAAGCTATCACGGTTCATGAGATACAGCCTGGTGACAGACAGACGAACAGTCGAGTCTTAGTAATAGAGGGTCCCGTTTTTACCCTTTGGGTAAGGAACCCTAAAAATGATCGACGATTGGTGAGGTATAAAGGGGTAGGTAGGTATATGCGAACGTTAGATGTCTAGGGTTAAAATCGGAGTGTTTTTATCATTTCAATAAAAATAACGTTTCGTAAACTTCTCATAGTTCGCACATTAAGGCTGTTACATACATCACACTGTACCTTACGAGGCCCGCACTGCTCGTTAATGCCCGAAATGTTTTTATTTTCAAAACTAAATAAATACGTATAATTCAGTGTCTAGTCGTTAAATCAAGATCACATCTACAGTTGTTAGTTGGAATACTTTTCCAGGTCAGTCTATAAATTAGAAGACATGTGACATTTACCAACCAGCAATGGGCCCACGTGGTTGATTATACGCCCCCCCCCCCCCCCCCCCTCTGAAGGTGAGGAGGCCCTTGCTCATGACAATTTAAATTGAGTCAGCACAATTTGGCAACGAGTCTGGCACTTTCAGTAGCTTCCATCAGCTCCTGTGATGATTTGTCAACGAGTCTGGCACTTTCAGTAGCTTCTATTAGCTCCTGTGATGATTTGGAAAAGAGTCTGGCACTTTCAGTAGCTTCCATCAGCTCCTGTGATGATTTGTCAACGAGTCTGGCACTTTCAGTAGCTTCCATTAGCTCCTGTGATGATTTGGCAAAGAGTCTGGCACTTTCAGTAGCTTCCATCAGCTCCTGTGATGATTTGGCAACAAGTCTGGCACTTTCAGTAGCTTCCATCAGCTCTTGTGATGATTTGGCAACGAGTCTGGCACTTTCAGTAGCTTGCATCAGCTCCTGTGATGATTTGGCAACAAGTCTGGCACTTTCAGTAGCTTGCATCAGTTCCTGTGATGATTTGGCAACGATTTTGTCACTTTCAGTAGCTTGCATCAGCTCCTGTGATGATTTGGCAATAAGCATGTCACTTTCAGTAGCTTGCATCAGCTCCTGTGATGATTTGGCAACAAGTCTTGCACTTTCAGTAGCTTGCATCAGCTCCTGTGATGATTTAGCAACGAGTTTGGCACTTTCAGTAGCTTTCATCAGCTCCTGTGATGTGCAAGCAACAGGACAAGCAAGACACGATATCAAGTGTCCCATCGTTTGTGGGGCAACACCACATATACACTCCGGGGCGGAGTCATCTATGAATCTCCACCTGAACAGGTTTTCCTTGTTTCAGTCAACCTGTGTCCTTAGTCTATTCAAAGACTTCCAGGTCAGACATGGCAACTCGTAGCCAGGTTAGATTTGTAGCAAGTCCCTGCAGGTGAACATTTTTTGCTGATTATGATGGTCTAAAAACTTCTCAATTCTTTGATTAAAACAAAAAAATAATGTTTTTTTCTCGACCTCTTTTCATAGTTCGCATATAAAGGCTGTAACATACATCACACTGTACCTTACGAGGCCCGCACCGCTCGTTAATGCCCGAAACGTTTTTCTTTTCAATTTACGATTCCACCACAGTTTAGTGGCGAACGAAATTCTTCAATTAATGGCTGTCTGGTTTGAAAGGGGTTTGTTTTCGTACGTTTCTGTTTTTTTCTTTGTTACGTATTTTATTTGTATCTTAAGGCTCTGCTTTCTGAAAGTTGGCAACGTCGCGAATATCTGTCGATTGTTTTGCTGTTTTGAGTTTTTACACAAAACATCAAAAACTAAGACAACACATAATTCAGTGTATATTATTGCAATTCATCATCAATATTTTAGGGCACAGTGATATTTCATAATAGGCTAGTTTCCACCATCAATAAATTGCAAATCTATTTAGCCCGTCAGTTAGAGTATTGGAAAATAATGGACACGTATTTTTTGTTTTTGTAAATCAATTAATATTGGCAAAGATAAAACGCATCAAAACTCGGGAGGTCTTGACGTCACAGCGCACTAAAAATTTACCATGGCGTGACGTATTGAGAATTTTAAAAGCGTCGTGTTTTCGTTAATTTTGGTTTACATAACATCGTCATTCTCTAAAAAGAAAACTATGTGTCAATTTTTTTTTTTTATTATCTAACTGACGGACTATAGTCTACGCCAGATAAGTAGGAAATAAAGGACATTAACCCGCATACATTTATTCAAATACATAATTCCGAAAACAGAAATAATGACATAAACTTGTCCCGAAACTACCTTTATCGTGATCCTTGACTTTATCTAGCTTCTTCTTTGCATGTCAATAACTCAAATAATACCTGACCAGTATGTAGCCACTTACTTTTTTTAGCAATAAAAAACGATTCATAATGTATTGTCGGGGTACCTACGCAGAGAAATTAAGGAAAGAGCAATGACCTTTAATTCCTACTTATCTGGCGCAGACTTTAATTAGATTTTTTCAGGACACAAGCCTATTTAGTAAAGTAATATTGATTATATTTAATCGAATCAGAGAAACATTTTACAGCTTTTTGCGAAGTTGCCAACATTCAGAATGCACTCCTATAGTGTCTGTGTACGAATAAGCTGATATAGTCAATGTTCTGGGCTAAATATTTTTTAAGCTTGGCATGTAACTGTTTTTTGTCCCTAACAAATAAAAAAATAAATAAAAAAAAACTCAATTTTAGTTATAAATAATATAATGTAAATATCGCTGGACATTAACACACAGCGCCATCTAGTGCCACACTAAGGAACAAGGCTTGTGTCGTGGACACCAGATGTTGATATACTACATAGATACTTTTTGTTTGTAAATACATACTGACTATACATATAAACATCCATGACTTGGAAACAAATGTCCATGCTCATCACACAAACATTTGCTCCAACCGGGATTCGAACCGTCGCGGGTTCGAATCCCTAAGAACGTAAGGTAAATTATTAAATTATTTAAAATGCATTTAAAATGCACCAAATTTTAAACAAGTCTCATCTTTATAATTTCCTCTTCCAAATTTACCCCATTTAAAGACACCAATTTCAAACAGATATATAATATTTCAAAATGTTTCCGAAACATAGACACGAAAACACTCCTACCCCAATTTAGGGGACAAATACACATCCCGGGGTAATAATCCACTTCATTTGACAAGGGAACTTATTATGTACAGGTGCAAGCAATAGAACACGGAACCCTAAAATTAGAAGACGACACGAACCTTCAAGGCGAGGTTTATTAACTACCGAGAGAATCACTAGCCCTTATCTCCTCTCTCTTTCATACCTTTGGTAGAATATATCTCCGTCTCTGTCCCCCATTTAGGGTCCGTTGTCATTAGATGCTAAGCTCTCAATATGGTACTTAAGCTCCCCCCTCCTAATTGGGGGTGCATTAAACGCTTATGCTCATATAAAATGATTTATAGAGAGTCCGGTGTCGACTTATAATGAGAACCCGAGGGTTTTTGATGTAAAACTAGATCTTTTGGACTTATGGCCTGTGTATTTTACCGTGTGACTGGTGTACTTTGGGACAAAAATATTGGGTCGCCTTTTTGTGGAGCATAGTTTGATTTTTATTTTAATTGTTTTGTTTGAATTGGGTACGTCAGTATCAGTACTTACACTATTTTGAGTTTTTAAAACAAATAGGAGGCATTAATGATACATTAATTATGTCCTGAAACGCAGGTTTAAATAAACCTAGATAGGGCAGGTCGCTAACAAACATTTGAATTCCACATTATCGTTTGTTGCAACTGTTAAATAATATTTTAGTTGTAGTTTACTTTTATGCACTATTTATACTTACCATTGTTTGAGAAATAACACTACTGCGCTTAAATGTAAACTTTTGTAATACTTTTTTTTTAAATTATTCTTATTCTTATTAATAGAATCCTCCTATCGAAATTACGACAATTATTTTCACTGAACTACCTACTTTTAGTTTTGTAAGACTAAACACCCATATCGTCGTATCCTACGAATAGGGGCGTAACTGCATAATAGCTACTTTTCAGGAGACACTTTTTTGTGTTTAATTAAATTAAATGTGACAAAATATGTATTGGTGGTTTAATATAATGTGTATTGGTATTTTATGGTTTGGTTAGCATTATTTTCAATAAATTATCTTTATAGTTTATACGCATTTTGTCCCTTAAATCCTAGAAGACGTAGAAGAAAGACACAAACGTAATTAGGGCTTCGTCTCTACTATACATACGCAATTTAGTCATTCCATAGAAAACGGCCACAATCACCATGAGGGTTTTTTTCTATGTACCCTATATTGGAAATGAATAAGTAATTAAAATGACTTAAAAGTTTTTTATTTAAAAATTAGTTTACGCTCGCCGCAACTAACAATCTCCGCGTTCCGCCGAATACTAGCCGAGCGGCCGGCGCTAAGACGAACGCGCCGCGTCCCCGCACCCCCACTACTCGCGTAGAACGAAGGCGCGACGGCGGTTGTGGCTTTTTTCTTCGTTGAAAACGTAGTGCTTAAAATTGTGGCTTTTTAGAAAACCTAATTATTTGATAACCTGTGCGGTTTTTAATTGTTTTGTTAAACTGGTTATCTGTGGTATGACGAGCAGAATTGAATTATGCAATAAAAAAAGAAAGCCCTTATGTTCGTTAGGGCACTATTCGTAGGATACGACGATATACCTATATTGATACTTGGATAAAGTCATTACAGTACAAAGCCTGACAACTCAAATATCTGTTGACATACCAGAAAAAAAATACACTCCACACAAAATTAATCAAACAAAAACTTTTACAAGACCACAGACTAAAAAAACCTACCTATGACAAATGACCCCTATTAAGCTCAGTATCCATTGACCCCCTAGTTATTTTTAAACACCCCTAATAGCTTATAACGATGTTAATTAATCGTTCTAAGCGTTGCGTGACGGTTACAAATATGGCCAGGTTACGGAGATGAGAGTGAAAAATTAACCTTTTTCAGGGTATTAACTATATTTTTTTCGCGGTGAGATAAAATGTGGCGTCTATCAGCTGTGCGGGGGTGTTTTTTTGCTGGGGAATCAATTTAGTGGGTTGAAAAATTGTGGGTGAAGTTGAAGACGTCGTATGATGTGATGACATTAGGGATTTGATACGTTCTTGTTTTTGTATTGACTTTGGATTTCTGATAACTTTCTTTGGGAAACGTTCATAGTGCAAATTGTGAAGTGATTTTTTTTACCAAAATCCACTAGGAATATCAGCTTTAATAGAAAGAATGAGTGTCCATGAATTGATGTAATATTTTCAGAAATTATGAGACTGACTTATAATTGTTCACAATAGGTACTCCTGTTTATGAACTAAAACACTAATAATAATTTTCTTTGTTTTCAGGTAAGCAATTAGTACCTACCTACTTTAGTACGTCACTCCATGAATACGGTAACGTACCTACTACCTACGTACAGTAACTAACACATTACTGCAAAAAAAACAAACCACGTAAAAAATAACTTTTAAATTCTACACTAATATTATAAAGAGGAAAATTTGTATTTGAATTTTTGTATGTTTGTAATGAATAAACTCAAAAACTGCTGCGCCGATTTCTAATTCTTTCTTAGAAAGCTACGTATACCCTGAGTAACATAGGCTATATTTTATCCCCGTACTCCCACGGGAACGGGAACTACGCGGGTGAAACCGCGTGACGTCCGCTAGTCTAAAATAAATTAAAGAAAAAACTTCAATCAGTATGGAAATTACAGCACCATTTTTCTCATATGTACTATATGTATATATGTATGTATATACAAGAGGCGCACACTTATCTAAGATCTACGCCACAGAACGCCCCGCGGCTTCGCCCGCTGTATTCCTGTTAAACACTGTCATTTGACTCAACACCTTCGCTTGAATTTTTATTGGTTACATTTTCGCTCTTGTGTTGGAAAGTTTTGGATGTGGCAATTTTAATAACATTTCGGAAAAACAGAATTGGAATAAAGTGTTTTTTTTTAGACAAACTTTGAAACATAAACTTATTTCTGTCTTTATCAGTGAATTTGTCTAAAACTGAAGAATTGAGTTTAGTAGAGATTTTTTCCTACGACTTGACGCGTGGTACAAGCAACTACCTACTATTAACTTTTAATTCTTAAAATAATCAGACTAGTGTTTAGATTAGAGTTCAATGTGTTAGGTTTCCGGATTTTACTAGTCAATTTCCTATGTTTTCAGAAAGAATTTTGTTTATAATGTAAAATATTAAATGCTTTATATTTTATTATGTAAACTGGTAACATTGATTCCGTAAGAATAGCAATATTTCTATCATTTGATTTGTATAATGTTTGGCGCGAGAATGAAGCGGTTCTCTGATTGGATCACGAGACTGACGTGGCGTAAAGTCGTGAGCCAATCAGGGCGCTGGATTTTCCCTCCAACGGCAGGAGTCTTGGTCAGGAGCCCGAGCGGGCAAGTAGGGCATTCTGATGCTGAACGTCGAAGACAATTGACAATTATTAAGAAGTCTTAAAACTGTACCCGAATCATTGTGCCCAGTGTTAATGTGTCAAAGTGTAATGTGAAGTAATTTGTGAGACTCAATGTATCTGTTTGAAAAGAGTAACCATGGAGTTTCTTGCCGGCTCCATGGAAACTACCAAGCCGAACCGTGCAATGTGCAATGTGAAATAAAATAGTGTATCGCATCCAGTATGTTTTCATAGCACGAAACCCGTCTTCTGCCCACATAAGCTCGAGCCTAGCTAACAAGCTAACCCAGTCTACAAATGTATGGTCTCATCAGAAGAGGTTTTTCAAATTTAGATCCTATTTATACTAAATTTAAGAATATCTTTCACTTGCAACATCCAAATCGAAACCATGGAAAAGGCCATAAAGTGGTGTTTTAGTATACCTATTTCCGTCCACCTAGGACTACGTGTTACTCCCCAAATTGAGACCCCGGGGGAGACTCAATTGCTGGCCATACGATGTGTAAGCTGACTTGATATTCGAGCAAACTATCCGATCCAGAATGCAAGGCCTAGCGAAATAGCGAATATTTCACTATAACATTCCATAGAAGAGAAACATTTGCCATTTCGAAAAAGGAATAAGACTAGTTAAGCTATAACATAAGTTTACTTAGTGTGAAACTAGGATACTACTCTAGGTTCAGCAAAACTTCGGCCAATATTATTGAAAAAATCTTTGATGAAACTTGTAGTCGCGTTGGGTTATTTTTTAACCGTTTCTAAAATGATCAGCGAATTAATCACTGATGTTTTTCACAGTAGAATAGAACCAACCCATTACACTGACGGGTGTCGTATAAGGCGACTAATGTCTAAGGCAGAACACTTTGCGACTCCGTAGACCTGAGAATGGGCAGCAGCGTTTTCTGTTAGTCTTTCATCACTGCGATCTCCAATCCGCCTGCCAAGCGTGGAGATTACGGCAAATTCCTCCCATCATAGGAGAGGGGTATGTCCATCAGCAGTGGACGTTATGGGCTGTTGTTGTTGTTTGTTTTTCATAGTTTTCAACTGTTATGACAGGTTTGATACCACTTTCATGTGCAGATTATACTAGTCTAGCGCTGAACATGGCCCCTGAAATCACTCGTCATTTTACTCGATTTTTGGCTACCACATTTGTTTATCTTTTATTTATGAAATATTGCCCAAGCTATAATGAAAGTAATACCAAATGTATCTTCCTATTAAATAACCTCAGGTAAAATACCACATCCACATCTTACACTCACACCCCCCACAAGAAAGGGGGTGTGTGCGCAATTTAAAAGATAAGATCAACCGAGCTCGCTCGAGACGATGCCTCTTAAATTATTCAAATAAAATCCCACTACGATATCTGTGATTGTAAATTTTGGTGTGCAGATGTGTATGTACACTGGGGGCCGAGGAAAGTGTGCAGTATTTACAGGTGGGGATGTAAATTGAACAGTGAAGTGAACGGATTTGATATTTATTTGTTATGAGAAAGATTTGGTGTTTTGGTGGTGTATTCCTTTCAGTATATCTAAGTGTTGTCTAAAATATATTACTATTATAGATAAGACCGCATAGATTAGATCCATATATTTAAGAATATTCTAAAAGAGATGTCTATTTTAGTGTGCAATAAAGTATACCAACTTTAGCTATCTATTACGTACACAAGTCTAAAAATATTTTTTACAAATAACATGTGTGAATCTTCTCAAGACTTCTTATATCCCAGTTATCTGCTTACTAAATGCTATCTAAAAGAAACTAACACGTACTAGATGTTTATCTCAAAACATTTATAAACAAAATTGGATTCTCGTAACACCCACTTGATAAAAACATTTTTACATTTTTTTCCGCAAAAACACGAACAAGTTTATTCCCGTGTTGCCGAAATAACTGAATAAATTTTCATTAATGAACCATCAGAATGTTCTTGATAGTTACAAGGGCAACACTTACGTGTGCTGTAATGTAATAAAATATGCCTTTTTATGTCCGTCTATCTTTATGCCGTTTTCTACAGAACATGAGCAGATCTTTAAATACGATTGAATATTGTTCAAGATTGCAGATAGGAAATAGGTGTAGTATCAACTTGATCTTAACATAGTAAAAGATAGTATTTATAGAATTTTATATACCACTAGCCGACGTCACGCGGTTTCACCCGCGTCGTTTTCATTTCCGTGGGAGTACGGGGATAAAATATAGCCTATGTTACTCAGGGTGAATGTAGCTTTCTAATGGTGAAAGAATTTTTGAAATCGGCGCAGTAGTTATGGAGTTTATTCATTACAAACACACACACACACACACACACACAAAAATACAAATCTTTCCTCTTTATAATATTAGTATAGATTCGACAAGTGGTTTTTATTATTAGAGTAAGTAGATGAAAATAAACCCCTTTTGTGAAACGTACGAATAAAATTCTATGCTAAATTAATAACGACACTTAAAACGCTGAATATAAAATCCAGTTCCCATTAGCCGAGCCATTTCACAAACAACCAGCTTAAAACATTTAAAACCCGCATCATAACAAAATACAACAAACTCATCACATGGCGAAACAAAATGCGGAAAAATATAACATTTTTAACATTTGGTACTTTTTTATGTCCGCGAGTGTAAGTGGGGCTGCAAGACAAAGGGTATGCGCTTGACATCGCCTGTTTTTTTTTACCTCCAGTGTACAGTTATAACGGCATGTAGGTACTTTTTAAGGTTCCGTATTTAAAGAGTGCCATCGGGACCATACTAAGGCTCTGCTGTCTGTCTGTCTGTCACTGGGCTTTATTTTTGAACCGTTTTAGGGAGACACTTGATATTTTCACAGATTGTGTATAAGTATAGCTGCTAACACAACATCATCTACCTAGCCTTCTCCCAACTATGTCTGGGTCGGCTTCCGGTCTAACCGGATGCAACTGAATACCAGTATTTGACATGGAGCGACTGCCTATCTGACCTCCACAACTCGGTTAGTACTACCCCTTGGTAAGACTGGTTGTCAAACTTTTTAGGCCACTGACTACCTGTAACGACTGTCAAAGATCTACAAATGACAGCCGGGACCAACTGCTTAATTAACGTGCTTTCCGAAGCACAGAGGAAACTCGGTATGTAATAGCTGCTAACATAACAAATAATAAAAATTAAATAGGTACAGTTGAAAATTAAAGGATTCCTGTAAAAGAAAAATATAAGAAATGTCATGAGTTTTTCGGCGTTTTTTGTTTAACAATGTAAAAAAAAGTGTTAAAAATTGTACGTTGGTGCGGAACCTTTTGTGTGCAAGTCCGACTCGCACTTGACCGATTTTATTTAAGTATGTAACTGGAGGTATGTGCTATCACTTACGAAGAATCTCAGGTAAAAATGTGGCCGTATTTTTTCGTGGAGTAATATAATATGCGTAGTGGTAATGGTGGTGAATTTGCTCTATTTTTGAGGGGTGAATATCTTTGGTAGAATGTGTACGGGATGTAGGTAATGGCCCCCAGTGAAACTGGGGAAAACCTTATCAAATCTTGTTTGTTTTATGGTGTAATATGGATACCACAGAACATAAAGTACCTGCTCTTGGTGATCATAAAAATAACAACAAACAAAACAACAGCCGGTTGGGTCGATCGTTAGGTTAAGCCGTGCTTGCCTAGGTTGGTCTGTGGGTGGGTGACCGCCTATTACATACCGAGTTTCCTCCGTGCCTTGGAAAGCACGTTAAGCCGTTGGTCCCCACTGTCATTTGTAGATCTTTGACAGTCGTTAGGTAGTCAAGGCCCAAAAAGTCTGGGAAACCAGTCTTACCAAGGGGTATCGTATTACCCAGTACTAACTGGGTTGTGGAGGTCAGATAGGCAGTCGCTTCATGTAAAATACTGATATTCAGCTGCGTCCGGTCAGACTGTAAGCCGACCCCAACGTAGTTGGGAAAAGGCTAGGCAGATGATGACCTGAAAGGGAAGAACTAAGAAACCCTAAAAAACCAGACGAATCCGCAATGTGGAGACTGTGGAGAGCTTATGAGTAAGAAAGAAAATACATTTATTTGGTACAAGCCACAAGTGCATACAAAATAAAACAAAACAAAAATAATAGGTATCATTGATCTACCTGCCGATGTCCCATGTTACTTGGGTCGGCGCAAAACTAAAATCATCATCATTTCAGCCGAAAGACGTCCACTGCTGGATATAGACCTCCACGCGCGTGTCGCCACATTGACCGGTCCCGTGCGACTCGCATCCAGCGCATCCCCGCAACCTTCACCAGGTCATCGGTCCACCTAGTGGGAGAACTTCCAACGCAACGTCTTCCAGTTCGCGGTCGCACTCCAGAACTTTTCGGCCCCATCGGCCATCCGATCTGCGAGCAATGTGCCCTGCCCACTGCCACTTAAGTTTGGCAATTCTTCGGGCTACGTCGGCAACCTTGGTTCTCTTGCGGATGTCTTCATTTCTAATTCGATCGCGCAAGGAAACTCCGTGCATAGCCCTCTCCAAAACAAAATAATATTAGAGAAAAAAAAACTTGGATCTCCACAAAAAATGTGACATTGTCGGAGACACCTTTGCCCAGTAATGTCCAGTCAACCCGTGTATTCTAGAAGTAGCTTTTGAAAGTTGTTCGTTGGAAGCAATAGCTTATTTGTTCAACAAACCAAAAAGCTTAAACTAGGTCTAACTTTCTACCTACTAAGTAAATCCTATATCTTCCAGATATTATATCTGCAACAATGGCAATCGGTCAATCAATAGGATTATCCGTATTAGGGACGTTGATGTCTAGTTGTATACAGCTAGACATCAACTTGCTGAAATACTACTGTGTTTGACTAGAGTGGAGTTAGATTTAAAGACGTTTTCCACAAGAGATTTTTCTAAAGATTCTCAAATAATAATTAATATAATTATAATAGCTAGTAAAGAAATATAAGATCCTAAAGATGAAATAATATTTCAAGAAATATAAGAATCAGGATAATCTGAATAACATAATAAAAGTGTGCGACTACATAATAAGTGTCATGTAGTGTGATATCAATTGAAGAGTTAGATAAAATAACTCCTGTTAAACCTCCAACAGTCCAACTGTAAATAAAAATACGAATCCTAATCTTCATAAAATAGAGGGGGAATAATTAATTTGTGTTCCATGAAAAGTAGCTAACCATCTAAAAATTTTAATTCCAGTTGGTACAGCAATAATTATTGTTGCTGTAGTGAAATAAGCTCGAGTATCAATATATATTCAAACAAACCTCATCTACAAAGATGAGGTTTGTTTGACAAAAAAATATCAGCCGCTCGGGTCGATCTTCAGGTTAAGCCGCGCTTGCTTAGGTTAATCTGTAGATGGGTGACCGCCCATTACATACTGAGTTTCCTCCGTGCACACGCATCCCGGCTGTCATTAGTAGATCTTTGACAGTCGTTACAGGATGTCAGTGGCTCGAAAGTCTGACAACCAGTATTATAGAGGGTGTAAAAGACCTCACCACGAAGCCGTCAACCAAGCATTCTGTACATCAAACTAAGTAACTTTACGCAAAAAATATTGCTGGGAAACGACTTTTTGTTTTGGGGTGGAAAAATCATGTTTTGTGGTAGAACTCAATGTAACGCACTCAAAACATTGTGCTGATGGATGGATTTAGTGCGGGGGTCGTGGAGGTGTTTAAAGTAAAAATCTGACATTAAAAACTTGTATTTAAAAAAAAACTTGTCAAAAGGTTAGAACTTTGACCCCCAATATCTCCGTAACTAGAAGGTTCCCAGGCATGGTGTAGAACAAAAAAATGGAGAACAAGTGCCTTTCGGCTTCGATAAGAGGTGTTTTACACCCTTTATATTACATCAATAGTGCAATACCTACCTATTATCTTCCAAGTCAACTCTAACTAGTGTCCGACCGAAGCTTCGGCTTCGGCTTCGGCTTCGGCCACCTTCGGCCAAAAAAGCACCTTCGGCCAAATCTTCGGCTTCGGCCAAAAATTTGCCGAAGGTTTGGCCGAAGCCGAAGGTTTGCTAGTTGTCAAAATTTGAAATTTACTGAACGATGCTAGAGCGAGACGGAGAGTGTGCAGAGCAGCAGAGTTTCGCCGCGCCGCCGCACCGGCCCAAACGAATCGCAGTTAGTAAACTAAATGAGTCAAAACAAGTTTGAGAGCGCGTCTTAAAATCTAATAAGTGTTTTGTTTTTAAATATTTCATATTTGTTATTACAAATTATTTTATTTATTACTTAGAGTAGTACCTGTGGTGATACGTTCATTATTGTGAGGCACTCTAAGAACCAAAAAACCGTAAGTATTGTCTGGTTTAAAATATTTTATGTTATCTAACGTTAGGTAGGAAACTAAATGGAAACAATGTTGGTATGTTTTTTATGCAATTTTTAGATAAAAAGACATGTGAAGATTGTTTACTTTTAGCTAACTACCTAAACCGATAGGATATAGGCGCATCCGCGTTGCAGAGTCCTACTGCGAGTACGGGGCGGTCGGCTCGGCTCGGTAGGTACTTGTACTCGGCTCGTTATTGGGCTAAATCTCTAAAGCTCTCACAATATGTATCTAGTATATTCTGAGATCAAAGTAACTATCGTATTTCTCAAGGTCAATGACACCTTCGGCTTCGGCTTCGGCCGAAGGTTTTGGTGAATACCGATTAATCGGCTTCGGGTTCGGCCAGAATTGCACCTTCGGTCGGACACTAACTCTAACAGACATCCATAAACATGCACTCCAAACCTTGCCTCACACAAACTCAACACTACTAACGTAAACCTACCTACATCCCCTACCGAAATCTCATCAGCAACCTAACTCAATAGCACCCAGGTGGAGTACCGACAAACACTTAAATTGTGTGTGGACAGGTCTGTGTTAGTCCAGCGTCCGGCAGTCCCCTAAATGCGGCTAACTTGGTTCCGTACAGTCCGATAGGCTGTCGCATAGGTGTACGACGGACGTCAGTTTTGTAGATGCATACGTAGTAAAGATATGATGGCCGATGGAAGTGAAAATTTTGCCTTGTTTATCGAAAAAGGGACTTATTTATCCATATTAGTATATTTGTTAAGGAGCTCGTGGCTAAATAATAACAGCCGCTCGGGTCGCTCTTTAGGTTAAGCCGTGCTTGCCTAGGTTGGTCTGTGGATGGGTGATTACATACCTGGTTTCCTCCGTGACTCGGAAAGCACGTTAAGCCGTTGGTCCCGGCTGTCATTTGCAGATCTTTGACAGTCGTTACAGGTAGTCAGTGACCGAAAAAGTCTGACAACCAGTCTTACCAAGGGGTATCGTATTACCCAGTACTAACTGGGTTGTGGAAGTCAGATAGGCAATCGCTCCATGTAAAATACTGGTATTCAGCTGCATCCGGTTAGGCTGGGAGCGGACCCCAACCAACATGGTTGGGAAAAGGCTAGGCAGATAATGAGTATATTTATTAACATTGTAAATAAACACACACATATCGCCATCGCCATCTAAAGCCACACTAAGCAACGAGGCTTTGTGTGGTTAACATTCTTAGACATATTTGACAAAATCAAAATAAGTTTTAAACCCGATGAAAATACATGAAATAGAGAAACGGGTGTTTTTTTCGCTATGTGAGACCTGTTCTTATTTTTTATGTTTATAGGTGGGTAATACTATGTATACTTAAAATGTCACTTACGGGATATTTCCCGTGATTATTGTTTACTTTATAGCTCCCGATATTAAGGGCCTATATTACTTCAAATGGCTTAGCATAATCCTCCGTTACACCTAAAATAATGCAGCATTAACTTTGAAATAAATATATGGTAAAGTTGAGGATTAATGTTAAGTCTTATGTTTGGCGAAAACACGATTCCATAGAATTTTGTCGATAGAAAAAAATCCCAAAGTTACCTCTAAACTGAACAATAAACCGCTGGCAATCACAAAATACTTCAAATTAGAGCATGAAACTTTTTATACCAACTAAGGGATGCATAGAACCAGGAAATGTGATAGAATAAGTGCTCGGCCAGAGTTCCCGTGCGGTGCGTGGTGCGGTGCGGGTGCGGCAACACGCGCGGTTTGCCTGGCCAGACCGGCCGCGCGGTGCGGCGAGCGGCGCGGGTTCGGAGATCCCCGCTCCTGCCAGGGTTACCAACATAAGGGTTTTCCCCCCAAATTTTGGGGTAAATAAGAGGGATGTGATTTTTTTAGGGGTACTTTTAGTGCTGGGCTAGACTGAAAACGCGGGCGCGGAGCGGGCGCGGGGCGGCATACTCAAACATAATATGAACTTGAACTCGCAAAGACGCCATAGCTGCATAGCTCGTTCATACAAGTGGCCGCAGTGATTACGTGGGCGGCAAGCGACAACCGCGCGTGACCACTGGGGTTCTCAAACTACATAGTTCGAGCCGTGCTATGGCAACTAGGAGTAAAACAAAAATTCCCTTTTTTAATTGAAAACAGCGCTATCTTTAAAAAAAAATATTGTTGCTATGGCTAAATATTTATTATTGTTGTGAATTAAAATATATAACAAAAAAAGGATTTTCAAGTAATTGTGGGAATTTTGACTTAGCTTGAGGGGTAAATATTTTTGGGAGTTGGTAACCCTGGCGCCCGCACTTGCCGCCCGCGCCCTCACTGCGGCCACTTGTATGAACGAGCTATGGTTTGAGTTGCCCGCACGCGATTCGCGTGCGGCCCGCGCCAACTAGCCCGCACCGCAGCCCGCACCCGCGTACTATGGACACTCCAATGATTTTCATATGTTTGAGCTCGTCGCACCGCGCCCGCACCGCACCCGCGTTTCCACTCTGGCCGAGCACTATAGGAGAGGCCTATACCCAGCAGTGGGTGATTCTGGGCTGATATGATGATGATGATGTTCTCTACTTTAGCCAGTGAGTTTAACAGGCAAAGACACCTGAGTTGCTTGTAATGTTGTATCAATATAAATTCGACATTAAAATTAATCCCAATTACATTTTTCTCTAATCCAATAATGATAACTAGCTATCAACCCCCAAATCTGCAATCTAACCGCAAAAAATCCTCACAACTCCCTAACCTAATTTACTCGTCTCATAATTAGCCCAAAAATAAATAAGTTATCTTACTCACTTGAAGACACGTCTTACGAGTTAACATGTGGTCCCAGCTGAACGTCTCCTGCCGTGATTAAGTTACAAATTAGAGGTCCTAATACCAGCTTAGGTCCCTGGTGAGGGAACATTACTATTGGTACGGTATTAGTGCTTGTTAAGGCGTGTTTTCGGTACGTATTGATTGTTTTTGTAGTTTTTTGGGTTGAGAATATAAATTAGGTTTTATAGTATGAATGCTGGTATGTATGTCTCACTGCTGGAACGTAGGCCTCTTCTCTATGAGAGGGAATGAGCTATAAGCCACCACGTGGGCCAAGTGCAGATTGGTAGATGTCTCAGTCATGTCTTCAAATTTTTGGTTGTAAGACATGCCAGATTGCCAGTTTCCTCACGATATTTTCCTTTGGTTGTAAGACATGCCAGTTTCCTCACGACATTTTCCTTCACCGTTTTCAGAGCAGTGGTGATTAATAAATTACAGAAAATAATGTGCCTGTCTGGGTTCGAACCCTGTTGTATTTTCTGTAAAATACATCAAAAAACACATTTCTCTTGCATTTATACTAATTTATGGCATACAATTAACGAACCACCAGATTTAGCTAAATGTAACGGCAAAAAAATCACTTTTGATTTCCAAAATTAGTAGGTACATGATTACCAAAATTAATCCCCATTTTATAGTGAAATTAGAACCAAAATTCATCAGAGTCGAGGGAGACAGAAATAACCACGAAGGGTATTGCGGGGTCCTTCTAACCTAATCTATCCGTGTCGGGGTGCCCCAAGTCAGCCTAGGCAAAACTATTTTGTCATTAACCACCTCATTAAAATTTAGTGCTCAATTAACTAAATTTGGTGATCAATTGATATTATAGGTGATAGATGTTAGTGGTCACAAAGTTATTTTTGGTGGTCATTATATTTTCCCCCCTAATTTATTCGGGCGCTCCACATCTGCTTCTTCCATACTTCTCAATTAGTTGTTATCTCAACTCTCGCCAAATTTTGGGCGAACTCAATTTAGATTGACGAGGCAGTTGTGGTCGCAAGCGTGACTGCTGAACAAGTTCCTGGGTTCGATTCCCGGGGTCGGGCAAAGCGTTAATGGGTTTATCTATAGATCTGTGCCCGGTTGATGCTCGCCCCTATTATATGGGACTGGAACTGAACTGGTGAAAAATGGTAGTGATATATACCGTACACCCCTTTTGGGGATTACAGGTAACGACACGCTTAGAAGAAGTAGTAATCCCGTTTCTAGCCAACAACAACAACAGCCCATAACGTCAAGACACAAGCCTCTCCCATGATGGGAGGAATTTGCTGTAATCTCCTCGCTTGGCAGGCGGATTGGAGGTCGCAGTGATGACAGACTAACAGAAAACGCTGCTGCCCATTCTCTGGTCTACGGAGGCGCAAGGTGTTCTGCCTCAGACATTAGTCGCCTTATACGACACCCGTGAGTGTAATGGGTTGGTTCTATTCTACTCTGCCGGATACCACACGGCGTTTCTAGCCATATCATCTTTATAACAGTACATCTGTCATGTCTTTCGTCTTCCTTTCATAGCCATCCACATGATCAAAATAGGAATAATATTGTCCTTTCAAGAAATTGTCGTATAAGGAAACATTCATTTGTTAGTCTTAAGACGCCGAGAAGGTCAGTCATATCATTCATTCACATCATGTCCACCTTAGACTTTTCATGCCTTCGAACTTCCAACGTCTTAGAAAGACTTATGGTCTGCTTCCTAGCTTAGATATTCTACATTAGTCTGTTCTATCTGATCAGATATTTAATTCGTAAGTAACATACAAACATAAAGTTACGTCTTTTTTCCATGGGAGAAGGCAGAATCTACAAAACGCTACCTGCTACGAGACTTAATACCACACATTTCCACATTTCTGAAGAACATCACTACCAATGAGTTACCATGGCTGACCTGGAAGTCTTAAAATTGACTCCACCACCACCCGGCTCCTCCTCCTCTCCACCTGGTGGAGATTTATAAATGATTCTGCCCTGGAATGTAAATATAGCGCTGTTCCACAAACGATGGGGCACTTATTATCGTTTCCTGCGTGTCCTGTTGTTTACTCATTACAAAAACAAATGTCTAAACGGAAAACAATTAAATAACGATAACGAACGGTTAAATTCGTTATTTGAATATTGATTGATAGAACAAGAACAAAATGGCTGACTATGAAAAAGGCAAGTGTGATATTTCCGTTCCCTTTTGATCTGAACAAAGGTACAAGTATGACCTCGTTTAGTGACAATTTCATTTGGGCAGCAGTAAAAATAAAACACTCTTTAGGGTGAAATCTAGGGGACTTGCATACATATTATATGAAGTTTCACAGCTCCACGGTAATGGCGGATCAAATGGGGATCAGTATTGTAGGGATACAAGATGGAGGGAAATAGGCTTTGGGCGAAGCGATGTCCTTTAATATGGTCAGGCGCGTAATAAGTGAGGAACATGATTTGTCCTAGAACAAAAATTCGAAGACATTTGTGACGACCACCGAACCGCAATGGGCCCGCGTAGTGGATCATAGCCCTTTTTTTTTCATCATCTAATTATTCCTCCCGCTCTGGGCGGAGCAGGAGGGAGTATCAGACTTTTACTGACTAAAACCCATCCATGTTCCTTCATCGCCCTTTGTGTTCCGGGGCCACGGTATCTCTTTCGAACTGTCCCGCAGCCCCGGCAGGCATCGGTCCTTGCGGATCCCTTCCTTTTGTTGACTCTCTTTGAGGCGCGCGTGGAACACGAACGCGCCGTCGACACGGCCTGTCGTCATGAGACGGACGGACGGCGAGCTAGCCCATAGCTCTCCGTCCAAAGGCCCGCGCCTACGGTACGCCTGGGGCGTCTCCCGCGGCGGCAGGGACGTAAGATTCTCTCTCTCTCAGGTTCCGTCTCCTCCTTCTCTAGCATTACTGCTTCGCAGAAGGGTGGATCATAGCCCTCTCTTCATAATTCTCTTGGCCTTATCCCAATTTGTTTGGGGTCGGCGCAGCATATCCTCTTCTTCCACACTTCTCTATTACTCGTCATCCCAGCAGTCACCTCTTTGCTAGCCATATCATCCATCCCTCACCTCATAGCCCTAGCCCTCTTGTGTCCTATGCGTAGTTTGCACCCATAACGTGCGTTCATCAATGGTAACACTTGCACTTTCAATAGTCCTTACTGCTTCGACATAAAGGTGCTGTATGCCAAATTGTTAGCACTGATGAGCGATTGACTGTACAACACGATGGATGAAAGTGGACGAATGGAAAATGAGCATGCTTTCTCGACACTTGGCATTATGCGTTTCTGACAATTCGCTAATATGACATTCTGCGAATCTGTCATTATCAGATCTTGTCATTTTGCGACACCTGGCATTATGCGTTTCTGAAAATTCGCTAATCTGTCATTTTGCGTTTCTGACGTTATTCGCTCAAATCTTTCTTGCTAGTGGAACACTGTTCTTGTCAGATAGATATTTTTACTACCAGTTTCTGAATCTTTTGGCATTTATCGCTGTTGGTAACCGGAAAATTGCGCATCTAAAAAAGTCTGGTCTCTCTCTGTTAAAACTTTGAAAGTAGTAGTGGCCTCAAGTGAAACTTTAAAAGTACATTTCATCCCGGAAAATTAAAAACTCTTGAAACAAAAGCTGCTGTCATACTTTATAATGACATAACGCAGCCACGTAAACTCCCATTATGCCTAACGACGTCATCTGACCAAGATTATCCGAGTTCAGACGGTAGCCATAGATTAAGATTGTGTAGAACGACACTTTCGCTCCGATCGCATTCTTAATGGCTGCCTACTGGGCGTAAGAATTGTTCGATGGTTAGAAATAGGTAGAATAACTATGCTGATCCTATAACCGCTCAATCAATAACAACATTTGAAAATCTTCTTTTGGTTAGGGCGATCGTAGTTCGATTTATTTCGGTTCATTGACGAAGCTTTTACAAAGCAAAGTTATCTATTCCTGACCAGAATCGATAATTGCGAGTTTTAGTAGAAATACGCGTTGGTCATCCAAGATCGTTTCTGTTTAGCGGACGTTCTCACGATACTTGTGATTCTGCGATAATATCTCACTGTTCATATCATTAACGTAACGTACAAAGTACAAATTGTGGATTTCCGTGTGATCCCAAAACTATACAATATAATATCGTAGAAACTACTCGTCACTCTGTGAAACACGTGGAATCAGTCTTTTTCTATAGTATCAACATGTTTCTAGAATGTCAAATTCTTTATTTTTTCTTGTTTCTGTTCTGTTCTGTTATATTTTAAACGTCCTTTATGCTTTGTATGTTTTGCACGGCATGTGCCTGCGGCAAATAAATATTTTTTCTTTCTTTCTTTCTTTCTTTCTTTCTATAGCACGAAGATACTAACACCCGGATTCTGTACACAAGTTTCGCTTCTTCATATTTATCGTGTGGTTAGCAATGACGTATTATATATAGACACGTCATGAACCATCATCGCGGCGCTTAAAAACGGCGAAAATACTAGAACTACTTACAAGCGTGAAGAAAGAGAAAGAAAATATGACACCGAACGGCGGGATGCCTGTTGCGAGAGGGAGATAAATATACATCTTCAGTCACGTCACAGGATTTATTAAATTATAAACAAACGTAGCGTCGCGCGACAGGTTGGTGCGTAACTAAGCGCGATGTGGCCAATTGGCTTCATTTCATGTTGTCATTTTAGAGTGCGGACAACGTATCTATAGTTTATATATCATTGGTGGTTAGTGCATAACCTGGTGTCAGAGTCTATATGCCACCCATGGGCCTCAGACTTGGTTTTACATGCTGTCGATAAATATCTCTCAGGCATGCTGGTTTCCTCACGATGACAGTTTCGCTTCTACGATTATTCTACTCTATGCAGTGACACATCCAATTGTGGAGGTGCCGTCACACGATGGGTTAGACGAGTTCTGATAACTTTCAGGCGAGTTAAGTAAACGTGTTATGGGAGTCAGAAAAGTTAGACCTTGGACTTTGTTGATGGGAAAGTAATGGGATTTAGGGAATATTCGATGGGATGTCATGGTAATAAGATGAGTTTTTTTGCGAGTGGTTTTATATTATTCGGTTATTTCCCACTGTATAACATTTTCTAGCAGATTCAAAGTCAAAAAAATATTTTTAACCCATTTTTTGTATACTACGGTTGTTTTAAAGAACGCATTGGGTTTGATTTTCGTATAGACTAGGTGTTTATAAAAAAATACAACTTAATGCTCGTTTTCATTAACTCTAAGCCATGACCTAAATGTCTTTATGCCCAAATTTCATAGGTATTTTTTTTTTTTAAATCTATTAGCATAATCGATACTCCGACAATGCACTTTTATTTAAGTTGATATCTACTGTTCAAGTCTCACCTAAATTTGTGTCTTTACAACATCACGCCTCTTATCCCCGAAGGGTTAGGCAGAGGTAGGGCACGCCACGATTGTGGCGATAAGTCCCCTCTTTGAGGAGTGGCTTGAGAGACGCCACGGCGTCCTCACCTTCCGCCTGACGCAGGTCCTCACCGGACACGGAGTGTTCGGGAGGTTCCTGCACCGAATCGGGCGGGAGGAAACGCCCGGGTGCTTCCATTGTGAGGATTGACCGGAGGACACGGTGGAACACGCGGTGGAGGTGTGCCCCGCGTGGGCGGAGCACCGCCGTGTTCTCGAAGCGGCGATCGGCGGCGGCGACCTCTCGCGTCCGGCCCTGGTGCAAGCCATGGTCCGGAGCGAGACGGAATGGGACGCCGTCACCTCCTTCTGCGAAGCAGTAATGCTAGAGAAGGAGGTGGCGGAACGTGAGAGGGAGAGAACCTCTCAACGTCCCAGCCGCCGCGGGAGACGCCCCGGGCGTCGGGGGCCACCACCACGTGGCCCTCGGCCACCGTAGGCGCGGGCCTGTGGACGGTGTACCTAATAGTACACCCACATTTCGCCAGTTATGTTTAAGTCCCATGTAATAGCGGCGAACCTATTGCCATCAACCGGGCACAAATACAGATTCTGTGGCTGCTACTGAAAAATCCTGATGTAAAAACCCAAAAACACTGCCCGACCCGGGAATCGAACCCAGGACCTCATGCTCAGCAGTCACGCTACGAAGCAACACTTCTCATAAAATAACAAGATTTCATGTTATGATCTCAAAATTACCCATTAAAACAAGAATTGTTTCTCAAACCTCAACTTATACGACTATTAGCTCGCTCCCCGCACAGTATTATTGCCGCCATTAATTAAACCATATATGAATAACATAATATTTAAAATGACATCTTAACGTCACATCAAATGGCATTATCATGGAAATAAGAAGTTAAATCCACATTCCTGAAGCAAATGGGCCAGGCCTCCCCTTGGAAAAATAACCTTATGAATAGTGTGGCCAGGATTTTCGATAATTCAGGACATCCTTTTTTCTAGAGACATGGGAAATCATACGTAGTAAAACAAAATAATAATGTTGGCCTATTTTAGTAGAATAAGTGCCTTTTCTCATACCAAGAAGAAAATAACATACCACGTTTCTTATTGCCATTTCAGACCATTGAAATCTTGCCTCATGTGTCTCTCATTCATCACGCTGTTATCCTACCATTTGAAAAGCTTGTGTATGTACCATCACTGATGTAAGAGAAAATGACAATGCTTACGACGCTACATAAAGAATTAAAGAAGTCCTATGATTAGTTTTATTTAAACGGGAATTGACTATTCCTAGGCCGAGTAGCGTCTCTTTAAGGCTGATGCTCCAGGGTAGCCCGCGACGTTCAAATTTTCTTACGTTTTTTTGCAATTTTCAGGCCAGTGCCGGTTGTATGTTGATTAAAATATTGTTCGCAATTGTAAGACGTATGTAGTTACAGAATTATAGTCGTCAAAATCATCAAAACAACTTTCTAAGTTCATAAAAGTCGCTAGGCCTTTATGAACTTGGAGGGTTGTATTGATGATTTTGATGATTATAATTCTGTAACTACATAGGTCCTACAATCGCGAACAATATTTTAATCGACATACAACCTAGCACTGGTCGGCAAATTGCAAAAAACGTAAGAAAATTTGAATTATTTTAGTCGAAAGGAAACGCTTTGTGCTCAGTTGATGGTAATGAGCACATGGACGTTCGTTTATGTCCCTGCTTATCCCTTCGGGGAATACAAGTGTGACATAATAACATGCTATTACCAAAAGAAACATTGAACCCCCAAAATATAAGAAAGTCCCGACACCCCCCAAGCAACATGGCCACCTCACTCATAACCCAACCCTTACATTTAATAACCCGGGGACTAACCAAGATTTATTTAGTCTAATATCGCCAATGTGGCATATATTACATATATAATGCAATATTGACACGTGTGGCGAAAATCTCGGCTTTTTTCACTGATTTACATAGTAATCTTGAAAGAGAAATGGTTTATATATTAAATGTTTGTGGAGTCTTATTCAACGGTGAGAAAAATGGAAAGTATATTATGAGGTTTCCATTACTTAAAGAAAAACGTAACGTATCGTGATTTGAGACCCACCTGATTCATTTATTTATAATTTTTCTGAACCTTCGAATTCCTCATCGGTAATTTAAAAAAACCGGCCTAGAGCGAGTCGGACTCGCGCACCGAGGGTTCCGTACAAACTTTTTAAAGGACAAACTTAACTTTGCTGTTCGATCTCATGAAACGGCTATTGCACCAACCGCAAATAACAAGTTTGTAATATTAAAATCGCATTTTTTTGTTATCAAACTACATATTTACGGTTTTCAGATTTTTCTCGTTAGGTACATGTGCCGGAAGATATTGCTTCTAGCCAAATTTCGTGATTCTAGTTCAACGGGAACTACCATTACGTAGGTTTTCGACCCAAAACCTATACAGCGTTACAAATAAACGTGGTATAAAGTTATACTCGAGAATAAACAAAGAATAAGCAAAATGTCTACAAATAAACAAAGCATAGCTTATAACAGGTATAACTTTGACATTTGTATTCATACAAACGCTATTCCGAAGTTATTCGCGCCTCCACCCTTGTATAAAGCTAGTATAACCTAAAAATTCCAACGTTTGTGTTTGTTTACGCGAATTTAATTATTTTACGTTCGTTTTGATTATGGAATTAGATGCAATAGAAGAAGTAGAACCAGTAAATATCATTCTAAATCTATCTAATGCAGGTTCAAAGAAAACTTAAAATATTAAAAAAAGGAAATCCTTTTGATTTGAGCAGTTACGGTTAAAATACTAATTTTCTAAAGGTGGTGTAATGTATTTAGACCAATTAATTGGTAGATTTCTCAATATGGACACGTGCGGAGGTAGATTATCTTCTGTTTTGAGGTATTGGGGACGTAAATAAAGATTATTATGTTCTAGTCGTTCTCCCAGGTGATTGATCGGTCTCTCTTAGCCATTTTAATATTCAGTTTCTAAATTATATTTCTCTATCCACAAATTTAATTACTTACAACTGTATTGACTCAGTTCGTGCGCAAACTAAAGACCAAAAAAAAGGTCGAGAATCGTCAAGTTGACAAAGGGTACATACAGTTTTTATAGACAAACTGCTTTTTTTCTGCTAGTTTCTCTTCGGCCCCGCTGTTGCCACATCGTGCATTTTGACATATAAACGGAAGCGTTGTTATAACAAAGATATACCCGGTTTATTTGTAAAAAAATATTCTCGACTTATTATTAAGTTATATCTGTTATAGCTATATTTGGTATAAGAATGGTATGAATGCGGTATAACACATTTTTATTTGTAAGGCTGATAGAGTACTTCCGGTTGACTGAGAATTGTCAATTTTGGTTAAAAGCAAGGTCTTACAGCACAAGTAAAGGGAAAAGTCCGAAAAATAAAAAAAGTTGAAAATTAAGGTAAATTTTGGTACAGTTTACATGTTTTCGCGAAAATCTAAATTTGCCCATATCTTTTTATCATTTTGACTCAGGACCTGATTGTACACCTAATAGACCTCAGTATCTGGTATAAATTTCAACTTGCTAGGTCCACCCGTTCCTGAGGAAATCGGTGGTGACAGATGGACGGACAGACGGACAAGAAAGTGATCTTATAGGGGTTCCTTTTTTACCTTTTGAGGTACGGAACCCTAAAAACAATGTATAGATCGCATCGCACAACATAGAGAGGTTTGAATCGAGAATGGGGAGACCTTTGCCCAGCAGTGGGCTGTGGGACACATGATTGGCTAAGATATTTTTTTAAATCTGCTGCTCCATACATTTTGACCGTGTAGCAGTTTTGTGTTTGTGGCAAACAACAGTTTTTCTTTTAAATTAATGATTAAAAAATGATGTGTCGTTCAGAATCAGAATGATGTATACTTCATTTATTTTACGTTTAGTATCAGTTTAAAAGTGTTATATTTTATCTGTGGCACTTTGAAATTGGTTTATGAAAAATAAGAAACGGCGGTAAACAGAATGACAAGTGACAGATGACAAGTGACAGGTGACATTCTGATTCCCGCCGTTGCAACTTCTACATGTTTTTTTTAATAACTTGGTAAAATACAATTGTTGAGACTGAAAGAAATACAACGATGAAATAAGTAATACAGTGCTTTATTGCGTCTCCTCACTTCTGAACATAACATTCGTGATATTTTGCCGGTATTAAAAAAAAACTGTTTTTAAAACATTTTGAATTTTTCACCGTAATTTATTCAAAATTATTTCAACGGGCAAGGCATAACAAGATTAACGGTCAGACATACACGCTTACTTACTGTCTCAGTTAAAATAAGCAGGCACCCATTTGTATGGATGAGCATTCAGCTGATATCAAACAAACATGGCCGCCGACAAACTTAACCAACCAGAGGTCAACATTCTCAAATCGCGAAATCTCATCCTTAAAACATTATTCCATTATTCAAGTACTAATTAAAACAACGCCACGTTACCTAGTTCACAGTCGATCGATTGTGCTTTACATTAACCGGGAATCGAACCCGATACACAATCTTGTGCCTTCGGTTAATTAAAAACCAAGAACTGGCGAGCCTCTAAACCGCAATCGGGATTCAAACATCTGTTTGTTAATACAAAGGAAATTGTGTCTTATTGTCTGGTGTAGAAGGTTTGAATTATATTGTGGTTAAGATATATTATGTAAAATATTCTAAAATAAAATTGTTGTGTGTTCAAGTGTTAGTTGTAATGCTATTGTTATTATTTGAGGTTAGAATATAAAAGGATTTATTTACCTAATAAAGGTCCGGCTCGGCTGATGGCAATAGGCTCGCCCCATATTACATGGGAGTTAAACATAAATGCCAAAATGTGGTTGAACTATTAGGTAGGTATACCTCTGCCAAGCACTTCGGGGATTAAAGGCGTGATGTTATGTTATAAAAGTCATTGACCCTTGCCGTGTTGCCAAAAGGCTTTTTTTTGTAAATAACTGTGGAAGGAGAGGAGACGGCGAATAAAAATTTCAGGTTCGGATACTTGAAGAAAGCTTAAATAGATGATCAGATACGTTCATCTATGGTTCCATAATAAATACCCAAAACATAAATGTAGACGTCTTTTCACGGAGTTTATCTCTAGCAGCAACAAGCCAATATCCCCCTTAACAACAAATAAATAAAGATCACAATAATTCAGTGGGAGTGATCTAAAGCAACTCTCAAATTCAATCCTTATTAAGTTCAAGTACACTTTGCTTTACAGTTACAAAATTAAAATTTTATTCAAAACTAGCTGTTGCTACCTACCTACTTAGATAACAAACTCAATGATTATGAGCAAGCGCACCGCTGCCCGTAATCGTTCGACCCGAAGATAACCGAACGCATGTTTACCGGTCGCGATCGGGCCTCGGCGCACGAAGTTAGCCGAAGCTACACGAACACGGTCGAGTCCTGCCTCCTCCGCCCCTCCCGTACCCCGTACACCGCGTAGGCGCGTACAGGGTCACGGACGCTAAAATAGTTCGCGAAATTAATGTGCAGACTTTGATTTGTCTTTGACAGAAAAAAACATACTTAATTCCAAAATTTATCGTTTTATTTTTGCCATAATTTTCGATTGATTGTCAAAGGATTATGTTTAAAAATGTGAATATCTTGAATTTTATTGTTGATGTTATGAAAATGGATATTTTATTGACTGTTGAGAGAACTAAATAAATTGCGGTCTCTTATGAACTGTCAAACAAATGATGACAGATTGTCATTTGGAAAAAAAAAATGATTTGTGGTTGCTTGATTATGCGTAAAACTAAAAGCAATATAAATACTTAATATGTTTTTATTGATATTAGGTACTTACTTATAAAGTTACTTAGGTAATAGTTTTTACATTTTAGACGTTATTTATATCAATATTTGTCAGGTGCCCACACATACTCGGTATACTCACGCCTGTTTTATTAAAAGAGTTAAACAGAGCTGAGGTGACCTGGTGGTCTACCATGACGTCTTAAGCAGGATCGTTTTAATCTTGTTCCAGTGTGGGTAAGAGACGGTGCTGTAGAGGACGTCTAGCGCCATCTCTTTCCCACACTGGAATAAAATTTAAAAAATCCTGCTTTTAGACGTCATGGTGGCCACCTGTTAACACCTAGGTAAGTACCTACTTGGCTTTTATTCCTAACCGGCCAAAAACTCCGGGTTGTTATTGTGAAATTCCTGATGGAAAAACCCAACAAGACTTGGCCCGGCCTGGGAATCGAACCCAGGACCTTATGCTCAGCAGTATAGCTTGCGACCACTAGACACACAAGGCAATCCATAAAATTGATTGATAATAACTTGATTTTTGCCGTGGCTTTGCTCACGCGGGTTCGGCGGGTATCGGAAGTTATCACAGGAAAGTACTACGTATATCCTAGGTTATCGACTATCCGTATACCAATTGCTTCCAAATCCGTCCAGCCGGTAAAGCGTAAAGGCGTGACACGACAAACTCACTGTCATCTACAATGTTAGTAAGAATTTGTCAAATTGTCCAGAACGTGTTTTGTAAACAGCAAATTATTAATAATTATTATGGTTATCTAAGTATTTTTACGCCGCTGCTGAATCTCAGCTGCCCCAAGGCACGGCAATTATTAATTGAAGTAATCTATAATCTATTATCTCTAAGCTCTTATTACGTTTAACAAATGCGACCCATTTACTCCGTGCCCGAGGCCTATCGCTTTGGAACAATATTTCTACTAAACAAACAAACGGAAATGATAATTTTGTGTAGTCTTATTGAAACCCTGTAATTGTGATTTACTGTGAATTGGCTTTGTTTTTAATTTAGTTAATTTGTGTTTGTTTTTTACCAAATAAAATAAATCTCAATAATTTTTGCTATGTTTTTTTAAATAAAATAAGAACTTCACGTTAAAAACACTAAGTTAAAAAAACCGGCCAAGTGCGAGTCGGACTCGCGCACGAAGGGTTCCGTACCAATTATTATAAAAAAATCACGTTTTTTGTATGGGAGCCCCCCTTAAATATTAATTTTATTCTGTTTTTAGTATTTGTTGTTATAGCGGCAACAGAAATACATCATCTGTGAAAATTTCAACTGTCTAGCTGTCACGGTTCATGAGATACAGCCTGGTGACAGACAGACGGACAGACGGACAGACGGACAGATGAACAGACGGACAGACGGACAGACAGCGAAGTCTCAGTAATAGGGTTCCGTTTTTACCCTTAGGGTACGGAACCCTAAAAATGCCATGTGTTGCCATGCCACATTTTGCACTTGCACACACAACACATCACGGTTCGTTCAAGCGTTCGGATTCAGGGAATCACGCTATTTCTTTCTCTTTCATACAATAGGTCGCGCGCGCTTTATCGTCGCATCGTTCGATGCTCGGACGGGTCTCCCCCTTCGCCCCTCACCACCGCGCACATCTGCGCGGGGCCGGGCCGCGGGCGGCGCGCTTCGTCCAGTTACCCCGCGTGTCTTTCCATAGACGGATGTGAATTACATTTTCGTGCGTTCGAGTGACTAAAACAAAATGGCGGATCCCACTCCCGGCTCAAGCAGACGTGTCAAACCCTGTGGTTACGCGCCGAAAACTTCTCCACAAAAATTACGTATATTACACCGTGTTGCCGCGAAAGTTAAAGAAGAAATAAACGGTGCAGTTGGAAGGATACCTAAAGTTGTGTGGTTGACCGGTCTGCAGCCGTCACTGATTGACGAAATCACAAGCGGGGATGCAGAAGAAATTGAAATAAATGTCAGGGAGGTAGATCGATCTGTAATTTACTATGAATTAATGGATATGTACCTAAATGAGAGGATAATGCCCACTACCTACCAACTATTCATACAACTATATCAGAAAATACCAGCTCATGTGGATTTGGGGCAGTTCAGAACGTTTCTTTTTAAACACGGTTTCATGTGGAAACGAATTTCAAAAGACAAATGTGTCGTTATTGAGAATCCTAAAGTTGTTTTTGAAAGGTATTCGTATTTAAAAAACATTCGTCGCTACAGAAAAGAAGAAAAAACAATTTATTACATCGAAGAACTTGCTTTTGATATGAAAGGTGATATTTTAACAATGAAACAGAGCATGTCTCTTAAAATTGAGCCTCAAATAAGACTTATTTATGTCGTGACGCAAGATGGTGTTCAATTCAAGCGATTTATAGATGAGTTTAGTAAGGAAGCTATTTTGAAATGGGCAAAAGAGACTTTGTTCAAGTCTTTAGGACCTAGTGTTTTTGTTATAAATAACTATAAGCATCACAATGAAGAAATTTTGCCGCTACCAAATGAGGACAGTTTAAAGAAAGAAATGGTTCAATGGCTGGAATATTTTGATGTGCCCCACGATCCTGAGATACCAAAATCTTTGCTATTCGATCTCATAGAAAGATACACTGATATAACTAAGAAAATCTACGTAATAGACGATATGTTTAAAAAATATGGCCACACAGTTTTGAGATTGCCAGACTCCATAATCAAATTGACTCCTGCGACTTATTATTTTAATATGTTACGAGCGAATATGCCTGATCTTTTGAAAAAGTACGATGTTGTGGATCCCGAGGCAATTACGACATCAATTAACAAAGTAATTGATGCTGTTAATGAAGATCACGCCAGTGAATACTCTGACGTCATCGTAGAAGAAGAACAGGACATTTTTTTGCAGGATGGGGCTCTGGACAAAATATTGGATGATTTAGAAGAAACCAACAAAGCTGCTTCATCAGAAGAAAACGCGTTGGATTCGGATATCCCGTCGAATGATTCGGATTCGAATTCGGATTAGATCGACTAATTATTTTAGTATTGTTGAAGATTCTTGTTCAATGATGTTTTGTTTTAAGTAAAGCGTTATTCTTTAATCTGTTCGGTTTGTTGATAAAATTAAACTTTTTAAGTATTCCTAATACATGATTTTTAATTAAAATCAGCCCTTGGTGTACCTATACCAATACCAATACGTAAGTCAGTAGTATTAAGTAGCTAAAAAAATATCCCACACAACAAAAATACTTAATCGAGAAACAGAAAAACTAACTAATACATGCTTGAGAGCAACGATGGCCCAGTAGTGGCGGCCCCGACTTACGAACAGTAAGTCGTGGGTTCGAACCCAGGCAGGCGCATTACTTTGTGTAATTTATTTCATCACCACTGCTCTCAAAACGGTGAAGGAAAACATCGTGAGGAAACCGGCATGTCCTAGAACCAAAAATTCGAAGACATGTGACATCTACCAATCCACACTGGGCCCGCGTGGTGTATTAAAGCCCATTCCTTCTCATAGAGAGGAGGCCTGTGTCCCAGCAGTGGGAACATTAATAGGCTGATGATGATGATGATGATGATGATGATGAATATATACTTAGGTAGGTACACACAAACTTACTAATTGTCCTTACTCCTGTTCGAGACGAAACCCGCGGACCACCGCGACGAAACTGATGAAACTGATTTTGTCCATCTCTTTGACAGTGGTCAGAATGTGAACAGTAGAGAGATGGACAAAATGGACTTCAAATAAGATAGTAGCTTTAGATGAATCAAACCATCCTATTGATTGTTAAGCCGACGTTTTACCAAGGCGTTGCTAGCTTTTCTTGTGGAGCTGGGGTTATGGGGTGAATCGAATGATAATATTCCCACCTGGACGTAAAATACGCGCTTTGCACGTGTAGTTGCAGACACCAACCAATATTGCATAGGGTTGGTGTAACGGGATCGTTTTAAACATAGACATTCGGAGATATTGTAGCTTCAGATTACTGAAAGAATTTCCGAAGATTATCCCCTACATCCCAACTTACAAACTTTATAATAGATATTAGTCTAGACTTAAGAGCCCATAACTACCTCAGATTAGCAACTCTATTTGTGGTGGTTCAAACTTCGTTTGTAATGTTAGAATAACGTTCTAATCAGCTTGCACTACAAAGCGTCGTCGCCAGTCACTACGGCCGAATAGTGCGAAATGAGTGGTTTTTATTCTTTATAAAATCAAATTTTCGTCTTTTGCAAAAAATAAAACACATAAGACCTGCTTTATAGTTAGTTCAGTTAGTATGCAAAGTTTCATGACCTAATTTGAAGTACTTTTTGAATACCAGCGGTTTATTGTTCGATTTGGAGGTAACTTTGGGATTTTTTTCTATCGAGAAAATTTTATGAAATCGTAGTATGCAAAGTTTCATGACCTAATTTGAAGTACTTTTTGAATACCAGCGGTTTATTGTTCGATTTGGAGGTAACTTTGGGATTTTTTTCTATCGAGAAAAATTTATGAAATCGTGTTTTCGCCAAACATAAGACCTAACATTAATCCTCAACTTTACCATATATTTATTTCAAAATTAATGCTGCAGTATTTTAGTAGTACAGTCGCTAGCACAAGTTACCGCAAATTTCTCCAAATGGTTTTAAACCATAAAATGTTTGACGGTTAAGTTCAAAATCGAATGAGAAAATTTGATAGCTTGGGGTAACTTGATGCGCTGACGACTACACAAATGTACAGAGGCTTACTTGATGCCATACATATGCTTGATGGCATTTTTTAACAGCCAACGTTTGGATATAAAGCAGAGACAGACTGTAGCAGATACTTTTCTATCAATTATTCTATCCATGCCACAGGTCAAAATCGCCAGTTCCACCAAAAAGAAAAAAAGAACAGTTTTAGGAAACCTTTATATTTAATTACTTTCCGAACTTAATAATGAATAGTCCCTTCTGAAGTTAACGTGCTGCTGATCAAAGGTTTCAATTAGCAAGTAACTTAGTTCAGACACAGAATAGATAGGACACAGAAGATCATCTTCACATTAAGCGCACACACAATGACGATTGGTATTTATAAAGGTACTACCTGACACGACAGACGTTGTCCTGTCCTATTCTAGAGGTTGTCAACAACTATAGCTAAGAACCATCCAGGTAACAAGCCAAAGGCACATAAAAAAAAGCATCAAAATCCGCCAGGCACTGAAGTTTTATCGGTCTGCATTTTAAGTATATGCCAGATACAAAATTGAAAATTAGATGCAGTTTTTAAGATAACTGCTACCCGATTTTCATAAAACTGTAGGTATATTAACTGCAATCGATTGGTGGTTTTGATGCAGTTTTGTCAATTGCACCCATGTTTTAACGTCGAAAACGGTACGGCTAAGCACACGTTAATCATTAGTTACTTAACTTATTAGCAGTGTCTTTGAATAAACCACATAATACGCAGTTTAAATGCAAATCGTCTATTTTGAATTGCTTAGATCATTAGTTCTTTACAGTCATCTTTTACTGTCAAAAACGAGTGACGCTTGCATTTGCTGTAACTGGTCTTCTGTAAATATTTATTCTGTGACTCCGTAGAAATTTCCCGTGTGTTTCATATTTGATGAGGGTAGTTCGTTTAGTCCTCAAGGACCTGAGTACCCTTGACCGTACCTTTGATTAAAGAGAAAAATAAATGGATAATGTGGCTGATCTTTAATGTGGGGGAAGAAGGTATGTAACTATGTAGGTAATGTTTTTTTGGATTATAATCTACTACCGTCTTATTACAAAACTTCCATTAAGTACCAGGTTTAAACCAGGACTAAAAGGTCTAGGATTGTTACGGTACTAACGTTTCGTATTACAAATCGTAGACCAACAAAGGACTAGTTAGTACCAAAGATAGTCCCTAGTCTAAACATTTTGCACAGATTATAGGCAACAAAATATTTAAACTATTCATTCATTCGTTCAGCGTTCTCTGCACCGTTCCTTTTCACATAATGTTGTTACGTAATTTAAAGAAAAACTATTTTATAAATTGTTATTTGTAGTGGTAAAATATAAAGTTTTGTTATTTAGAGGTATATAAATATTCCGACTTGTATTTTTTTGAATGCATCATAATTATCATGCATAATTATTCTGTTTTGGAACAACTATCGAGCTAGCGCGTATAATGGAGTGAACTGGGCGGAGCGCGCGTAATTCGAGTAATGTTATCGAAATATTTATGTTACATCATAATATAGTAAACTAAATGTCCGGTTTCACTTCAAGAGTAATAATATAATACAAGGGAAGGCTTCTTTGTGGTTAGATTGTGTGTGCATTCAATTAAAAAAAAATGAAACAAACAAAGAAAAAAAGAGGTGAAAATTAGAGATCAGAAGAAAAGGTTAGTGATAACTGACATATTAGATTACGTACACAACTACAAACAGTATTTGATGCAATAAGCTAAACTATGTACCTAAGCCGCATTACTTAGATTAATGCAAATTTCATTCTAGTATTTATACTGCGTCAACTTATTGCCGAGTCGGCTAAAATACTTGAAGATAAGTCGACGAAAACAAATATAAATATGTTAAAAAACGAGTTGACAATTTAGTACCATAGTTAAACTAGGGTTCACGATGGTCTAACTTTGGTACCATAGTTAGTTCTAGGACTAGCGATAAACTTCGTTTTGTAATAACGTTTATTCAAGGTCATGGTTTAAACCTAGTACTAAAGCCGGTACTTTTTTAAGACCACGTTTTATAATAAGAGGGCTATAGTTTATGCCCGCGGTTTACCCGCGTGTAGTTCGGTAATTATCCCTCGGGATCGTACTGCTGGGATAAAACGTCACGAAACGTAAATCCTGTGTTAATCTAGGTTATAAACTATCTGTGTGCCAAATTTCATCCAAATCTGGTCAGTAGTTTTGGCGTGAGAGAATTAAAAACATCCATCCATCAGATCACTGTTATACGGTGGCTGTTATGGCGTTGTTAACACCAAAATCGCGCACACTGTCTATTTGTATGGGAGAAAACGAGACGTCACTATTACTGGGCGGCCAGGTTTTAGAAGAAAATAATGAATAAATATTGATATAAAAAAAAGTATGGATTATTTGTAAAATATGACTCGTTAGCGGTTTAGGTATGAATATGTTGACTTCATGTTTTTAATTGCAGACCCATACGTCAAAAAAATAAAGACATAGGACCGTTAATGATGATTTTAAGACCAATCTTTGCAATTATTTTCTATCGAGCCGATTTCGTCGAAACATGTATCGAGTCCGTCCAAGGTCTTTGAAATATGATCAATATTAACATAATTTTTTTTCGCTGTGCTAGAACAAATAGTTTTTCTTAAAAAACTGCTTAAATAACATCAATTTCAACAAATTAGGTGTTGTCAGCCCCTTATGTGTGTTGCCCAGACGGAGCAATTTTGATCCTTCCGTTTCGGTAACTGTGAATCCCTAACTACCTGTATAAGATGTTTTTCATGGTATTTTGAGAAGCTACGCCTGTATAGACGTTCCTGAGACTGGCAACTTAGTACGGAAACCTTTTGCGTCAGCTAGAGTTGCTGCGCAGGGGCATGAATTATACCCATTTTCGCTAACACTAACCATCATTTACCTAGCCTTTTCCCAACTATGTTGGGGTCGGCTTCCAGTTTTACCGGATGCAGCTGAATACCAGTATTTTACATGGAGCGACTGCCTATCTGACCTCCAAAACCCAGTTAGTACCGGGTAATACGACACCCCTTGGTAAGACTGGTTGTCAGACTTTTCGGACCTAACGACTGTCAAAGATCTACAAATGACAGCCGGGACCAACGGCTTAACGTGCTTTCAGAGGCACGTAGGAAACTCGGTATGTAATGGGCGGTCACCCATCCACAGACCAACCTAGGCAAGCACGGCTTAACCTAACGATCGACCCGAGCGGCCGTTATTATTTAGCCACGAGCTCCTCACACTAACCGACAGCTAAAAATGCGTTAGTACCTTTAATCATGAAGTTTTCAGTGTTTAGTAAAAACTCCTGTAAGTAAATAAGAAATTGGAAAATTACATTAAGGCGACTACAGGAGCTAAATTAGCAACTCTATTTGTGGTGGTCCAATCCCGTTAGAATAAAGTTCTAATCAGCTTGCACTACGTAAGAATATTTTCTTTAAAAAAAATCTTTATTGTTAAAGTGGTTGTTACACTTGTTACTTACGTCACTCACTGCGGGCCGAATAGTTACGATATGAGTGTTTTTTTGCGATTTACAAAAAAAATCTATTGATTGGACTAAAAAAATAGAACACTATGACGCCAATATGTTGCTTGTATTCCGTTTTTACTCGTTAAAAAAAATAATATTGTTTTTTTTTTTTTGAGTAAAATTAATTTAGTTGTAAGTACTTACTTATTATTTTTAAAACACTATCGTACTAGCATTTATATCCTGAAGAATAACATATATTTTTCTGGTTTTGTTTATTGCAGTGAATCATATGCTTTTTTGCATTATAAAACTCGCGTTTAGCTCCTGTAGTCCCCTTAAGGTGGATGCTCAAGCGTAGCCCGCGAAATTCAAATTTTCTTACGTTTTTTGCAATTTGCAGGCCAGTGCTAGGTTGTATGTTGATTAAAATATTGTTTGCGACTGTAAGACGTATGTAGTAACACAATTATATTCATCAAACTCATCAATACAACCCTCAAAGTTCATATTGGTGTCAAAATTACTTTTCCAAGGTCAAAATCATTCTTGCACCATTCAGTCGCTGGAATAAAAATATTTATTTTTTACGGATCCGGCGACTGGGACCGCGGTCCCAGTTAATTGCGGTCCCAGTCGCCGGAAACCTCGACACTCGACGAAATATATTAGCTAAGTAGGAAAGGTAGGTACTTAACTAGGTATAGGTTTACCTTTCGAACGCTTATTTTTCCCCGCGCATAATAATATGGGCCCGCGCGTCCCGTAACGCGGGGAACCGGGCGCGGGCCGAGCGGGGAGGGGGCACGTTGCGTAAGCGTTCGGCCGTTCGGCGTTCGTTCCTCAACTTCCTCAGTAATCAATATAACACAGTGTGGAGCGCACGTCAATTTTTGGAATTTCCGACGGGTAAATATTTGTTTGATTTTACTATTAATAAGTGAAATACGCGTTTCTGATTACTTTCATAAGCTATTTCTTTGTAAGTAATAACGCTAAATGTTTTATTTTCGCTTTTTATATAACACTTTGTGGTCAGTTTTATCCGCTTTTAAAACTGGATTTAACCGGTTTGCACTAGCGCATTGTTGTCGGATTATCTTGAATGAATGGAGTTTTCTGTCAGTATAAAGTGGTGTGTTACTAGAATAGACTTGGAAAGAATGTCCCTCCCTCCGCCCTTCCCCGCGCGGCTTTCATCAGACCCCCCTGTAGACTTATAGTGAAAAGTGACGTCATACGGTCATACCTATGACGTGACTTGTACTTATTCTTTATTGGGGATATGTTTTAAGTTAAACAAACACACACAACTGTATTGAAAATTACGACATTAGTTCAGAAATTATACTTGTAAGGTTTCGTAGAATAATAAACAAAAACCCTTTTAAAATGTCGAAACTTCGTTATTAAGGCGGATCTCTAAAATCAGGAGAAAAAACTAAAGTCGGTGTAAAGTATATTTTTTGATATTTAGATTTTTTTAAATGTTAAGAAAACTCTGCAATATTACTTCTTTCTTTTACAGATTTCTACCCAAGATGAGTTCTAAACCGGACATGGACGTTCTCAGTCGAATACAAGACACATTTCAAATTGCAAAACACATTAATACAAAGTGCGAAACACCATGTGTTCTCGATAGTATTTCGACTTATATTAGTCCTCAAAATTATCTTGTCCGTAAAATATGTTTCTACACCGGAATCAAAAAGGAAATTATGGAACCATTTGTGATGAACATGAAACAAAGGAAAAAAATCCTTCATTGGTTGAGATATAAAGAGGACAATTACGAAAGCTCTATGATATCTTACGAACGCATAAGAAACGTTATGATTGACCAATACGTGAACAAACTGAAGATACCCACAAATGCTTCAATATTTATAGCCATGCAAATCGATCAAATCAATCAATCATATACACCTACTTTGCTAAAACAAGATTTGAAAGATCTAGGCTTCATTTGGAAACGACTGCCTAATACCGATAAGTACGTAGTTGTGGAAAACGCACAGCAACTTTCAAACAGGGACAAGTATTTCCAACAAATAAAGGAGTACAGAAAGAATAACAGAGTGCTGATTCACATAGATCGGACCGGTCCTTATTATTATTCGCAACGTGCAATAAGCACGGAAATCGTAGCAGTCGCGTCTCCGCAGCTAGGGTTCATCGACGTCTATTTCCCTCTTAAACTGCAATCCCTAGATGTTTGGCTTGAAAAGAACCTGCACACACTACCCCAGAAGTCGGTATTTGTAATACAAGAGTCGTATCTATCACGATTTGACTTCAAATGGACCCACGAACCACCTACAATGCACAGCAAGAAGACAGATATGATTGCATGGCTGGACACCTACAATATTCCCTACGACTCCACGATGCACCGACAAGAACTGTTTGCTCTCATTAGAAAACATAAAGTGATCTGCCCACCGTTTTACAGAATCTGTGAAATTTTGAAAGCTGAAGGCCATGATGTTATACTCCGTCCCCGTGAACTGAGTCACGTAGGATACTTCAAACGGATTTTGGAGCTTATTTCCGTAAAGCAAGAGATGACGTTACCAGCATTTGGGACGTATGTAAACACTACAATAAAAGAAACCCTTCCTGGTTTCTGGGCGGGAGAAGAGGAGAGAATGGCGGAAGACGAGGAGAAGATATACGACGAAGACCAGAAACTGGAATTGATCCTCGATAATGTACTGGAAGCTATCAAAAGTAAGCGTTTGGGTGCTTCTGATTTGGAGCAGTGCGAAGATGGTGAGATGGACAGTGAGTTGTTTAATAATGTTATATTTGATGCGGTACCAGCGGTTCCAAAGAAGCGACTGCTCGATTATAATCTGAAAGCATATCCTCACCCTGACTTAGTACTACCACGAGCGTCATCATCAGGATCCTTAGCATCTGGGACATTACAAGCTCAGCCAGGCCCATCAAACAAATAAACGCATGAAGTGCTCTATTTAGTCTTTTTCTTTTTATTGTTTACTGTTCCTATTCAAATTGATTTTAAATAAACTTCCTTTTATTATATTTGTCTTGTTTTATTTTATTAAGAAATCTGGTGAGTTTAGTATCATACATAGTACAGTCCTTTATTTCAGTTAATTCAGCTGCAGTATAACGGTAACCTTTATTAACACGAAATAAAGACCATTATAACTTTGGCAGACTTGTCAGCGATAGCAATCTAATAACACATCAACATAACACATAATCTCTCTGCTCCTAGCAATAAGGTTGATTATTGCTAGGAGCAGAGAGATGGCTGTGAATTTAATATCGATGAAATAACTGTGAAAGTTTGAGATGTATGTTTGTTACTTGTTCACGCAAAAACCACTGTACGGATTAAGATGAAATTTGGCGCACAGATAGTTAATAACCTGGATACAACACATAGTACAATTTTTATCCCGGTAGTATGATCGCTTGGGACAATTCGCGAACTCAACGCGGGCGAAGCCGCGGGCGTAAGGTTATAACGAATAGTACTGTATGGCCACGAGCTACCTACTCTAGCGACATCCGTTTTGCGTCACCTACTGCAAAAAAAAAACAAATGAAAGAAATTCCTGAGCCCAAACCACGAGTCATCGATGGTTTCACGCTAAGAAAACACTTGTCGTACACGACTACATGTGTCACTTCACGCAAGTCGGGTCGCGAGTTGTATTGCCAGAGGTCGCGTACAAGCCCTTAGAAAGCTAGACGACACTAAACAAGAAGTTTTAATGCAAGACAGAAAACGATAACATTCAAATAGATTGCACCAATCGTTATAATAATTGTTTTATTGCGAGAACGAGACGACGATATGCACTTTGAAGAGCCCCATCTCTTTCTAGCATCATTTTCCTCACTTCATTGCAGATCAGGTGTCTGGCCGGTCCAAACGACCGATATGGTCGTAATGGTTGGAGTTATCATCGGACCTGATATTGTAAGTTGCAGTTTCCAATTTAGAGGGATACTTATAGATAGGTAGCTAATGCAAACGAAATACTTCCAAAGAAACTATTGAAATCCTCGTATGCAATGGTTGATGTTATTTTTACTTATACAAATACAAACTGTGTCTATTTAAATTAAGTAGGTTTTAGAATAAAAAAATAACAGTATTATTTAAACAGAAAAGCTTAAAATGGGTTGAGCAACGCTCATCACTGTGTATTTTTTCAAATATAAATACATATTTATTCATAATAAATATATATGTATGAACGAATGCATAATAATACACGTAATTTACGAATAAGTCAGATTGCTCTTATTCTGTGATTCACGTGAAAGACAAGTAAAACCATAAATTCCATCAAGTCAGTGTCATTCATTTATAGATAAATAAAGTTTCTATTGTATCTGTTAGCACGACTAGAATAACGCCATGATTCTCTTGCCCAGGAAAATAGCGCCTAACATACTTGTCATTCTACCCTTATCCCAATTAATTTGGAGTCGGCACAGCGTGTCTTCTTCCATACTTCCCCATTACTCCACATCTCAGCAGATACCTCCGTTTAAGCCATATCATCCTTCACACCGTATACTTACCCATAGTTTTTAGGGCTTCCTCTATGTTTACTGCCATCCACATTCATACTAAAAAAAATCCTCACGGCGCTTAAAATTTAATTTGCACAAATTGGTCCTTCGAGCCGGATTCGAACGAATTGGTAGAAAAAGTAATGATGATGACAAATGTACCACTGTCTCACTTTAAGAAAAACAACACGTGCACTTTATACATAGCTAGGTACACATACATAACACCTATTTATCCCACACCCATCTGTTAATATGGTATAACATCTCCCATTTGCATGTGACATGTTCACCGTAGCCCGGTTACATATTTTTTCATAAATTTTCAGTTCCCGCCCTGGTGTCGTATTCAATTTTATCTCCTTTATGAAAAGATTTACTGAGGCATTATGGGTACATGTTTTGTGAATGAAAATTGTGCTGGGTAGTGTGCAAATGCCCAGTTTTTATCAATCAGTGAGTGTTTTGAAATCTGACTATTTAGACTTCGATTATTTTGACTCAACAACATAACTATCTTGGGGTCGGCCTCCAGTCTAACCGAATGCAGCTGAGTACCAGTATTTTACATGGAGCGACTGCCTATCTGACCTCCACAACCCAGTTAGTACTGGATAATACAATACCCCTTGGTAAGACTGTCTGTTAGACTTTCGGGCCACTGACTACCTGTAACGACTGTCAGAGATCTACAAATGACAGCCGGGACTAACGGCTTAACGTGATTTCGGAGGCACGGAGGAAACTCGGTATGTAATGGGTGATCACCCATCCACGGACCAACCTATGTAAGCAGGGCTTAACCTAAAAATCGACCCGAGCGGATGTTATTATTTAGACACGAGCTCCTCTTATTATTTTGACTGATAACAGAATTTATTTCTGCATCTTAACCCCGTCAAGCGATTTTCTACAATCCACTCTGACCTCGTAAGAGCTCTACGGGCTTAAAGATTATATTTATCGTCGTTTACAGTACATTTATCTTATGTACTATCGTCGGTACATAAGACATTTGTCAGAACACACGGACATCTGTGAAAGTGCATGCACTCTCGCAAAGACACTCCGAGGCAGGGCGAATGCGAATGTATAACCCAGCGAGGAACACTGAGGCTAGACGAGCGCTCGCTCCTATAAACACTCACGCAGTCGGTGAGATTGTTTAGTTCCCTAGAATATGGTTGAGTTGAATGGAGCCGGTACATGCGTCATGTTTGTGAACGGGCGCTGTCAGTTGGGACTGGTCATCTCTTAGCTGCCACGGTTCATTTTAATTACCTTATTTTTAAATTGTTGATCTTTTACTCTGGACGCTCTTAATGTGCACGTATTTCTACATCGTTCTCACATATATAATATAATCTCAAGATTAATGATGTAACCAAGATTTTGTAACAACATTTTGAGTGTCCGTGGAGTTTCTTGCCCGTTCTTCCCCATAGAGATCTACGCTAGGGAATGGGCAACTACAGTACTTTCTCAAGTTATTATGCCTTGTAACTGGGACTGTAGCTTTGTTTTTTTTATTATTGACATTCAAAAGTGCCGTAATGGTCTAATTGAAATAAATGCTTTGAGTTTGAGTTTGTTCAGCTACCATTAAAATTAAATACGTTTAGGCCATAATCTCCTAAATATAATAATATATATCGAGTATATCTAAATATTATAAAACAAAGTCGCCCGCCGCGTCGATGCCTATGTAAGCTTAGATCTTTAAAACAAAACTACGCTACGGATTTTGATGCGGGTTTTTTTAATTGATAGAGTGATTCAAGAGGAAGGTTTTAGTATATAATTTGCATCAGCTAGTTAAGGATATATTCCGTGCAGGAGGGAAACTGGTGCCATGTACCTACAGCAGGAGTCAATCACTCAACCACTGCAATTGCATTGACTGTACCTTTAAATCGCCCTTGTGTTCGCTTCAATGCGTTGTAATGTAGTATCGGGGTCTTTTCCGCTTGACCAGTTTAAAATTATTTTTGCTTAAATCATGCGGAGGCGCCGAGCCACGCCCCCTTAAAGTTTGGGCCTATTAGGAAAGCGTCAACTTTATTTGCGCAAAATAACAATATCTCTCGTTGAGCGTGCGTCGTCACGCCACGTCGTGCGCTCGGCCGATTCGGTATCTTGTCATTCATTATTTCTATACAAAGTCAACGGGGCGGGGCTAGAGAGCGTTTCTATGTTGCGAGTGCAAGCAAAAATGAGCTTAGTGGTGGTCAGGCGGGAGTGTCCTCGATAGTACATAATTATGGAGGTATTGCAAAAAAACAACGCAGAAATTCTCTTTTTAATTTATTATAAAATAACAAGCACTTTATTTGTTTGTGTTTAATTACGTTTAACCTCTTTTGTTTGTTTGTTACAGGTAAGGCTGGTTTTTTATGAAAACGTGTTTGAAATATAATAAATAACGTACGTAAGTAAAATAATATAAGGTTTACATAGAAAGAAGACCTAAGTATAATGATGAAATATTATTTATATATTTCATCATTATATTATTATTTATATAAAATCGTTTTTATTTATTTTATTTTATTAATTTTAAGAAAACTTACAGCTAACACATTCGAGTAGTCAGATGTAATAAGTAGGAGAAAGCTAATTACAAGTTTCCACTTATATAAACTTATGACTATAAATTAACATAACATGTCTTAACATAACATCACGCCTGTAATCCTCGAAGGGTTAGGCAGAAGTATACTTATAGTTCATCACATTTCGCCAGTCATGTTTGAGTCCCATGAAATAGGGGGCAAGCCTAATGCCATCAAATGGGCACAAATCAAGACTCCGTGGCTGCTAGTCAAGAATCTATGATGGACGCACCCAATAATACTTTACCCGACCCGGAAATCGAATCCAGGACCCTTATGCTCAGCTGTAACATTGGCAACCACCTTCGAGGGAATTAAACATATATTCACAAAAAAAAAAAATCTTTATCATATAAAAGATTATTATTTTCTTAATTAATTAAAAACTAAGTATTAAATAAACTAAAATAAATAAACTAACAAAAAACTATAAAAGGGCAACGAAAAACTCCTCCTGAACGCTGTCAGCTGGTAATGGGCCCAAGAGACTGGCGGCGTTGCCACGTTGTATGGTAGCACTTAGCCTCTGACCAAGGTAAAAGCTAGCTCTTGGGTCACGGGAAGCGACAACTAGGCGTTTTAAAAGTTCTTTGAACGGGCTATGGGCACTAACAAAAACACTAAACATAAAACATTGAAAAATACCACTCGACATGGTAACAAACTACACCCTGATAAAAGAAGAACTTGTAGTCTACCAATAACTACAAAAATAAATATTCAAACACCAGTGCCATTCTCCTTTACATCACAAAAAATGAACAATAGATGGGTAAGTAACAATTTATTATTTTCAGTATTGTAAAAAATCTTTTTAGTGTCAAGAAGCTAGAACAAATAATGAAATTAATTTCATAGCTAGAGACAGTACAAAACAAACAGACATAGTCGTTGGTTTTTAATTCACTCTTAATTGGAAAACGTGTTCCTATGAGCAAGTCAGTAAAATAAAAATACCTCTTATTGCTGTTTTCAGAAACTACTATGAGAAATAAACTCGAATTTATTAAAAAACAAAGACTGAAAATATCTCAGACATAAAAGTTAATGTGGTATAAAACAATTTTATTGCCGGTAGTTAAAACTTAAAAGGTCTTTGACAGCTGTCACTGTCAGAAAGCTGCCCGAGAACCAACTGGGGTAACCTAAAAATTCTGGTATCTAGGGGTGATCGGGTATCTGTGGTATCGATAATTATTAGGTTAAATGACATTCCTGATGGTGCTAATAAGCTAAGGTTATTGTTTTTTATCTGACCAATTAAAATAAAGTTTGTGATTTTGTGAGTTTTAGTCGAGTTTTAATGGTAACAATAAAATATTTCTGTGTACATAAACAAAGACAAAGAGAGAATACAAAAAAATGTACAACGTATTTTTTTATTTCATTGTTCGCATTTTTGCAGAATTTGCAAAGAATCTCACTTTTTTATTTTTTTGATAGATCATGTTCGCATTGGCAATTAATGTAGACCCATTCTTATTCGGAGGTAATATTAGCATAATCAGCCTTTAAGGTTCCCACTATTGGGAACACCTTTAAGGATGGGCAGTAATCCACCACGCGGGCCCAGTGCTTGATGCTAGATGTCACACTCACATGTCTTCGATTTTTTGTTCTTGGACTTACTGTTGTTCTTGTTTGGTTGTTGCTTGGTTGTTTTCTCAGGATGTTTTCCTTCTCCATTTGATTACTATGCAGGTATACCATGTAGGATGGCGGGTAGCAGCTGGATTGGAATTTCCGAGTAAAGTGGCGTGCAATGGGGGTTATCGTTTTTGATCTCACCAGATGGCGCCACTGTCGAGTAAAATCTTGTCAATAATTCTATTTTAATACTTTATAGTACCAATAACGCCATAAAAAGTTTCTTTTATTACGTATACCAACGTACGTGTAAACTTCAGATACATATTTACAATATTCTCCCTAAAATTAGCAAGCATGAAACATTAAAAAATCATTCTACCTCCAAGTACTAACAAATAAGATCCTAAGCTGCTACTTAAAATCTTCAAGTCATGATTAATCAGGAATAGCTCAGTCTAGAACACAATCATGAGTATTAGTACAAATACGTATATATAATGCCCTGACACCTGCACACTTGACGACCTTATGACTGCATCAGCGAGTGGAGTTCGCATAGCTGAATTTTGGGCCAAACATATTTAATAAATATTTGCCATCGACACGCTAAGAAGAAGTATAAATACGTGATGGAAAGGCACGCAACGCGCGAACACTGTAAGGTAAGACATCTGACATTTCGGAAGACCGTAATCTACACGAACGCCTCTAGCGGCGAATTCATGCGCGATAGAGGCATATGTCCAGCAGACCAAGTAGCGTCAAAAGAATGGAAAAAGAAGTATTGGTCGTCCGGCGGCGAGATGGTCAGATGACAATAGTATATTTAATAATAATAATAATAAAATATCAATTTATTTTCTCTACACAAGTTACTTAATGCTAAGGTTACAGTGGAACACGAGCGTGGAATTAACTTTGTGAGAGACTGGTGCTTGAAGTAGGTGTCTATAGAAACCTGTATTACAAGTCACCAGGACAATCATTGTTGCCATTGCAGGAATACCCTAGATGATGTTGGCACAAGAGCGTGGAGCTTGGCACAAACAGAGAGGCCTATACCCAGCAGTGGTTGAAGTGTGAATGATGATGATGATGATGACGATGATGAATCACCATGCATGAAAGATGTAATGGTGGACACAACTTATTTATATCTGGTGTTTTCACTATTTCTTTAATTTATATAAATGCTCTTTTTGATGCACTGTTTTAGACTTTCACGGTTTTTCACTACACTTAAAGTAGGTAAGTATCACAGAGATTATCCCGTACGTACTTTACGTGCTCTTTTTGATGATTGAGAAAAACTGTTACGTAAACAGAATGGCCAAAAGTCGTGACCAGAATTTCCGTAATTTCCTTAATAATCTTAAATATTAATTATGGAGTTAGGTTTCTTCAAGGTAATTAGCACCAAAACTTTCGGAACTTAATTAATTTAGCCTGTCAATTACAACGTAAGCGAATATCCATCGAAAACCTAAAGTAGACCTAAAATTAATAATACTTCAAAAAGAGATTGCGTGCGTACTTCTCGTTAAATATAACAAATACCACAAAATATTATATACCTAACGATTCCCTTAGGAACAACTTGCGTACTTCATTATTTATATTGTCGAGTATAAATTAGTTATTTATGGTAGGTGTATGAAGAGAAAAAAATACACGTTTTGTTCAAGGACGAAGGTATTCGTATAGGTAAATGAAAGCCTTCATGTGTTTGTTTTCTTTTATGTATATTTTTGCCCCTCTCATAGAGAGGAAGGCGTAATTCCCAGTCCCAGCAGAGGGAACACTCTACTAAGGTATTTCTTAAAGTCACTTTCGATAGTACATTGAAAGAAAATAATAATATAGGTATTTACTATTTATGAGCTTCATTATTTTCGAGCGTCAGACATTGATTGTTATAAAAGACACTTCCAAAAATGATTTTACGGGCTCGCTTTTCAATTTATTATCTTAGTACATAGATAATTAATATTCATAATTATCATAATTATTGACAGTAATAGATGACGAAAACAGAAAAACATGGAAGAAGAAGACATGCTTTGCCGACCCCAAATAAATTAGAAAAAGGGCGGGAAAATAATGATGCATGATATTGATAGTGGCAGTAATTTAAAATTTAGTCTAGAACTGCAGAACTGTTTAAACAAAGCCCTAATTTTCCAAATAGGGTAGATAACAAAAAAAAACTAATTAGTCTGTCAGATAGATTTCCAAAATATATTCCACACTTTTTTTTTCATTTTTCAAGTAAACTAAAAATAAAGACGATACAGTGCGTCGAAAGCTTATGTGACGTCACAAGCCCCCCCTCATGATCTTTGACACGTTTTATCTTCATCAATTTTTATTAATTTGATAAAACAAAAAACATGTACCTACTTATCCAATATTTTTCGATAATCTAACTGACGGACTAAACAGAATCATATTTTGTTAGCCAGTCAGCTTCCCTATTACTTGAATGGTTCTATTAAAAACTTCCACTTTGTAACTGTTACTGTTAGCCTGCATCATCGCACTTTTGGGCAAAGGTAGAAACCTTTAAGAACTTGAAGGTATGGGGTTCTCCCCATGCCTTCAAGTTCTTAAAGGTTTCTTCAAGTTCTTTCGACCCTGCGCTAGCACTAAGAGCCACTGGTTGTTTTAAACTGTTACTGTTAGCCTGCATCATCACACTGCTGGGCAAGGTTTCTCCCCATGCCTTCAAGTTCTTTTGAACCTGCGCTAGCACTAAGAGCCACTGGTTGTTTTTGTCCCCATTTTTGTGACTGATTAAGTTATCTCACTACGGAATTACGGAACTAAAAACCTTCACATTAATCACGTTGTCAGAACAAAACTGCCACAACCACAAAAACTTACTTTCAAAAGTTCGGAAATCGAATGTACTGCGAGGTTCGAGATCCGACCAATCCCAGGGGATCATTTCATTAGTCGAACATTTAAATATCAAAAGAATACATTTGGGTCTGATTCACCTCGACATTCATTATGTATACCGGTTTTATTATATTTTTATTGCTCGCTTTAGATCGCTCTTTCTAGCATTTTGTTTTACTTTTTTTTTTTAGTTTTTGACTTGGGTAGTTTGTGATTGCGGATTGTAAATACGATTTCTTTCAAAAATGTGTTTAACCCGATTTCAAAGCAAATGAAGGGTATTTAGAAAGAAATAAAAAATCTTTATTGACCGCACGTGCATACAAAATTTGAAAACAGAAACAGAACACACAGATAACACAGAAAATAATATGTTTTTACTAGTTTGTTTTACCACACAACATCACAGCTGCGATCCCGAAGAGGTAGGCAGAGGTATATCTAATAGTCCACCAACATTTCACCAGATATTATGTTTAGGTAAGTCCCATGTAACAATGGACGAGCCTATGACCATCAACCGGGTACAAATACAATACAAAACTCAGTAGTTGCTACTAAGAAATTCCTTATTTAGTAAGACCTTGCCCGACCTGGGAATCGAACCTAGGTCCTCACACTCAGCAGTAGCTTATGCGTCCACTGGACCAAAGAGACAGTTGTTTTACTATTACTATTAAAACAGTGTTTAATCCTAGTGTTACAACAATAAATAATAAGCATTCCAACGCAATAGTGTTAGACAATCCCACGATCATTATTGCTACGTGATTTGACTTCACAACTTATCCTATTAATCCATACAAAACTTCAACACTATAACACAATCAACATTATACCTTATGCACCAGAACATAAGTGTCTCATAAACTGACAGCTAACTTTGTTGCCGGCTGATATATTTCGTGTAATGTGCTATGCGATTTTGATCCTTATTTCATTGATTTTAAGGTTGATATTGAAGTGATGTTGTTGGAGGAGTAAAGTTTTTATGACACACTGTAAATATGGTTAGTATTAAATGTAATTCGGACTGTGTCTGTAATAATTGTTGTAATAAATATTCAATGACGTCATAGAAGGAAGTTGTGAGCTTTTGTGAGATATATAGGATTCTCGATCATTTCCTTGGTCCAAATACTATAAATACGGTCAGACTGTGTCTATACATTTTTGGCTTGTGGTGGCCCAAAACCCAGTTAGTACTGGATACTCCTTGGTAAGACTGGTTGACTTTTGGACCACAGCCTACCTGTAACGACTGTTAAGGGTCTACAATTGACAGCTAGGAACAATTAACGGTTTATCGTGCTTTACGAGGCACAAAGGAACCTCGGTATGAAGGTAATGTTGGTCATCCATCCTCGGAGCAACCTTAGCATGCGCTGCTTCACCTTGAGGGTCGACCCGAGCGGCTGTTATTATTTAACCACGAGTTTCTTCACTTTTAGGGGCCGCCTCCACGAGCGAGAGAATCGCGGCGATATTATCGTCCTTGCCACGTTTTTCTATATACTTTCTTTTGGGCCGCCTCCACGAGCGAGAGAATCGCGGCGATATTATCGTCCTTGCCACGTTTTTCTATAGGTATACTTTCTTTTGGGCCGCCTCCACGAGCGAGAGAATCGCGGCGATATTATCGTCCTTGCCACGTTTTTCTATATAGGTACACTCTATTTTGGGCCGTCTCCACGAGCGAGAGAATCGCGGCGATATTATCGTCCTTGCCACGTTTTTCTATATAGGTACACTCTATTTTGGGCCGCCTCCACGAGCGAGAGAATCGCGGCGATATTATCGTCCTTGCCACGTTTTTCTATAGGTATACTTTCTTTTGGGCCGCCTCCACGAGCGAGAGAATCGCGGCGATATTATCGTCCTTGCCACGTTTTTCTATAGGTATACTTTCTTTTGGGCCGCCTCCACGAGCGAGAGAATCGCGGCGATATTATCGTCCTTGCCACGTTTTTCTATATAGGTACACTCTATTTTGGGCCGTCTCCACGAGCGAGAGAATCGCGGCGATATTATCTTCCTTGCCACGTTTTTCTATACACTCTCTTTTGGGCCGTCTCCACGAGCGAGAGAATCGCGGCGATATTATCTTCCTTGCCACGTTTTTCTATACACTCTCTTTTGGGCCGTCTCCACGAGCGAGAGAATCGCGGCGATATTTTCGTATAGAAAATAGAAATACGTTGAATCGCCGCAATTCGCTCGCTCATGGAGGCGGCCCCTTACATATTGGGTCCTGTAAGAAAAGGTTTATTTGAAAACTGAAAAAAAACCTAACCTAACAACGATACCTCAAAGAAAAAGTTAAACTCATCTCAGACAAGTATAAAACCGTAAGTAAAATAAAGTCCATTAAAGTTATTTTGCTCTATTTTTTACTTGTAACAACACCTTAGTAATTTCAAACAGACCTTGCAAAGGGGTTGAAAGTTTACTTAAGTTTCTTCCAAGTTACTGCTTTGTTAACAAACAAGTTAGTAACAAGTAATGTAGTATCTAAAAGGTGAATACTTAGGAAAATAGGCAACTGGTTTTAAGTTTCCTAGTTTGTTTGCGGACTTAATTACTGGAGGTTTATAATGTTGGTTTTTATGCACGCGTTCGTCGTTATCGTGTGGTTAGTGCCTAACCTGCACCCCTAGCCAAGTTGACAATCTACAATCGTTAACGCTAGTAGAAAACTATTCAAATGAATGGGAATGACATCATCTCAACGTTAAATCACGTGATCAACACAAACGAATAGAAAATTCGTAGACTTTTACATCGTTCAAAATAATAGAATAGAATGTTATCGTTTCTACAATGTTGATCGCTAAACTCTTTGGTAGGAACGTTCACTATAGACTAAAGTGTAGGTGTTTTCTACAGACATTAGAGAACGAGCGACCGATTCGGCCATGTCAACTTGGCTACCAATTTAGCGCTTTCTATTGTAGAAAGAGAATCGATACGAAACGTTTGTAACTTGGCTAGGGGTGCTGGTGTCAGAGTTTTTATGCCTCCCATAGGCCTCTGACTTGGCTTTACATGCCGTCGAGAAATATCTCTCAGGCATGCTGGTTTCCTCGCTATATTTTCCTTCACCGAAGCAAGTGATAATTAGATAATATGCACACCGAAAAATCAGAAAATCAGAGGTGCGTGTCTTGGGTTTGAATTCGAGACCTTTACTTGGCAGTCCGACGGTCACACCACTACACTATATTTTGAAACGAAAACAACATCTGTGAAAGACTTGTATATTTCTTAGGAAGTGATCCTAAATAATTTGAAAGCAATTTCACACCTTGAAAATATCGTGGATGAATTGTCTTCGTCCTTGGTGTTACCAATTACATTGATATCATCATCATCTGCCTAGCCTTTTCCCAACTAAGTTGGGGTCGGCCTCCTGTCTAACCGGATTCAGCTGATAACCAGTATTTTTACATAGAGCGACTGCCTATCTGAACTCCACAACCCAGTTATTAGGTAATACGATAGATACAGGCAATGTTACGGGATGTATATCTCGAATAATTCTCCGAAAGTTCTTCGAGTTTGACGATAAACAGACTGAAATAAATATTAGTTTCTATATTTGGCCTCATCTTGTTAGACTGTAAGCTGACCCGGGAGCCTCTTGGGACATTGCTAGGCTAATTAATTTTGTTCGTAAATATCGGTAGCCTATGTAGGTTAGTTTCGTAAAAGGCGATCTTATAAATAATCCATTATAACTAATGCCTGTTTTGATTTAAATCATGCTGAAGGATTTTCAATGGTGGTGTTAGTACCAAAAGTCCCTGTGTTCCGTAACCATACATTTTTTGTCTATGCGCGCACTGTGCTTGCGAACGAATGAGAAACGAGTCGAATCCAAGATGGCAGCAAATGCAATTGTCTAAGTGCGCGCTCCCGGTTAAAATCCTTGCATGAGGGTTTATCGTCGCTGAACGGCTTCTATCTGGACTTATTGTGATTCCTGAAGGCTCATACAGTGCAGTACAGACTTTGGTGCACCAATTTGTGAGTGGCTCATCAGACCGGCCGGTCGCCGTGCAACGCCAGCCACGTGCCACATCAGGACAAGATTCCCTCGAAAAGCCACAGGAGACTATCAGGTGAGTGACGCACTTTATGCTTGGAAGCTCTAACGATCTCCCCGCGAGCAAGCACAGTTAATTATATTCAACTAAAATACCGTATCGAAAACTGAGCTTGCCCTCAAATGTACCTACCACCATCGGCTTGGTACACCCTGCAATAATAATTTTACGTAGGGTTACATATTTTGATGTACATAATGCTTGGTTGACATCTTCGTGTAGGGTACGTTGACACTGTATCTGTCTGTGTAATTAATTTCATATTATCTTTGGTTGCAAATTCGCACTATCGAAATTTGCGCTCCTTCATTCAGCTGCCTCTAAATATAAAACCTTTAATTCCCAACCTTAATCCACAACCCTAGACATCTTGCCTAAAATCTGGCCTAGTTCCTAACAAAATTCGTCCTATCTGATCTGATTCGGCACATTTTTAAAACCTTCAGATTTCTTTTAAAACGGTCACGTTTACTCTCGTCCCCTTCGTCAGATGTCCATTAGTGAATGACTGTGCTAAACGCCTTTGCCAAATCAACTGGAAACGGGGTACCCCAAGGGTCTGTATGATGTCCTGTCCTGCCTGAAGCTATGGGGTCTTTGATTTTTATGGCGTAAACATGTCTTTTGAAATGTCGTGTGAGGTATGAAGGGTGTGTTAATGGAGTGAGGGTATGGAACAGTTCAGTGGGTAGTTTATATAGGGATGGTTTTGAAGCGACGTTATTATACCTACATATTGCTGTCATGTCAAAGTGTACTAAAATAATGAATATTCATTGCATTTGCTAAATAAGTCAAATGATGTGATATTGATGTTTTAAGATTTGATCAATCAATATAATGAATAATTCGATAAGTTTGGAATGACTTATTTTAGAACTATCGCATTTCCATGTTGAGAAATAATTTTGAACACAAATATTGTAAATGTTTGATATAATAGGCTAATTTTTTGAAAGTCATGTGAAAGACAACGCTTAACCTGCCAAACAAACCTAAAAAAAATGACGACATCCCACAAAAACTGACATACCGTTCGCCATTAAAGTTAATTAAAAAAATAAAATATTTAAATCATAATAATCAAACCGTAGCAAATGAGATACAGAAATATGTCTAGCAGATAAATAATAGCGACTAATGTTAAACTGACAAGATTATGACGGTAATAGACGTTAGCGTCTTGCGAAGTTATTATCTCGGGTCCTTTAAATAACTTAGCTCAGACTCATTAAACTGAGATATCAGAATGCTAGGTGTCAAGGCTAGATGGACAGGTTGCAAAATGAGGTGGAGATGGAAACATACGATGGTGTTTTTGGGATGTAGCCGTTGGTAAACAAAATGATGAATTGTTGCAGGTGAACGATGATGTTTTAATTAATTCGTAGAGGGAGACCAAGGAAACGATGGATGGATTGTGTGGGAATTATATGAAAGATAAAGGAGTAAATGGTTGCGTGACGATAGATAGAGGAGAATGGAAGAAAAACGCGTGTTGCGCCAAGTAACATGGAACTAAGCAGGAACATATTATGAGGATGATATTAGGTAGATAAACTACGAAGAGATAAGAACTTCTGGATGGAGGTGTGTGATGTCGTTGCCCAGAAATGGGTCCGCAAGGCTATTAAAAAATACGATACGGGCAAATAGGTACGCAGAGCTTGGGCTAGTTAGAGCGACGATATTGCTGGGTGGCTGGTACCAGATGGATGAGAGTGGCTGACGTTGTAGCTAAATGACATGTGATTGGACTGATTGGAAAAAAATTACCTGAAATGAAGGAGGCCGAATATTGAAGCCTTTTTTCTAAACATAAGTAAAACAGAGGTGTTACAAATAGATACAGTATGGGTAGTCCATCTGTCTTGCATTGAAGCGTACAAATTAAACCAATGCGTATAATCACATTTATATTGCAACGAACTTCATCCAAAGATAATGAAGTGGTTGTAGAAACTATTAATTCTAGCAACAACAAAGCAAAACTTCTCGATAGACTTTCTCGAACAAAGTTGCAGAAGTAGCTCCATAAATAAATAATGTTGAAGCAATAAGGGAACCAGATCCAAGGGGAAGCCGTATAAATGTTGGGGCTAGTTGGCAGGATGTTGTGAAAGCTGATACTGCACCAGGATGTACGGACCGGACTGATGATGCCTTATATGCGTTTCCGATGGTTTATAGCAAAAAGTTTCTTTTAACGTGATTATTAATTACTATAGCTGACCCGCGCAACTTCGTCTGCGTCATATAATATACCTTATAACATGTCATTTTGTGCATTCAATTACGAACAAGAACCTTTTAAAATGGAAATTGCTTACCTCCCATAACATACGGCGTGATAATATGTAGCCTATAGCCTTTCTTGGTTTACAAAGAACATTTTTGCTGAATTTCAATTCAATCTATCCAGTAGTTTTGGCGTGAATCCGTACCATACACACAAACAAACAGATAAACAGACAAAAAATCTAAAAAGTCACTTTTTGTTATCAGTTACGTTTTACTAACAAAAGCCACTTATTTTTTCTCGAAAATTCTCAATGTACAGTTTTTCTTTCGTTACTGTTTTATTGTATCCGATCTCCGACTCCCGATATTTCGACCCTGTTGCAAGCGCCATGATCGCAGGATGGTAAGTGACAGTATAAGATTAGTTTTAAACCGTGAAAGCTTAAAGCAGTGTTTATTTTAACGCTTCGTTGGTCTAGTGGTTGCAATCAAAGATATATAAACTATAGATACGTTGTCCGCACTCTAAAATGACAACATGAAATGAAGCCAATTGGCCACATCGCGCTTAGTTACGCACCAACCTGTCGCGCGACGCTACGTTTGTTTATAATTTAATAAATCCTGTGACGTGACTGAAGATGTATATTTATCTCCCTCTCGCAACAGGCATCCCGCCGTTCGGTGTCATATTTTCTTTCTCTTTCTTCACGCTTATAAGTAGTTCTAGTATTTTCGCCGTTTTTAAGCGCCGCGATGTTGGTTCATGACGTGTCTATATATAATACGTCATTGGTTGCAATAGCCTCTGCTGAATATAAGTTCCTGGGTTCGTTCTCGTTCGTTTATTTAATCACGGATTTCTTACCTCTGCGTAATCTGTCGGGGAAAACCGAGGTATTTTTTTTAAGGTCAAATTGTGTAAACAGGATTTTTTGGTACTTTAATTTGTCGGACTAGAAAAATTAACACGTGTGACTCTTCATTCGTAAAGAAAATATTTTTAAGTAAAATATCTGAGTGAACAGTACAAATAGTTAATTAGGTGGAAAAAGAGCCTTTAAAAGTAAAACACGGATTGAATAACCTAAAGTGCCCAGACACCTGCACACTCGACTGCATCAGCGAGCGGAGTTCGCATAGCTGAATTTTGGGCCAAATTTAATTAATGAAAATTTGCTATCGACACGCTAAGAATAAACAACGTAAAGAAGAGATTTCAACATGAAAATAAAAAAACAAAGTCCGCACGAAAACCAATCAATCAGCAAAGCAGACTTTTACTTCAGACATAAGACCACCCTACAAAAACAAAGGTATCAATCCGACACCGAATGGACCAGAAATAATTTCGTTACATCTATTCCGTGCCCACGATCTGTCGATTCGACAGTTCCGTCGACACGATTGCGAGTAAATTATGTCGGTCGTGTTGGGGCATTGAAATTTAAATTAATTGGTGATTTTGAAACATTATCATCATCACCGTAGCCTTGGGTGTGATTCACGTCTGTAGCTGTCGTGCTGCGGGTGGGATTCGAATTGCGATCACTAGTTACATTGCTGTTGCGCTATTTTGGGTTTAGCTGTTTTTTAGCAAACCTAGTCTTCTTTCTGTATCGTGTGGTTAATGCTTAACCTGGTGAAAGAGTGTTTAAGCCGCCCATGGTTGGGTCTCTGACTTGGCTTTAGGTACATGTCATCAGGAAATATCTCTCAGGCATGCTGGTTTCCTCACGATGTTTTCCTTCACCGAGGCAAGTGTTAATTATACAACGATTTGAAAAATCAAAGTGCATGTTTTGGCTTCGAACTTAAGACGCAGACTTGTCAGTCACACGGTCATACTAATAGGCTATTATATATATATAGTCCTTCTTACCGATTTCGACCCTTTGTAACTACTTCCGTGCGTGTGCCCTTATATGGCTGGCCAGACCGAATTTGCCAAATAGGTACGGAAAGAGAGACCTAAGCCCTCCTACACCTATAACTCTACCGGTCAACTCTTCTGCTTAAGTTGTGACCGGGTATTTAAAAGCAAATAGGCTATTACTAACTGCTGCAAACCTAGTTAATGCTGGTTTTCTTTTGGATATGATAGTCACTTGAAAGTACATGGAAGAGCAGCACACCAAAGCTCTCGACAACCACACTAGAAAGCCATCGAATGCAGTCGCTGTGGCCGAAATCGCCCAAATCATCACCATCATTATCATCATCAATGCCTGATTTCTGTAACAATAAGTAGGTGATAAATTAATGGAATGTCAAAGGCAGTTGGATTATCAACTTTCAGCGCTGATCGGAGCATTGAAAATCTAACGCTTTTAATTGATTGATCTAAAATTTTACTAGGATTAGTAAACTCAAGGTCAAAGTATCACAGACGGCGACGTGCGGTCTGTAAACAATAACACAGCTTACTCCTTAGTTCTTTTAAACGACCTAAAAGTAAATAATGTTTACCCTCTGGTAGACAATTTTGTCTGCACCTAATAATTTATTTACCATCCACCCGCATTCTCCAGTCATCTAGCGAACATGGCGCTTGCAACAGCGTCGAAATATCGGGAGCTCAGAATAATGGATAATCACGGAAATTTTATTTCACTTTATCTTGAAAACCTAGACATTCTCACGTCTAAAATCCAAACTCATCATCGTATATTTTCAAGAACCTCAATCTATCCACGCGTCCGCTATATCTAGGCCCCCCACATCGCTCTCTGCCTGCCAATTCCCACGGAAGCCTCTCTTCCGCGGGGTCCACCTACCCTGGTGGCGGATTCTGCTGAAAGATATTACCTGAATGCCGAGAAGACGCCCTTAATGTCCTACTAATGTAAGCGAACATGCTCAAGGGCTGGTTTGTGTATACAGGCTGCTCTCTAGTTGATTATTGCGGGTATTTGTGAATTATTGATAACTTTGTTTCGTTTTTTAGGGTACCTAAAAGATACATCCCTGTGACAGACGAAGGCATTACCTTAGTAATAGGGTCCCCACGGTTGTACCCTTTTACTAAGGGAATGCTGGCTGTTCGTCTGTCACAGGGCTGTATCTTTTGCAACGTAATAATAATAATCGTTTTTTTTTTTAAATACATTGTGAAAGATGGCACGGTTGACATATGTCGGGCATGCCACCGTCCGGGAGAATCGATCCGACACATTATTTCTGGGTGTTCTAGTCTCGCTAACGGAGAGTACTTGCATAGACACAACCTCGTTGCCAGGATTATCCACCAGCAACTTGCTATGAAGTACAACCTTGTGGAATCAGAAGTGCCATACTATAGGTATGCGCCCGACCCAGTTCTCGATAATGGTAATATCACGTTGTATTGGGATCGACCTATCACCACTGACAGGACTGTTGTTGCCAATAGGCCTGACATTGTGGTGATAGATCGATTGGAGCGTCGCGCAATGATTTATTGATATAACGGTCCCGCATGATGAGAACCTCGTGAAAGCAGAGAAAGATAAACAATTCAAGTATCTAGATCTGGCTCGCGAGGTGTTGTTGACATGTGGGACGTAAATACAGCAGTCATTGTGCCGATAGTCGTGTCGGCCAATGGCTTAATAGCCAAGAGCCTCGACCAATATCTTAGGAGGCTCTCGCTTGGCAGCTGGATCAAGGGCTTGATTCAGAAAGCAGTACTTCTGGACACGGCACGTATCGTTAGGAGGTTCCTCTCTCAAGAGCCCTGACCACCGGCAGCTCGGACCCTACTCCCAGCGCTGGTGGGCTACTGTTTTTTATATTTTTAAATGTTTTTTTTAAGTTGTTTTACTAAGAAATATTTAAAAATGTTAAAAATATGTGAATATAAATGAATGAATGAATTAAATAATCGTTTTATTTTAAAAAAATACTTAACAATGTAATTAGGTAAGAATGTAAATGAATAAAGGACATAATGATAATAATAAATCCTTTGTTTTCAGGCTACTTTGGCCCATAGATAAATATGTACCTTACAGACTAACATTTATATTGTAATGGTACAATGTGCGTTAGTGTATAAACTTAAAACTATGTTAATAAAACACACTTCACTCGAGCACTGTCTATGTGCGATCGTGTGGCACTTGTCCGTGGAAGCGATGGAACATTACACGTTGCGGCCAAAAGTCCTCTGCCATGACCAGGTGCAGGTAGCATATAGGTACTCGCACCACGAACGCCTTAGGAGGACACTTGAAATCACAGTGTAATGCACTGTGAAAATTTTAAAGGATGACTGCTTTAGCAAATAAACAGCAAATAATAAAAATAATTATAAAATAAAGATAAAAATTCAAGGTGGATCGGACGCCATTAAAAGAAACGTGTTTTTTTGCTTGATCTTAACTATTATAAAAAGGTACTGTTAATTTAAATATTGTACTTGGTATAGTGGTACAACGGAACCCTACGCATTCGAGTGTGACTCGCAACTGGGCGTTTTTTCGGCTTATAATAAATACAGGTTCTGTACCAAGAATGGTAAAAAAAGAGAGCACTAAGTTTTTTTGAGAATATTTTCATTCACAGTATGTTCAATGAATTCATACGATTCTATGAAAGCCGAATATTGGAATTGCTTGCATATTTTATAGCGGTTTTCAATAGTTTCAAAACTGAATGGTGGTCTTCTAGGAATGGATTTTCAACATGAAACTTATCTCGCCTATTCAAATTGTGCAGCACAAAATGGATACGAGCAGTCTCAAATTCAATGGTTATATCTATAATATTATATGACAATAGGCATGACGAAAGTATACCACTCAAAATTTTTTAAGGGGAATCCGGTACCGCGGTCCTGGTCCCGAAAGCCACCCGACCCTCGAAAAATTGCAAATCTAGTTTGTCTGTCAGTTAATGGACACCTATTTTTTGTATTTGTAAATCAATAAATATTGACAAAGATAAAACGCATCAAAACTCGGGAGTGGGGGCTCGTGACGTCAGAACTAGCTAAAAATTATACCAAGGCGTGATGTATTGATAATTTTAAAAGCGTCATATCTTCGTCAATTTTGGTTTTTTCTTTAGTTACGACAAAAGAAAAAACACGGGTCAAATATTTTTTGATTATCTAACTGACGGATTAATTAATTTTTTTTTGTCTTCTACCCTATTACGTATAATATAAAATTATATGATAATATTATATGAAAATGGATGATTTTCCCGAATCAAAACCACTTGTCATAAATACCATGTGCATATTATAATGCTGTGGTAATAACATCAGGCTGTACATAAGAGAATGTGATACAAACGGTGGTAAGGATGGCATTGCAGCGTTATCGTTATCTTAACATTAGGGAGTTGTTATATTGCAGGTTTGCAACCTCGTGTTATTCTTATCATTTCCTACTGTTTTATGTATGTTGTCATTACTTTAATTAATACCTCGTGGGTTTTTCTATACTGATATATCTATACTAATATTATAAAGAGGAAAACTTTGTTTGTTTGTTTGTAATGAATAGGCTCAAAAACTACTGGACCGATTTGAAAAATTCTTTCACCATTCGAAAGCTACATTATCCACGAGTAACATAGGCTATATTTTATCCCCGTACTCCCACGGAAACGGGAACTACGCGGGTGAAACAGCGGGACGTCTGCTAGTAATCCCTACTAATATTATAAATGCGAAAGTAACTCTGTCTGTCTGTTACCTTTTCACGCCTAAACCGCTGAACCGATTTTGATGAATTTTGGTATAGAGATAGATGGAACCTTGGGAAAGGACATAGGGTACTTTTTATCCAGATCCCGATCCCGATCCCGGAATTATACGGGTGGAAACGCAGAGTGCAGTTGTGTATCGTATATCCCTACTAAATGAATTTTGGTATAGAGATAGATGGAACCTTGAAACGGTTGTGATCATTCAACATTGATGGTGATTGTGATGGTGATCGTGATGGTGATCGTGATGGTGATCGTGATGGTGATTGTGATGGTGATTGTGATGGTGATTGTGATGGTGATGGTGATTGTGATAGTGTGATTGTGATAGTGAATGATTGTGATGATGGTGATTGTGATGGTGATTGTGATGGCGATTGTGATGGCGATTGTGATAATGATTGAGATAACGATGATGGTGATTGTTATGGTGATTGTGATTGTGATGGTGATTGTGATGGTGATTGTGATGGTGATTGTGATGGTGATTGTGATGGTGATTGTGATGGTGATTGTGATAATGATGGTGATATTGATGGTGACTGTGATTGTGATGGTGATTGTGTTGGTGATTGTGATGGTGATTGTGATGGTGATTGTGATGGTGATTGTGATGGTGATTGTGATGGTGATTGTGATAATGATGGTGATATTGATGGTGACTGTGATTGTGATGGTGATTGTGTTGGTGTTTGTGATGGTGATGGTGACTGAAATAGTGATGGTGATTGTGATAATGATTGTGATATTGATGTTGGTTTTGATAGTGATGGTGATTGTGATAATAATGGTGGTTGTGACAGTGATGGTGGTTGTGATGATTATGAAATTTGGCACATCGATAGTTTATAACCTGGATTCACATGTAGGACACTATTTATCCCTTTAGTATGATTCAGTGGGACAGTTACCGAACTTTACGCGGGCGAAGCCGCGGGCAACAGCTAGTAATATTATAAAGATGAAAACTTTGTTTGTTTTGTATTGAATAGGCTCAAAAACTACTGGACCGATTTAAAAAATTCTTTCATCATTAGAAAGCTACGTTCACCCTGAGTAACATAGGCTGTATTTTATCCCCGTACTCCCACGGGAACGAGAAATACGCGGGTGAAACCGCGTGACGTCCGCTAGTATCTAATATAACAGTATGTTCCGTAGATGTGAAAGTTAGTTTTCTCAATATTGTTATTTGGTGACATTGACTGCCTCGTCTGTTATCCCTAAAGGTATAGGCAGAGGTGTACCCAAAGAAATCTTAATAATAAGGCATGCCTTATTATTAAGATTTCTGTGGATGTACCTAATAGGACACCTATATTTCGTCAGTTATGTTTAAGTCCTATGAAAAAGGGGGCGAGCCTATTGCCATCAACCGGGCACAAATCCAAACCCCACGGCTGCTACTGAGAAATTCCTGATGGAAAAACTCAATAGCATTTTGCATGACCCGGGAATCGAACCCATGACATCATGCTCAGCAGTAGCGCTTGCGACACACTTGTGTCCAAAGGGGAAGTCAGCCAGTGAGGCAGTTTTCTGAAACAACAAAACTGCAAAAGATTCTTGCTCACAGTAAATGAAAATGACAAAATATCACACGAAAACTTCAAGCTTCCCGGAAAAGCCAAAAGTTACCTCAATGTAGGAATACACCTTTCAGCATCTATCCGTATATAAAGCTTAGCCCAGTTTAAAAATTCGATCATTCTCGTACATATGGTTTATTTGAGGCGAGTCTGTCTTCATAGACGATGCCGAAATGGCTAAAGGAGTTGAGTCGATCTATGCTCTGTGATTTGGCTTAGAATAGTTGGAATTTATGGATGGGGAAAAGCACCAGTGACAGCTGCTGTATATATAGTTACTCAGAATACAGAATAGACAACAGATGGGCTCTACCGTAATTTTGAATATGATTGTGATTATACAGCGTTATCGAAAAAAAGTGAGCCGTCACGGGACGTCTAAAAATAAAAAACAAAATGACTCGATTCACAGAAAGAAAATCCATATGCTGGAATCGAACTCAAAGTCACGAGATTGTAACCCAGGGATGTGCCCTGAGACCAGCTGGCATGTGGTAAATAAACTATGGCAAATATGTAGATCTTAGGCTGCTTCAACAATTCGGTAATGTTCGGGATTGTTCGAGCCGGGTCTTGACAGTTGGCGACGCGTCGCCACGGCAAATCGCCATGGAGTAAGTTATGGTTATAGTAGATATGTTTAACATCAAAAATACTTACAACCTCTTACAGGTAGTTTCTTTACATCACATTTAATACCTTGAAATGACTTTTGGAAATTCGCAAAAGAAAATTGACTTCTCCCATACAAATTTCGACTAGCTGATCATTTACGATGTAACATTTTTTTTTTAAGTTATAGATAGATATAGACTTTACATGTAGTCAGTGGCCCCAATGTCTGACAAACCAGTCTTACCAAGAGGTATCGTATTATCTGATACTAACTGTGTTGTGGAGGTCGGATAGGCGCTCCATGTAAAATACTGGTATTCAGCTGCATTCGGTTAGACTGGAAGTTGATGACGAAGGACAGGAGTATGAGTCGAAGTACTATAAGTAATATGTATATACTTATAGATCTTTATGGACAAAGATCTCAAATTAGATAAGTTTAAAGACAACCTGCAGAATTTCTTAAAAAGGACTACACTTACATAAACCCCAGTAGAAATGACTATTGATACTAAACCATTCAACGCAATACTATGTAGCTTTTTACCTCTTTTCAATCTAAACCACACGTATCTTTTTTACCTAAAAAAGTAACGTTGAGTCAACAAAAAACCCGGCTGTCAGCCTCACTTGTTTACATGTTCGGAACCCGTCACAACGATATAGGTTCCAAAAAGTCACCGCTGGTCACTGGAAGCTACTCTTTTAAAAATCGCCAAACTGTGCCAGCACGGTGTTGTTCGAGGGTAGCTACCGATATTCAGATGTTTTGATTTTGTATGGACTTTGGGTGTTGGTAGAAAGAAATTCAGTGAAAAACTATTGAACATTTAACGAATTTTCATCAACCTGGTGTTATCGCTTTCTTGTGTTAAGTTCTTATTTTAGGATCTAGTAGGTACATTCAAATACTATTCGTTAGTGGTTATTTAAATTACCTGTTACCCGCGCTACTACCTTGATGTCTGGCTTATATCTTTATTACTAATATCTTAGGCACTACTTAAGCTAAATTCTTCAGGCACGGAAAAAGAAACTCAAAAAAATGTTATTAATTCCTTTATTCCATGACTTCCCTGCAACACACCAAATCAGCGAACCTCAGACACTATTCAAAGACCCAAAATCAGACGACAAACTTCTTCAGCACAATAACAAACAAACCAAATAATTAATAAAGAAACTAACCACGAAAGCCCATAAAGAAACATTCCAACTACGATACCCACGCAATAATAAATACCTAAACACATTTCCTTTCATCCTGCAAACGCTAAGTTAGCCAAACAATACTCTAGACAGTAAACGGAGATAAAACATAAGCACCAGCCGAACTAAAATATAATAACAGATAGAAGTGCTAAACAAGAAAGGCAGACTATAGGCGCTTGTGGCCAATAAAGGGCTATGGTGGGCCGCGCGCTTGGATCGTAGAGGTAAAGAGATCTGGAAGCGACTGGAGCAAACCTAAACAGTGACAATGACATTGTGGGTGAAGTCGGCTGATTGAAATTTACAAAGAATCATAACTCTACAACTGATGCGTGACATCAGACAATGCTCCCTTTTTTCTTTTTTTTTCGAATGGGAAATCATCAAGTGACTCCCCCCGCTCTGGGCGAAGCAGGAGGGAGTGTCAGACTTTTACTGACTAAAACCCATCCATGTTCCTTCATCGCCCTATGTGTTCCGGGGCCACGGTATCTCTTTTGAACAGTCCCGCAACCCCGGCAGGCATCAATTCTTGCGGACCCCTTCCTTTTTGCTGACTTTCTTTGAGGCGCGCGTGGAACACGAACGCGCCGTCGACACGGCCTGTCGTCATGAGACGGACGGACGGCGAGCTAGCCCACCGTCCACAGACCCGCGCCTACGGTGGCCGGGGTCCACGTGGTGGCGCCCGACGCCCGGGGCGTCTCCCGCGGCGGCCGGGACGCTGAGAGGTTCTTCCGTTCCGCCACCTCTTTCTTTAGCATTACTGCTTCGCAGAAGGAGGTGATGGCGTCCCATTCCGTCTCGCTCCGGACCATGGCTTGCACCAGGGCCGGACGCGAGAGGTCGCCGCCGCCAGTCGCCGCTTCGAGGACACGGCGGTGCTCCGCCCAGGACAATGCCCCTCTTGTTGATTTTGGTAACATTAATGTCAACATAATATAGTACATCTCCCTAGCCAACTATGTTGAGATCGTCTTGCAGTTAACCGGATGCAGCTGAAAACCAGTATTGCACATGGAGCGATTGCCACCACAACCCAGTTAGTACAAGGTTATACAATACCACTGGGTAAGACTGGTTGTCAGATTTTGGGCCACTGACTACCTGAAACAAACTGTTAGAGATCTGTAATAATATATAGCGTGCTTTCAGAGGCATGGAGGAAACTCTGTATGTAATGGGCGGTCACCCATCCACACACCATCCTCGGCAAGGTTAATTTGAGCTGGATATGGTGATACTCATCGGTGCTCTCTGGTGAATCGTATCTGGTTGAGGATAATTCATCATCGTTAGCACTATCCATGAAGCAAAGGACAGTACAGCCAATCAGTAAGGACAGACAATCATTATAGAAGTCAAATAAAATCGATTGTATCCTTTGTTTGTCCTTTATAAGAGGTGAGAGGTTACTGCCACAAAAGACATGGCTTTTCTTCGTTTTAATTTTAACGGTAAACTATGTATCATTCTTGAATGATTCGCTCCTCATACCACTATGAAAGAAAAGTCGAATTACTTCCTCCTTGCCACATCCAGCCCACCTAACTCCTCACCACTACGAGTGAGGTTGTTATTAAAAAAGCTCAGAACAATCAGAGCGCGGCCCAGTTGGCTCATTTTATCCACGTATCCAATTATGTGGCGCGAACTGTACACCCTCTTGTATCGTGTACTTGTATTGAGTGCTATGAGTACGATCTGCAGGTGTATGTGTGAGAAAATTTTTGTATCGTCGAAAGGGTCTATAGAAGATTTCCTGGTATTTGTGTGAGATTCAAATACATATTTGGTGGGGCTAAGAGTGTTTTATATAACATCACGCCTGTAATCCCCGTAGGGTTGTACAGAGGTGTACCTAAAAGTACACCCACATTTCGCCAATAGGCGAGACGACAAAAAAAATCCAATTAGTCTTTTTTTCTTTTGTTACGTAAACCAAATTTGAAGACGATAATTATAACGCTTTTAAAATTCTCAATAAGTACGTCACGCCTTGGTATAATTTTTAGCTAGTTCTGACATCACGAGCTTTGATGCGTTTTATCTTTGTCAATGTTCATTGATTTACAAAAACAAAAAATATGTGTCCGTTATTTTCCAATACTCTAACTGACGGACTAAATAGATTTGCAATTTTTTGATACTGTCGTCATGCCTATTATGTTTAAGTCCCATGTAATAGGGGGCGAGCCTATTGCTATCAATGAGGCACAAATCCAGACTCCGTGGCTGTTACTGAGAAATTCCTGGTGAAAAAACACAATAACATGTTGCCCGACCTAGGAATCAAAGCCAGTTGGCTTTCCATTGGTTGGAGGCATGCTGGTTTCCTCACGATGTTTTCCTTCACCGAAGCAAGTGATAATTATACAATACGCACATGAATCCGAAAAATCAGAGGTGTGTCTTGGGTTCGAAACTTCGAACTTGACTTGGCAGTCTGACGACAGTCACACCACCAGGCTATCACTGCTTACAGTGATAATAATATGTCTCCGGCCACCGTAGGCGCGTGCCTGTGGACGGAGAGCTATGGGCTAGCTCGCCGTCCGTCCGTCCGTCTCATGACGACAGGCCCTGTCGACGGTGCGTTCATGTTCCACGCGCGCCTCAAAGAGAGTCAGCAAAAAGGAAGGGGTCCGCAAGGGCTGATGCCTGCCGGGGCTGAGGGACTGTTCGAAAGAGATACCGTGGCCCCGGAACACAAAGGGCGATGAAGGAACATGGATGGGTTTTAGTCACTAAAAGTCTGACACTCCCCCCTCTTGCTCCGCCCAGAGGAGGAGTCATTTGATGATTTCCCATCCGAAAAAAAAAGTGATAATAATATTTTTTTACTTAGCCTATTCTGTCCCACTGCTGGGCAAAGGCCTCCCCCATTTCTTTCCAACTCTCCCGGTGTTTTGCCTTCTCCGGCCAATCAGTCAGGAACGAGTCCAAATCGTCACGCCAGCGTTTCTTGGGCCTGCCTCGGTGACGACGACCGTCTTCAGGCACCCACTGTGTGACGATTTTGGCCCATCTGTCCTGACCCATTCTGGAAATGTGACCCGCCCAGTCCCATTTTAACCTCGCAGACTTATCGCCAACATCGGCGATGCCTGTCTTGGAGCGTATTATGGTGTTGCGTATTCGATCGGTGATTTTGATATTTATGATGCTACGCTCCATCGCTCTTTGGCAAACCTTGAGTTTGGACTTCTGAGCCTCCGTCAAAGACCAAGTCTGAGCGCCATAGGTAAGGATAGGCAGGATACACATGTCGACGAGTTTACGCTTGAGTGAGATAGGAAGGTCGCCCTTCATAAGCGCCTTCATGGACCAGTAGCTTCTCCAGGCATTATCGACGCGACGGTCGATCTCTTTGTCCTGTCTGTTGCTGAAGGAAACTAGCTGGCCTAGGTAGATGTATTCGTCAACATAGTGTATTTCCTGCCCATCGACCTCGACCCTATATTTAACGGCATTGGTCATGACTTTAGTCTTTGACTGATTCATCGTCAGTCCAACCTCTAGGCTTGCAGTGCTCAGGTCTTGGAGCATTTTCTGCAGTTGAGCTGCTTCAGACGCAAAAAGCACAATATCGTCTGCAAAACGAAGGTTTGATAGCATTTTATCACCGATCGGAATGCCTTGCGTTGTCCATGTGTCGACAAGGTTTTTGAATATCTCTTCGAGGGTGCTGGTGAATAGTTTAGGAGAGAGCGGGTCACCCTGTTTTACTCCTTTGGCGATTTTAAAAGTTGAGCCTACAGAATCTAATTTAACGTTAGCCGTGCTATTGTTGTAAATATTTTTTAATAGTTCTATATAAGTTTCCTCTATACCCTGGCTTCGTAGAGCTGAGAATATGGCGCTAAGTTTTATACTATCAAAAGCCTTTGTGTAGTCCACGAAAGCCAGGTATAGAGGTTTATGAAATTCTGAATATTTTTCTAATAACTGATTTAAAGTGTGAAGGTGGTCTGTAGTAGAAAAACTTGGACGGAACCCGGCCTGTTCCGGTGGTTGGTGCGAGTTTAATTTGGCATCTATGCGATTGTGGATGACCTTGATAAACGCCTTATAAATATGAGAGACTAAACTAATGGGCCTGTAGTTGTTAATATTGCACTTATCGCCTTTCTTATGAAGAAGAACAATGCTTGAGTGGCACATTTGGGATGGGAGTTTACCTACCTGTAAGATTTTATTAAATAGGTGTTTGTTAGGTGAGGGAGCAGTGTGGCAGATCCTAATTTTAAGGCTTCGGTGGTAACGCCATCTTCGCCAGGGCTCTTATCATAGTGCATTGTTTTGAGCACTCTGTCTACTTCATATCTTTTAGGCAGCTGTATCTAATTTCTGATTCCAATTGACTTGAATTATCTGAATAAAGAGAGGTGTAAAATTCTGTGCAAATGTCTATGATTTTTTGTCTGTTATGATGTTTTATTCCCTGTGTGTCCATTAAGCTATTGATCCAGGGTTTGGTTCGAGAGATTCCCTGTTTTGCTACTCTTAACGAACGGTGTTTTTCTAGCGCTACTTTGACTAAGTGGGTATTTAAATTTCTGAAATCTATTTTAATAGCTTTTTTAACCTGTTTATCTTTTAATCTATGCTGTTCTGATCCTTTACTATACAAGCTTCTCTGTTCAAGTAGGCAACGTGTGTTTGTTGAAAGCTTTGTGTTCTTCTTCCCATTCGTTTTTATGCCATTACTGCTTTTCCTTATTGCACCAACTATCCTGTTATATTCCTCTTCTATATCTGGTACCTCTATGTCTAGACTTTTAAAATGGTTCGAAAGTTCCAAGTTGTAGGTTTCATAATTATTAATAAGAGTTTCTTTATTAAGTTGTTTGATAGGTGCTTTGAAGGTTACTGCGCGGTGAATTTTAAAGTTAAATTTGATTTTTGCTCGTAAAGGTCTGTGATCTGAGCTATATTTAATTTTATTAATGACACTTACGTCTTTTATGATCTGTTTGTCGGAAGTTAGTATATAATCTATTTCATTCTTCACTAGATTATTGGGTGAAATCCAGGTCCACCGGCGCTGGGGTTTTTTACTGAATAGACCATTGGCAACAAAAATGCTTTGTCCGAACGCAAATTGCAATAACCGCACACCGCGTTCGTTGCGTATTCCTGACCCATGTAGACCTATAGTGGTTTCATCATCTTGTTCTTGTCTTGGTCCGATTTTTGCATTGAAATCACCAATGATCATATTCCAGGTTCCACGGTTTTCTTCGCAGGCTTTGTTTAGGAGATCGTAGAAGTCTTCTACATCCTCGTCTGAATATGCTGACGTAGGTGCATACACTTGGATGACAGTTAGTGTATGTTTGGGTGAAATGCGGAATTTGAGAACAGCTATTCGTTCTGAGTACCCGATGAACTCGATTATGTTATTCTTCCACTTTTTAGCGACCATGAATCCCACTCCATGAAGCCCATTAGTCTCTCCAAAGTGGAAGAACACAGAATCTTCTCGTTCTTCTGTATGTTCTCCTTGTCTCCTAACTTCTGCCAAACCTATAATGTCCCAATTGATGTCTTTAACAGCGTTTTCCAATTCTATAAGGCGCTCATCCTTCATTAGAGTGCGGACATTGTATGTAAGTACATTGAGCAAATCGGAGTTCCTTAAAACTTTAGCCTCGGTCGTTTGACGGTTAATCGATCTCGCCCGGAGATTCACCTCGCCCCTGACTCCAGTGCAGAGCCGGCGCCCGTCAACGCCAGCAGAGCAGCTGGAGTCGCCGGGCACTGGGGGACATGTTGTCGTTGTGCTTTCCATTTATGGGGGGTTTGGACCATATCCCGCCGCGCTGGTCCAGTGCGTGTTGGCGACAATAATATGCGTATTGTTTTTTGTTTTTTAAGTTTTTGAATCGTAAATCCTACACGTGTGATTTTGGCGACAATACCCTGTTGACGTGAGATAGGTCATTGATTTCTTTTCTATGTAGAATAAAAAAAAAATATCTTCAAAGAGTTCGATATTCGATATGTGACTTAAAAAGCCCTAGAGAACAAAATTGATTATTTTCTATATTTCATGGGGATGTATTTCTGTGGAAGTGGTGTTTTTGCCTAAAGCTTTGTCGTTCAGTGTTTTAACACTGTTATGGAAATCTTGTCACGAAACAAATTATAGGTAAAAATTGTCTACGCACGTTAAGCCGTTGGGCTTAACGTGCGTCCCGGCTGTCATTTGTAGATCTTTGACAGCCGTTACAGGTAATCAATGACCCGAAACTCTCACAACCAGTCTTACCAAGGGGTATCGTATTACCCAGTACTAACTGGGTTGTCGCTTAGACTGGAACCCGATCCCAACATGGTTGGGAATAGGCTAGGCAAATGAATAATATGTCTGATCGTCTATGCTGCCGCGTGTGACAGCACTTCCGCTCTGTCTCGCTCTAGCAAATTTTATGGTGGAAGCGCCAGGGCAACCTGCGAAATTCAAAGAAGAATTGCGAGATTGCATGTAATTCGGGACCCAGTGATATGGGTAGCGTGCATTGTGGAAACTTATGAATAGTTAAAGAACGACTTAAGACTCACAAAAAAGCAAATGGAAAGTAGGTTATAGAAGTTGGGAGAAAAAAGATATGAAAGGTAGAAGATTATAACCTAACTTAAGGCACGGACTTATTGGTTATTATTTAGTAGTAGAATGGCATAAAATAGCTTTTATCCGTATTCCAAGTAGCCGTTGTACACAAACAAACAATAGAATGATCCACAGACTATGTCCACAGATGAATTTGACACTTTTCTCAGTTGTAAAGGGTAAATGTCAAACGTTGCGTTCGGAAACTGCACGATGACTTATTTTTATATAAATTAAAATCTAACGTAACTTTTAATTCCCATCATCTAGTAACTCAATATTTTTTTTATATAGAACTCTGATAAACTCTTTACTATAATTAATATAAACTAGACCGTGAACGGCGCTCCGTTGATTTTTAAATTACGTGGGTCTCTTTTTCTTACGATTTTTTTCATTTTGCCGGTCAGTGTCAGGTTGTATGTTGCAGTGGCGAAGGTTCCATATAACTCGATCCTCGAGCCCCCCTTGAAAAATAGCACCGTCAGTATTCTATATAGACAAATAATATTTATCACACTAAAGATATGTACTCCGGCTTACCTCTTACAAAAATTGACCCTTCGCTACTGGTATGTTGAACAAAATATGATTCGCGACCGAAACATATATGGCTTGACAGAGTTCTTACCATTATTATATTATCATCAGTAAAAAACTCTAGGGATTAAATGAACTTAGTCATGAAATAGTCATTGACGGGATAATATCCGTGGTTTTTGTCGTGGTTTTCGTGGTTATCGGGAACTTAAAAATAAAAAAAAACCACGGATATTAAGTACTTACTTTAAGTGTAGTGAAAAATCGTGAAAGTCTTAAACAGTGCAATAGTCATTGAATGATTTTAAAAACCTCACAATTTATTTTTGAACTTGAGTCGCTCGACAGTCGTGCTTTTTATCACAAGACCAGTGACGCTTTCCTGTTTTATTACATTTCCAAACTAGTCTAATTAGAGAAATAATAAAGCTGTTTTTTGAGACTTTTTAATCTAGTCTACAAATGAAAGTAATATTAAAGAAAACGTCTACCTACTACCACAGCTTTTGCCTCCGGCAAAGTTCGTTTTTTTAGTCTAACAGAAATTATAATGATTCTATCGTCATGGTATTTTTTCTGTAGCGGAGGAAATGTAGTTTATTTTATTAATAAAATCAATAGAGTATGTTGTTTTTAGAAGTTTGTAGATTTTAGCATTTTAAACGGTTTTTTTTATTTTGTTTTGCATTTTCGTTTCGGTATTTGTTTTGTGTTTATTTTTGGTTTGATCTGGTTTTGAAATATAGCTTAACATTTCAGAGTAAATATGACAGTAATTCGTGAATATGAACCATAAAAAAAAACATTGATACTATCAAACTCACAAACCCTGATTTTTATAGTTAAGCGTTTTGCAAACAAATATAAAAAGAATTTGGTCACAACTTTTTTGAAACATGACTTTTTAATTTAGAAATGCGGGTGTTTGAGAATATTGGAAATATTGGTGGAAATTGTTACGTATATTTGGGAAACCCTACACTACACTGAAATACACCGTATAAAAATGTGGTTTTACTAGCCAAAAAGGTAAAAATAAATAGAACAACCCAATTTCCAGTTTTTTTTCGATCATCTCTTTTTTTAACCGATTTCAAAAATGGCGTATGTTGTGTATTCGACGAGTACTTTTTTATAGGTATTAACACCAAATTTTGGATTACACAAAGTAAAAAGAATATGTAATAATACACTTACCAGCGAAGATAACTTTGTATAACATTACATATAAATGCGCTGCTAGACTGTATATAATACCTGTTGGCGACTGGCTGGTATGCCTTTTCTTTAAGAAATATATCTTTTTATTAATGACTTTTGGTCAGAAGAATGTTTAGTTGTCAAGTGTCAGTCCTTTGCCTTGCCATAATTTTATCGCTTTTTGTTATTAAATATCAATTACTAATATTTTACAGTGTTTCCATCACCTACACACAAGCACAAATATTCAGTCCATTACAGTCCATTTGCTCACCAACATTTTGGTCCATTCTCGCCGTAAAAACAAACCATTTTCAAAATTTTCATTTTGACGTAAGTTTTTCATTTCGCTTAATAAACATTCATTTCGTCGTTTTTACTCATTAACCATGGTGGAAACACGTAGTCAAAGCAAGGCAAACACGGACACTACGGTCACGGAAGTCGATCGAACGCAGCCCGAACGTCGCGAACGTTCACGGGGCCGCGACCGGCCGGCTTTGGCCACAGCAACGGAGGGTGCTTTGGCATTGCCAATTAGCTCGACCACACAGCCCGCGGGCACTGAACTTTGCGACCAGGCACAACCTAGCCTCGCAAATTGCCCAAGCGTTCGATCTAATTCGGTTTTAGACGCAAATGCAAAAGCACCTTCACGCAGCGCACACAGCGTTCACAGTACACAATCGTGCAGTGAACGCACTCACTCATCGAGGTCTTCGGCGACCATCCGCGCTCAGAAAATGGCCATCGAAGCTGACGCAATGCGGCGCCGAGTGGAGCGCGAACGACAACAAGTGGAGCGTGAGCGCGAGCTTGCGCGACAGCAGGCGGAACGTGACCGCGAGCTTGCCCGCCTTGAGGCTGAGGTGGAAGAAACGGAACTGCAAGCCAAACTAGCCGCTTTGGAAGCATCAGATAAGTCATCTAAATCCCATTGTTCACGTTTGTCTAGTTGTCATTCCGCAAAACGCACCGCGACGTGGGTTCTTGAGCAGAACATGACCACGGTAACTAACGCGAACATGCCTGGTGAGGCACCGACTGTCACCTTGGGCAACCCCCAAGGACAACATTCACAGCCGGCCGCTCCTACCAACACGGTATCGTTCTACGTACCGAATGTCAAACATGCAGCTCCGTCGTCAGTTACACGTGCTGCCGGTAACAACTACCACAACGATGCAACACAACAATTAAATACGTCTGAACGCCCTATCTCAGACCCCGTAACTCAGCTTACCCAAGCTATAAACGCCCTTTCCAACAGACCAAAGAGACCCGAACTCGTCACGTTCTCGGGCGAAGTTAGTCAGTGGATGGCATTCAAGAGTAGTTACGAACGAACTAAATCTAATTTTTCTCCGTCAGATAACTTAGATCGTTTAAACAACGCTGTGCGCGGTCCGGCGTACCAGTCCGTGGCGTCTCTCCTATGGACTTCTGGGGAACCGGACGACATCGTGGCCGCCCTTGAGCAGACGTACGCGCGTCCAGAACTTCTCGTCGCCCGCGAGGTCGCCGAGCTGCGCAACAGTCCTAAGCTAAGCTCTCCCGAAGATTTAAACCGTTTAGCAATTAAATTACGCAACTTCGTGACAACGCTTAAGCTACTTAATCAGAGCGAGTACTTATGGTCACCAGAGCTCTTTTGGTGCATATTGATGAAGTTGAGCGAGCACACGCGCGCTCGTTTCACGGACTTTGCTTCCGTTGATGCACCCGACCAACCAAACTTCATAAAATTGGATATTTTGTCCCGCTTTCTTTTAGTAGTAGAGGCTGATAAACAGTTAAAATATAACTTTGTTGCCGACAGTACGGTTAAGGCACAGAACACAACGCATTCTACTAGATTCCAATTAAAGAAGGAAACAATTCATGCCACCGTACCTAACGACAAAGTGCCCGAGCGTTGTACCTATTGTAAACAAGGACCTCACAACATTAAAACATGTAAAGCCTTTTTAGCGCTCTCAATAGACGACAGATGGCGTTGGGTCCGTGAGACAAAAATATGCTACCGGTGTTTGAAGTCCAGCCCACACACTTGGAATTTTTGTCGCGCCAAACGTTGCGGAGTAGACGGATGTCCGAGACGTCACAACGCGCTCCTTCATGGCACAATGACAGCGAACTCCAAACCTAGCGTAGCATCCAGCAGCCAATGCAACAATACTCAAACTTTGTTAGCTGAACCGCCCACTCTTGTCAACGTGGACAATTTAACCAACGAATCTGAACCATCTGTTAAAATTGGAAATACATCTGATACTTTAATTAATGTCACAGGGACTTCGCGGTCAACCGATCGCCCTCGCGGGCTGCTGAAGGTAGTCCCGATAGTACTCGAGGGTCCTGACGGCGAGTTCCACACGACGGCGTTACTCGATGAGGGCAGTACTGCGACGCTCATAGACGGCGAGGTGGCTGCGCGCATCGGCGCGAAACCCACCTGTCAGGAGCGGCTGCGCATCGAAGGCGTCAGTGGTATGACAAAAGAAGTTGACGTAAGTTACGTAAACTTTTACATCCGAGGTCGAAATTTGCCTGATCGTTATTTAGTAAAACACGCGCGGGCGATCAAACCTTTGGGTTTGCGCGCGCAACACCCAGGCAAAATTATCATCTCAGACTACGATCACTTTGTAGACTTATCCAACGAACTTTCATACACTGACGTCACCCCCACTGTCCTCATTGGTGCGCCTGATTGGCACCTGTCTTTAAGTCGCGAAGTGCGATGCGGCAAGAAGAGTGACCCTGTCGCCTCGAGAACTTTGTTAGGTTGGGTAATTCACGGCGCGCTTTCCGTTTCGTCTAAGCCACTCGAATTTGTGAACCACGTATCGGATCATTTAGACATACTCATCAAAAGTCAATATGACATCGATGCCTTAGGCATAACGAAAAGCACCCCTCGCCCAAACGATGACGATAAGCGAGCCGTGGACATTATCGAATCATCGGCGCGCCAACTTGATGACGGACATTTTGAAGTTGGCCTACCCTGGAAGAAAGAACTGCCGAAGACTATACCTGATAGTTACCCGCAGGCATTATCGCGCTTCAAGGCCCTCGAACGCCAGATGGCAAAAGATGAATCGTTTGCCACAGCCTTTAACAAATTCATAGACGACGTCATCGCAAAAGGCTACGCTGAGGAGTGCGAACCGATCACCTATCACCAACGAAAACCACCAAATGGTTCCTGCGTTGACGTAGAAGCTGGTATTCGCTGGTACCTGCCTATTTTCGGCGTTTTTCACCCCCAAAAGAAGAAGCTTAGAGCGGTCCACGACGCCGCCGCGGTGACGAAGGGTGTAAGTTTAAACAGTCTGCTCCTACAAGGTCCGGACTTGCTTTGTTCTTTACTGGATATCTTGTTCCGCTTTAGAGAAGGCGCCGTGGCTCTAAACGGTGACATAAAAGAAATGTTTCCTCAAATAAAAATCGCTCCAAAAGACAGAGACGCCCAACGCTTCCTTTGGCGTAACAAGGAAGGCGAACTGAAAGAGTATCGTATGTCTTCTATGATTTTTGGCGCGGTTTCGAGTCCATTCATCGCACTCTACATTAAAAACAAAAATGCAAAAACACTCCAAGCCGATTACCCCGCCGCCTGTAAGGCAATAATTGACGACCACTATATGGATGACTATTTAGGTAGCCACTCCTGTGTCACCGACGCGGCGCAGCTGGCCGCCGACATAGTCACAGTTCACAAAGCCTGTAGTTTCGAGATGCGCGCGTGGACGTCAAACGATCCGGAGGCACTTTCGCTTATCCCAAAGGAACTTCGAAGCGACGCAACCTCCGACGTCTATTTACCGCCTAGTAGTGAGGTGGGCGTATTGGGTGTTAAGTGGAATCCACGTCAAGATTCGCTGGGTTTTCGAACTGTTTTGCAGTTACCGGTCGACACCTTAACCAAACGTAGTCTCTTGTCAAACGTCATGAAGGTCTATGACCCCCTCGGCTTATTGATGCCGGTCATCATCTGGGGCCGCATTCTGATACAGAAACTATGGAGGGCAGGGGTCGGCTGGGACTCACCGCTTCCCAACACGTACGTAAATGAATGTGAAGACTGGTTTTTACAATTACAGGTCGCGTCCAACATAAAAATACCTCGTTGGTATATGACTAGGACAGATGTAGTGGATACCCAACTGCATGTAGTAGCCGATGGTGGCGAACAAGCTTATGCATGTGCTGCCTATTGGCGTTTTAGTTACGATGACAACTCCGTGTCTACGACTCTAATCGGCAGTAAAGCACGCGTGTCGCCCTTAAGGCCAGTCTCAATTCCACGCATTGAACTGCAAGCTGCGCTTATAGCCTCTCGTTTCGCGCAAACAATTTTGCAAGCTCATCGAATTAAGCCCTCCGAGATCATTTTTTGGACAGACTCAACCACCGTCCTTAAATGGATTCGGAGTGATGCTCGGGCGTTTAAACCATTCGTGGCGCACAGGTTGGGAGAGATATTAGAAACCAACAACCCGTCCAACTGGAGGTGGATCCCTACCGCTTTTAACGTCGCCGACGATGCCACAAAACCTAAAAAATTAAACCTCACACAGTCTCATCGATGGTTTACAGGTCCTCCGTTTCTGTTACAGCCGCCATACGCTTGGCCGACCGAGCGAGTTGCTGACATCGAGGAGACTCTACCAGACCTCGAGTTCAAATCGGAGCTGGTGGGGTTGCTTCTCGACGTTCCGTTCTCGAGTCCAGTACCTGACGCGACGCGTTTTTGCTCTTGGCTGCGCCTTTTGCGCGCTACCGCCCGTGTTCTCCAGGGTGCGCGATTGTTCCGGCTTAAACTGTCTCGGCCAATAGATCAAAATTCTAATATATACATCGACAGTACCACATCTCCTTCACAACTTCATGCGGCGGACATCATAACAGCTGAGAAGATGATACTCCAACGAGCTCAGAGAGACAGCTTCCCCGATGAGCTGAAAGCAGTTGAATCATCACAGCCGGTGCCCAAAAACAGCCGAATAGCAAAACTCGCGTTAACTCTTGGCCAGGATGGCTTGCTGCGACTGGACTCACGGACAAAGTATGCGCCAGGAGTGAGTGAGAGAGCCATATCGCCTGCAATTCTAGATGGTCGCCATCACGTCACACGACTCCTCATCCTTCACGAACATATTCACGCCGCACATTGTTTCAACGAACTTGTCCTTAATGAGCTCAGGCAGAAGTTTTGGATACTCAAAGCAAGAGACAGCATCCGTAGCGTAGCAAAAGCCTGTCTTCAATGCAGAAGGTGGAAGGGCCAACCTGCTCGACCTCAAATCGGCAATCTACCGGAAGAGCGACTCGACCATCACAAGAGGCCGTTCACGCACGTAGGCCTAGATTATTTCGGTGCTATCACTGTCACAATATTCCGACGCCACGAAAAACGCTACGTTGCGCTGTATACATGCCTAGTAACGAGAGCCATTCACTTAGAACTTGTCACCTCACTTTCATCCGATGCTGCCATTATGAGCCTACGACGTTTTATTGCTCGCCGAGGATCGCCTTCAACAATATTTACAGATAATGGCACCAACTTTGTCGGAGCCTCCCGAGAGCTACGCTCGTTACAAGACGACGCAGTGCAAGAATACGCCACAAACCACAAAATCGAATGGCGTTTCATCCCACCGGCATCACCGTTCATGGGCGGAGCATGGGAAAGATTGGTAAGAACCGTGAAGACAGCCCTGAGAGCCTGCCTTGCTGAAAAAGTATTAAAAGAAGACGTACTATCCACACTACTCCTTGAGGCAGAGGCTATAATAAATTCGAGACCTCTCACGTATGTGCCATCTTCAACCGACTCACCAGAAGCGATCACTCCTTTCCATTTCATCTTGGGTTCCTCTTCAGTTGTACCTTGGACCAACACGCTTACAGACGCAGACTTGGACAGAAGGTGTGATTGGCGTCGAAGCTTACGTCTGGCGGATCAGTTTTGGGCACGTTGGCTGCGCGAGTACCTGCCCACGCTCCGAGCAAGAGGACCCTCCACCAACACATTCAGTTTCAGTGAGGGAGACGTGGTGCTGATCGCCGACCCTACCCTTCCTCGTGGCTTATGGCCGTTAGGAAGAATAGTGTCGATCTACCCAGGGCCAGACGGAGCGGTCCGCGTGGCAGACGTCCGCACTAGGGGCGGCATACTGCGCCGACCGGCCCGTAAGCTCGTTTTAATGGAAGCTGTTTCCCAGCCAGTAGCCACCGGTTGTTAGTGTTCCACTGGGGGTCCGGTATGTTGGCGACTGGCTGGTATGCCTTTTCTTTAAGAAATATATCTTTTTATTAATGACTTTTGGTCAGAAGAATGTTTAGTTGTCAAGTGTCAGTCCTTTGCCTTGTACATAATTTTATCGCTTTTTGTTATTAAATATCAATTACTAATATTTTACAGTGTTTCCATCACCTACACACAAGCACAAATATTCAGTCCATTACAGTCCATTTGCTCACCAACAATACCTATGTATATCAGTAAACTATTCAAACTTACCTAATCTATGAGAGAAATACGCTATCACAGAAATATCTTCATTTAGCCCCGAGTATTTATACGAAATCTATGTTATATCAAGTTACATGAAACCTATCTATGTGATATGTTCGCCATTTTGATTTCATATCTAATTTTCTGTCCTGTCTCCTGGGATGACATAATATTTTTCGCTCAAAATAAGGATCGTTTTTATTACTGGCAACTTGATCGCTATTATCTGATAAAGTTCGATGACTGTTGTTTATTATAATGGCAACACAAATTGCTGTTCGGAGTAAACCGAATCGATTAGCTATTTTTTATTCTCAGTTGTTGTAAGTTAGCGATGCCAGGTTTTAAGACTTCGATTCATATCTTTGGGTTTTTCCAGGGCTGTTTATTAGGTAAGTACCTACCATAAATTCATCATCATCATTTCAGCGGAAAGACGTCCACTGCTGGACATAGGCCTCCCCCAAGTGTCGCCACATTGACCGGTTCTGTGCGACTGGCATCCAACGGATTCCCGCAACTTTCACCAGGTCGTAGGTCTACCTAGTGGGAGGCCTTCCAACGCAACGTCTTCCGGTTCGCGGTCGCCACTCCAGAACTTTTCGGCCCCATCGGCCATCCATTCTGCGAGCAATGTGCCCTGCCCACTGCCACTTAAGTTTGGCAATTCTTCGGGCTACGTACGGTAACCTTGGTTCTCTTGCGGATGTCTTCATTTCTGATTGTGAACCATAAATTACGATTAGTAGAATCCGTGGCTTATATTAATTCGTTTCAAATCATCATCTGCCTGCCTTTTTCCAAATATGTTGGGGTCCGCTTTAAGTCTGATCGAATTTTGCTATAGGTATATCAGTATTTTACATGGAGCGACTACCTGTCTGTGGTAATACGATAACCCTTGGTAAGACTGGTTGTCATACTTTCGGGAATTGACTACTCGTCACGATTGGCAAAGATCTACACATGACAGCCAAGACCAACGGCTTATCGTGCTTTCTGAGGTACGGAGGAAACTTGGTGTTTAATGATGGTCACCCATCCATGGACCAACCTTGGTAAGCACTGCTTAACCTTGGAGATTGACTCGTGCGGCTATTATTTTATCAATCAACGACAAGTTACTCGTTGAAATTTTATCTGTTTGAGTCGTTTTTTATTTTATCAGGATATTTTGAAATGCCGATTCTTGTACAATTTAATTTAATTCCCATCAAAAACAAACATCAATTTAACAGGTATTCCGGCAACTATTTCCGTAGAACGTTAATTGCGAGCACTTTACAACGTAAACATCTAAACTACGTCAAAAACAGTAAAATGATTAGACAATTTGGGGAGGTGTAAATAACTTGAGTTCCTACTCTGTGGCACACCGTCGCTGGCTACAGAAACATGGAGGTCGGATTATAATTTTTGATATTAATCGTCCCTTTAATGTGCTCAAAATAACCATAATAATAGGCGAGACGACTAAAAAAAAACTAATTAGTCCATCAGTTAGATTATCAAAAAATATTTGACCCGTATTTTTTCTTTTGTTAGGTAAACCAAAATTGACGAAGATATGACGCTTTTAAAATTCTCAATACGTCACGCCTTGGTATAATTTTTAGCTAGTTCTGACGTCACGCGCCCCCATTCCCGAGTTTTGATGCGTTCTATCTTTGTCAATATTCATTGATTTACAAAAACAAAAATTACGTGTCCATTAATTTCCAATACTCTAACTGACGGACTAAATAGATTTGCAATTTTTTGATACTGTCGTCATGCCTATTCGCAGAACTTTTTTGCTTCAAAGCCTTCTAAACGACTTGTTGTTGGCCGAAAACCTGGCTAGTATAATCTTAAAACATAAATATAACATCATACGTATTGATCGCAAGCGCAACTGCTGATTTAGGTCCTAAGTTCGATTTCCAGGTCGTGCGAAGTGTTATTGGGTTTTTATATCAGGAAATTGTCAGTAGCAGCCACGGAGTCTGGAATTGCGCCCGGTTGATGGCAATAGGCTCACCCCATATTACTTGGGACTTATGTGGGTATACTGTTAGGTATATACCTCTGCCTTCGAGGATTGATGATATGTTTTTTTAAATCCTCTCACAAAACAAGATATTTTGTTTGAACAACATATCCAAACTAACACATCCCTTTTTCTTCTCACATCCGCCCCACCTTATTTAATTAAATCCCCCGTATAGTTTACAGAGAGCCTATAAAACTATATAGCTTTGTCGCCCGGAGGTGTTCGTTGTCACAAATACCTTTAGCCCACAAACCATAGCGAGAATAGGCCCTTGAGCGTTCGCGAAAATTAAGATTTGGAGCCCCTTTGAAACTAAAGGTAAGGTGGGTTTTCTTAGAGCGTTATCACACTGACGATTTGCCGGCGTGATCCCAGCGACTTGATTTTCTTAGCGTGTCGATGACAATTTAAATTAAGTCTGCCCAGAGTTTGGCACTTATAGTAGCGTCCATCAGCCATTGAATAGACTACGGACACAGTTTGTAAGCAAGGAAAACCTGTTCAGGAGGAGATTCATGACTCTGTCGTGGAGTGGAAAACCTGTTCAAGTATAGATTCATACATGACTCTGTCCCGGAGTGTAAATGTGGTGTCGACAAACGATGGGACATTTTATATCGTGTCCTGCCTGTCCTGTTGCTTGCACATCACAGGTGCGATTTGAAGCGAACTAGCTTTTTTTTTTTTTGGGTGGAAAATCATCAAATGACTCCTCCCGCTCTAGGCGGAGCAGGAGGGAGTGTCAGTCTTTTACTGATTAAACCCATCCATGTTCCTTCATCGCCCTTTGTGTTCCGGGGCCACGGTATCTCTTTCGAACAGCCCCGCAACCCCGGAAGCGAACTAGCCTCAATTCATCATCATCATCATCAGCCTACAGCAGTGCACTGCTGGGTCTACTGGACATAGGCCCTTTTCAATCCCACGCCATTCTCGATTTTCGGATACTCTCAACCAGCTGTTAGAAGCCACCTTGCAAATAACGTCGATGCACCTAATCAGAGGGCGCTTTTTCACCTTACGATTTTTCAATATTGTACACTCGCTTGTCTCGCTCTCGTCACGCAAATGCAGCGAAAACGTTGCGCACACGTGGCGTACTCGCTACGCACACACAGCGAGTGTGTTAAACAATCGCCTCGCTGACAAATCGCCAGTGTGGTACGGCCCTCATTTAGAACACCCTGTATTTTCTGGGAAGAAAGGTATTATTTTACATTATTAAGTTGTTTTAGGAATAATAATTGGAATATGAGCCTATTGTTTTCTTATCATACGTCTGGATTTTTTTGTTTAAAGGCCATTGGTTCTTGTTTTAATTTGTAATTTTGCAAAATCGCGAGAAGTTGGGGAATAGACCTTTGATACACCTCTGTCCCCTGCGGTGAAATACAGGCGTGATGCTATGTTGTTTATTTGCAATTCATAAAATTTGTGAAGTTTTGACTAATTTTTACGATGACTGTAGGTATGTTTATAATAGGGATGATTCCTGACTAAAAAATAATTGATTCTGTTTAGTCCGTCAGTTAGATTATCGAAAAATATTGGATGCGTAGTTTTTGTTTTATCAAATTAAGGTTTCACCCGCGTAGATCTATTATCCACTGCTGAAAGAATTTTTGAAATTGGCGCAGCAGTTTTTGAGTTTATTCATTACAAACATTCACACAAAAATATAAATCTTTCCTCTTTATAATATAGTGTAGATAGTGTAGATTACAAATTTACGAAGATAAAACGCGTCAAAGATCATGAGTGACTCAAATGTGACGTCACACGAGTTTTTGACGCACTGTTTCGTCTTCTTTTTTTGTTAACGTGAAAAAGGAAAAAAATGTGTCCTACGTATTTTGGAAATCTATCTGACGGCCTAATTCGTTATTTTTTGTCATCAACCCTATTCTGTTAATATATTTTTTAAATATTGTTTTGTTAAAGGTTTGTAAGTACTTAGTTAAAGGTGTGTGTAGCCTGGTGTTAGACACAAAATCAATTTTCCTAATCGAAGCTAAATCCCAATCAACGACTTATCGAAAGCAGGTGTTAATGGAAACGTACATACAGAACCTAAATCTTCTAACGATCGTGCTCATATATTCTACACAAGATTAATGAATGTACGACACCAGAATGCATGGGCAGAGCGAAATTCCACCCAGAATACCACTCTATTCCATTCCAGAGATTCCATTCTTACTCATACAGTCTCGTCGGCACAATACGTTAAGCAAAAATACTGTGTTCTTTCACGTACAAACAAGATGTGTAAGTAATTTAATGTCGATACTAGTTTTTCTCGCGAGTTTGCTTGTTTATTATTAGATTTTTTGCTGTCTTATTGCTGTCTGACTGCGGACTCTGACACCGACAGATAGTCCAGTACAGTAAGTTATCAGAAACTGACAAATTACTCCAAATGATTTTAAACCATAAAAATGTTGACGGTTAAGTTCAAAATCGAACTTGATCCGCTGGCGACTATAGACAGTAGCTGTCAAAGTCCGCGGTCCACTCGGTTTGACGCCCCTATAATTTTTCTAGATGTCTGGAATATACTTCTATAATTGTATTGAAACATCGTCTATTTAAACTAATCTAAATCTCTAAGAAATCTTCTGAGAAGTACCTACAACTTTTCTACACAGCAGATTTGAGTGGACTCATCTAGCTTCCTCTAACCCAGCCATCATGTAGACCATCTCTAACAGCTTAAGTTATGTTACCAAATACACATCCCTTTGCTGGTATGCAAGGAATTAAGCATATGCTAGCATATGACTAAGATATGAAGCTCGTAGGCTGCGTGATTGCTTCCTCGCTGCATAGCAGTGCATTGTATTCCACATTGTGTTGCCGTACAATCTATCACTAATAACTAAAGTGGGAACAGTTCTTTGTCTGTCTGTCTTTGTGTTTGTTACCTTAACATGCCATACGAATTTCCTACGGGGGTAAAAAACATTTCAAAATCTGTTCAGCGATTTAGGCGTGAAACGAAAAACTGACAGATTCAGCGATACTTTGGCAAAATGGATTTTTCTCAACACGCAAGTACAGACAACCCAAAAATTATTCGCACTACATGTCATAAACCAGACGCACTTATTCAGTTATAGTACATAAAGTGAATTAAGGTTTCATTGTGACAAGGTTACAAATTGTCACCTTTAGGCCCTACTCGTAATTTTCAGGAGATTTGACCAAATTGCCTGAGACGAAATTACCATATAATGTCGTGCCCCGTAGGCTGGGAATTGGTAATATTTTCATGGTTTATTCATCATGGTGATGGCTGGTCCTTCGAGCCGGATTGCGAATGGTCCTTCGGTAGATGAAGATTTGGTTTTAAATTGATTTGCTTGACTGCTGTTTACTGCACAGAAACCTTGAGAGAACCTTATAAGTTACCTTACAGGTAACTAAGCCTATATTATAATTTCACTTAGTAAAAGGAAAAAAGAACTGATAATCAAATTAACTACTACCTTTCTTTGACAGTTGTATGAAAGGATTATCACAATTTTCCTGCCCTTGTATGAACACGTCAAATTGTTGTAGTCTGCCAACTTGAAAAACAAAAGAAGGGAGTTTTCCTTCGGTTTTTGAGCCCGTAAATTAAAAAAGACCTGTCCTTTATATACCTACCTAAAACCCCATACATCAAGCAGTAACACCATCATATTAACAAATCCATGTCATGTCTCATGTACCAGGGGAACAGTTAAACAAAGCGATGCTATATAAAGACACATACACACACGTGAACGCTTTAATTCCTTCACAGGTTAATGGGAAAACGTTTTAATGTGGGCTGCTGTTACACTGTATCGTAACAACGATTTAAATTATGCGTGAATTAGTTCTGCAATAGATGTCGGTAATAAATATGCTTTAATTAGGGGGCTATAGAATTTGAAGCCAAATTGATAGGGCGGGGAGCATTTGTTGCTGTTGGCTGGAGGTATATTGATTAATCTGCAATCTGTTTCCACGGAGTGTCAGCGTATCGTCTGTTCTATACGTTTTATTAAATCATTTATATTGATATTTGCTCTTATTAGGCCTTATTAGGCCCAGATAGCCCCGTTAATCACGGCGTCAGTAGCGTTTTTAAAATTTAGGTGGAGCACAAGTTGGACACTTACACTGTCCACAGGAACACAGGAATCTCCAAAAATACGCGAAAATACGAAAGTGCACAGTGTATTCGATAACGATTCGGCTCGAATTCGCCTCAAAAGAATCAAACAAAGCACCGATACCTCTAATCCACAGCACAAAACGAGCTCGCCTTTCACATCTCAAAACCTTTTAACATTACACTGCGGTGTAACACGCGCCCAACTAAAATCGTTTCACCTAGTGTTTTATTCGGTGTCTATTAAATAGCTCGTAATAGCCCGAGCGTACCCTGGCCGTTTTAACAGAGCTATTATTGCCTACTGGACTCGTATTAGGGAATTGATTTTTAATTTACTGACAATCGCATTGTTATTGGTCGCTTTTAGGATTATTTCAGTGTTGGTTCATATTTTGATTTCGGTAAAGCTTTTAGGCTGGATTAATAATGGCCTTTTTGAGAGCTTTTGATGTTTATGATACGTTGATTTTCTGATAATATAAACGCAAACTGACGCCTTTTTCCAGAAGGGGGTAGGCAGGAACTGTAGGACGCTACTTGCTTCGACTTTGTCTAGATTGAGGTAATTGTAAAGTAGGTAGATGAAAGTATATCTGTAGGATGCATCAGGACGGTCACGTAGTTGGTGCCAGAAGACGGGCGTTGTCACCGAGGGAGGACTAGAAAACGCTGACGTAACGACTAAGGCGCGGGACAAATACAATGGTGTCGAAGAGCGGGCAAGGCGCGGGCGAGGTGCGGGCGTGGCGCCGGTGCAGCGCAGAACAGGCGCGCTAACGGTGTCGGAAAGGCGAGGCGTGGGCGAACACAGGGATGCATTTGAGGCATTCTAGTGATTAAAAAATTTCTAAATCGTCACGCGTTTCTGCCGTCTAGTTCACTCCTGTGTACACTATCTGGCGAGGGCGAGGAAGTGCCCCCGTCTCAGTATACTCGCGCCTCACCTCTGCCATATATTTTGTATGAAATTTCAGAGAAGTGGCACCGCGCCCGCGCTGCACCCGCGCCTCGCCTTCGCCCCACACCTCTTGCATTTATCCCGCGTTTATTAAGCCTTTTGTAGAGATTGGCCGAAGAATACACCATGGAGTAAGAATAGAATCGCTTCGGTAGAATTCTTTGCTGCTGTGGGACAATAAAAGCTCAAAAAAGAAGGAAGTATTGTTAACAAAAAAAACCGGCCAAGTGCGAGTCGGACTCGCGCACGAAGGGTTCCGTATCATTATCTATACATTAGACAAAACGGCAAAAAAATCACGTTTGTTGTATGGGAGCCCCCCTTAAATATTAATTTTATTCTGTTTTTAGTATTTGTTGTTATAGCGGCAACAGAAATACATCATCTGTGAAAATTTCAACTGTCTAGCTGTCACGGTTCATGAGATACAGCCTGGTGACAGACAGACGGACAGACAGACGGACAGACAGTGAAGTCTTAGTAATAGGGTTCCGTTTTTACCCTTTGGGTACGGAACCCTAAGTGCTCGGCCAGAGTGGAAACGCGGGTGCGGTGCGGGCGCGGTGCGACGAGCTCAAACATATGAACTTCATTGGAGTGTCCATAGTGGGCACGCGGGTGCGGGCTGCGGTGCGGGCTAGTTGGCGCGGGCCGCATGCGAATCGCATGCGGGCAGCTCAAACCATAGCTCGTTCATACAAGTGGCCGCAGTGAAGGCGCGGGCGGCAAGTGCGGGCGCCAGGGTTACCAACTCCCAAAAATATTTACCCCTCAAGCTAAGTCAAAATTCCCACAATTACTTGAAAATCCTTTTTTTATATATTTTAATTCACAACAATAATATATTTAGCCATAGCAACAATATTTTTTTTTTAAGATAGCGCTGTTATCAATTAAAAACGTGAATTTTTGTTTTACTCCTAGTAGCCATAGCACGGCTTGAACTATGTAGTTTGAGAACCCCGGTGATCACGCGCGGTTGTCGCTTGCCGCCCACGTACTCACTGCGGCCACTTGTATGAACGATCTATGCAGCTATGGCGTTTTGCGTGTTCAAGTTCATAATTATGTTTGAGTATGGCCGCCCCACGCCCGCTCCGCGCCCGCGTTTTCAGTCTAGCCCAGCACTAAAAGTACCCCTAAAAAAATCACATCCCTCTTATTTACCCCTAAATTTGGGGGGGAAACCCTTATGTTGGTAACCCTGGTGGGAGCGGGGATCTCCGAACCCGCGCCGCTCGCCGCACCGCGTGGCCAGTCTGGCCAGGCAAACCTCGCGCGTTGCCGCACCCGCACCGCACCACGCACCGCGCTCCCACTCTGGCCGAGCACTGAAAAGGGGTATAATAAACAACATTTAATAAGCCATTATGTGTGTAGATTATTTGTTTCCTCAGTGTGTTTGTCTCCTAGAAAATAAATAATTAAGGCACTGAAAAAAAAAACAGTTTAATTCTCACCATTATAAAGTTACACTTCACAATTTTGTTTTCTTAGTTACAATTAGTAGGTACCGACATGAAAATTATTACAATTGTTTTTATTTGTGGTGGTTATAACGAGGTTTTGACCCTTTTTTTTTTTCGGATGGGAAATCATCAAATAACTCCTCCCGCTCTGGGCGGAGCAGGAGGGAGTGTCAGACTTTTACTGACTAAAATTCATCCATGTTCCTTCATCGCCCTTTGTGTTCCGGGGCCGCGGTATCTCTTTCGAACTGTCCCACAACCCCGGCAGGCATCGGTCCTTACGGACCCCTTCCTTTTTGCTGACTCTCTTTAAGGCGCGCGTGGAACACGAACGCGCCGTCGACACGGCCTGTCGTCATGAGACGGACGGACGACGAGCTAGTCCATAGCCCACCGTCCACAGGCCCGCGCCTACGGTGGCCGGGGGCCACGTGGTGGTGGCCCCCGACGCCCGGGGCGTCTCCCGCGGCGAGAGTTTTGACCCTAACCCCTGAACTAGGCGGGAACCTGTATCTCAGGGGATAGAGATACAGATTCCCGCCTAATTAAAAAAAGAAAGTATCATTGATTTATTTGTTTTGCTCTTAAAACATATTACTTAACAATAACAGCCGAGGAGCTCGTGGCTAAATAAAAACAGACGCTCGGGTCGATATTTAGGTTAAGCCGTGCTTGCTTAGGTTGGTCTGTGGATGAGTGACCACCCATTACATACCGAGTTTCCTCCGTGCCTCGGAAAGCACGTTAAGCCGTTGGTCCCAGTTGTTATTTGTATCTTTGACAGTCGTTACAGGTAGTCAGTGGCAAAAAGTCCCAGTCTGACCAAGGGGTATCGTATTACCCAGTACTAACTGGGTTGTGAAGGTCAATAGGTAGTCGCTCCATGTTAAATACTGGTATTCAGCTGCATCCGGTTAGATTGGAAGCCGAATAATGATCTAAAATCATATAACTTATTTTACAAAGCGGTTAAATAATCCTCCAAACTAAAGGTTATAAAAAGCTCCGATAAAAGCTTCACCTTATCAATACCTGTCCTATGTAAAATTAATATTTTTCCGTACTTTTATTTTTTATAATTTCCTTTCCATTCGCAGATCGCAAACAGTTTCGTTCAATTCCATGAAATATTTTTAAAACCGGATCTGTTTTCAAAGCACTCAATAGTTTTTCATGACAGTCATTTATTAAATTGGAAAGAGAAAAATATCTCATTAAAATTGTAGCGGAAAGAAGTGCAAAACGGAACGCTAAGTGAGAGCCCCTGATGCGACTGTGAAGTTCTAAGTTGCTGGATTAAGGCTGGGTTTAAAGTGTCGATTTGTCGCTGCGATTATTTTGTCGGAGGTTTAGTACTTTATGGGATGGTTTCATTGGTGAAGCTAACCCTTTGCTGAAATGATGTTTAATTCTGACATTTTTTTTACCCGCATTTAATTAAGTAAGCGCTGTGCGCTAAACAGTGCTAGAAAATTGAAATTCTTAATGTTTAACGACGGGGTCGACCGCGGCGAAAGTGGTGTGGTTTGATGATCTGATTGATCATTTTCGTGGGGCAAGGCGTGGCCAGAAACTGCACATAACAGAGAGTTTTGAAAGAAAAATGGTGAAGCTTTTTCCCAGCAGTGGGACACAATATAGGCTATAAAAAAAAGTTTAACGACCAATGCAAAATCTTATAGGTAATGAGCTTTTTAGAAGTCAAGACTTTATGCATGAGTTTTTTTTATTAATAAATAAATACGAAAGTCTTCACTTCAGTATGGCCCTATTTTAGAAAGATAACCGACACAAAAAGATAGGCCTTCGCACCATGTAAAATACTGGTATTCAGCACAACATGGGAAAATGCTAGGTAGATGATGATGATAAACCAGGAACCCAAACCTTCATAACACAATATTATTTTTGATCAAACACTACTATTGAAGTGAAAACTTCGTTAGGTGCGTTGAGCACTTTTTGGGTGAAAGAAAAACATTGCACTCATCGTCACTTGACGTAACGTGCGGTCACGCTTCGTAGCACTCGTAGGCGATCCGCTACGGCGTAGCACCACATAGGCTTGCGCGGGGCACAAGTCACAACCAGTACTACGACTGGGGCGGGGCCCGTGTACTTTTTGTTTTCACTTAAGAGTCCTATTACATGTTTTTCGCAATTTTTTGATTTTTACTCCCTGGATCAAATTTTTTCGATCGGCGTACGTACACGAGTCGATAATAATAGCGATCTCCGGATGATTGTCGATTGTTATTGACGAAAATTAGAGACGAGACTGACATGAGACTGAGGAGTGACCTGAATTGACGCAGAATTATAGTACTTCAATTTTATTTATTGTAATTTTGTCTTAGTATATTGACAAACGAAAACTAATGAAACTTATTCATTGTAGATTGAAGTTTTATATCATATTAATTTATTTGATAAAATTTAATTTATTTGGAATATAATGGACGCTGAATCAAGACATTTATGGCTTAAATTACGCTTTCTTTACGATTTTTTCCGTGAAAATTCAAGGAATTTAAATAAATTCTAAAACTCCAATAAACAAAAAAAACGTTCAGCTTATTTTTTAGTAATTTTAGCTTTTATAAGAATTGCATGTAACAATGGGAATTTGAGCGTAAAAGTTCCATCGCCGACGATTTTTCTTGCAAACTAAGTTCGTAAAATATTTATAGTAAATTACACGAAAAGAAAAATGAAAATGTGTAACTCCAACTTACAAGAAAGAGAATGGCACTATTGTTATTCTTAAGCAAATAATTAAAATATCTAACTGATGCTGAAAATTACTGCGTCAAAAATCATAAATTTGCGTAAAAAATGTAATAGGACTCTTAATAGGCAGTCCCCAGACTGCCCCGATTGTTTTTTTTATCTTCACAGCATAATGACATTTGGCCATTACAGAGATACAAACAGATACTAAAAGTCAATATTCTCACCTTGCTTTGCTAGACTCACAATCTTATATACTTGTCTAAGCGTCAGAAATACATAACCATGTCCATCTGTGGCCTCCGATATACTAGAATGATTGATTGACAAACTTCATCAAGTTCACTACCCACATATTTGACTCAAAAGATACTTCAGTTAGGTGAAATATCACCAAAATTCACTGAGTTAGGCCGAAAACTAGGCTTATTCCTGATTGATTGATGAATGTGGCTACGTTCTGACATGTTAAATATTTACCGGGGAATGTTCATAATAAATCATGTTCTGGTTTAAACCTGGATGAAAAATGATAGTTTTAGTCTTGATTTTAGGTGTGAAAAAATTTGCTGAAGTGAAATTGTCGCTGTATTAGAAGATATGGGAAGATTTATGGCTTGGAATAGATTTAATTAGTAGTCTAAATAAGTTTTCGAAAGCTTGTTTGCATATTAATCATGATTTTTGTCCTTATGACCGGATGGTTGGTTTTCTTTGACAGTTTATTAAATTGAAGATCTACTTTTGTTTAGGTTGTCAAATACAGATATATTTCGGTCTACAGGACAATTGTTTTCCTACATTTTCCTTAGTACCTACTTTTAGTATTTAGCTCTTATTTCTTTCGTTGGATATAACTCAGATTGTTTTCTGAACCGTACATTTATTGGCTTTGTGATATTTATTGAATTCCTGCTTTGTATCTTAAGACTGATTTTTTATTGTGAAATGTCTATAGTCTATATTATACATAGTCTATAGTCTTATGATTTTTTGTACGTGTCAAAGCTTTGAACAATATTCATTCATCTTTGCATCGTTAGATAACTATACCACAATAAAATTCATTCCTTAGACAGTTTCAGATTTATATCAGATGGGTGTGATCACATTTATGGATGTGATGTGATATAGACACTTTAGTTAGGCTATCAAACTTTTTGAAAAAAAAAAAATTTAATGTTATAATTTTACTTTAAATATCTCATCGACCCCCGTAGCATTCATCAGCATAATGCTTTGAGTGCGTTACATTGACTTTTACCGTAAAACGTGATTTTTCATCTCATAAAAAGTCAATTTCCAGAATATTTTTACTTTATTATCATCATTTCAGCCGAAAGACGTCCACTGCTGGACATAGGCGTCCCCCAAGTGTCGCCACATTGACCTGTCCCGTGCGACTCGCATCCAGCGGATTCCCGCAACCTTTACCAGGTCATCGGTCCACCTAGTGGGAGGCCTTCCAACGCAACGTCTTCCGGTTCGCGGTCGCCACTCCAGAACTTTTTGGCCCCATTGGCCATCCGTTCTGCGAGCAATGTGCCCTGCTCACTTAAGTTTGGCAATTCTTCGGGCTACGTCGGTGACCCTGGTTCTCTTGCGGATGTCTTCATTTCTGATTGGATCACGGAAAGAAACTCCGAGCATACTCCGAGTTACTTAGTTTGATTTAATGAATGCTTACCGGCTTCGTTTACACCTTGTATAGCATGAATAATGAATATGCATCAACACAATTATTTTCTTAAATTAAAACAACGTTAAACACAACCAGAAAACACAATCTTTGTACCTAAGAACCATTCCGACGTTATTTTCTTCCATCTTTTGTTGAGCGGTGTCCTAAAATCCAATAGTGAAGCTGTAGCGGGTTTGTAAGCCGCTTTATAGTTTTATAATGGTATTGTGCTTCCACAATATCATTTGTTGCACTCAAACTGTGCTGGATAATATTGTCCGATACAAAGATCTAGTGGATTCTGGATAGGGTTTAACGAACATCTGGAACGCAGAGCTAAAAGGCTTAGGCGACGAGACGTTAGTAGCTTCGCTTCACAGCCTAGCTCATCGGCGTAATGTTGCCTGCCTGTCGGTCTTCTACAGACTGTACTTCGGTGAGTGTGCGCAGGAGCTCCACGACCTGATCCCACCATCACCCTTTTACCACCGGACTAGCAGACGTACTGCGGCGTACCATCCGCACTTGGTTGATATCCCGACGTGTCGTACTAAGCGCTTCTCCTCCACTTTTATTATGCACACAGCCAAGGTGTGGAACTCTCTGCCTGCGTCTGTGTTCCCACCCACATTTAACCCGCCTGCCTTCAAAGCAAGAGTGAACAGGCATCTTCTGGCCACGCTCGTTCCATCATAGATCTCATCCATCGCTTTCCATCAGGCGAGATCGAGGTCAAGAGCAGTCCCATACTGTAATAAAAAAATTATAAAAATCTGTGGCAACGTTTTTTTTTAACTTACAGACCAGTCCAGTACATCAAGCTACCCGAGACTGTCAAATTTTTCTTATCAATTTTGAACCTAAGGCTTTAGCGATAAAGTTAAAAACTATTAGAGAAATTTGACTAACACTCACTTGCAAGAAGCTTCACATTAAATCTTCTTTAGTTAATGCCACTTTATCGCTAATGAAATCATTAAAATAATGATTTCATTAGTTTGTTGCATCAAACTACTTTAGGCTAAAAACTTGATCCTTTAACTAATGAGAGCATTAAACATTGTTGCCAACAATAAATGGAAAAAATGAATGGATTGAACGAGTGGTTGCGTTTTGTTTTAAAAGTATTCACAATTTGTGTATTAATTGGCCGATACAAAACGCGTTTGACACGTAATACGGTTTATTTGACGACTATCATTTTTGTTTCAAATTCATTGGATGTGAAAGTCGCGTGTTATTATTTAGGTTTTATTTTGTTTGTGAGTCAAAATGTCTGAAAACCAAAACAAAAAACGTGAAGGAGGTGCAAACTTTACTCCAGAAGAAAAAACACTATTGGCTAATCTCATAAAACATTACTTAATGGAAAAATATCCTTTCCTGCAGCAGAACATTTGAGCCCCCAATGCTCATGCAAAGCTCGTTCCGTTCAGGCATATTGATATACGCGGAGCTTAATGCAGCCAGCTTGCGAGACACCTTTTGTACGATTCGGCAAACTGTAGAGCTGTTTATGTTCGTCAGATCAGCTAGTACAATCTGGAAGGACCCCGTCGCGAAGAACCGCAAACAGATTAGAAGCTGGGTAAGACCACAAATGGCCTTACTCCTCAGGGTCTGTGGCTCCAGGTTGAGGCGGTCTCGAAGCTGCAGCGCTGCCTCCTTTGAAATTCAGTAGCACAATCAGAGCTCTTCTCCATCAAGTTTTTCGAATAAATTGATTCTGTCTAGGATCTGGCGGCTGCGAGGAACATCTTCTGGATCAGACAGCGACGATAGGCTGGTCAACGACATATTCAGCAGCGAAAATAAAAGTAAACACTACGTAAAATTAGTTTAATGGCCCGTCGTCGACCCATTAAAAATTATAACCTCTAAAATGTAATTTAATGAGCTCTGATGCGCTAAAGTCGCTTCGTGCAATACAAAATACCGTTAATGGGTGGTTTGACACTTCATTAAATAAGTTTGACATTTCCATAATTAAAATTTAAAGGAGCTTTAAAATGCATCTTATTTTCTTTCCTGCAATGCTTTAATGAAACATTAGGGTTTAAAGTGGCATTAAAAAGATAAAAATCTTTCTTGCAAGTGAGTGTAATTGTAGTAGTTTGATGTGCCAGTCTGTACTAGGATCGAAGACATTTGTTAAAACTGATACAAGGCCGCAAAACGTGTATGATTTTCTAGATGCAGGAGAAAGCTTATTAGATGCGGATTTTTTTTAAATTAGAATTTGAAGGTACTGTACATCAGATTTAACGAATAGATTTCCTTGACTGAAATGTCATTTATTTATTAATTCCTCTAAGCCGTAAAAGATGTGCTGATAATAATGGAAGTTCATATTTTTATTCAGCTTTTTTATCTTTTCTCATTTCAACATTCATGTTTTTGAATTCAGTAGCTAGGTGATACGACAACCAAATCAAATATTTTGGCAGGTTTGCCAACTATCAAGGATTTATGCTAAAATAATGTCTCACTAAAGACGTAAAAATCTAGATGTAAAGCTAGGTCAGCGGCTTTGAGAAAACAAGCTATAAAATAGATGCCCCGAAAAGGAATTTGAATCCTCGACTCTAGAAATCTTTCAATTATTCTCCCATTGTTGTTTTCATCAAAGCCAAAAGAAGTAGTCGGGCGTAAAAAGCTATTTTAACGCCTAGTGGAAAAAGACGAAATCCGAATCACGGTGTTAAGTTCGGCTTAAGTAATCCTTAATGGAACGAATTCTTTCATAAAAGTTTTGGGAAACCTTTGGAAACCTGATCTGTATTACTCTCTGAAGAAATCTTTCTTCGGGATGTTTTTTTGTAGGTTAAAGGTCAGGTGCGTATAGACAAACGCCATGCATGAATGATTAGGTTCTTCAATATGGAAAAACGGAAAGAGATTTTATGTCGTGTTCTTAGGTTTCTCTTCGAAAACATTGAGTTATGAGATATAACTTATGTATGCCTTTCTGTGACTCCTACAAGAATTTTGTTTTTCCGATTTTCTGTTTTGATTAAATGACCGAGTCTTTTTTCTTTGTTCCTCCATGCAGTGTTTATATGCAAAGCAATATGATCAAACCTCAGCAATTCAATAATCGTAGTTCATAAGTTGGGCAGGTTTTTAGACATATTTATTTCCGTGTTCTTTTTTTTTGTGCTTTTAAGTTTCAGACTTTGATTGTCTTGAGGTATCCAAGCAAGTGTTATCCATAACCAAATGAACACCATACTCTTTATCATCATTATCGTTTCAGCCGAAAGACGTCCACTGCTGGACATAGCCTCCCCCAAGTGTCGCCACATTGACCGGTCCCGTGCGACTCGACTGCATCCAGCGGATCCCCGCAACCTTCACCAGGTCATCGGTCTACCTTGTGGGAGGCCTTCCAACGCAACGTCATACGGGACCGAAACGTTGTCGCTCACAATGGGCCTCATCAGAAGGCTCAAAGTCACCCAAAGGGCAATGGAGAGGGCTATGCTTGGAGTTTCCTTGCGCGATCGAATCAGAAATGAAGACATCCACAAGAGAACCAAGGTTACCGAAGTAGTCTGAAGAATTGCCAAACTTAAGTGGCAGTGGGCAGGGCACATTGCTCGCAGAACGGATGGCCGATGGGGCCGAAAAGTTCTGGAATAGCGACTGCGAACCGGATACGTTTTATACAGTATATGCAAATAGTGTGACATAATGGTTCGCATTTGCTAAAAGCGATCTTGCCAAGACAATCTTTGGAAGTACAAGGAGAAGGAGAGAGTACAGAAGTAGGGACAATCCTGCAAATACCATACCGACCAGATTCTACTTCATTAGGGTTATAATCAATCTTCCCTTATCTGACCTCAGCTAGTGACATTTTCACGACTCTCATACATGTATCAACATCGATTACCGAATTATTGTATTCATTTATGTTAACTGTTATGTCGTCAAACATTATTGCAGTATTATAACGTACTGGCACAATGCCGAATAGTCTACCATTTTGTGTCGCATTTCCATATCCCATTTAAGCCCGTACTGTTTTGTAAATAGATAATTACTTTTTAACTGCGGCAACATTAATTTTTAAAATGTCAAAAAAAGTAAGCGATATTTCTGACAGTAGAGTCTTTTCACTGTTATTTTCCCTCAGCCTTTGAATCGCTGTCAAATAACAATGATCTTTATGCTTGTATCATTAAGGTTGGTGTTGCGACTCCGTCGTAGAAGAAATACGTGCACTTCGCAATTAGTTCACAGACATTATAATATCAGGCACATTTCCTTAAAATGATTTTTGTTTCTGCATAAGACGTGCCTGATTGCCTAATATTGGTGTCGATTCTGTTGTGCACAAACTAAACTTAATTTAGGCTATTGCTATCTTTTACTAAAAGGCACTGCGAGAAAAGGACTGCTATACCTATGAACTAAGTTAGAGATGTCAAACTATGCCTTGCGCTTCACCGTGTTTTTAGTCGACATGTTGCTATCACAGACAAGTCTGTCAAAAGTATAGTGAGCTTTATTTTTGTAAAGATAAGGTATTCTGTTGGGATACAGTTGTCTGCAAAGGCAATTTTCTGCGAAGGAACTGTAGGTCGATTAAAGGTAGGTAAATCCTTCGATTGGAAATTCCGATTTCGTGAAAGGAGTGACCTTGCCGATCAGGTGGACCGAATATTTGACGAAGGTATCTAGGCTATTGAATCCTTTTTTTGCTGGGAATCAGTTAGTCGTTGCTCGAATGGATTCATCTTAAGATAATCTCGTTCAAGAATTAGTTTGTCGTCATCAGACTTTGACTCCACAAGGATAAGCTGGTGAGCATGAGGACCTGGAAATATTGATTCCCAGGTTGGACAGTGTTATTGAGTTTTTCTTTGAGTTCTTTTTAGTAGCAGGCATTGTGCCCGATGTATGACAATATGCTCGCTCGCGATTTTTTTTACGCGACCCCATGGATATTTTCCTGTATCGTAGGTGTGTTTACAAAACTCACTTATACACACAGTCAGACCCGGAACAATAGGCTAGTTTCCACCATCAATAAATGGCAAATCTATTTAGTCCGCCAGTTAGAGTATTGGAAAATAATGGACACGTATTTTTTGCTTTTGTAAATCAACGAATATTGACAAAGATAAAACGCATCACAACTCGAGAATGTCACGGCGTGACGTATTGAGAATTTAAAAGCGTCGTAGGTTCGTCAATTTTGGTTTACGTAACAAAAGAAAAAATACGTGTCAAATTTTTTTTGATAATCTTTTGACGGACTAATTAGATTTTTTCAGGACACAAGCCTATAATCTGTAGGCCATACACATATTTCTACCGTGTGTCGAAACCGCGACACACAGCGCAGCAGTCAACCGCTCAGCCACTGCGCCAACAGTGCCGTCATTTATATGGAACTGAAACAAAACTGCCAAGCGTGGAGATTACGGCAAATTCGTCCCATCATGGGAGAGGCTTATGTCCAGCAGTGGACGTTATGGGCTGTTGTTGTTGTTGTTGTTGTTGTTGAAACAAAACTGCCTATACATTGTGCTTTCACTGTAGGCACAACTCTGTATAATCCTTCAGGAAGTTGCAGGCGTGATGTTATAATATCTATCTCAAATAAACAGTGACAAGCTTTCTTTCCATCTCAAACCCGCATAGATTCAACTGTCGCTTCCAGTAGACCCAGCTTCTACATCAGCAACACTTTGTTGTTTTTAGCGATTCCACAAGCGACCGTATTCACTTCTTATACAATACAGTTCCACAGTTTCCGTGCAAAATTTTGAATGAAAATTAAGATTATTTCGTCTGACAACATTTATCATAGAGCTTATCTAGGTTTTGTGTAGTTTTTGCTCCGAGGGCTATGGGACTGGGAGCAATTTATATCTTTTCTAGGGCTGTCTCCGTTGTTAGTTTTTGCATGGGAGTGTCGCAAGGGAGGGCGGTGTGAGGAGTGGCGTTCGCTATGAACTTTGAGGCTCGGATTTCTCGTGGCCTACTTTTTTGGCGTTTGTGTCACCTGTCGTGTTTGATGTGACTTTGTTTTTAAGTTTGTTCCGCGGTTGAGAGTTTTGTTGTTTGCCTACTTTTTGGACTATGAGAGTGTGGGCAGAGAGAGTGCACCTGTACTTAAAGCACACGCTTGTTTATGCACTTAAATATTTCGCGCGTCAAATTAAATCAAAATATTTTGTTGCACATAATCTACATTTGCACTTCTAGGTTGGTTCGTGAAAGGACCGGCATTATATAACTAGTTTCGTCCGTGCCTCGGAAAGATGTTAAGCCGTTGGTCCCGGCTGTCAAATGTAGATCATTTACAGTCGTTATAGGGCGGTAGCTCGAAAGTGCAGCATAGTGCGAATTGGTAGATTTCTGAAAGTCAGACAACTAGTCTTACCAAGGGGTATCGTTTTATCCAGTATTAACTGGGTTGTGAAGGTCAAATAGGCAGTCGCTCCATATGAAATACTGATCCCAATATAGTTAAAAAAGGCTGGCCAAATGAATGAATATACATGGGATGGGCACTTATGTAACGTCAAAACAATTTATTTATTTAGCTTACAGTTCGAGTATCATGGTAGAAATTGAATACCTACACGTTTCGGGTTGGTTTTCAATGGAGAAGAACCAGGAAGAAACTATGGTTATACTCTTTTTAAATTATAGTCGATGGCTAGCCTTCGCTAAGTTTGGCATGACCGAAAACGCTCCGCTCCACATACTTTACTTTTTCATAGGAGAAGATTCTAGTAACACAGTAAACCTTATTGCTGCTGTTTGCACTAGTGATTTATTGTACTGAAAATGTAATTTCCCGCTTGCTCGCATCCGGTGTACTTGCATGAAAATATGCATGAACAACACGCTGCGAGGCGATTGTAGTGTCTACGATCAGAATGGGTTTCCAGTGAGCACAGAATAATTCAATTTCTTGGTAACTTCAGTAGAAAGGGGCTCGTGGTTAAATTGGAGCAGTTGTCTGACTCGAAGGAAGGTTTTGTTTTAAACTACACTTGCCACCAGATCATAAATCTGTGGTCGTCCATTACATATCGAGACATCTTCGTGCCTTACCAGCAGCCACGTTAAGGCTCTTAAGTCAACTGATCCCATTCATTTGGGACCCCGAAGATGAGTTTACTAAAGTATTATTTTTATTTTCTTTAGTCGATTGGACCCGCAGCTAAAATTAAAAATAAATGTCATCGGCTGTCATTTGTAGGACTTTGACAGTCGTTAGAAGCAGTCAGAAGCCCGAAAGTTTACCAAGGGGTATCGTTTACTCAGCAAACGCTCCGGGTAAAATCTGGTTATCATCTGGTCAGACTGGAAACTGACCTCAAAGGCTTAGAGCAGATGATGGAAAAAGCAGTACTCAAAAGTTACTAAGTTATTTTGATACGTATCTACATAAATAATAAAATAAAAGACGAGTATAACTTCATTAGACAGATTCCACTCTTCCACAAAATGAACAAGACTCCCTAATGAGTTTATGATCCAACTAATAAAATCAAAGCGTCAACACCGAACATTTCCTAACTAACTTAGTGTTGCCTCATATAAGTAAATTAATCTTACGCCCTGGCGAGCCGAAAACCAATTTTTGGGGCACATCCTGGGCCTTGTGGTCTCCTCCTGACACGTGACGAGGGGCGAATGTTACTTAGTTGGGGACATAGGGACCAAAAGTTTGGCCAATGTTCTGTCCAACTTCGTGAAGTCTTCTTGAACAAGTTCTTACGCAATTTGCATGTAAATTAATAGGATTTGGCGTAAGTCATTGAATTTGTTTTTGGACTTAGTGTTTGGGAGAGATTGTCGTTTGTTTTCGGTGTTTTCGTCTTTGGTAACAATTTTTTTTGCGTGTTATAATAAAAACAAGAGTGTTTTGCAATGACTGAGCGGTCAAAATATAATGAGAATCGGCAGGTAGGGTACCCTATTATAGACTGCCTCGTTGGTTTAGCGCTCCCAAGTGAGCATGGGACCTCTTGGGTTCGATTCTCGGGTCATACAAATGATGACGAGGTTTTTTCATAATCATTTTCTTATAACTTAGATTTGAGCTCGGTTTATAGGTATATAGGCTCACTCTCTACTGCATGAGACTTGAAACATAACTAACTATGAAATACTAAACACCTTTACCTAAATCTTTGAAAAATACAGGCATATTGTTATGTTGTATGTAGATTTCTTCTTCTTCAATCGTCCTTTGGTCACCCAATGCTGAGCGTAGGTCTCTTCCAAATCTCTCCACTTTTGGCATTATTGTGTCCTGGTTATTCAGTGTGTATATAGATTTATTCGATAATATTTTGACGTGATAACGTCTTATAAATCGATGAACACCGGCTGCACGCACGAAAAAGCGACACACCGTTACGCGCGCTGCGATCAACGCCCAGCCCAAACCCTTGGACCTAGAAAACTGAAATTTTGGACAGTGGTTCCCTTTATAATGTAGACAAGGAATAAGGAAGGATTTTTCGAAACTTCGAAAGTTTGTATGAAAGTCCGTCAGTTTTAAAGTACGGATCTTAAAATTTTGTGTTTAGGCTGACGATTGAAAATTAATTAATACGTGTCAGCGTTTTTGATAATTCCACCCCCAACGAGTTAGAAAAGGGGATAAAGTTGTGTATGGAAAGTCTTTAATTCTCGAAGTTAAAATTACAAAATTTATTATCTAGGCGTATGGTTGGAAGCTAACACAACGGTGTTGTTAGAATTTCAAACTTTAAGGGGGTGAAAAGGGGGATGTTTTTTTTTTGTTTTTAAGTTAAAATCACCAATATCATGAAAAATGACGTTATCACGTAAAATTATCGTCCGTAAACCGACTTTACAGACAGCCAGTTTTTTTAGTAGCAGCTCTGCAAACACAAGCTGCTAATCCGGGGTCCCGTATGTCCCCATGTAAGTTGAACTCCTACCCGCAGCTCGCAGTTTTTGCGAGCGATATAATAAATTATGTAAGCTTGTTATTGTCCTACTATGGTATCTTAACTTCGCGGTACCATTTGCTCAAGTTGGTCCTTGTGCTGTTATTTATAAATGCTTTTTGGTCCTTTTGTTCGCAGTGTCAGTTTCTGCTCTTATACCGTGAGTTACACCAACGCTTAGATGTTTTAATTACTTGTTTCTTAGTTAATGAAAATCTTCTGTTGTTGAAGCTGTGGGAGTGGATTTTGAGGTTGCTTGGGTGTGTTTGGTTTTTTTTATTGTGACTTTAGAATCTTCATCTTCGTCTGTGATTTGTATTATTGTTGACCACAGTTCTCTTTGGAAATTTGTAGTAGATATTATGCTGGAGAATTTCTCAGTCCCGTAGTTTGGGTTAGGGCCCTGTTGATGGCAATAGGCTCTTCACCTATAATATGCGATTTAAACATAACTAATGAAAAGTGGGTACTTATACCATAGCAGGTATAAGTTATGTTAATATTTTATGACGTACTCTCAGTCTTACTCTCTCACCACTGCTCTCAAAACGGTGAAGGAAAACATAGTGAGGAAACCGGCATGTCCTAGAACCAAAAAAATCGAAGACATGTGACGTGTATCATCCGCACTGGGCCCGCGTGGTGTATTATAGACCATTCCCTCTCATAGAGAAGAGGCCTGTGTCCCAGCAGTGGGAACATTAATAAGCTGATGATGATGATGACTCTCAGTACTCGCTTTCCAAAAGACAGTGCTCTTTATTACTACAACAGCCCATAACGTCCACTGCTGGACATAAGCCTCACCCATGATGGGAGGAATTTGCCGTAATCTCCACGCTTGGCAGGCGGATTGGAGATCGCAGTGATGAAAGACTAACTGAAAACGCTGCTGCCCATTCTCAGGTCTACGGAGGCGCAAGGTGTTCTGCCTCAGACATTAGTCGCCTTATACGACACCCGTGAGTGTAATGGGTTGGTTTTATTCTACTCTGCCGGATACCACACGGCTAATTCTACTCTGCCGGATACCACACGGCTTTACTTTATTATGAGCCATAAATGCATGATCATGGTGTAATGGCAACTAGGGTGACAAATTGTTACTAACACACATCTACTTTTTAAATGTCGCAGCACCATAGTGATAGTGGTCTGAGATCTCAGTTTTTAAATGTAGTTTTTCCTTTGTTTTCTTTTTCATAATTATTGTGTTGTTTGTCGTTGTGTGAGACCAATAAATACATTTTCTTTCATTCTTAAGAGGGCTGTTACATTTTTTTCGCAAATTTTTGATTTTTACTTCCTGGATCAAATTTTTTCGACCGGCCTACACGACTCGATAATAATATTGATCTCCGGACGATTATCGATTGTTATTGACGAAAATTAGAGACGAGACTGACATGAGACTGATGTGCGAGCTGAATTGACGCAGAATTATAGTTCTCCAATTTTATTTATTGTAATTTTGTCTTATTATATTGACAAACGAAAACTAATAAAACGTATTCGTTGTAGATCGAAGTTTTATATCATATTAATTTATTTGATAAAATTGAGTTTATTTGGAATATAATGGACGCTGAAAATGCATACATTTTAGATCAATATTGCTTTTGAATATCGTTTTTTTTTGCGTCGATTCAATTTTTATTTCAATATTCTAATCAATCTACAACCTTGAGGACTATATGACCAGTACATATATATTTTTTTTAGATTTTTTCGTGTTACCAGTTTGATACAAATGGCAGGAGAAAACCTAATGTTTAACGTTTGCTTGAAATTGGCTGTCGGAAAATTGCTATTTCTCGTAATATTAACTATTATAACAAAATTCTAATCAATCTACGAACTAAAACAAAGCCAGATTTATGATTCTTCATTGAAATATTATGCCATTAACTTTATATAACAAATATTGAGGACTTGGAAAACTACGTATTTTTGGTCAAACGCCCAAAATATGTGAGCACGCCCTTAAAGTACACACTATTACAATTCCACAGTTACTTGAGTACAACCGCACGCATCACTAACTTTTCGATTCAACTTTTTCCATTGTCACGTCTTTGTACCTTCAAACTTTATACGTCTGCGATGAATTCGAGGTAATTTACGCGCTGCATATTTCGTACTACTAGTCTGGTAAATGAATGATTGTGGTTGGAAAAGTTGAAAGCAGAAAATGTGACTTATGAACTTTGTTTGGACTAGTTAGAAGATAAACATATTAAAAGTCCTGACCCCTCCGAGGTGAGCCCGAGGGGGGGGGGGGGGGGCAAAGAAGGTCCCGTTTTTTGGTTTTTTGCTTATATCTCGAAAACGATGCGTCGTATAAAATTTTGTTGTACTACATAATAAAACCTCATAAAATTTTCTTCAACTTTGCTTTTCAAATTTTTTATCTATCTCTTATCGTTGAATTGGTATGAGCTCCGAAAAACGATCAATTTTTTAAAATTTGTCCTACAATCTGTCCCGTTCGTTGTTTTTGGTTTATATCTCGAAAACGGTGTGTCGCACGAATATTTGTTGTACTACACAATGAAATCTGATAAAATTCTCTACAACTTGGCAATATTTTTTTTTACTTTTTTTTTTTTTTTTTTTTTTAAATATTGGAGATAGATAAAAAGTGTGACAAACAAAGTTGTAGAGAATTTTATGAGGTTTTATTATGTAGTACAACAAAATTTTATACGACGCATCGTTTTCGAGATATAAGCAAAAAACCAAAAAACGGGACCTTCTTTGCCCCCCCCCCCCCCCCTCGGGCTCACCTCGGAGGGGTCAGGACTTTTAATATGTTTATCTTCTAACTAGTCCAAACGAAGTTCATAAGTCACATTTTCTGCTTTCGACTTTTCCAACCACACCCCCCTTTTGAGCACTCATTTACCAGACTATACATTGTTGTAATTCTTGAATTTAATGTTACAAGCTTGTATGTCAAATTTGAATACTTACCATGTGACTTTGGACGACTTTTGGCGACTTTGAAAATTACGCGCAATCGAAATGTTACAGACAATTTCGCCCTTAAAATGAACGCAACCGTTTTCAGGGTTCCGTACCCAAAGGGTAAAAACGGAACCCTATAACTAAGACTTTGCTGTCCGTCTGTCCGTCTGTCCGTCTGTCCGTCTGTCCGTCTGTCCGTCTGTCTGTCACCAGGCTGTATCTCATGAACCGTGACAGCTAGACAGTTGAAATTTTCACAGATGATGTATTTCTGTTGCCGCTATAACAACAAATACTAAAAACAGAATAAAATTAATATTTAAGGGGGGCTCCCATACAACAAACGTGATTTTTTTGCAGTTTTGTCTAATGTTTTTAAATAATGGTACGGAACCCTTCGTGCGCGAGTCCGACTCGCACTTGGCCGGTTTTTTTTGATAATAATGGTACGGAACCCTTCGTGCGCGAGTCCGACTCGCACTTGGCCGGTTTTTTTGTTTCTTTTATTGGGTATTGATACCGTCTATCTAAAATGGATGTAAAATACCCTTCACGAAACTGAAAGGCACTAGTTCTCCCCGTCACTGCGATCAATTTTTTGTATATAATGGATGTAGGCACTAGTTCTCCCCGTCATTGCGATCGATTTTTTGTTCTGGACCCTGGGAGCCTTCTAGTTACGGACATATTGGAGGTCAGAGTTCCTCCTTTTTTACAAACTTTAAAAACAATACTTTTTTTTAATGTTATAACTTTAAATACCTCTATGACCCCCGTACTATTCCATGCATCCATCAACATAATGTTTTGAGTGCGTCCTTCCGTACAACGTGATTTTACACCCCAAAAAATGTAGTTCCTCAGAAAAAAAAATGCGTAGAGTTACTTAGTTTGATGTAAGTACAGAATGCTTGGTGGACAGATTCGTGGGTTGGCTTACACTTTGTGTTTTACCGACTCGGTAGCTATTTTTTTAATTCTAAGATGCAAACCCAGTTGTTTTAAATGGAACACCCCTATCATTAGGGACTTAATATTGTTTTCTACTAAGTATGCGTTAACTGTCAGTCTCACCTTTCCAAGAAAACAGATATTATACACGTGTTCTAGTTGATACCATAATAGAATCTTCATAAAGTACCAAAGGACCAAAAGTTCTTTAGACTTCACTTGAAATTCTGAACGTAATATTTGTGTATTATGTTTAGGAACTCTACTGGATACCTTGTGTTGTAGTGTTCTCATATAACATGGAGACGTTCTTGAGAATATAAGGAGTGTTACATACTAGTTCGTTTTAAATAATTATTTGATGAATAATCTGCCTAATCTGCTGAATTAAGCCGTGTGGTATCCGGCAGAGTAGAATAGAACGAACCCATTACACTCACGGGTGTCGTATAAGGCGACTAATGTCTGAGGCAGAACACCTTGCGCCTCCGTAGACCAGAGAACGGGCAGTAGCGTTTTCTGTTAGTCTTTCATCACTGCGATCTCCAATCCGCCTGCCAAGCGTGGAGATTACGGCCAATTCCTCCCATCATGGGAGAGGCTTATGTCCAGCAGTCTCGTTGGTTTAGCAGATGATTGCTGAGCACTAGGTCCTGAGTTCGGCTGTGTGGAAACATCGGGCAAAGTGTTATTGGGTTTTTCCGTTAGAAATTTTTCAGTAGCAGTCACAGAGTTAGGGTTAGGTTAGGTTGATGGCAATAGACCCGCCCCTTATTACATGGGACTTATTATTTATTATCTTTTATTCATTATTTTACATATTTTTAACATTTTTAAATATTTCTATATAAAACTCTATAAAAAAACATATCAAAAATAGTAGCCCGCTAGCGCTGGGAACAGGGTATGAGCCGCCGGCGGTCCCTCTTGAGAGAGGAACCTCCTAACAATACGTGCCGTGTCCAGAAGTACTGCATTCTGAATCAAGCTCTATTATTATTATTCATTTATTTTCAGATAAACATCCATAAAAATCACCAGGATTATTGTGGCGTCTACCATTGCCGAATCAAGTGCACAATTCGAGCGGCTTTTATGCATGTTCAATAATGCTGTCTGATATCACATACCGTAATCAACCGAATCATGCCGAGCCGATTATGTGTGTAGTCCCCCTTAGTTTGGATTATTATACTCTTCGATATTTTCAGTGGAAAATGGATATTAAATACGTTTCTTACGTGTTACTGTACCATTTGCTTGAGATTAATATTGAACACAACTAGTGTGAATTTCTTACTTTTTTTGACAAGCTTTTTGTTGATCTTTGTAGGAGAATCGTCTTAGGTACTGTTCAGCTGAACTTGTAAGAATAAAATGTTCAAAAGATCTAGAGTTTAATATACATAATATGTAGCATATAATAGCGTTCCTAGTGCTGGGAAAAAGGCTTTCCCTCCTTGATATCTTTCTCAGTGAAGCGTAATCTATGATGCGGGCACAGTGCGAATTGATAGATGTCAGATCCCTCCGAAATTTTGTTTCTAAACCATTACTATCTTATAAAAGAATCAAAAATCTAAATTGAAATAGATTCGCTGTACGCTATTTTTGTTAAAATTCATTTCCTAACAAACTCATTACACTTAATTTACACTAAAGAGGAAATATTTGTATTTTTGTGTGTGTGAATGTTTGTTATGAATAAACTCAAAAACTACTCCGCCAATTTCAAAAATTCTTTCACCATTAGAAAGCTACATTCACCCTGAGTAACATAAGCTATATTTTATCCCCGTAGTCCCACGCGAACGGGAACTACGCGGGTGAAACCGCGAGACGTCCGTTAGTTAACAATAAAAACGGGATATTTTGTTAACTATTTCTTGCGAGTTCTTGATATTTAGACTTACATTACATGACAAAAATAACAGTGAATTCAACAACTAAATTCAATTTACACCCAAGAAATTATCATCTCCTATCTTCCTCCAGCAATATAAATGACAATTAACTTAGATTTCTATTCCTTGCTTTATTTACATGAGTTCAAATTATCACATGAAGGCAGGAAGCCGTGTTCTCAGTACAGGCAATTATCAGGACAATTTAGGGCTACGCGTCGCATAGCCGGCCCGTCCTACCCGGGCGCATAAACCTGCGACTTTATCGCGTCTCGCGACTTTACGATTATGCGCAGCTCTAAAAATAACGACAGTCGCGCGATCTACACGGAATTTTAATTATTTTGCACGTCAGGTACGAACGGTGTCGAATAACCGGTTGATTTTGTATAGGGTTGACATTTTCAAATTGAAAAATCATTACAAAATGCAGGACATTTGTTAAGGATTGTAATTCCAGGGTTTAAGGCTCCGGGGTTGCGGGACTGTTCGAAAGAGATACCGTGGCCCCGGAACACAAAGGGCGATGAAGGAACATGAATGGGTTTTAGTCAGTAAAAGTCTGACACTCCCTTCTGCTCCTTCCAGAGCGGGAGGAGTCATTTGATGATTTCCCATCCGAAAAAAAAAAAAAAAAGGGTTTGAGGCTGGTAGAGAGAGGTTTATGGAATAAAAAACGTGTCTTGTTCATGGAGACAATCGAGATGCTATATTTTCTTGAACTGACAGTTGATGTGACATAAAATAATGACATTGACACAACATGACAGATGAAGTGTTCGTTTGAAAATTCTTCTTCTTTATAATCTTTATTTTATTCTATACTTAGCCATTTTTTTATATCCCAAGTATTTTCTTTCATTGTAAAGCCTGGACAAAGTCTGGATACTGAAACTGATACTGTTAGCCTCATCCCACTGCTGGGCAAATAATTCTCCCCACGTCTTCCAGTTGTTTCCATTCAAGGCCAATGTGGACCATTGGTCGCTGGTCTTTTCCAGATCGTCCTAGCATCATCTACGAAGTCTGCCGCAAAGCATGCGCTGAACGAGTGGTGGGCCAAAATAGCCACTTTCTGGAGCTCTGACGATACAGCCAGAAGTCTGGATAGTGGGCTAAAAAGCCGGACAGATGGTGACCCTATTTTTGCATCCTATTTGGTATTTTGATTTCCATATATGCGTTTTGCTGTTCATCGAGTCCGTAGTGGGCATTGATTTTAAGTGAGTTTTTTTATGCGAATCGATAACTTTGCAGTTTAGAATACACACATGGTACAGATGGGATTAAGATGTTATCTTTGGTATAAAACTGAGGATTCTTGTGATCGGATTACTGTGATTGCCTGTAGGAATATTCTGATCGTTTTCCTGTTCTTATTTGGGATCATATTCTTTATTTATAAATACTTTAATACCAGCCCTACTGACTCTTGCTTTGTAAATGCTGGTTTCAACTGGATCCAGATTGATCAGAAGCCGGCTCGAACACAATTGGATTGAAAAGACTTGCATTTCAGATGATGAAATCTAATGAGCTATCCTCAGTTTCGTCGCATGCTACGATGCATACGTCAGCTCGATAGTTGCCTGAAAAAGCCCGAAGCACTCCACTGTTCGGGATTCAAGACTGTTGAATAGTGTCTCCTGGACTCCTTGAGCTTCATTGCCTCCGTGGTTTTCTGGTGGACGCCATTGTTTATTTTGTTGTCAGGAACTGCAGAAGTTGGTTGGACCCAAAATAAAAAAGCTCGATACTTTCACACCGTAAGATTTATAGACATCCTAAAGCCTTTTCTGAAAGGTTCTCACATACCATCTCAACATGCATGATGTAACCAAGATTTTGTAACAATATTCTGATTAAGAGTGTCCATGGAGTTTCTTGCCCGTTCTTCTCCATAGAGATCTACGCTAGGGAATGGGCAACTACAGTACTTTCACAGTTTTTATGTCCTGTGACTGAGACTAGCTACATTTAATTTTCATCTTTGTTTCGACAATTCAAAAGTGCCTGTGTGTGTGTGTGTGCCTGGCTTACTTGAAATAAATGCTTTGATCACTGTTTTAAGCTTTCACGGTTCATAACTATACTACAAATATCACTTATGGGATATCTTCCGAGATGGTTGATTATTTTTGGGCTCCCGATATTTCGACGCTGTTGCAAGCGCCATGATCTGGAAAAATTGTTAGGAGCAGACAAATCTGTCTACCCTCTTTCTTTGTCTTTTACTACTGGAACTCGACACTAAGTCACGGCACAAAACAATCACAGTATCACTAGGTTAAAAAATCACGGAAGATATCCCGTAAGTGACATTTGTAGTAAATGCTTTGATTTTGATTTTTGTTCTGCGGTAATCGTAGCCACAAAAAAAGTCTTTGGTCTGCACGTCAGAAGTGCGATAACGAGTCGGAGACGCTTCGTCATCTGCGGCTACTCGCGGCTTGGATCCTCGCCAGGGCACGAAGTGCTACGATTTTAAAGTCCGGTCTCACTAATGCGATCGAGCGATTCTTTTTCTGAAAAGACTCGATTTTTAAACGTCTTGAGATGTCAAAGTGGTCTCTTCGTCTGTTCGGATTTTGAAGTCGAGTATTTGAAATTGGAACGTATGGTTTGTGTGGTTTTAAAGATGATGTGACTTTTTAGACGTTTTGGGTTAAGTGGAAGATTTCTGTTTACTTTATCAAGTAACACTTGAATGACAAGAGGGCCACTCTAGACGAAGTGTTTGATAAATAGGGGCTGAGTTAAGTACGAAGAAAACTGTAGACACGTAAACGACAAAACGTTTAAAGCAAACTTCTTCAAGACAATAAAAAACTGATACGGCTAATATTAAAAAAAATACAAATAAAACTAAACGAAACATTACAATCAAACAGAACGTACTAACAGAACCACCCCTTAAACAGTGTCAACGTGTAATGGATACATTTAACAGGAACTTGCAATTTATGCAAGAGTTTCAGCATAAATTTCAGCGGATGCCACTGAATACGGACTCGAATGCCGTTCTCTAATTTTAATGTCCAACAGATTTCTCTGATGCGCCAATTTTTAGATTAATGCTGCTCTTCGATTTGTCGGTACTAGGAATTTGTAGAAATTCTGCGAAATGTCTGAAATCAAAGCTTTGTAATATTTTCGTTTATTCATAAGATGATAATCATCTTATGAATAAACGTAAGTTGTAACACAAATATTGTATATTCTTAGATTGATCAATAAATCACAAAGCACGCAATAGTTTTTTATCAACAGTGGCTTTCTTAGATACCTTAGACAGCCTCATTGTTTACAATAACATATTTTTTATGTCAGCTTACACTGTCCCAGTGCTGGACAAAGGCCTCCCCCACGGCTTTCAAATCTTGTTTATACTTACATACATATGTGATAAAACAACTTCTATAAAACTATGCATAAACAACAACAACAACAGCCCATAACGTCAAATGCTGGACATAAGCCTCTCCCATGATGGGAGGAATTTGCCGTAATCTCCACGCTTGGCAGGCGGATTGGAGATCGCAGTTATGAAAGACTGACAGAAAACGCTGCTGCCCATTCTCTGGTCTACGGAGGCGCAAGGTGTTCTGCCTCAGACATTAGTCGCCTGATACGACACCCGTGAGTGTAATGGGTTGGTTCTATTCTAGTCTGCCGGATACCACACGGCTAAACTATGCATACGCGATTCCTAAATTTAAACATACTCAATACCGCCAATAAATCAGGCAACGGTTTGCCATTTTGTTTCCAACAACATCACATTTGGTTCAAAAAGCAAGAAAGAATAATCCACTTCTCTGCATAAGTGTAACATTTTTCCTATAGTAATCTCACACTGCCAAGGTTAACCTCCAAATCCTATTCATAACCATCCGTCCCATATTCAGGTCACACCACCCACTATGACACACATAAACCACTTGTGGTCAATTCCCTTCATTTCCTTTGTGGTCGAGACAAGAGAAAATATCAATGTATCAGCTAATTTCTTTGCGAGCTCGTTGGGAAAACTAATTGGTATTGGATATATTTGTAACAAGATATTTATTATTGTTCTGGAGAACGTTGAGTGTTATCAGCGTAGCCTTTTGCTTCTCGACTTGATAATTTAATTGTGGTGAAGAAAAGTTAGCCTAAAAAAAGAGGTTTTCTACACCCTGTATTTTGAAGTGAAGTGGTTGAAAGTAGAAATAAAATTTGAGTCAAGTTGTGAGAATTGTCTTTTTTAAACTTTCACGATCAAAACACATTATAATACACATGTAAACGGGTATTTTCGCGAATTTTTACGTTTAATATAAGCCCGACGTTTCGACCGGATTGCACCAGCCGTGGTCGCGGGAAGACTGAAGTATTGGAGGTACCGCCACAGCAAAGCGAAGGTGTTTATTCAACTACCCTCACTTGATCTTCATAAATGTTAATTAGGGCCGGTTGCCGGTTCGGGGGCCGGTTGTTAGTGTAGTGTGCTGTCCTAGTGTGAACTAATAATAGTCGGCTGGATCTAATAATAGTCCCACTGCTGGGCAAAGGCCTCTTCTCTTGCAAAGAAAGCACGAGCATTGATCACCACGCTTGCTTAAGACTAGTGGGCGATTTCAGACTTATATTAATTGTTATAAGTCCAGGTTTCCTCACGATGTTTTCCTTCACCGATGTCTGTGACATCTAAGATAAACTTAGAAAGTACTTAATATTATGAATTGAAAAAGTCATATTGGTAATTACCCGGAGTTAACCCACAACCTCCTCTGAGCCATCACGATATATCATCGCTGAATCTCAATAATTAAAAATAGTCAATCACTCATGACTAATTAAAAATCATATTGTCCAACTTCATCTAAGATTTAATCCACAAACTATAAACCCTTATAGTAAACAGCAAGTTTCTCGCTCAAAAACGGTCTTGCAGGAATGCTGTTAAAAATTTACACAGCGCAGTTCGGTCGCAAAGTTTTTAATTAGGTGCAAGTTCTCACATTCTGGAGGTTTTAGCTTGACTCTGCTTGAATAAATGCTGGTGACACTGTCTTCTTTATTGTAGTTTTATTCTTCTTTAAACTATTAGAGAGATGGCCACGTTTTTGCTCCGTAATTCTTGGGTGCTGAAATCAATTTTGTTTCTTTTTAAACTTTTAGATTGATGAAGATGATAAGATTAATTGGTGATGTTTTTGTTTTGATGTTATTTCTTGAATCGGTCGACGTCACCGAGGCAGGCTCAAGAAACCGGCGTGTTGATTTGGTCTCGTTCCCGACTGATAGGTCAGAGAAGGCAAAACATCGGGAGAGTCGGAAAGGAATAGGGCAATATTTATACTCTGCGCACAGCAAGAATCTTCGTTCTTCCAATAATCGTCTTCTACGATGTCCTACTCACCGCTCTGGCTTTCTTAAATCTTCTTTTCCTGTCCAGGCGGTTTTCCTTTGGAATGCGCTCCCTCTGAATATCAGGATGGCAACCAGTCGGCTTACATTTAAAATAAAAGCTCGGGAACACTTCCATAAGAAGTTGGCAGACTTGTCCCACAATTAATTTGTTGGTTTTCTTCATGTATGTTTTTATTTTTACCTTTCCTCACTTTGTATAATTTGTTGTATGTATGTATATAAGTATTTATTATTATAATAATATTTAAGTCTTCAAAATTTTCTGTTCTGTTGCACCTACTGTTTTGTCTCTGCATCACCCTAAGGTAGACTGGTAGAAAATGCCCAAGGCATTAAGTCCGCCTTTGTACATTTTGTGCATAAAGTTTTAATAAAATAAAATAAATAAATAAATAGGGGAGGCCTTTTCCCAACAGCTGGACAGAATAGGCTACTTAAAAAAAAAACTTGAATATTAAATTATGGTAAATGCGTCTCATTGCAATAAAATTCAAATGTATAGTCATAGCTCGTGTACCTACATTCAAAGCAAATAAAGATCTGATTATAATTCTGATCCTGGAGGGATTTATCCATACTCGTCTGCTAAGACCAATCTTACTATTGGTCCTTGATCTGAGCAGAATTCCGCACGTGGAAATTCTATAGAGTAAGTAGGGACTCCAAGATATCTCAGAATGACAATGGGGTAGATGACAAACCAATCAATTGAGATACTTTTTAAGAGCTGTCAAAACGCGGTTCTCTCATAGATTTTGTATGGCAATAGCAAACTGTGACTTCACTGTTTATTAAACTCAATGACTCTATTTATTGATTTCAAAGCAACTAAAAATCGAATTGGGCCTGAACGGGTGTTCAGGCCCAAAATAAAGTGTTTTTTTAGAGATTGGTGTCTTGGAATTATTGTTTTATGGGTCATCTACCCTATTCAGACCTTTTATAACAACCAAATTATTTGGCCACCTTAGCGATTACAGTAACTTACTTAGCACTTGAGAAAAAGAAACAATATTTTAATATTATTGACCTTTGTCTATATCATTGACGGCGCAGAGGCTTTATGCTACATTGCGTTCAATTTCTCGTACACCAAAAATAATTCCAACTACGAGTAAATATTAAAGACGTTACTCCCAAATACATATTTATAGCCAGCCATATAATTTTTCTAACATTTTCCCTCTCCGATAACACAAATATAATATAAAGAGATTGACCAATGCCGTGGAAAATTAAATGATGTCCATTCTCAAATAGCCAGAAAGATATCGCGATAGGGTCCCGTAGGATCATCACGGTTAAGAGCCCTTTTCTTGAGAATTTCTTACGGAATTTATCATCCCTATTGGATTAGGTATTGCTGGATCCATATTGATGTTATCGAATGTCCGATGATTCCGAAAATTGTTCCGGATTCTGTTCTGCTGTTCTCGGGATTATGGGATTGTAGTTATGCTTTGGGGATTTCTGGATCATTTAACGGATGTACGGATCAAAAGAATGTCTATTTACTTACTTACCTGCATCAGGAAAAATCTGTCAATTTGTGGCACAATTGATGATTCTGACATGTCAGTGTAGATTCAGTGACTGCAAAATCGGGTTATAAATTATGAATGTTAATAATATAATGGGTGTACTTGTTCTCCTCGTCATTGCAATCTTTTTTTAGGGTTCTGTACCCAAAGGGTAAAAACGGAACCCTATTACTAAGACTTCGCTGTCTGTCCGTCTGTCCGTCTATCTGTCACCGTCCAGGCTGTATCTCATGAACCGTGACAGCTAGACAGTTGAAATTTTCACAGATGATGTATTACTGTTGCCGCTATAACAACAAATACTAAATATAGTCAATGGTACGGAACCCTTCGTGTGCGAGTCCGACTCGCACTTGGCCGGTTTTTTTTGTTCAAAACCTTACCTGGGAATCTTCTAGTTACGGAGATATAAGGGGTCAAAGTTCCACATTCGTCACAATTTAAAAAAAAACAAGTTTTTGATGTTTTAACTTAACTTAAAATACCTCCACTACTCTATCCAATGCATCCACCGGCACAATGTTTTGGGTGTATGACATTGAGTCCTACCGTCAAACGTGATTTTACATCCCAAAAAAAAGCGTCGTATCGCAGCAATTTTTGCGTAGGGTTACTTAGTTTTATGTACAGAATGCTTGGTTGACGGCTTCATGAAGGAATCCGTATACACCCTGGACGTTGATGATCAAAATACTTATTAGCTTTAGTAACTTTAGCGGTGTGGTATCCGGCAGAGTAGAATAGAACCAACCCATTACACTCACGGGTGTCGTATAAGGCGACTAACGTCTGAGGCAGAACACCTTGCGCCTCCGTAGACCTGAGAATGTGCAGCAGCGTTTTATGTTAGTCTTTCATCACTGCGATCTCCAATCCGCCTGCCAAGCATGGATATTAGGGCAAATTCCTCTCATCATAGGAGAGGCTTATGTCCAGCAGTGGACGTTATGGGCTGTTGTTGTACTTACTCTGCACCAGTACACAAACAAAGCATAGGAAAGTGACAATGTGAAGGAAAATCATTAAACTTGTGTTGCATAAACCATATACAAGTCTACACCGCATTCTATCCAGTAATTTAGCCTTCCCAAGTTCCGTGGTATTAAATTCTCAATCGTAAATCGAGCCCAAAAAGGACCTAGTAAAACCGAAAAATAATAAAAACAGTTTAACTTAAAAAACGTAAGCCGAGAAGGGCGTAAAAAGGGAAAAAAGATAAATAAAGCCGCAAGACAATACTATGCAAATGTTCGCTCGCGACTGGCCGAATGGTCGAACATAGTGCGAAATATTAAGCGTGTATTGACACTTAGGATGTGTTCACAATGGCGACTATTTAATTTTAAAGGCCAGGATGGTTCGAGGTGGCACAGGAAATGGAAGAATACGAGGGAGGCCTTTGCCCAGCAATAAAAAAAATGCTATGGGACGGAATATTCTGGATCTTACCCTAACAAATCGGGTAAGGAATACGACCAAAATTCGATTAAATGATGCAACTTGGAAAGCTGCCGCGATTAAATGGAATTGGGTTGAATATATACATCATATTGTTCTGTATGGTGTCGGACGTAAAGAATAGCACCATCCCATATCTTCCAAAATTCGATTAAATGATGCAACTTGGAAAGCTGCCGCGATTAAATGGAATTGGGTTGAATCTAAACATCATATTGTTCTGTATGGTGTCGGACGTAAAGAATAGCACCATCCCATATCTTCCCGTGGGTGTCGTAAGGGACTTACCAGAGAATGGGCAGCAGCGTTCTCTGTGCTTTTGTAACAACCGTACTGCGGTCGCCAACCCGCCTGCCAAGCGTGGCGATTATGGCAAAAACCCCCCTTTGGCGGAGGCCCATGTCCAGCAATGGACGTCTTTCGGCTGAAATGTATACATCTGCTGCCAGTTACTTTGAATGGAAAGAAATAAAGAAAAAACATTTATGAGCCCGCACAGGACAATACATAAAATAAAAAAAAATGGTGAAATTATCAGTACACTAATAACAATTAAACAATTAAAAAGATTAAAAAAAAACATAAAAATAAACGAAATTAGTCCTGTACGAGGCCAAAAGGTATCTGAGCATGGTGCTGTAGGTAACATTAAAAAACGTCACAGCGTTTAGGCGCGATTGGTCCAATTCGCGATTGGTCTCATTCACCTTATTCGCGATTGGTCCAATTCGCGATTGGTCCAATTCGTAGTTGGTCCAATTCGCGATTGGTCCAATTCGCAGTTGGTCCAATTCGCGATTGGTCCAATATAAAGGTATTTCCAAAATTAAACAAAATTATCTATAATGTTCTAGATTTCATTAAAATAGTTTTTGTCGTTGCGTCTATGGTCACAGAAGCACTACATATTTTTTTTATTACACCTCCACAGCGAACTTCCATTTTTATTATTTATATTCAAAGTATACCGATATCTTTTTATAAATCAGTGTATCGTTTTACCACGTTCATTTTTTTATAATTTCAAACTGTTTATTTTTTGTTCCGTCTATTTTAAACAAAATTAGAAATTATTCAAGTAAAGAGCTCAAATGCAAAGACTAATGCCACAATCTCAAAACCACATAATACAATATGACAGATTTGTTGTGACACACACCAATTATTTTACTATCATATTATCCTATTAGTTTTGTTTTTGCAACCGATAATGCAGTAATTATGTATTAATGGAATATTAGAAATTAGATTTACATTCAAATAAATTATCATTATATTTTTTTATCATGTTGATATTTGGTCGAATACAAACAATCTATTCAGCTTTATTATATTAGCATAGATTAATTATTGATAGAATCATAAAAAAACGTATCGATACACGATATAATAAAGTCTGTCTATCTGCCTGTGTGTCTGTTTTGTCTGTCTCCTGTGTGTGTCTGTCTGTCTGTGTCCTGTGTGTGTCTGTCTGTATGTCTGTCATACGGGCGGAGCCGTGGGCCAAAGCTAGTATATACATATATTGTATTATTTCGGAAACATTAGGCATTGCCATTTTGGACCAACCGCGAATTGGACCAACTGCGAATTGAACCAATCGCGAATTGGACCAATTGCGAATTGGACCTTTTTTTGAACATTGGACCAATCGCGAATTGGACCAATCGCGAATTGGACCAATCGCGCCTAAACGCACAGCACCTTGCTGAGATAGGAGCCTTTTGGCCTTGCACAGGACCATTTTGATTGTTTTTTTTTTCTCTTGTTTACTTTTTTATATAATTTTGTCATTTCTATTGTATCTTTTTGTTTCTGTTTATCCTGTGTGAGTTCAATAAATACTTTTCTTTCTTTCTTTCTTTCTTTATATTACTTGGCGTCCGCGCAACACGTTGCTTTCGTCCACTCTTAGCCGTCACGGTATCATTTACTCTTCGCCACTGGGTGGGTCATTCCTGCAAAAAATTAAATCATGTTCTCTGTTTCGTAGATATCCCTCTGACCCAAAACTTGAAAACAATGATAATGAATCGTGGTTAATTTATAAGGTGCTAAATATAAGCTCATATTGACACAGTGGTCTGTGGGTGTACAATGACGCCATATTGTTTTAGGAGAGTTTGTGTGTTTTCGGGGGAAGCGCTGTGACTTTGTGATGAGGTTTACCTACTAAGGTAGAACAGTGCTCCGTAGAACTGGGGGATTTCAGAAGCTTGACATATAAATGCATTCTATTAAGGTGTCCGTGGAATCAATGCACAGATATTCTAGAAAGGCCCATGCCAATAATTGCGACGAAGGACATGTGGAGATAAGCACAGGTGTACCTCCATCCACATTCGGCCAGTGGTTGTAACCGCCGACTACCGTTTTTCCGACTGCTCCTGAGGAATTTCTGATAGTAAAACCCATAGGGTTTTGCCAAACCGGGAAACTAGACCAATGGTACAGCCATATTTCATTTGCCTAGCCTTTTCCCAACTATGTTAGGGTCGGCTTCCAGTTTTACCGGATGCAGCTGAATACCAGTATTTTACATGGAGCAACTGCCTATCTGACCTCCACAACTCAGTTAGTACCGGGTAATACGATACCCCTTGGTAAGACTGGTTGTCAGATTTTTTGGACCTCTGACTACCTAACGACTATCAAAGAGCTACAAATGACAGCCGGGACCAACGGCTTAACGTGCTTTCCGAGGCACGGAGGAAACTTGGTATGTAATGGGTGGTCACCCATCGACAGACCTAGGCAAGCACGGCTTAACCTAACGATCGACCCGAGCGGCTGTTATTATTTAGCCACGAGCTCCTCAGTACAGCCACATTTAAGAAAAACTATTTCAGGAGTATTCCAGGACCCATATAAACAACTAACAGAACATCGCATCTAAACTTTCGACGTCGAAACTCTCAACTCCGAAAAAAAAGTCGTACATGTGAACAAATCCTTACACACTAGCGACAAAAGCCGAAACATTTCACAAGTGTGCGACATAAACACGACTCGCAATTGATCGCGTCGACAAAACGACTTATTTATGCACCCGACCCCGCCCGTAAAGTATCAGTCGGGTTTGTCGCTACGTATTGCGATTTTAAAGTATTATTGTACGTCTTTTTTTTTAAGATATTCCTTTTTATGGATGTGCGGAATCTTACGGTAGCTGATATCTACGTAAACTCACGCTTTCTCTTAGGGGAGTAGGTAGAATACAGAATGCTACGTGATGTAAAATACTACTTTTACTTTCTCTGCAGTATTAAAACTATGGGCCTAAACTGAAAACAATTGTTTTCGAAGTGATTCAGATGTTCTTCATAAAAGCAGCGGTGGCCCAGTGGTGGCGGCCCCGACTTACGAACAGTAAGTCGTGGGTTCGGAGCCAGGCAGGCGCATTACTTTGCGTAATTTATTTCATCACCAATGCTCTCAAAACGGTGATGAAAAATATCGTGAGGAAACCGGCATGTCCTAGAACCAGAAATTCGACGACATGTGACATCTACCAACCCGCACTGGGCCCGCGTGGAGGATTATTATAGGCCATTCCCTCTCATAGAGAGGACGCACGTGTCCCAGCAGTGGAAACATTATAGGCTGATTATGCTAGCGTAAGCATTTCGGTAGATTATTTAACTTTTATTTAACGCTGATATATTTTTCAAGTTATTCAATTCATTGAAGTAAAGTCATCGACACGAAAAGAAGATCAAAACTTTCTAATCTGCATTTAACTACAGAAATCCTAAATTAATTCCCTTTCACTTCAGAACCAAAAATCCTTACAATATAACCTGCAGACATAATTCTATTTTAAGATACAGGCTGATCCAGAAAATAAATAACCTGGTCATGCGTGTGGGCAGTATTTATCGTCGGCACTTCGTCCTGGGACGAGCAATGAATCACCCTGTATAAGGCACGCGATGCCTCGCGTTTGGGTGTTGATGGATCTCTTGTTCAAGCTACCGTCGAAGGGGTGTTCACTTTTGATTTATTTGACAGATACGGTTATGTTTTAGAATGGATTTGACGTGGTAGATAGTGGGTTAGTTGAAAGTTTGATCCTGTGGGTTTGATCGATTTTCCGTTTGGTTATTTTAGTGCTGAGAATTCAGGGCCTTCTTTTCGGTGAACAATAGTGCCGCTGTCCAAATTTTTTTGTATTGAGTACCTGGTGAAGACTGCAAGAATCCGATTGATGCGAGAAACGATGTAGCTACGTCTGTGAGTAGCCTGATTGATGGCAAAAGGTCGCCTCCTATTGTTGTTACATCATTCATGTTGAGATTATACATATATGTGAGAATAATGTAGACGTGCACACTAAGAGCATCCAGAGTAAAAGATTAAATCAACAATTTAATAATAAAATAGATAATTAAAATGAACCGTGGCAGCTAAGCGATGACCAGTGCCAACTGACAGCGCCCGTACACGAACATGACGCATCTATCGCGCCATTCAACACCTCTGCTAAAACCATCGGGGATTTTAGACGTGACGATATGTTTATGTATGTTATTAGGAACATTCCACCATGTTCCTACCTCTGTACTTACTTTTCCAGACTACCCCCAAAATCAAAATTTCAGATACGTATCCATTTCAGTCTCCAATCACGTCTGTGTACTTGCGTGAGCCAGCGAAGCATAATTTTTTCCGTCCCAACGGTGACAGTTTCATTAAAGCCAGCCAACCATGTCCTACATTTACAAGTAAAATACTTCTGAACTGGTCGAGATGATTCTACGAAAATATAGACGAAGGAGAAAGTGATGCTGTTGCCAAAATCTGCTAAATATCGGTTTTCGAAGTATTTGATGTCAGTAAACAAACCAGATTCTGTTTGGATTAAATGCTTATACAACGAAGATCAGAGATCGTAGATCTTCAGGTTAAAACGCACTTGCCTAGGTTGGTACGGACCAACCTAGGCAAGTGCGTGGATGGATGGTGACACCCATTTAAGAAAGAAAGAAAAAATATTTATTCGTCGCAAGGACATGACGCATACAATAGGTACTAGGAAAAACATTATTTTTTTTCTCTCTCTCTTTTTTTTTCATTTACCTTTGTGTATTAAGCTTCATCCGTGCCTCGGAAAGCACGATAGGCCGCTGGTTTTAGCTGTAATTTGTAGATCTTTGACAATCGTTACAGTTAGTCAGTGGCTCGAAAGTCTGACAACCAGTCTTACCAATCGGTGTCGTACTACCCAGTACGAGTAGCCTAGTTGCTTTTCCCCAACTGTGTGTGGCTTCCGGTCTAAACGGATGTAGCTTAAATGCCAGTGTTTTACATGGAGCGACTGCCTATCTGACCTCCACAACCCAGTTAGTACTGGGTAATATGATACCCCTTGGTATAACTGGTAGTCACAGACTTTCGGGTCACTGAACCTGTAACGACTCTGACTACTAGTGACTGTGGTGTCTATCTTCAATATTGGAAGCATTAAGCTGAAAATCAAAGTTTTTTGTCAGTGTAAACATCTGTTTTTGACTGCTCAAAAATGGTTGTTAAATTCGAAAACACGCTGCGAATTATTTATAGGCAAAACGACAGTGTTGTCGAGCCAATCATGCGTTATTTAAACCTGTACATTTTTAAACATTGACCAGACTGTTGCTTGCTTTGTATCCAACGTTTTTTGACCGATATTTAAACTATTTTTCGCAAACGATTAGTTTATAGTTGATCGAAATGCTACAGGCATATAGAATACATCGTTCTCACATATATGTATGTATAATCTCAACATGAATGATGTTACCAAGATTTTGTAACAATATTTTGATTTAAAAGAGTTTCCATGGAGTTTCTTGGCCGTTCTTCTCCATAGAGATCTACGCTAGGGAATTGGCAACTACAGTACTTTCTCAAGTTATTATGCCTTTGTGACTGGGACTGTAGCTTTGATTTTTTTTTGTTTTTTTTGACATTCAAAAGTGCCGTAATGGTCTAATTGAAATAAATGCTTTGAGTTTGAATAAAAGCCATGCGTCCGATGGGTTTCCCCCCCATCCTCAAAAATTACAAATTTTCGTACAAAGTTTCTAGCTCTATTTAATAACATAACATAACGCGTGTTATCCCTGAAAGGTTAGGCAGAGGTGTACCTAATAGTACACCCACATTTCGCCAGTTATGTCCCCATGTAATAGGGAGTGAGCCTATTGCCATCAACCGGGCACAAATCCAGACTCCGTGGCTGCTACTGAGAAATTCCTAAAGGAAAAACCCAATGACACTTTGCCCGATCTGGGAATCGAACCCAGTACCTCATGCTCAGTAGTCGACCTTTAAACCATTATCTAATACCTTCTCTATTTAACAATTCTTCCTTATTGCTTACCTTCTTTGCTTTATTATCTATTTTATGTAAAATTAATTCATGTTTTATAGACTCAGAGTGATTTAAATACATTTTTAAAATAGATATCATTATTAAGCATTACGACAGTATCAAAAAATTGCAAATCTATTTAGTCCGTCAGTTAGAGTATTGGAAAATAATGGACACGTATTTTTTGTTTTTGGAAATCAATGAATATTGACAAAGAAAAAACGCATCAAAACTCGGGAGTGGTGGCTAGTGACGTCAGAACGCACTAAAAATTATAGCACGGCGTGACGTATTAAGAATTTTAAAATCGACGTATAGCTTCGTCAATTTTGGTTTACGTAACAAAAAAATACGGGTCAAATATTTTTTGATAATCTAACTGACGGACTAATTCGATTTTTTCAGTCGACAAGCCTATTCTGCTTACTGAAAAGTTCTATGAAAAACAGTGTAAGGACAGTTCCATACAAAGAGTGAAAATTTCTCCGTAATAAAAATAAGATTATGTTATTCTTTAGAAATATAGGTCAGCCTACAACTTTATTTTATGAAACAAAATTTATATATTCACTACCTATTTTCCTGTTGAATATCAAAGGAAGCCTTCTTTATTAACCTAAGAATAAAAGAGTTCTTTTATAAAACTTCAAGAGAAAAAAAAGAAATAAAAAGTCGGATCTTTCACAGAAGTTGCTCAAGAATTCTGCAGTTAACAAAAATAAAAAGTTTTTTTTTTACCTTCTAAACACTCAAACAACTTTGAAAGGTTTATTCGTCTTTCTGAAGGGAAACAAAATTGTAATTTTACTAATTTTTTTTTTAAGTTTTTGTAACTAATTGGTACTGTGCCATAAAATATATATTTTTTTCTGTTTTCTGGGTTACAAGGACCAATAATATTTAATATTATGAAAAATCTATCTACGTGAATTTCTTGTCTAAGACTTGCTTTTTTCAGAACCCTTTATAATTATTTTCTGTTATTTTCAATATTTTATTTAAATGGTTTATTTTTTTGTTTCAGGTAAGTTTCAGTCCTGGTTGCTGATTTTATTGAAAAATATACATTTGTGTATTGTCATGTAAGTATCTCAGCATTGAGATTATTTAATGGCGGATATGGATATGCTTTTATTTAATAAAATTATTATCAAAAAACATTTTTTTTTGTCAAGTAATTATTTATTTTTTCTCACACCGTTCAAAATTAATGCGGTACCTATAGATTTTTTATCCTTCTGATATTATATGAGCCTTAAATGATACCATATTTTTAACACGTACTAAACCATATCTTAGCCAGACCAATCAAACTTAAAATACACCCTAAATTCATCAATCCTTAGGTCCAAAGTCCCATAGCAAGTCAACCCTATGAAATACCCATAAGGACCACGATTACGTATTCAAGTTTCGTCATAAGAACAATAATATTCCATAAACATAACGTTTTTATTATATGATACATGTTGTTATGGGAATAAGCTATCATTTATGTAAGGAAAGTCATAATTTACGAGCTTTTTATACACAATATAGTTTTATGTAAGTACTGTATATATTTTTGCCGTTTATTTACAGGAAGTATTTGATGGAGTAAGTTCCGTCAAATGAATCGATCAATCAGTGTTATGACCAATTGTTGCCTTTCTGTAACTATCAGAATATTCTGTATGTTATTTTTAGATTTAACCACAATGAAAAATTTTCTAAGCAGACTTGATTGTTATGATCTACAATGAGGGATTTTCTTTTTAGCTCTTCCCTAGTCGCTGGATAGATGGCGCTAGGAGTTAGTATGATAATGCACGGAACGGAACCTAAATAAACTTATTTTAACAAAGCGCGAGAAAACTAGGTTATATTCGGAAGGTTAGGCAAATGAAAGTGTCAGTCAACGAGAGTATGTGACGTGACACTATGTTTTTTTTTCCAAGCGTTTTGGCTTTGGCACCAACTATCATAGTAAGTTCAACGCCATCTACAAAGTTCTTGGAAACTGAGTTTTTTTTAATACCTCAAAAAGAAAACCTCTCATTGGCAAAAAGGAACAACCGTGTGATAAGTGCACTTTTGTTTTCGTGTACCTATATGAACAAAACAATCTTAATGGCAAAGTTATGACACCAGTAATAATTCAATTTCTCATAGCAATTAATTCGACAAATTTTCCTGGTCCTTTTATCCATATAGACCTAATTACATCAATAGTGCTGTAAATAACACCTCAATAAACTAACCAGACATTAACCAACCTGCCTATAGACGTATGCACCTCAAAACGCAGACGCCAACATTTTACCCGAAGTTAGGATTCAAGAAAGCCAATCACGTACCATTTATCGTGTTACTCCACTTCGGAGTTCGCTTTAAAACTGCAAACGACACTGCACCGACACTTAGAATTCTCACACATTGGCCTCACCTTTACTTGTCAAATCCATTCTTCATACAATACTGCTTCCAAACCTCTAGCTTCGGTATCCATTGCTGCTTTTGTTCCAGTCAATACAAACATTTCTGGTCCTTACAGCGCAATGTATTGTGAAGTTGAGTGGAAGTGCAGTTAGTTCTTTGGCAGTATGATACCCTGGTACCAAGGCATCCTTCCTCCGTTGATTGTATTTGCAGAGTACAGTCAATAGGACTTAATTTTCTCGGAGCTACGTTCTTCTGGCATTTTATTTGTAGTTTGTCGCAGTATTGAATCGTGTAGGGATGTATTGCGTTTCGTATGTACGGTTTTAGTGTCTATTTGTTTTGGTCGGATTGTGTTCTAGTTGCTAGTGGATTTTTCGCGTTTAGTTTTTTCGTGTGGATTAGGAGTTTCTATATTTTTAATAGTTTTTTGTATTAATCATTGATCTGGGTACTTTGTTTACTTGTAGGTAGTTTAGGTTTTGGGAACTCTGCTAAATAGATTCATAATTACAATCCTAAATAAATATTTATGAGGGAACGATAATATTATACTTATATTTTATTCTCCAGTCAGCTCTGTCTCACTCCTTGGCAAATCATGATAACATTAAAAAGACACAGGTCGAATTATCAGCTAGGTAATTGAACAAGAGAAAAATGCTAAAAAAAAAGCAATTTCAGACCTCTGTTTAAATTCTACCAATCCTCCTTTCACTTAATAACCGCAAACATCAAACAAAACGCATAAATTATCATTAAAAATGGCAACCAGTCTTCCACATCACTCCTGGTTACCGGCCCACAGTGACAGCAGAAAACAACTTCAATATATCAACCTTTAAACGTAAACTCTTGATGTATTTATAGTACAAACAAAGCCCAATTGATACCAACGAGCAACGATCCCAAGAAATCCCCGATACGGCAAAGCCTGAATCTTGGACGCATGCCTAGTTTTACACATTTAAAAGACCTCTAAAACCATTGAATTCGAAACAAGAGAAAGGCCAACGTAAACTGGACATTTCACGTGTCTTGTTGATCCTTCGATCCTTGCAAGAGTAAGGAGCACACAGGTCAATCTTCCCTGGCCGTCAATAGGGCTGGTCCAACTAGATTCCCAACAACATTCGAAGGTAATTGTGATCATGAATCAATCCTATCTCGAAATCCTTTCAAGGCGCGCTATTCAAACGACATCTCCTTACTGTTCGGTATACATTGCTGCTTATGTAGTGCATTGTTCTCTTTGACTGAATACGGGAGGCGTAATGGTTGTCGGAATTTTAGATTTTTCATGAATTGGTCATGGTGTTGGTATGGGGTGTAAAGTCGAATGGATGTGTATGGGAAAACGATAGTTTAGGGAGCTAATATAAGGGAATTCCGGTGATATTGTTAGGAGCCCTTATTGGTTGCAAATGCTGGTACGGATGGGTGATGGAGATTTATTGCTGGGCTCGTCTTGGTGACAGCGCATTATCACCCTAACTGGTATTTATTTAAGGGTCATGATAGGCCTGCGTGGTTGGTCTACTAATTAGGCCTCAGCAGAAAAGTGTCGTTTGCTGTTTTTTCTATACTAATATTTTAAAAAGGTGTATTTGTGTTCGGATTTAGGAAGTTATCTTCGAAACTACTCATCCGATTCCGTAAATTCTTTCAGTAATTGGAAGCTACATTATTGGCGAGGTGATTGGCTACGCTAGGCACAGACTATATTTTTTTTTTATATTTCCCGTGAGATGATTTCCGAGTATAACTCGAGCGAACACGTTAGCTAAAGCTAGTCTATTTTAAACTGTAGGTTTGAATCTCGCGGTTGGATGTTAGCGTGTAAGTCATGACGATAATTCTTTTTTTTTTAACTCCTGTAAGTTGGTATTTACCTTTTTTTATTTGAGAAAAAAATGGAAAAAGTAACCTTTACTGAGTCAATAAGACATATTATATCAAATCTAAATGGCACCGAAAATAAAAAAATATTATCGGAAGTCCCGAATCATGTCATATGTAATGTTAAGAAAATCTAACAAATATAGTGTACAATAATTCTTTTTTTTTAAACTCCTGTAAGGTTTAACCTTTTTTATTTGAGAAAAAAATGGAAAAAGTAACCTTTACTCAGTCAATAAGACAAATATTATATCAAATCGAAATGGTACCGAAAATAAAACAATATTATCGAAAGTCCCGAATCATGTCCTAAGTAATGTAACGAAACTCTAACAAATATAGTGTATTAGAAATAAATGTGACAAGAACAGACAGAACCCAAAAATAGATAATAACATTTTATAAGTAGGTACTCTTCCTAAGTTCAACCACAAACTTATCTAATATTGGTAATACGAGTTATTCGTTTGTTATTTAGAGACTTCTGGAAATATTGCTATTTTGGCATAGATTCCTGTTATCTTGAAAATAGTACGAATGCCAGTCTGTCTCGTGCAGTTATTGGAGATTCTGACAAAGTATTCTTAGATCAGAATAAGTAAGCTGAAATGGCACTGCGCCGGTCATATTAGCCGTAGAACCATTCCGAACCGCGAGTGGAGACCGCAAATTGGCAAGCGTAAGGTGGGACGCCCTTAGGCTCCGTGTAGCGACAATCTTCGCAGGGTGGCTGGTAGCAAATGGATGAGAGTTGCTGAGAATCAAGTGGAGTGGTGTGCGATTGAAGAGGCCATGTCCAGCGGTGGACTGTTGTAGGCTGATGATGATAATGATAATCGACAAGCATAGTGTGGGACGCCTTCTAGCTAAATGGACCCGTGATCTTAAAGAAATAGCTGGGTCAGACTACTCAGACTGGTTGTGGATGGACAGGGTGCAGTGGCGCAACATAGGAGAATAGACCTCCAGTCCAGATGAATCTAGATGTGCACTTCGAAAGGTTGAGTTGATAGATTTATTCTATGTTTCTGTAATGTTTCAATAAACAAGAAACAAAAACCGTTTTTCACTACACCGCCCAAATAAGCATATCGTTTTTTTTTTAAAATGTAATTGTATAAATACCTATGTAACTATGTTACAGAATAATACTATAATAAATATGATAAAAATGATTGTTGCCTGTTAATTAATAACTTATTCAAAATCTGTCAAACATAGAATCTGTCGATTGTAGAATCGGTCATACATAGAATCTGTCGGTTGTAGAATCTGTCAAATATAGAATCTGTCGATTGTAGAATCTGTCAAATATAGAATCTGTCAGATGTAGAATATGATGTCATAAGTAGAATCTGTCAAATGTAGACTAAACGAAAAATAATTGAAATCAGAAAGAAAGAATCTGCGGTCATGATACATTTTTCTAGTTGGCACTTAAACTTAAATATAAAAATCAACCCCAAAGCGGTGCTCATAGTCGACCGAGATAGAAACGATCAAGTTTTAACGAAGGTCAAATTTAGTGCAACAACCCCTTCGGGGCTAGAGGAAATTGCAAAACATATCGCCCCGTTGATTGCCAGTCGCCGCTTTTTTAAGCCTTTACCCTGGTCTAACTACAGTTTTGAAACTGGCAGCCTGAAAAAATATTTCGCCTTTGTACTTTTTTGATCCTATTCCTCAGTTATGTAGTTATTAATACAATATAAAGGTATTTTCAGTGAAAGCGTGCTTTAAAATCAACACCCGATCAATTTAGCTAGGAATTTCCGAACGAAAACAGCTTGGTATCAGATTTAAAATTGCGTGGGAACGGCCATATTTTTCGGTCCTTGGAACGCGTGCTTGAAATTCAAATCTCCCGTGGCGCGTAATTTTTTCGGAGCGAAGGACATAATATAGATGTAGCTAAAGTGATTTAGTAAGTATGAGTTTTATTGAAAATAGTTGATGCTGAAAACAATACTGTAGCTTAAAAACAAAACTTTGCTTAGATGGTTTGGTCATATTGAGAGGATGGGCGACTAACAAAAGATAATTATGACTGGCAACGTTGGGAGGACGCATACACTGACCTTATTGGTGATGTTCATAAATGTCAGGTACTTGCAACCGGCGTGCGTGCCATGTATGACCAAATGTTTGAACGCGGATAAAGCAAAAGGATGGTATAAGGATCGTAGCAAGCAGGTGGTGTTCTGTAGCTTCTGCCTATCCCCATGGGAAAAATCCGCAAGTTTATGTATGAAAATCAAACACCGAATAGTCAAAATCATTCGCCATTATCATGCATCTAGAACAGTCCATATTTTCTCACTCAAACAATGCAGTCCTTCCGCGTGAAATACGAATTTCGAATCCCGCTTGCCGCGTTTTTTTTTGTTCCTTTGGCGCGAAGGCAGAGGCACAGATAACACAATAAAGCGTTCACGGAAAGGTTCTTTTTAGTGCACAGTTGCGAGTTCAAACATTCGGTACATTCAGGGTTGCTATATCGAGTTTTTGAATTTTCCCCATATTAATTATTTTTGTATGTATTCGATCTTTTTTTACCCTAAAGTTATACGTTTTGCATTTTTTTCATTCTATTTTTATGTAACAGGAAATTTAACAAATGGAGAGATATCAAAACTATGTGCATTCATGTTTACATGTTGTTTCCGTTCCCGTTCACGTAGAAGACACGATGAAGTCGCGGTCGTCATATTTTACGAAAGTTGGTTATAAGTATAATAAATTACTTGTTTTGCTTAAAATGTCTCTTGATTTGCTAATGTTTACCTTACTTTTATGTGTTGTTCAATCTATCCTTGGAGATTTTTTTCCTCAGAACTATGTTTTGCTCCCAAAAAGGGAAAAATATCCCCAGTCTACTAACACTGGGTACATTCGTTACGACAAGTTGGTGGCGTAAATCTAATTTTCTCTGATGCACTACGGACGGACTGTGTTGTTTTTAGCTATTTTTAGTTTCTTTACAGTGTAGGAATTTTGGTGTCGATTGTACGTTATTGTTAGAATTGTGATATTCTTGATTTTCTGGTTTTTAAAGTGGTATAGAGAAAATCAACAAAAGATTAAATATGGGATCTGCATTACTACTTCGTTGTAAAGGATCTATTCTTTATCTTTCAAATAAAACGATGATTACTAAGATATCAACGGATTTAATTCGGATAAGTGTTCGGTTCAACCGCCCAAAATCGAATGTCTTAATTTTACCTCGCTTTCAAACGCCAAAAAATTTGCGAAAAATAAATCAACTGTTCCATACATATGTTCGCGTGTAACTCGTCTAAATGTATTGCACAGCTGATTTTTTTTTTTCGCAAATCAGTGTTTGGTCCTATAGTAAAAGTTGTTCATAATGATGAGTACAATGACCCCTTAAGAGATTCCGTGTGTAAATAAATACACTTTATATTTATCATATTCACGCCAAACATTGTTCCTGTAAACATCTTACATTTCTCTCAGTAAAAATCTCGGAATATTTTTCTCTCAGCCAACTTTTTCTTAACATTCTATCACATGTAAATAAGTATCTACTTACTCTCAACTTAATATACTTACCTACCTTTCAACACAAGACTCATTCATCTCAACTTCAATATTTCAACAACTTAAACAAACAGTCCATATGAGCTAAGTAATGTTTTTGTTTACAGCCAAACACTTGGAAGTTTTTACTATAACTTAAGTATAACTTGACGATAACTTAACCACTTGCGAAGTGGTGAGAAGTGTTATAAATAGGTTTAGAGTTATTGATATTGAATGCCTCGTTGTTCTGGTGGTCGCAGGGGCCCCTCTCTAACGCTTCGTCCGTAATTCGGATCTATCCATCTCTCTCGCGCATGTCTGCAAATAAGTGCGAGTGAGAGAGACGGATAGATCCGAATTACGGACGAAGCGTTAGGGAGCAGGGCCTCTGGTTCGACTGCTCAGCATGAGGTCCTAGGTTCGATTACCAGGTCGGGCAAAGTGTTATTGGGGTTGTCCTATCAGGAGTTTCTCAGTAGCAGCCACAGAGGCTGGATTTGTGCCCGGTTGATGGCAATAGGCTCGCCCCCTGTTACGTGGGACTGAAAACATAACGGTAGAAATCTGAGTGTACCATAAGGTACACATCTGCCTGACGTTTTGGGGATTATAGGCGTGATGTTATGATATTATATAATTTAGAATAATATATCATTTAATTCTGGTAACAAAAGACCCATAAAAGTTTAAACAGCTCTTAACGAAGATGAAAGGCACTTGTTCTCCTCGTCATTGCGATCTTTTTTTTGTTCTACACCATACCTGGGAACCTTCTAGTTATGGAGATACTGGGGGTCAAAGTTCCAACTTTTTGATAAGTTATTTTTAAATACAAGTTTTTAATGTAAGATTTTTACTTTAAACATCTCCACGACCCCGTTTTGAGTACGTTGCATTGAGTTCTACCACAAAACATGATTTTACACCCCAAAAATAAAAGTCGTTTCCCAGCAATAATTTTTGCGTAGAGTTCCTTAGTTTGATGTACAGACTGCTTGGTTGACGGCTTCGTGATGAGGTCTTTTACACCCTGTATATACCTTACAGACTAACATAATGTTCAAGCACTTGAAGTTTCAACTATAACTTAACCGCTTGAGACTTTGAGAGCTTTCGAAGTGCTGAAAAGTGTTATAAATATGTTGAGAGTTATTGGTATTGAACATTGACCTGAATATAGGAGTTTTTGAAGTGTAACACTTTTGTTGGTGACTGTGGTAGATGATAGGATTTGATTTGTGGCGGTTCAGTGACTTTTCACTTAGTACCTTTGATAGTAGATGTTGTCAAAGCTCTAAGGGCGTGGCTAGTTGAATATTGTCTTATTAATTCAGTTAAATGCTTTAAATGTATCCAATATTCTAAATGTGGTTTATTTTCTTCAAAAGACCATCTCAGACACTAATCTGCATATTCTTCATGTGAATTGAGCAAGATTATGTCTGGACTTTAAAACAGACTATGACCTCTGAGTTTGTTTCGGCTGTTTCTTCTCAGAGTAGTTAGGTACGAAACACCAGCCCTATCTAGTTTAAAAAAAATGACGTGTAAAAGTGTCTGTAAAAACTTACTTGCAAAATAAACATCATTTATCATTACTATTCAGTAGAATCAGTCACAATCATTCAGGACGTATGCTTAGAATGGGTTTCAAATAAACCATCGTTAACTATCCTAAATCGTTACAATTACTTCGAAAAATGGGAGAAATTATTATGTGGCAACACCACGCCCTAGGATCTTAAATCAATATTTTGACAGCACAGTTTGGTTGAGCGATTGGATTGCGCTGCGTGTTGCGGGTTCGATTCCCGCACGTTACAAATATTTGTACATTTATGTCCCACACCTCGAGGTAGCTGTTCTGGGCTTGGTTGTTTGTGTAGGGTTTAAATGCACCCACGATACTGTAGAAATTCCTAGTGTGGGGCAAAGTAAAAAAAAATCCTTGATTTTACTTGTTTTGGTCACTAAGGACCAATTTTTTTCAGTAGACGTGTAGGTTATATGCCAGTAAACAAATAACCTACACCCCTGTCACTCCCAAACCGCGCCAAGCGTAAAGATACGGCAACAAACACGTCATTACTCTTCGCAAACTGTCAGGGCGACGTTCGAAAACTTACATAGATGCATGCCCAGCGGAATTCTTGTGTTTACTTCCTACTAGTTTCTTAGAACAGGTGTGCTTGGGTTTCTGAACGCACGCTCTGAATGCTAGAGTTTTGGAAATATGTTCGAGTTTTGTCTAGTTTAGTGTTTAGTTGAGTCGTAAATGTATTGCAGAAATTGAGAGGTCAGTGGGTCAGTCTTTTAAACAGGGAACCCGAATTTGATGTTTTTGCGTGGTACTTTAGTCCTTAAATATTATGAAGAAATTCCAAAATGTGTTAGGCTCCGCCCTCATAAAAAAAAACAGACAAACACGATTGAGAGACTATAAAGGTTCCGTTATTTAATGCGGACGTACGGAACCCTAAAAGAGTGTCTATCAAGATACACTAAGAATCACCGCGATCTCTGAGAATCACATTGGTTCATATTCCAGTTTTAAATAAAATAGACTTTCCAGGCCTAAGTAAAAACTGGGTCGCAATAAAATCGAATTTGAGCCCTCGATAATTAATCAACTTACCCCAATATAAAAACTAAATGATACGGTAATTTTAGTTGGAAAAAGTTGGTGACCCTATTTTTGAAGTTTTTTCACTTATCTGGGTCAGCTTTCTTTTACTAAAAATCACTTAAGTACTGTACGAAGAAAAACTTACATCGATTATTTCATTAAACGCCCAAAGTTTAGTTGGTTGAACTCGCTAAGGGGACGCCTCCACAAGCGAGAGAATCGCGGCGATATGACGTATTTCTATACGAGAGTGTATAGAAAAACGTGGCAAGGACCATAATATCGCCGCGATTCTCTCGCTCGTGGAGGCGGTCTAAAAGAGAGTGTATAGATAAACGTGGCAAGGACGATAATATTGCCGCAATTCTCTCGCTCGTGGAGGCGGTCTAAAAGAGAGTGGTATAGATAAACGTGGCAAGGACGATAATATCGCCGCGATTCTCTCGCTCGTGGAGACGGCCCAAAAAAGAGTGTATAGAAAAACGTGGCAAGGACGGTAATATCGCCGCGATTCTCTCGCTCGTGGAGGCGGCCCCTAAGGGCATTGACACATAAGATTTCTAGTAGATAAAAAGGTACAAAACAACGTTTTTTTTTTTGAGTTTTCGAATGGTTTATGTTTTGCCGGTATTCTGTTTATGGTGGATGTTTTTGTCTGGCCTGTAAAATAAGCGATGCTTTCACTGATTCTGTTTTTGTCTGTAATTATGTAGATAGGTTTACGGCAATGGCTTTCTGCCATTGCCGTCTTCTCCTTCTTCGTATCGCTGGTACGACATTCTTTTAAATATTTTGTTAGCCAAGAATTTCGCCACTTCCATTGCGTTGTCGGAGGCAGCGCAGACGTCACTTCGGCCATTGAGCTATTACTACTACGTATAGAGAAGACAGGCCGAACAAAATCTGTGCTCCGTTCAATTGCAGTCGGCCGGCTGCAGTTCACTCAGTCGCTTGCTCGCCACAGCATTATATATACGGGGTTAGCCGCCCCCGCGCGCCCCGCACTGCGCACTGATTTTGTTCGCGCTGTCTTCTCTGTACGTAGGAGTAATAGCTCAATGACTTCGGCTGCATGTTTTTGGGCTGAGAGGGAAGGATAGGAGGTGGAGCATAGTTTGTGACACAGCTCCACAACCACACCCTGCTGCTGTTTCATTGAGGTAGCCCCCACTTAATGTGGTTGGAACAATCCGCAGCAAGTTATCGGGCATCTAATTTTGTTATCAAGGAAATGTCTATTATATGTCGAAAAAGTTGGCCTGTCTATAGAAGTCATATGGTTGCTAGGTCGTTGCCAGTTTTGCAAAAAAAATAAGTACTTGTATACAGGGTGTAAAAGACCTCATCACGAAGCCGTCAACCAAGCATTCTGTACATCAAACAAAAATTATTGCTGGGAAACGACTTTTTTTTCAGGGTGAAAAATCATGTTTTGTGGTAGAACTCAATGTAACGCACTCAAAACATTGTGCTGATGAATGGATTGAATAGTACGGGGGTCGTAGAGGTGTTTAAAGTAAAAATCATACATTAAAAACTTGTAATTAAAAAAAAAAACTTGTCAAAAAGGTGGAACTTTGACCCCCAATATCTCCGTAACTAGAAGGTTCCCAGGTATGGTGTAGAACAAAAAAAAAATGATTGCAAAGATGGGGAGAACAAGTGCCTTTCGGCTTCGTTAAGAGGTGTTTTACACCCTTTATAAAATAATTATAGCTTACAGTGTGTCCCTAACCTTAAGTTCATAAGCCCCCAGATTTCAACCTCGCTTTTTTGTAATCCTCCAACAAAGAGACTATGAAAGATTAAGGCTCTCTTCGCAAACACTGAATATTATTTAGTCAAAATTTAGTCATTGTCTTATCAAGCTCCGCAGGTGTTATAATTGCTCAAAGACTTTGAATAATGAATCGCAAATTCTGATCAACAATAGAAAAGTTTTTCTTTGATATTCTTTGAACTTTTTTCTTGTTTAATCACGATAAGTTTCAGTAGATATTTTACAGGATCACTATTTAGATTTTTTGTGGTCATTTTTTTAAGTAACAAAGGACCAATATTTTTGGTAAAGGACCAAAAATATTTTTGGTTCTGATAAGTCTGCTTTAGATAAGGATTGCCTACCTGATATTTATTGCTTGGTCCTATCGGCTCAATAGTGGGTTTCGGGATCAAATATTTTTCCATTATCGGACTTTTTTCTGTCGTACCCAATGTATTACTGACATTTGGTCCCGGATAGGATCTTTTTGACAAGAATGTATGTAATTCTCTTTTACGGTAACTGGTAATATCTGTGACCTTTCTATTTCTATGTGAGCTGAGTTTTTCGTACTTTTAAGGGTGAAAGTATCCAATAGGTGCCTATAAAAGATAACTTGCAATGGTATATGTTTTCATAGTCTTACATATATTATATTAGTATTTTGTTGAAGAATACAAATGTTTAGGGTGTAATTACACGTAGTACACAAGGTATTTGAGCTTGATCTCACATGTGTTTGTCTAGAAGGACATAGGTACTGACCTTATTGGTGGTGATTTTTAGAAAGATCAGTTGCATAATATGCGCAACCGACTAGCGTGTATAACCTGATGTATTAATGTGTACGAGGTGAAAGAAGTCTAAATAGATCCTAGCAAGTGGCGTTTTGTAGTTTCAATTTTCCCAAACGGGAAAAACGTGTTGGTCTAAAATCTTAACAATAACACACTAATTAGACAAACCAATTCGCTTTGTTAGCTTGTTATACAGATGTAAGTGTGTGTGTGTGTGTGTTTGATTCAGAAATGCAATTCAGTCAGTTAATAAATTCCACTAGTGACGAGTGTGCCGCTTTAGGCTGCATGTTACACCGTAACGTAATAAAATATCAGAATTTAATATGCGGCTGATTTTATTGGTCTTTTGAGACTGGCTTACCGATAGAAGGTAGCTTATAAACTTACTTTAACCAAAAGCTAGCTGAAGAGATTCATGCATGAGCTGTTATTGAATTTTTATTAGAAATTCTCATGCGAGTTGAACAATACCTACTGGTTCAGTGGTCTAAGACCGCATTCAAAAGGGTTAACCACGATGTACTTATTGGCATTCTGTTAAGTAAACAGAAAACCGTTTGTATGGGTCTGTTTTGACGTAATCTTATCAATTTTGTAGAAACAAGACCATAGATTACTAGCAAATCTCAAAATGGAATCTAATAGTCTACAACTCTACATCAACGGTCGGCAACAGGCGGACCGCGGTCCATATCCGGACCGCGTACGATCGACCCTGGGACCGCTGAATATTTGTTAACAATTCTTGAATATAAAAAGAAGATCTCTAAAGAGTCATCATTTTCAAAAAATAATGTTTTGAAGAACAAACATCGTTCGAGATTAATGGACGCTCTTGAAGACTCACTTCGCATTTGGTGTTCCGCTCGTGAACCAAATTTCGTCTAAAAACCGTCGGTGTAACTTTTCGCACTAATTTTACTGATAATTAATAAATATCATAAAACGTATATTGGAATACAATATTCCAATATACGTTTATACAAACTTAATTCGTAAAATAATCAAGTTTTTTTTCCGACCCCTGGTCTACATACTCGTTAAAGCTTTGTTTCAATAACTAAGACCATCGAACATCTGCCTAGCCATTTCTCGTCTATCACATATTCTTCAAACTAAAAGATAATTTGAACAAAAACCTTTTCCCAAACGATTTCTGTTACATAACGTTCTAACATACGATCTAATTCATCGCTAAGTCCCATTTGCCTAATTTCGATTTTGGTTAATCTATGGCGTCGCAATTTGTTAGCCCATACCTAAACTCTATGTGAAATACATTTACATACGTACTTATTGAGTTCAACGGATTATTGTGAATCGGAGTTGTATCATTAAACGAATTGTGTTTTGCATGAATGCTCGTTCTGTTCGCATTGTTTAGTTTAGTACTTGTTTTATGGTTTTGAATTGAGCACGAGTTTAGTTAGTTATTCTATGCATAATCAGTTTTCAGTAGGAAATTATTGCATATTATTTTGCTAGATTTTAAATAAGCCGACTCGAACATGAGTCCAGATGGTAGACGCTCAATACGTTGAGCCATTGCTTCTGATCGGTTATGTTGATGAACGAATACCGTCGAATTGAGTGTGGCGACCTGAACATGTGTGTAACACCACTAACTAATAGGTTCTAACAATGTGTTTGATACTTTAATAAGACAGACAGGCACGCTAAGGTTTTATTTTTATTAACATCTATCAAGATATCTGAAGAGAAAACCTCTGGACTTAGCGGTTCATGGCATAAGCTTTATTAGGCGTCTCCTTTCCTAGAGTCAATAACTCTAGGATTTGACCTGACTGTAGACCTTCAATTGACCTAATCTTTAGTAGTGCTTCACCCATCTGTTACTCTAAATATATTCCTCTCCACTTTTAAAACAGTGAACAAAAATCCAAGACCCACATTTTTCTAGTCTACTCCAGAATAATAAATGTAAGAAAATTTACGTAGACACACAGAATTTAAAACAACGCGCTGTGACAGCCACATAGCACAATAAAACAAGGAATAGTAAGTAAAAACAACAAATCTAAGCTAGCCTTTGGGACGGAACCCGGCTGTGCTGGAAAAAGTGCTAACTCGTAAGAAACGTCTGAATAGGGCTGCGACAAACTAGTTGCGGAACTCCTCTTTTGTTGGATTTGGAGTTGCGTAACTATCTCTGACTAGGAGATGTTCTTCCATTGTTAAGTTTTTAAGGGACTTGTAATAGGCTTAAGCTGATGTTGTTATAGTTACCTCGAAGACCATAATGTTGTGAATAACAGAAAGTTGAAGGAACTTTAGTTTTTTCTAAAAGCTTGAAAGGTCACAAGAATAATATGAAACACTAAAATGCCTCGTGAGTTGAGTGGACGCAAGCGCGACTGCTTGAGGCAGCATGACGTCCTGGGTTCGATTCCCGGGTCAGGCAAAGTGTTATTGAATTTTTCCATCACGAATTTGCAAGTAGTAGCCATCTAATCGAAAAACACCCTATATAGGCGAGCCTATTGCCATCAAACGGGCACAATTTATTAGCAAGCAGGATCTGTGTTCTAATAACTTTGCTATTAAGATCACCAAACCTATCATCACCGTTCTCTTGCCTTATACCAACTTATTTGTCACACAGTCTATCACCAAACCTTGCGTGTTTATTAAAAAGCTATATATTTCCTCTTTCATAATTCTATAATTATTCAAGTCTGGACGCCGTGTGGTATCCGGCAGAGTAGAATAGAACCAACCTATTACACTCACGGGTGTCGTATAAGGCGACTAATGTCTGAGGCGCCTCCGTAGACCTGAGAATGGGCAGCAGCGTTTTCTTTTAGTCTTTCATCACTGCGATCTCCAATCCGCCTGCCAAGCGTGGAGATTACGGCAAATTCCTCTCATCATGGGAAAGGCTTATGTCCAGCAGTGGACGTTATGGGCTGTTGTTATTGTTGTTGTTTTTATTTAAGTCTGACGGTAGGTCACGAAAAGATGTAGCGATTGTATTACAAAGCTATTCTTCTAACAAAGAGACCACATAAAACATCATCACCTCACATTTAGATCCACCATCATCATTCTCTTGCCCTAATTCATTTGTGGTCGGCGTCACAAATGTCTTCTTCCTACACACTTCTCTATTACTTATAATCTCATCAGACACTTCTTTTCTTGCTATATCAGTCAACACAGTCCATCCATCGTTTCTTTTGTTTTCCTCTTCCATTCACATTTACATCAATCACATCCAACCAAACCAAAATAAAATACACTGAAACCCGTCCATCACTATATTGAATACCCGACGCCACCCATATTTCATTTCACGAGATCACGCGACAAATCCGACATCCATACACGCGCGACCCTAGTTTTTAATATCAAATAGATGCTAGTAAGTTACTCGCTCGCGGCGATACAGCGCTTCCGTTTGTAGTACGTAAAAACTGTACAAATGATCGTACTATACAAATGGAGAGTTTTGCAATTGTTTTAGATTGTTCTGATGGTGGAAAAGCTGTAAAGTTTTGTTCTGATGGTCCGGTCAATATGAGCTGTACAGTTTTTGTAAATATGGCGTCATCTGTAATTCATACAACTACTATTTTTACCTGGAAGCTGGATGGCTATGTTCCGGGGTGAAGTCGAATTTGTAGATACACTGGCAGAAGGTTTTTTTTTTAAAATTATATCTCTTACACAAAATCTAGTTACTTTTTACAGTTTTTTACTCGCCAAACTTTACAGTTTGATGGCGATGGTATTGCAGCAAATAAGGAAAAGTTGTTACTCATCATCAAGTGGGTCTCCTGACTTATTGATTATCTTAATAGAATAGGCAGAAACTACTTCTGAACGGTTTCTTTGGAATTTTTGCAATAATATTCATTAAGGCTCGCCCACTGTAACATGGGATTTAACATAACTGGCGAATTGTGGGTGTATTATTAGGTACACCTCTGCCAAACCCTTCGGGGATTACAGGCGTGATGTTATATTCATTTAGCCAAAACCTTATTAAACTCACATTTGAAGGATATCCATCACACCAACAGTATCTTAGAACTTTTATATTGTCACTTACGGGATATCTTCCGTGATTGTTCATTGTTTTGAGTTCCCGATATTTTGGCGCTGTTGCAAGCGCCATGTTGTTGTCAACCCGCGATCATGGCGCTTGCAACAGCGTCGAAATATCGGGAACTCAAAACAATGAACAATCACGGAAGATATCCCGTGAGTGACAATATAAGTTTAGTTTTAAACCGTGAAAGCTTAAAACAGAGTATCTTAGAATCTATCGAGTTGCACTTTATAAAATCAAGCCACAAGATGTCATACCTCCCCAGTCCAAACAATACCTCCCGAAGTCCCGAACTCAATTCAAGAATTGCGACGAAACGAAATTCAATATTTTTCTTCCACAAAAATAATATTTTCAAAATTTTCCTTTTACACACTGAACCAATTCGCTTTAAGTTTATATCGCCATTTGCTTCATAAACAAAAACATAACGAAGTGAAGCCACGTTTGTGTCGGAACACAAAAGCGATGGAGACGATAAAAATCAACGGAGCTAAAACGGCCAAATTATATTTTGGCAATGCTTCGACTAGTTCCCGTTCAAACAGTACCGAGATTCAATGAGAATTGGCAAAAGCTTTCGATGCTCTGTCCGTAGCATGTATATATGTATGTGTGTATATTGGGGCCAAGTGTTCGGCCAAGAAATTGTTTCTGAATATTTCTTTCAACAAAGGCTTTCTTGCTTGCATAACTATACTCCGATCTTCAGTAGAAACACTACGGGTTAGGCTTGTGTTATTTTGTCTTTAGGTATCATTATCATAAATATCATACAGCTCTTCATCAACTGATGCATATAAGTTCTCAATGCGCTTTGTAATTTACTTATTTTCATCCTGTGCAGGCAACATTTGACCTATGTATAAGTCATTACCAGGAGTGGCACTGACTCCAGGTCCCAGGCCTTCCCTGGTTTTCCTTGAAAATTGTAATGATTCGTTTTTGTCGAATTTCTTAATTATAAATTCTTCTTCTACCCTGCCAAACACAGTATAATCATCATCACCATTCTCAAACACAATATAATCATCATCACCATTCTCCAATACTTATCCCAATCTACTTGGGGTAGGCGCAGCATGTCTGCTTTTCCATACTTCTTTTCGTCATTCACCCCTTTCTAGCCACATTTCAATTTCTATTTATATATTCTTCATTTCCTAGTAGTATGCATATATCATACTCTGGATTTTTTGCGCAAGTAAAGATAGGGGTGGAATCAATAGTTAAACAGTTCTACTTGGAGCGCTTGCAGCTTCAATATTCTCCTTTTTTTTACGGAGTTGGTTCCGAACTGGATTACTATTATATTTGGTGTTCATTTTTGTCAAGAGATCGTGTGAGATTTTTTATCTTCCATGACACTTACATGTGCCAAAAATAATCCTTTTTTAGCTGATTATGGAAGTCAAAAATATTCATTTTCTTTCGAATTACTTTATATATCCCTAGTTAATAATAGCTAAATTATTGAAATCTTTCTTTGTTGCTATCTATATATCTATCTTGTCATTGTTGCTAAGATGTCCTTGTAATTTTTTCTTAATACTTATCTGATACCTTTATTTACCTTGTATTTCCTTTTTGTAAGAATTTTAGCTTAACCCATTTTTGATGCCACTTTATCCTCAAATTGGAAAAGATAACATCCTGTTTATCCGTATTTCTTATTTTATAAAAAGATATATACGGACACGTGTAAAACACACATAATAAAAGTACACACAAAGCCATGTTTGTTTATGATTTCGGTGGGAAACCATAATTATGAATATTACAAAAGAGAAGAGTTACTCGTGTCCTGTAAATATTTACCTTGGCGACTGTATCAATTTTCATAAAATGATAGATTTGTGGAGATAAAGGACAACACTGCCCCAATTTTGGTCCTTTTATACAAGTTCTGTTCTGTATGGTGTCGGACGTAAAGAATAGCACCATCCCATATCTTCCCGTGGGTGTCGTAAGGGACTTACCAGAGAATGGGCAGCAGCGTTCTCTGTGCTTTTGTAACAACCGTACTGCGATCGCGAACCCGCCTGCCAAGCGTGGCGATTATGGTAAAAACCCCCCTTTGGAGGAGGCCCATGTCCAGCAGTGGTCGTCTTTCGGCTGAAATAATGATTATGATACAAATAACAAAATTGAATTTCAAGCAAAAGCACAGTTGGTTTTTGATCATTCCAATTTATTTTTAAGAAGAAAGGACTTTTATGTTTAATAGGTCCATATACTGCACATATCTTCTTCTTTATTCTGCTGCAATATCAGATCCATAAAAGACGGATGTGCAGAGCTAAATGCTAAATGCAGAAATATTCGGAGCAATATTTAATGGCTTTCAAGATAAATTTGATGGAATATTTCACCAAATGTCTTCAATTTCGTACTGAGGATTTCAATTTAGTAGTGACGTCGCCTTTGCAGTCTCTATGGGATTTTGTACTAATATTATGTACGTTGATGGAAAACTGTCTTCACTGCAATATGCTGTTCTTGGGTATTTTATGGATTTATTGCTATCGAAATTATTTCGGAAAAGGACATTATGTTTAATTTCAGCTTTATTTTTCTGTCACAAACTAGTTATGTCAAAATGTTATATGTATAATTCCTATTTAAGTTATATATTTTCAACCGACTTCCAAAAAGTAATAAAAAACTTTTTTGCAAAAAATAAAACCGACTTCAAAAAACACAAAAAAAAAATAACTTTAGCTTCAGAATTCGGTGACAAAAAAACTAAATCAATCAAACAAAGGTCACCGATTTCCGAAGCTAAAGCTATTTTTCACTTTTTTCTGTTTTTTGGAGTCGGTTTAATTTTTTTGCAAAAAAGTTTTTATACGGCATTGTTGAGAAAAGTACTGACACATCAAGTTTTTAAAGTATTATATTTGAAATTAAGACACAGTTTCACCTTAAATCCATTGTTTCAAGATGATAGGGACAGAATGGTGTTTAGCGTTAAAGATAGTGTAATTAGGCCTTAGAGTGAGGTCTCCGTCAACAATAAATTAAAATAAAGTTGGTTAACTTATTTATTGTACCTATTCTTAAATAAAAAACAAACCTTCACTTTTCCTCTTCAACTTCTAAGGCCAAATCAACTAACAAGAAACACACCTCGCAACTACCCCCGACAATTTCCCATCTACCCGCATTTTCCTTAGAATTCAAATCGGCATGTGTATCCACGAGCTCGTGCCTCCGATAAATCAGCCGCACGTGTTACTGATGACCCAGCCGAGTACTGATCGATGGCACACCCATCTGTATTATGGCCTTGATAATGTAAGTAGGCATGTTTTTCGGCGGTTAATGTAGCTTCATGTTTTTGTAAAAAAAGTATTGTCTTTTTTGTTTTGGATGTTTGTAGTGTTCAGTTGAAATTTTTTGTTTTGGATGTTTGTAGTGTTCAGTTGAAATTTTTTGTTTTGTTTTTCACATTCGTGTCTTTGATCTGAAACTCTGGCAGTTTTTGGAAATATAAGCTAGTATCAGTTCACGGCCAGATTGTTTCTTTTTCTTTAAATTTTCAGGCTAGTGCCGTTCGTCATCTGAAAATTTTGAAGATCTTCCTAGGAACGAGATTGAGATTGCCTAGTGAGTTAATCGTAATAGAACTCTTTTAAGAGCAATGATAATAAAGAAGATACGCCATGTTCATACTGAATGGCGTTCAGATATCGTTGCGAGTAATTTAAAACTACGACAGCGATAGATAATACGGAACGTATAAGATAGAAAGAGATAGCTAGCTATCAAAGTGCAACAATTGTATCACTTTGTCCTCAACAATTTGTGCGTGCTAGTGCGATATCTACCTCTTTTTACTATATAATATCATTGTTTAAGAGAGTTTAATAACCGAGTGGGGGTAATAGATCTTTTCGCTCTGCTCTGCTATCGAAAATTCTACATGACTTTGAATACAGCATGAGAACATTTAATAATAACTTCAGTTTTCCTATTTCATACTGATACTGTTGCCGGCGTCACCCAATTGCTGGGTAAAGGCCCTTGCCCATGACTTCCAGTTATTCCTACCAGATTTTTTAGATTTTCCTATTAAGGTGCAAGTTGGCAGCGGGCGATACGAAGCCGCCGCAGACGACGTGTCATGTCGCGGCGACACGTCGCCGCCTTATGTCGCTGCAATCATGATTTCGAACCCGCATTTCTGCGTCAGCTAGACTACTGATCTGCGGTCGGGCGACACTTGCGTCTACCGCTCGACGACGCATCGTTAGTTTCATGTCGCTTGCTTCGGAGGGAATTTCATAAAAATATATAGAAACCAGTAATGTCGCTGCGACACGTCGTCTGCGGCAGCTTCGTGTCGCCCGCTGCCAACTTGCACCTTTAGCCTCTCTTTTTTCTATTAGTTCTTTTAACAACTAAAACATTATCATGTATTATAACTATAATATAAAACTCTGACAACTTGATCACCTTTCACGAGCACCACACTAACTTTCCACACAATATCCCGGGGCATTAAAATTCAACGTCATTCATTTTATAACTTTTCTCAAAGGGAAATTCAAACGCCCATTCCTGCTACTTCGGGATAATTTCCCTGCGTAAAAATATCATAACATCACGCCTATAATCCCCGAAGGATTAGGCAGAGGTGTACTTACTAGACTACACCCACATTTCGCCAGTTATGTTTAAGTCCCATGTAATTGGGGGCGAGCCTATTGCCATCAACCGGGCTCAAATCCAGACTCAGTGGCTGCTATTGAGAAATTCCTGATGGAAAAACCAGATAACACTTTGTCCGCCCCGGGAATCGAATATAAGACCTCATGCTCAGAAATTGCGCTTGCGAATACTAGACGAGGCAGTCCCTATTGTCATCAACCGGTCACAAATCCAGACTCCGACTCCAGACAATTCCTGATGGAAAAATCCAATAACACTTTACCAGCCCTGGGAATCGAATCCATTACCTCATGCTCCACAGTTGCGCTTGCAAACACTACACAAACGAGGCAGTCGCTTAAAAATAACATCGAATCAAAAAATACCAACTGTTTTTCTAAAATCCGTTCAGATCGTTCAATTTTCGTTCGGATTTAGTTTTGAGGGGAAACTAATATGAAGCATTACCTCCGACTGAATCCCGATATCTGGGATTTGTCGGGATTTTTATTTTATAACCTCAAAATGCATCCCGGGATTGTGCTTTTATAATATAATTTCGTGTCCGTTCAATTCCTTTTCGATTTGCAGGGTTAGACTAAAACGGTTTTTCTAAATATTGCTCTATAAGTTTTTATGTTGACTCTAAAATCTTTTCAGTCTTAGAAAACCGATATTATGGCTGAAGGAACATTATTGTCAGTGGTCGTACTAAAAGACCAGACTACTGTGTGATTTTTGTATCGGAAAATTGCGAGCAGATATAGGTCAATGACAAGAACATTAGCCCCTATTGTCTCTACATACCCCCACAAACCGGCTACTGGGTAATGCGAGATCCCTTTTTTTTTTTTTTGGATGGCAAATCATCAAATGACTCCTCCCGCTCTGGGCGGAGCAGGAGGGAGTGTCAGACTTTTACTGACTAAAACCCATCCATGTTCCTTCATCGCCCTTTGTGTTCCGGGGCCACGGTATCTCTTTCGAACAGCCCCGCAGCCCCGGCAGGCATCGGTCCTTGCGGACCCCTTCCAATGCGAGATCCAATGTCCGGCTTTCAGGTTTCTGAATCTCAAAGATCTACAAATGCAATCGGGACCAACACCATGACATATTCAGAGACACGGAGGGGTTCGGATATGTTAAAGACAGTCAACCATCAACGGACCAACCTAGACCAACTTCAGCTTGAACTTCGATCGAGCCGTGTGGCTGTTTTAATTTAGCCACGAGCCCCCGAAAAAAAACGCCGCTTTTTCTCGCATAAACAATTCTTCAAGGCAAAAGGATAACGTAATACGCATTAGCTGAAGTAAATGTAATCTCGTAAACCCACACTAATATTATAGAAGTTAAGTTTGTTTGTTTTGTAAGTCTGGATGATCTTAAGAACTACTGAACCGATTCCGGTAATTCTTTTACTCATGGGAAGCTACATTATCCCGAAGTATCACAGGCTAGATTAAAAATGTTTCAATGGGGTAATACCAGACAAGCGAAGCCGCGTACGAAAGCTGTTTTAAGACAAAAAAAATCGCGCCTGTCCCCCACTTGACGCCTGCGTAATCGTTTGAGTGGCTTCCCTTGTATCCTTAACATGAATAAATCGGCCGACGGGGACTATAAGGCTGTGTACGCACTAGACGGGGGAACGCTAAGTGGCGATACAAGACTTTATATGAGCTTAATCGACGTCGCTACTGCAAATTGTTGCGAAGTGTGACCTTTTACACTATTTTTGTTGCTTTTCGATTTTGTTATGTTCTTTGGATTGAACCTGAATCTTTGTTAAATCTGTTTAATGTCTGTAGAGAGAGATGGATGGGCCAATGTCGTCACACAGTGGGCGCCAAAAGACGGGCGTCGTCGCTGAGGGAGACCTAGCAAACGCTGGCATAGAGACTAAGAGACTAGATAGAAGACTAAGAGAGAAGACTGCGTAGAAGGCTATGGGGGAGACCTTTCCCCAGCAGTGGGATAATGCAGGTTGACTAAATGAAGGCTGTTGCAATACTTATCGTTTCGTGTCGTATAGTTGGTGCTAGTTAAAATGAGAATAGCGGTCATTGACCCACCTACATTCATTAAACTTCTTAACTTTGAAAACCAAAAATAAGCCTGTTCAAATCTGAAATCGCCATCAATCGTGATCTTTAACATTTTTTGTAATGAAAAACGATACGTGGTTTATTTGTTTTGGTTCGTACGAAAAGATATTAGGGAAAGGGCAATGACCGCTATTCTTATCTTAAATGGCACCAACTATAGTCGTTACCTGCTGAGTAAGATTCTACGCAAAGGCTGGTTTAAAAAAAACTAAATAAACGCGCATTTTTTAGGTGAAAACTCCCTTGTGCGTATTTAACCTTACCGACAAAAATTTTAGACTAACTCCAACAACAATTTATTTTTGTGAGAAATATCCGTCTGTTTCCATTGGGATATTTTCGTTTCTAGCGTAGGTACCCGATTCGGATGAACAATTTTAATATTCCGTGACAGGCTAAATATCTAGTTCTGCCCTGAAATAAAATTCAGAATCAGCGAGAGAGAGAAATGGTCCTTTGAGGCGAAAACGGCCGCCATTTTGTAAAAAATAATGTTACAATGGTCTGTTAAATCGTTGATGAAGACAAACGCCTTAAATAAACGTTGCCTTTACTATTTAAGGTTCCGTACCCGTAAGCGGGGTCCTTAAGCCTCCACTGTCCGTCCGTCCGTTCGTCGGTCGGTCCGTCCGTCCGTCCGTCCGTCGATCGGTCCGTCTATCCGTCCGCCTGTCCGTCCGTCTGTCCGTCCGTCCGTCCGTCCGTCCGTCTATCGGTCCGTCCGCCATTGCGTCCGTCCGTCCGTCCGTAACTCATGATCCTTAATAGGTAGACAGTTTTAATTTTCACTGAATGTGTATTTCCTTTGGCGTTATAACAACAAATAAAATAAAATTAAAGGGGCTCCGCTTCTACGTTTATACGGAACCCTTCATGCAAGAGTCCCACTCGCACTTGGCCGAGTTTTCACTCAGATAATGTAAAGGCTGATTAAAATAATAAAGCTTCTAGTTTTTTAACCCAAGACGAGATAAATTATTAAAATGTCTAGCCTCTAAGACAGGAGAAAACTGCAAAGATAAAACGGTTTTTTTAACTAACCGTAAATCTTTGCATTTTAAAACCTCAACGCGATAAATCTTTGAACAAAAGCCCCATTAGTTGTATAAGAAAACCCTTTTTAGGGTACCGTACCCAAAGGGTAAAAACGGAACCCTATTACTAAGACTTCGCTGTCTGTCCGTCTGTCCGTCTGTCCGTCTGTCTGTCACCAGACTGTATCTCATGAACCGTGACAGCTAGACAGTTGAAATTTTCACAAATACTAAAAACAGAATAAAATTAATATTTAAGGGGGGC